>OZ038460.1:16686498-17249004 GCA_964036195.1 Sphaerolaimus hirsutus | reverse complement strand
ATTCAAAAAATGGAAAATTTAGTAGTAAAAAGGTAAGATACACACAACATTTTTTTTGCACTTAAGCGTCTCAAGTTTGGGAGGTTTCCTCGAATGGAGGTGTGTATAAAAGATTCCCCACAACCTTCTCTAGCTGGCCTGGTTGTTTCCAGTGCCCTACACACTGCTGAATGCCCAAAATCGCATGCCAACTGTGCTTGAGTGATGCACATTTGTAGGGAACTGGGGAAAATGATTGTCAACTCACCCAATCAATATCAAGAAGCATGAAGTGATAAAAGTCTATCCTAATCTGATTTTTATAGGCATTGGACTCTGGCAACCAGCCAGAGTTTATTTCTGTCTTCAAGCCAAAATTCAGCCTTGAAAGACAGAATATTAGCTGTATAACCAACGCGTCCGAACCCAAGTAAGCAATGAAATTTTGTCTAAAAAAATTTGTGGGCCGCTTTGGCGGCCCACATGGCGTTATACTGGGGGGTGCCCCATGGGTTTTGTAGTCAAATGTTAGGGCTTTGTTTGGGTACCAGCCAAAATTTTCAAAGTGATATAGTTCTGGCAGAATGAAGCTTTTTCTAAAAAATGTGCATGTGTCCGAACCCAAATGAACACGGGTGTATCAAAGTATCCATTTCTATCTGCTACCATGGGTTAATAAGCCGTAATATGTTGCTGTAGTATATAATATTGAGGTAATGTGCTTCCATGTACCTCCACAGTGTGTAACTTCACTCCCAAAGTATTTAACAACATCCTTTTATAACCTTGTTTGATCACTACTCCGTGCCAAACTTTACGTGAAGTCACGAACATTCGACTATAAGGCGATATACGAACGATATGTCGACGAAAAATGGATATTTTTGACAAAAATCACCACTAATAATGCCAAGGACATAGCCAGGGGGGGGCGGGGCGGGGCGGCCGCCCCCTCCCTTCCCGGGCCAGACCAAAAAATGTGCCAGAAATGGCACTTTCAGAGGACGATTTTGCCGACAGTTTGAAAAATTTTTGCGCGCAAGTGCGCATTTACCCTTCACAACATGTATTTTCGGATTACCGATCACCGCGGCCACAAAGCCAGTGAAAATGGACTCAATTCGTGTCCATGTCGCTGTAAATGCCTGTAAAATACAGACGTATACTGCTGTTTTGGCACCAATGACAATGCCAGTGACGCCATGGCGTGGCGCCTACGAATGGCGCCAGCGCCATGGCGCCATTCCCCTACTACAGAGGTAAAATTTTAGGGGGAGGGCGCCGCCCCCCCCCCCCGTTCGCCGGGCTCCGTATACAATCCGCCTCCCCCCCGCTCAAAAATCCTGGCTACGTCCCTGAATAATGCTATCCCATGGCTCCACAGACATTATATGGTCATATATAACATCACAGTGTATTGCCACTGTCTGATATATCTGTATATGTTGACACAAGGTCATATATGGGAGCTTTTAAAAAAAACGTTTTTTATTTAAAAAAACGTTTTTAAAAAACAACAACATCGAGTTAAAAAAAACGTTTTTTTTTCCAACCCTTCCAGCGCCAGCGCACTTTTACATCGCCTGTCTAACCTGAAACTTGCACAGTAATGGCTTAATAATAGGAATTCTAAATACCGTATTTCCTCGAAATACCCCCCCCCCCCCTCGAAATACCCCCCACCCCTCAAAATGGGCACTATGAATTTGTGGTCCGGGAAATGCATAACAGACGTTCAAAACACTTGTGTTACGTTAGAACATCGTTTATATATTTTTTTTATACCATCTACATCCTTATATAAGGCTGTAAAAACTTATAAATGGTGGTTATTGTTGCATTTTTCACGTTTTTTTCTCAAAATTTTCACTCTGAAAAAATAAACCCCCGGGGGCTAATTCGAGGAAATACGGTAAGAATACGTAGGTAAAATACCTTTATGCGATTTTGACTAAAGAATAATCTCGACATACCTCCTTCCCCGCCAATTCCTCTTTCGTACATGTTTTCTCGCAAAGCTCCATAGTTTCGGTATACACCTGTCCGCTCCTATAGCAGCCCCCGTGGAATGCGGCCACACATTTGCCACCCTGGTTGTAGGCTACCATCTTGCATTTTGGTGCTGCGGCCAAAAAGTGACTATTTACTGATTGACTAATTGATTATAGCGGGACCCGGTCCCGCCGGCGGGACTGAGGTCACGCGGTGGAAAAAAGTGTCATTTTTTAAATATATACTATTTTTGTATTATGGGTCAGGGTCATCGTTTTCTGTCATTTTACATTTTTTCGTGGTATTTTGTACCACGATAGGATTGCTGTCGCGGGATAAAACCGCCAGCGGTACCATTTTCGTCGTTTCAACACACAATTTTAAGCCCGGAAGCGTGACCGCAGTCCCGCTAGCGGTACAGTTTTTTTGGTCCCTCTGGCGGGCCCACGGTCATGGATCAAGCTTCCATGACGAGCAGGGTTAGTGATGGAAAAGCGCCATGGCACTTTTGATGCTCGGCGCTATTTTGCTGTGGCGCCATTGGCGCTTGGCGCCATGCCCATGAAAAGCGCCATGGCACTTTTGGCGGTTGGTGCTACTTTTGACCGGTGCCAGGAAGAAAATGCTTGACGCTGGCGCTAGGCGCTAGCACCAAAGCAAAAAGTGCCATGGCGCTGCTGGTGCTTGGCGCCATTTTGCTCTGGCGCCATTGGCGCTTGGCGCCAAAGTTCTGGCGCTTTTCACATCACTAAATAGGGTCCATCGCAGGGTGAAATCGATAACATTCCGCGACAAACATTCTATAATGGTACAAATAATCATGAAAGAAAAAATGGCAGAAAATGATGAAATAACATATTAACTTTAATTAAAATAGTATTAAAATGATTGGGAACATGAACTTGATTGCGCTAGTTTGTTGGCATCAATCCAAAATGTGTGTTGTGTCGAATCATTACCATTAATTTAATCCGAGTGCAGCTTTACAACCGCTACTGCGTTTGCAATCGCTACAAAAAGTATAAAAATCGCCAGAAAATGCAAAAAGTGTCAAACTCTGGTAGATCAATATTTTTGCCCACTTTATATCGGGCAATATGCCAAACAAACCGACCCGGTGGTCGGTCACCACACAATAAGTGGCATTCTCTCTTGCTGTGGAAATTGTTGAGATTTCCATCGCACCCTCCCCAGCCGAATTCCCTGCACCCTCCCTTCTCAGGGTCGTATGTCCATCTTGAGATATACATGCGGCAAGATCCCGCCTTCCCGGGGGGCAATGTGCATGGGTACGGCTTTGATTTTTTGATATTTATGGTCTGTTCCAGAAGTGATGCACATTTGAGAGTGATTTTTTGGGTTGGATTGCAAATCTTTGTTTACAAATGGTTTTTTTATTTTTATTTTGGTTGGTCATAATGGTGGATATCAGTGTGTCTGCTTCTGGCATCTGGCATGACTGGCATCTTGTTTTGGGGAACTTTCACAGACAGATATACCATTATTCTGCCCAATGCAGTGGTTTAGTGAATTAGAACAGCTGGAGGGTTCATAATTATAGATAGTAAATCGCTACTCCGGAGAGATAGATAGCTGAAAAGCTATTTTGAGTGTAAAGTGTGTCAGAATTTTTCAAAAACTCCTCAATATTTGTGGTGTAAAAGGATAAACAGAACAAATATAGCCATAAACAATTGAAAATAGGTGATAATAACCATGAATGATTATGGTTTTGGCATCTGAAAAACACAATAGTGATTTTGAAGAAGAAAAAAACTATATAAAGGTATGAAAAACAGCAAATTTTAGTGAAAATCGGGGCACAATTTCACAAAAATTGTCCAGATATATATTTTGCTATTGATTTGGGGGTGTTCAAGGGACAGTAACCATTTAAACACGTGCAAACTCTGACATAGTATGAATTAGAGCTCTTTACAAACATTTGTGCATCACTTTTAAAACAGACTTTGTGCCTTTGACGCTTCGCTGCTGCACAGCTGCTGTAAACTGGATGATGAGGGGAAATTTCCTTGGCTTAAAAGCTAAATAATTGATTAGTTCCCCTCCCTCAACGAGTCCCATCCCATGAATGGTTTCTTTCCCCTGCCGTCCAAGTGCGGGAAAATACTTATTTCCCTTGAATAGTTCGCACCATTTGATGAGTGGATTGAGATTGAGAATGAATGGTAGAATTACCAAATTAAATTAAATTAATTGCCAAAATCCCTTGTCTATTAAACTTATTCAATGAAAACAATGAAAAGATAACGATGTGATTCAAAACTAGGGTTCAAACGGGATCCCGATCCCGAATCCCAAGAAATTTCTGGATTTTGTGGTCCCGAACCCTATCCCGAAACCTCAATCCCGATCCCGATCCCGAGATTTTGAAAATCGCAATCCCGATCCCGATAAAAATACCCCAATCCCAATCCCGGAGAAATTCACAGACACAAAAGGTGCCAGAAATGGCACTTTTTAGGGACTATTTTGTATGCAGTTTGCAAAAATTTTGCGCGCATTTACCCACATCCCTCTATATTTTTGTTGCGTGGGCATGGACACCACTACAAATGGACTCGATACAGAAGCAATTACAATAGTTTGAGGTTAATACACATGCATATATGGTAGACAGTGGTGTGAATGACAATGCCAGGCAGCCCATTGCGCAGTGCCTAAATGAATCTATAGCATTGTTTTGGATGCCAATTTAATCCAACTTTTCTGGCATCCATTGGGGTCATTTTGTGAAATATCAGGGAAAAAACCCTGAAAACCAATGTTTAGGCCTAAATCCCGATCCCGAAAAAACGCCGATCCCGATCCCGAAAGGTCAATCCCGATCACAATCCTGATCCCGAAATCTCAAAAAGCCAATCCCGATCCCGAAAGGCCAATCCCGATCCCGAAATCTAAAAGAAACAATCCCGATCCCAAAAAGTCAATCCCGTTTGAACCCTATTCAAAACTCCCCTGTAAAAATAATGCCTCCACTTAAAATGTTCCCCCTCAAAAAAATCTGATGAAAAACATTCCCTTTGGGAACAAAACTAGGATATATTGTAGTCATATTTTGTGTAAATATTTGAATAATCAGGTCCAGTACCTATTAATTTCATATCCAGTATCTATTGTCATATACTCAATTTTTAGTTTCTAGTAAACTACATATTTACATCAAATGAAATTTATGTGTGTAAAACCTTGAAGCATTTTGTCTACCTATTTTTAGCAACAACTCTATATACCGTATTTGAAAATCTAAGGATTCTCACCTGATCAATGAAACAGCTAGAATGTAGAGTGAACCTTTCATGGTTACGAGATTGGTAATTTGTGTTTATTTATTCACTGCAATGTAAAAAGTATCAGAAGTACTGTCCTGCTGATATTCTGAAAAAATAGCAATGTTTGATTTTTGTAAATATGTGTGGGGTAAGGCTCAAAGCCTTATTTACAGGTGCAAAAATGTTTTGTGTAATTTTGCATGCCAAAAGTCATCAAAAATGCAAAATGCCCCGTTAAGAATCAAATTTTACGTTTTGCATAAGTGCTTACATTTTCCAGCACATTTTACAGTTTTGGAGTTCCCTTTTATATTCCAAACAGGATCCCATAATGGTAGTGGATCACCATGCAAAAATGGAAAAAATACATGAAAAAAATAGCTCATTTTATGCTGGAAGAATGAATGCATTCAGCCCCAATCAGGCTGATGTCCAGGATGACAAATTTCTTTGATTCAAGTTTTGACAAAAAAATAAAGATAACAATTTTTGAACAATGAAACTATGATCTCACTATCACAAGGTGATTAAAATGTTTTTTTAAACATTGCTTCAAAAGGATTTGATATTTTATCAACTGTCATTGCAAATGTTTCTGCAAACTCAGCGTGTGAGCTGTCATTTCAATCACAATTGTCGTGGGAATGAAAGTGCGCAGGTGTGAAAAGTCAAATGGAATCGAACTTGTGAAAATTTTGTTGATTAGAAAAACAATAAATATCAGAAAATATCAATATTTTTGTCTTCAGAAAATGCAGATATTTTGTGTTGAGAAAATATATCTGCTAACATGAACACTATTAATTTTAACGGTGGTTTGAGTACTGTAATTCTTTGAAATACCCCCAGAGGGTTTTTTAGTTCTCCAGCAAATTTGGAGTGACGTTAATTGAAGGGGGGCTTATTCGGGGTTGGAGGTAATTATTTCGCCAGAAAGTTTATGAAATTACGTTACGTATCCATTGTTTGTATTTAACATACTCAGACTAAGAAATATCATCAATAAAAAGCATTTACAGACACACCGATTTATAGAAGTATTCAGTTATATAACGTCTTTCTTCTACATAATAGAAGGGCGCCCTTCTATTTTGCTCGTCAACTTTTTTACCTGCCCTTCTATTGGAGACGCCCTTCTGTTTTTTTTCGTCAACTTATCAGCCAATCTTTTTCAAGTTCGTTTACGGATTTTCAAAGTGTTACATCACAGACAGTTCATATAATGACCATACATGGTGTTAATTCAACATTTGATGTAAAATTAGCACAAAATCAATGGACCAAAGCCACTCAATCACGGCGTCCGCTGATATTTTGAATTTTTTTTGCATTTGGCACAAATCCAGCACCTTGCATTTGGCATTTGGCACAAATCCAAATCCGGCACAAATCCACAAATCCATCCATCCAGCAACCAGAAACCGCCCTTCTACCGTAAATCCTCGAATAAGTCTCCGGGGGAGTTATTTTTTTGTCAGAAGTTTTTGAGGGGGGGCTTATTCGAGGGGGAGTTAATCGAGGGGAGGAGTTATTTTTTCCTCAGTCAGCTAACAGGGGGGAGTTATTCGAGGATTTACGGTAGTTACTTCGTGGCCCAAATGATCTCAAAAAAATACCTTCTATTGGAGACCCCCTTCTATTAGAGACCTGCCCTTCTATCAGAAGAAATACGGTATTTAGGAATATACCTAGTTATAAGCCCTGTCCGTATAAAATTTAGTCCGATTTTCAACATGTGTTTGCACTTATTATTATAATTATTTGGGTTATTATTTCCCCAGCTCGCTCAAAGCTGGGATATTCATCGGGAAAGTAATTCGAGGAAATACGGTTTATGATATCTCGATGTCGATATTCGATACGAAAAATCTGGTCGATATTTGTTTGTTAATTTTGTCAATTTTTGTGAGAATTTTCGATACAAAGTTGAAAAATATAAGTATTCTAATGTTTATGTTCAGGAATGCCCATTTGATATTTTTGCATGTTTAAAAGGATTTCACTACACATACAGCAAAGAATCAATCTCAAGTTACCGTATTTGCTTGAATAGTTCCCCCTCGAATAATTCCCCTCCGTAAACCGAGTGACTAAATAAATAATTCTTCCCCTTGAATAATCCCCCCTTAAGAAGTTTGATCAATTTGTTGTGCCCTTTTTTTAACACAAATGGCAGGTTACCTATTTTGTTTATAAGGCATATTTCATGAAATGAGTTGATAGAAACGTGCATGAAAATTTTGACGAAATAGTAATTCCCCCTCTAATAATTCCCCCCTCGAATAGTGACCCCTCAAAAAAGTCTGTCGAAGTAATAATTCCCCAGGGGGATTTTTCAAGCAAATACGGTACCTATTCTCATTTGGTATTGAGAACTTATTTATGTGGTAATAATAACATATGAAATTAGATAAAGTGTTAAGACTCGCTTTGCGTAAGGGCCAACCCAACCCCAAACTCGAATAGCAGCAAAAACAACCAACGAACAACATAATGGGATGTTTATCTCAGCAGAAGCTCGCTTATCGCACAGAGCTGCATACATTGTCCCTTTTTTAGCACCAAATTTTGTTTGAAAAATTTGACCCGGTGCGGTGCCTTTCAGTGCTAGCACCGGCGACCGGCCAGTGCCCTTTGGTGCCGGTGCCATTTTTTTCGGAATGGCACCGGTGCCGGTGCGGTGCGGTGCCATTTTCTGGCCGGTGCCCCAGGGTGCCAGGTGCCCTTTTCATGTCATGGCAGAGGTGCCGGTGCGGTGCGGTGCCATTTTTCCCTGTGCCTTTAACATCACTAGTGCCTACACTAGTTTTCCTATGAAATTTCAAAAAAAGTTGAAAACTCATTAATCGGCTCTGGTGACGCATTTGGAAAGAAGTAAACTGGAATGTGTTATGTATTCCGAATTTCCGTTGACAAAGACCGTATTTTGGTAAACTCAACTCCATACAAATGCTGATTTGTGCTCAAAACTTTTAGAATTTTCAGTAGACTGTATTTATAACTATTAGTGTATACTCGGCGGACCGCAAAGTATGTGCGGAATATCCTACCATAATTCACTGAAAAACTCTTGTGATAAATATTTTTATTCATTATTTCATAATAAAAACAATATACATATTGTGATGAAAAACTGTAAAAATTTTGGTTCATTCATCAGCTGGGTTTATAGGTTTCAATGATAGGTTTCAATACTCAGTGTATAGAGCCTGTGGTCGCATCGCAGGCATTTGAACCAAATATAAATACAATCAGTGACCTGACCTACTTAAAAAACTTTCATCGAGTTATCAGTCAATCAGCGATCACAAATACACAACTTTTCTGCTAATTTTTTCCTTTTCTGTGTCAATCTTCAAATGGAGTTCCAATGGTATCACCAATGGCTTGAGCATTATTTGCCTTGAATCCTGTGTATGGCGTTCCAAAAATAGGTGTTTTTCAGAAAATATAATCAAATATATAATAAAAAAATCTCAGAATGTTTGAAAAAATTGAAATTAATGTACCGTATTACCTTGAAATACCCCAATGAGCAGGCTTAGCTTTATAGAAATTCATTTTTACTGAAATTCTATACAAACTGTATAAAAATTGTATTATACCGTATTTGCTTGAATAATCCCCCCCCTTCAATAATCACCCCCTCGAATAATCCCCCCCTGTAAAATGACTGAGGAAAAAATTATTCCCCCCCCCTCGAATAATCCCCCCTCATACGATCAATTTTTTATGTTTAATTTGAACAAGAATAGCATGTTGTTGTGTAAATAAAGCATGTTTTGTTGAATGAGTTGATGGAAACAAGCTTGAGAATTCTGACGAAATAATAATTCATCCCCTTGATTAATTCCCCCCTTGAATAATCCCCCCGTCAAAAAAGTCTGATGAAATAATAATCCCCCAGGGGGATTATTCAAGCAAATACGTATTATACTTTTATTCATGTTTCATTTTATATTATTTCAAAATATCATTAATAAAATACTGTATTTCCTCGAAATACCCCCCCCTGAATTATACCCCTGGAAATACCCCCAGGTGTTTTTGATCTGGGGAAAAAATAACCCCCCTCGAAATACCCAACGTCTGGAACTATGTACATCACGTATGCAATGTACATAATGTATATTATGGTCGCAGTTTGCATCGCAGCTACACATATACTAGTTTTTGTAGCGATGGACGTTGATATGTCCAAATATACGTTACTCATTCGGAAACTGGGCGCCAGGCGCCAAGGGCACCACAGATAAAGGGCGCCAGGGTATTGGATTGCATACAATACCCCACCTGCACCTAAAATACTCCTCCAGCACCTTCATTCAGATCGCCAGGGACGCATTCAACAGAAACAAGACATGAAACACTTTTCTGCATAAAATCATACTTTTATACCTATGGGCTATGATGACATTCAATTCAAATGCAATGAAAATTTTTATTCAACAAAACAAAGCATTCACCTCAAATATTGATTAAATGTCATTCAATACATGCATGCACTTCCCTCTATCCATGAAAATGTTTTCTTAGTGGTTGAAAGCAGAGTTGTTAAAATACTGGTATTTTTGGAAAGTGTAAGTGTAAATACACTTTCCAAATTTTGAGTATGGATACCAAAAGTGTAAGGTAGATTAAAAATACCTAGGAAAGTGTAAAAATTTTTTTAGAAAGAGCTCTCACTGTTGAGCATTAGAAAACACCGCTGTTCTCACCTTTAGATCAATTTATTTATCATTTTCATTCATTATTTCACATTTTACGGCCTTTTATGAAACATTTCAGACTGTAACAAATACTGTAGTGGTATGAAGTTCCTCTAATAATGGCATTTTTTCAGTGTTGAGATTTTACTGATTAAGCAATGCGATACACACTGTTTAAATGCAAGTATGGACATGCAGCAAATGTCAATGCAAAAGTTGACTTTGTGTCCAGCTGGTGAATTTCCATTGATCTTGTCCTTTTTACAACAGTATGTCGAAACTGTAGAATACAATGAGTACTGATCAAAGTTTGTAGATCAAAGGCTAGTTCGTACATTTGCCAAATTATCTACATTCAATGAATTTTTTGTACATGACCCTATTTTATGCTTTCTCAATACATAAAACAGGGCCATCTGAAAGAAAAAAATACACTTTCTGTATCCGGGTATTTTGCCCAGGAAAGTGTAAAAAAAGTGTATGGGTATTTTATGAAAGTGTAAGTGTAAATATAAATACCCATTTCCCGGGTATTTCGGGTAAGTGTAAATACACTTTCGCAACTCTGGTTGAAAGAGTAATTTCGAGGATTTGGATCACCTAATTTGCCAGTTTGCACGTTGAATGCTACATCATTTTCAGCTTCTGATTTGCCAGATTCCGCTGATAAATGATCAACGACTGATATTCACCCAGTCGTGCTACTGAATTCATTCATTTTAATGGCGAAAATTAGTTTTCGACGGACTCGTTTTATCTATTTTCTCGTTTACGCAATATTTTTCCATTTGCGCTTTGAAACCCTGCTGGCGCCTTTTTGGTGCTCTTTTAGGAGTGGGCAACAGGCGCCAATGGCGCCATAGAAAAAGGGTGCCAAGCGCCAATGACGCCATGGCGCGGCGTCATTTTGCGCCCTCAAATGGCGCCAGTGCCATGGCGCCAGTGCCATGGCGCCATTCCATCACTAAGGTCAACACCTAAATTGTTGCAATTCTATTGGGCTGTCGGGAAAGTTTTTTCCGTTTCCTCATCGTCCCCCATTGCATCGTGAGGTTTCAGCGAGGTATATACCGTAAATATATCCTCGAATAAGTCCCCCGGGGAGTTATTTTTTCGTCAGAGTTTTTGAGGGGGACTTATTCAAGGGTGGGGAGTTATTCAAGGGGGGAGTTATTTTTTCATCATAACTTTCAGGAAAACTTGCAGGTAGGTAGGTGTGTATACACTGCGTAAAATACACACTGTGCATCCTGCTTTCGCTGCATAGGCTAACATCCTTTTGTATTTTTTGTCTCATACACAGCACTGCATTTGAGGCTTCTAGTTCCGAATGTCGGTATCTCCATCATTTAAGGTTTTTCCAAAATCGCATTTGAAACTTCAACGTTGGCCCGAGCGGGCAATTTTCAAAGGAGAACCCTTGCCCAAAACTTTTTGAAAAGCTTATAAATTTATCTACATTTTCCATATTTTCGACCCTGCGGCCGACGTATATAGCTGGAGTTATGATGATTTGATTGACAGCAGGTCAGCAGATTCAGTGGAGATACCCTGGTTCGAGTGATTTTTTTAATGAAAAATCACTCGAAACAGGGTATCTCCACTTAGTACATAGGATTTACTGGGCGGTGGTGGTGCACCGTTGTGGAGTCAATGGTGCCACTCCATGAGAATGGCCCCACTTGAGAGTAAATTTTGAGTGGAGATAGCCTGTTTCGGACAAAGATTTTTTGTAGATACCCTGTTTCGGACAAAGATTTTTTTGGAGATACCCTGTTTCGGATTATTTTTTTCAAAAACTGGTTTGGAAATTTATACCGTAATTCAGATGATTTTTTCTGTTTTGTATGGGAATTTGGACACATTCCTTCAAATCTATACCGTAATTCGGATGATTTTTTCCATTGGTGGAGATACCCTGTTTCGAGCAGGGTTGGCAAAATCTCAGAAAAAAATAAAAATAAAATAAAAATAAAATGGAATATTGAAGAATAAAATAAAATAAAATAAAATGGAAAATTTAAGAATAAAAATAAAAATTGTATAAAAATTCAAATTTTTGTAAAATTTTTGTAAAATTGTATAAAAATTTGTATTTTTGTAAAATTGTATAAAAATTCATATTTTTTGTAAAATTTTGTCACATTGCTCGAGTCTCTACCTGTTTATTCATGGATCTGGGGGCAGTCCCAAGCATTGTAAAGTGTCAAATGTCATGTCAAATGTCATGCAAAGTGTCAATTGTTATGACATGTAAAATGTAAAGTATCAATTGTCAAGCAAATTGTGTTCAAATCTCATGTTTTTTTTCGAAATCTTTTGTTTTGTATCCAAATTTTGTTGTTGTTGACTCCAAAATATTATGTGAACATTTGCATACAAAAACATAAGATTTGGATATAAAACATACTATGGATACAAAAACACAAGATTTGGATACAAAATTTACACTTTGCATGACATTTGTCATGACAATTGCCACTTTGTTTGAAATTTTACATGACACTTGACATTTTGCACGACAATTGATACTTTACTTTACATTTGTCATGACAATTGACACTTTGCATGACATTTTACAAATTTGCCCAGCACACTCCAGTAGTCCTTCTACTGAAAATGCAAACCATTCTTATCAATAATTGTAACTTTACACTTGCAGCTAGCTAACAATACATATTGCATGCAACTTTTGAAAAGTAAGGGAAAAATTTGTCACAGGTTTTTCATGTAAGGTCTAATTATAACATTTTTCTGGCCTTGCATGCATGTTTCTGATTTTTTGTAAAATTTTTGTTAAATTTTTGTAAAATTTTTGTAAAATGAGTCATTTTATTTTATTAATGACTTTTGGGAATAAAATAAAATAAAATAAAATGAAACAAGAATAAAATAAAAATAAAATAAAATTTTTATACAATTTTTATACAATTTTACTAAAATGAATTTTTATAAAACCAACCCTGGTTTCGAGTGAAATTTTTGGTGGCTCTTTTTGGAGATACCCTGTTTCGAGTGAAATTTTACCAATTTGAGGGTGGAGTTACCCTGTTTTGGATGATTTTTTGTGTGTTTTTTGAAATATCGGCATATATGTATCTCGGGAACGGTATAAGATATTGAGAAAATTCTTTTTCTATCATGAAGAAATAAGTGCACCTATCACAGATCCGCACTTAACTCATTTTTTCCACTTTGGTCTTTACCAACATTTGGAACTAGATGCCTCATTTGTACTTCGTTTTTGTACTTGTTGCAGTATCTTCTCCATTCATCATAGGGGGGAGTTATTCAAGGGTGGGGAGTTATTCAAGGGGGAGTTATTTTTTCGTCAGTGTTTTTGAGGGGGGTGTTATTCAAGGTGGGTCTTATTCGAGGATATATAGTAAGCTGGAATTACAGCTCAACGAAAAATTCAAAAACAAAAGTTTACCGCGAAATGGATTACACAAAAGTGAGTCATACTACATGTCTCCCCAGATGATTTTATATCGAAGTTTCATTGAAAAATCGAAAACTCTGAAAACGGTGGAGCGTGCATGTTGAGTTTTGGACATTTTTGAGGGATAAATTACCGCAAATCCTCGAATAAGACCCCCCCTCGAATAACTCCCCCTCTTGAATAACTCCCCCCTTTAGATGAAAACGATACAATACAAAAACACAAAAGAATATTAGCCTACAGCAGCGTAAGCAGATACATGATGTGTATGCAATGTATACACTCTTTTTGTTGTTGTTGAACAGTTAAAGGCAGGAATTACATGAGTGTACAGACTACATCGATGCAATAAATTAAGTCAAAGTTTTCTGAGGAAACGATAACTCCACCCTCGAATAACTCCCCCCCCCCTTGAATAACTCCCCCCTCCAAAACGTCTGAGGAAAAAATAACTCCCCTGGGGTCTTATTCGAGGATTTAGGGTATTACTGGATTCACTTTTACCTAATTTATTTCAAGGTAAAATTTTACGATTGAATAGATTTCAGCTTGGTATACCCGGCTGGAACCCCACTGATCGTCCAGGACGCTCCAATGCAAGGCGGTTCGGAAACGGAAAAAACTTTCCCGACAGACCAATATCTACGGATCTCAGTGGATCTACGGTACCCCAGTAGCTTCCAATAAATAAATCGCATAAGTCTGGCCCTAACCTTGCATTCCTTTTCGCATTCCTTCTTTGTCTGAAAACGATTGTCATTGCCGCGGCAGCCCCTGTATCTGAATTGGATGCACTTGCCCTGTTTGAAAGTCCACCATGGATCAAGCTTTGATCCTTTGCACATCCCTATTACGCCAGCTTCTTGCTCGCATTTGTTCTTTGAATCTATCATTTGAGTAGGGTGTCAAATTTCCATTTTCCGTTTCCGCTTTCCACAGGCAATTTTTTTCCGTTCCGTTTTCCGCCAAGTGCAAAAAAATTTCCGTTTCCGTTTTCCGGCAAGTGCAAAAGATTTTCCGTTTCCGCTTTTCCGCAGGCAAAATTCTTTCGGTTTTCCGCTTTCCACAGGCAATTTTTTTCCGTTTTCCGTTCCGTTTTCCGGCAAGTGCAAATGTTTTTCCGTTTCCGTTTCTGTTTTCCGGCAAGTGCAAAAAAATTTCAGTTTCCGTTTCCGTTTTCCGTATAAAAATTTTGTAGAAAAAAATTTGAGCGATGGAGATCATTTGAGGTTTCCACATTGTGGAACCATACCATAAGCACGGATGGTTTTTAACATGAGAAATTATTTGTATATTGTATAAAATTGTATAAAAGTTGTATTTTATTTTAACTTTATTGTTTTTGTTTTTTTTACTTTATTTTATTTCCAAAAGTCGTTTATAAAATAAAATGCCACCATTTTACAAAAATTATACAAAATTTTTACAGAAAGTTGGAATCTTGCATATACTCGGCGTACATGATAGTCTGCCCTCGCACTGATTTATGTCTCCTGTTGGAAGCGTGCCAATGATTGTTAAATCATGCGATTTCCATAAAAAGATGGAACAATTATCGATGTGAATCTGTTAATGAATAACATTAGAGCAACAATCAATTTTGTCATCTTTTTATGAAACTCGCACGCGTTAACCATCGTTGGCACACTTCCAGCGGGAACCACGCGTGCAGGGTGTAAAGTAACCGGAGTATACCAAGCCAGAAAAATGTTATCATTAGATCTAAACATGAAAAACTAAGTGAAATTTTGTTCCATCACTTTGCAAAAGTTCCATGCAGTAGGCATTGTTAGCTAGCTGCAAGTGTAAAGTTACAATTATTGATAACTATGGTTTGCCTTTTTCACTAGAAGGACTACTGGAGTGTGCTGGGTGCAAATGACAAATGTCATGCAAAGTGACCAAATGTGTATCCAAGTCTTATGTTTTTCTATGGAAAGCTTATGATTTCTATCCAAATCTTATGTTTTTGCATCCAAATGTGCACATAAGATTTGGATACAAAAAACAACAACAACAATATTTAGATACAATGTGCTCAATTGACACTTCAATTATTATTTATTTGCCATGACAATTGACACTTCACTTTATTTACTTTTGTTATAACAAATGACACTTTGCATGACATTTGACACTTTGCATGGATTGCGACTGCCCCCAGTTCTGTGAATAAACAGGTAGAAACTCAAGCAAATAAATAATCATGTTACACAAAATATGAATTTTTTACAATTTTACAAAAATACACATTTTTATACATTTTTACAAAAATTAGAATATTTATACAATTTTTTTATTCTGAAATTTTCAAGTTTATTTAATTTTATTTGAATTTTTCTATAAAAAAAATTTTTTCTGAGATTTTGCCAACACTGATCAATGTTCACCAACACTGAGACTAAAAATTAACCTTCTTTGACAGAGTCCGCATCAAAATCCAAACAGCGCATAACCCAAACAGCATCATCCAATCAAAAATGAAGCAAAATCCAAACAAAAATGAGGCAAAATCCAAACACTTTCATCTGCCACCAACTGCAGCATAATTCAAATGAAATTGGGCAGAATCCAATCAAAAATGAGGCAAAATCCAAACAAAAATGAGACAGAATCCAAACACTTTTTTGTTCCACCAACTGCAGCATAATCCAAACAAAACTAGGCAGAATCCAAACACTTTTATTGATTAAGGTCACCATGTGTTCAGTTTGATGGATTAACTTTCCTTTTAATGTGAAACTAATATCTAATATGCTGCAAAGGAGATCAGCTGCAGTGCGTGGACATGTGTGTGTCTGTTGCATCACAGGTGGAGAACAGGCAAACTTTGGTTTTCATCTGAAAATGCAATTGTGTGCTTTGAAGTGACTGACTGACATCATTAGTTTTTGACTTCTTGAGATTTTTTGACATGCATTGTTATTGCAATACAAAGTTGTTAAAAGGTACGTACGTTTACTCAAAAAATACGCATACATGTGTACGTGGTAAATACATTCACATATACTTTTTTTTAAATACTGTACACACTCATACGCATACATTTTCAAAGCATACGCATATGGAAAATGTATTTCAGAATTCTAGTGATTTGCCAGATTTGGATGAATTAGTGTTGTATTTTTGTTGATGCTATTCTTGCTATTTTTATCTCCTAGAATAAAGAAACCCTGAAAACTATGTTATCTATCATTCCCTTAAACAAAAACATATGTTGTGCTGTACACATATGAAAAGTGCCCACTTGACACCCACTTGAAAAAGTATTGACGCCTCACAAAAGGTATAGCATCAGGAATAACGAAAAGTAGTCGTTTCTCATCCGCAAGAAAAGTACCCAAATTTACGTGTATGTACAAGTAAAAAAAATGTATTTAACATTTTCCATACTTTGTGTTGAGTAAAAAAAACAACTTTATGTTTACATATACTTTTAAAAATGTTCAGTAATTCTAACAACTCTGTTGCAAATTTAGGGTGTCAACTTTCCGTTTTCCTTTTTTTGTTTTTGCTTTCCGGAGGCAAATTTTACAAGATTTACAGAAATTTTACAAAAAATCAGAATCTTGCATGCAAGGCCAGAAAAACTTTATAATTAGACCTACACATGAAAACCGGGTGACAAATCTTTCCATTACTTTGCAGAACTTACATGCAGTAGGTAGTTGCATGCAATAGGTAGCAAGTGTAAAGTAACAATTACTGATAATAATTGTTTGCATTTTCAGTTGAAGGAGTACTGGAGTGTGCGGGGACATTTGTAAAATGTCATGCAAAGTGTCAATTGTCATGATGAATGTCATGCAGTGTCAATTGTGTATCCAAATCTTGTGTTGTTGTATCAAAATCTTATGTTTTTGTATCCAAATCTTTTGTTTTTGTATCCAGATCTTTTTTTTTGTATCCAAATGTTGACATAAGATTTGGATACAAAACCAACAACAAGATTTGGATACAATTTGCTTGACAGTTGCCACTTTATTTGTTATTTGTCATGATAATTGACACTTTACTTAACATTTGTCATGACAATTGATGCTTTGCATGACATTTCATATGACATTTGACACTTTACAGGGCTTGGGACTGATCCAGCTCCATGGATAAACATGTTGAACCATAAGCAAGAAAAGAAAATTTTTACAAAAATTATGAATTTCTATACAATTTTTACAAAAATATGAATTTGTATACAATTTTACAAAAAAATTTATTTTTATTTTGAAATTTTCCATTTTATTTTATTTTATTCTCAAATTTTCCATTTTATTTTTATTTTATTTTTATTTTTTTCTGAGATTTTGCCAACCCTGGTTACGAAGCAATGGTACCAAGTCTATTGGAGCCATTTCAACGTTATCCCACATAAAGGTAAAAAGCATGAATCACCCAAGCCTCCAGTAGGTAATGTTGTTATTTGAAGAAAAAGTACAAAATTGCACTCGCCTCTGGCAGGCATTTTGTTACTGACACCACGAAAAAATAGCACCAAGCGCCAAAAGTGCCATGGCATTTTGTGCTTTGGCGCCAGCGCCACGGCGCTTTTACATCACTACCACAGACACACAGGCGCCCTGCCTCTAGTCGCTAAGGGGCTGACATGCTGCTATGGCAATGCCTTTAACATTCAATATACCGTATTTCCTCGAAATACCCCCAGGGGGTTTACTTTTTCAGAGTGAGAATTTTGAGGGGTATTTCGAGGGGGGGGGGTAATTCGAGGGGGGGGTAATTCGAGGGGGGGGGGGTGGGGTAATTCGAGGGGGGTTATTATTTCGCCAGAATTTTTTTAAAAACCCAGTACTAAAAACGTACGCAGACGTAGAAAAATGCAACAAAAATTACCATGTATAAGAGTCTACAGCCTTATATAAGTATGTAGATGGTTGAAACCATGTTCTAGCATAACACAATCATTGTTTTCACGTGTGTTATGCATTGCCCAGGTAGGTCATAAACCGCAGCTTTTGTCATTGACCTTCTCTTTACACTCAATGGGGGGGGGGTATTTCGAGGGGAGGGGGGTTATTAATTCATAGTGCCCATTTTGAGGGGGGGGGGCATTTCGAGGGGGGGGGGTTAATTCGAGGAAATATGGTAGGTGTGATGTGAACAGGCTGACAAGATATTGGGCTCTACCGTATTTCCTCGAAATAACCCCCCTCGAAATACCCCCCCCCCTCGTTTGACCCCCCCCCTCTCGGGACCACTATGAAACAATCACCCCCCCCCCTCGAAATACCCACCCCCAAATTGAGTGTAAAGGGAACGTACATGACAATAACTGTAGTTTGTGTTCTGTGTACTGCAGAACACACGTTAAAACAATGTCGGTGTCACGTTAGAACAGTGTACATACCATCTACATACTGATATTAGTCTACAGAACCTTATAAATGGCAGTTTTTGTTGCATTTTTCGACGTCTGCGTACGTTTCAGACGACAATTTCGTACTTGGTTTTCAAAAATTTTCTTGTGAAATAATAACCCCCCCCCCCTCGAAATACCCCCCCCCCTCGTTTAACCCCCCCCCCCCCCTCTCGGGACCACTATGAAACAATCACCCCCCGGGGGGTATTTCGAGGAAATACGGTAGATAGAAATGTAAACCAACTTTTACCAAAAATTCACCTTGCTTGGCACAAGTTCTTTCACATTCTTCTTTTGTGTTAAACCTGTTGTCATTGCCCTGGCAACCTCCATAACTGAACCTTACACATTTTCTCTGATCGCCATAATAAGTCCATTGGTCACCACGAGCTCTGCATGGTCCCGGTACACCTGGTTCTTGCAAACATGGATCTTTTGAATCTGTGAAATATTTGTGTGGAATAATCTGTCACGGTTGACAAAGTGCCAGAATATATAGCCCTCATGCAAAAGGTGCCCTGCTAGAGTTACCTACTGTATATCCTCTGATAAGACTGCAGGGGAGTTTTTTCACCAGAAGACTTTATTATTAGGGGAGTTATTCAAGGGGGGAGTTATTCAAGGGGGTTATTCAAGGGGGTGTTCTTCAAGGGGAAATTATTTCAGGGGAGTTATTTTTTCTTCGGAATGTTGTTTCTCCTATTGTAACTTTTAATTCCTGTTTTATAATCAGTGATGTTGTTATACCGTATTTCCTCGAAATACCCCCAGGGGCCAGATTTCACTTTCCCTACAGAGTTTTAGGGTGGAGCGTACGTACGCCTGATAGATTTTTTAAAGTTCAACCATGTGGACGCACATACACTGAGAGCAAGGCAGTTCTTAAATTCACGAAAGTATACCTTAAGGTCGCCGATATTGCAATCTGACATATTTACTTCGATTTTGGCCCGGAAATCAAGATTTCGTCATTTCTTGGCCGTCGGCCAACTCTTTCTTTTTTCGATTTCGTTGGGCGCATTACTGGCATAACTCACAATTTTGTATAGTCAGATGGCACTTCTTAGTTCTCACTGCCCTACAGACTAGACATGAGGGCAGTGAAAATAAAGAAATGCATGCATGAGCAAACAAAATCGCGAGTTGTGTGAGTAAAGCCGGAATTACAGCTCAGCGGTGTTTGACGTGAAATGATGACGTCGTAGAATTGATTACATCAAAATAGACAAAGGTACAGCATTGAAATTTCAGAATTAAATAGTTCTAGTAATTGTGTGTAATGTCCCAAAAAAAATTTACCAAATAATCATTATTTAAGTAGTTATTAATTTAACGTCAAAATTTTTTGGTGACGTAAAATGTTTGACGTGAAATGTTGACATAGAATGTGTAAATTGTGACGTACAATTAATAACTTAAACACCTTCCCGGACAAGTTCACCACCCATTTTTTTATTTCACTTCAAATGCAATATCTCCGTCCATGGGGGTGTTATAAAGCTGAAACTTTGTATATATAAAGTTGTAAGACCCCTATACTCCCCAACAACGGGGGAGGTGCGGCGACTCACTACAGGGTGGGTCGCCCTATATGCAACAATTTTTTTGCCGTTTTTGGTGTCCCAAACAAGTTCACCACCCACTTGATTGGCTACATTATGAGAGCCATATCTCCAGCTGTGATGGCGGTATAAAGCTGAAATTTGGGGGATGTCTTGCCAACAACCCCCTCACAATACACCAGTGGGGCGGCTGCCAATGACCCACTAAAGCATGGGTCACTGCATATAAAGTTAACCATTTTCTTAAAACAGCCCAAGTGTCCCAAAACAAGTTCATCACCCAACTGCATTAAAAAAATGTTGCAACAACATACCTAATATAAAAATGAATCGGGTTAAACACTATTTCAGCCAAAAGAAAATTTTTTCAGTAGAGCACCTACCCTTTCCCATAAACAGCCGACTGAAAATTTCACTTTAAACCAATTTTTTGTATCACACTTAAAAAGTTGGTTTACAAAGTTCACTAGGGGAGAGTCTAATATTCAAAGTTATGTCAACAACATAACCTCTAAAATGCTTCCATAAGGAAATTTACTTGGGGTGAATTCTATGATGTCAAAATGATGTCATTTCAGGAAGAAAATTTGACAAAATTTTCACTTTTTCATTCACCCCAAATAAATTTCCTTATGGAAGCATTTTAGAGGTTATGTTGTTTACATAACTTTGAACCTTAGACCATCCCCTAGTGAACTTTGTAAACCAACTTTTTAAGTGTGATACAAAAAATTTGTTTAAAGTGAAATTTTCAAACTGCTGTTTATGGGACAGGGTGGGTGCCCTACTGAAAAAATTTTAATGAGCAGAAATAGGGTTCATATCTGATTCAATTTTATATCAGGTATGTTCTCACAACATTTTTTTATAATGCAGTTGGGTGGCGAACTTGTTTGGGACACTTGGGTTGTTCTTAAAAAAATTATCAAATTTATATGCAGGGACCCATGCTTTAGTGGGTTGTCGGCAGCCGCCCCACTGGTGTATTGTGAGGGGGTTGTTGGCAAGACATCCCCCAAATTTCAGCTTTCTACCGCCCTCACAGCTGGAGATATAGCCTTCAAAGTGTAGCTAATCAAGTGGGTGGTGAACTTGCTTGGGACACCAAAAACGCCACAAATTTTTTTTGCATATAGGGCGACCCACCTAGTAGTGAGTCGCCGCACCTCCCCCTATTGTTGGGGAGTAAGGGGGTCTTACAACTTGATATATACAAAGTTTCAGCCTTATAACACCCCCGTGGACGGAGATATTGCATTCATAGTGAAATAAAAAAATGGGTGGTGAACTTGTCCGGGAAGGTGTTTATTAAATAATAATTATTTTCTTAATTTTTTTAGGACTTTACACTAATATCTAATATGCTGCAAAGGAGATCAGCTGCAGCGCGTGGACATGTGTGTGTGTCCGTTGCATCACAGGTGGAGAACAGCAAACTTTGGTTTTCATCTAAAAATGCAATTGTGTGCTTTGAAGTGACTGACTGACATCATTTGTTTTTGACTTCTTGAGATTTGTTGACATGCATTGTTATTGCAATACAAAGTTGTTAAAAAGTACATATGTTTACTTCAAAAATACGCATACGCGCGTACGTGGTAAATACATTTACATATACTTTTAAAAAAACACTGAACACACTCATATGCATACATTTTCAAAGCAAACACATATGGAAAATGTATTTCAGAATTCTAGTGATTTACCAGATTTGGATGAATTAGTGTTGTATTTTTGTTGATGCTATTCTTGCTATTTTTATCTCCTAGAATAAAGAGACCCTGAAAACTATGTTATCTATCATTCCCTTAAACAAAAACATACGTTGTGCTGTACACATATGAAAAGTGCCCACTTGACACCCACTTGAAAAAGTATTGACGCCTCACAAAAGGTGTAGCATCAGGAATGATGAAAAGTAGTCGTTTATACATTTGCAAGAAAAGTACCCAAATTTACATGTATGTACAAGTAAACAAAATGTATTTAACATTTTCCATACTTTGTGTTGAGTAAAAAAAACAACTTTACGTTTACATATACTTTTAAAAATGTTCAGTAATTCTAACAACTCTGTTGCAAATTTAGGGTGTCAACTTTCCGTTTTCCGTTTCCGCTTTCCGGAGGCAAATTTTTTTCCGTTTCCGTTTTCCGGCTAAAAATATGTTTTTCCGTTTTTGTTTCCGTTTTTCCGGCTCATTTTCCATTTTCCGGTAATTTTTTTCAGTTTTTCCGCCTTTTTCCGTTTTCCGGTTCAATTGTCTGTTTTTCCAACTTTTTTCACTCTCCAGCTCAATTTTCCATTTTCTGTTTCAGCCAAACTGGTAAAAATGCATGCAGGTTCTCAATGAAGTGAATTTTTCTTATTTCTAGTGAGATTTCTGCAAATTTGTTTAATTGAGGATAAATTTCTGCAAATTTTTTTCTGTTTCCAGCAAAATTTCAGCAAATTTTTCCGTTTCCGTTTTCCGGCCTTCCATTTTTCCGTTTTCCGGCAAGTGCAAATTTTTTCCCGTTTCCGTTTCCGTTTTCCGGCATGTGCAAAATTTTTTCCGTTTCCGTTTCCGTTTTCCGTCAAAAAGTTTTTGTTGACACCCTAGTTGCAATATTGCCATTTTTGCAAAACTAATGAAGTCAGTCAGTCACTTCAAAGCACACAATTGCATTTTCATATGAAAACCAAAGTTTGCCTGTTGTCTACCCTACCTGTGATGCAACAAACACACACACATCGATACACTGCAGCCAGGGCCGTATCCAGGGGGGGGGGCGGGGGGGGGGGGCTGCAGCCCCCCCCCCCTCCCGGGGCAAGACCAAAAAGTGACCGGAAAATGCGACTTTTTCAACGTCAGCGTAAAAAATTTTGCGCGCAAGCGCGCATTCTTCACCAGACATAAGGTATTATCATCGGATTTGCTCCATGTGGCCACAAATCATAATAAATACACTCAATGTTGTGTTTTTTGCTGTTCTGTATGCATATTTACATACATATACAGCATTCCATGGCGCTGACGCCAACGCCAATGGCGCCATGGTGTGGCGCCTACTAATGGCGCCAGCGCCATGGCGCCTTTCCGCCACTATGTAGCTAAAATTTTAGGGGGGGGGGCTGAGCCCCCCCCCCCTCGCCGGCCTCCGTAAACAAGCAGCCCCCCCGCTCAAAAATCCTGGATACATCCCTGACTGCAGCTAATCTATTTTGCAGCATATTAGATATTAGTTTCACATCAAAGGAAAGTTAATCCATCAAACTGAACACATGGTGACCTTATAAAATACAAAGTGTTTGGATTCTGCCTAATTTTGTTTGGATTATGCTGCAGTTGGTGGAGCAAAAAAGTGTTTGGATTCTGCCTTATTTTTGTTTGGATTTTGCCTCATTTCTGTTTGGATTCTGCCCAATTTTGTTTGGATTATGCTGCAGTTGGTGAAGCAAAAAAGTGTTTGGATTCTGCCTTATTTTTGTTTGGATTTTGCCTCATTTCTGTATTTGGTATTTCGAGGGGGGGGGGGTTAATAATTCATAGTGCCCATTTTGAAGGGGGGGCATTTCGAGGGGGGGTAATTCGAGGAAATATGGTAAAGTCGGCAGACGTATCGCCATACAAACATTTGCGTCAGTCTCTCCAGTGGAGAGTGCATGACGGCATTAGGAATTGTGACGCAATATTTTAACGATTGGAATAGATCGGGTCACGTATGAAAACTTGGCCCTTATCCCAGTTACCAGTTGTGTATTATACAAATGAGAGTGAAAACTGAAAGTTAGCTAAAAATCGTTAAAATTTGCTTCCCTTTCCAATTTTTGTTCATATACATGGTTATATAGCTATTTTGAGGCTATTTTATTCATATTAATAGCGGATTTCGAAATTTTGGCCGGCTGCCAAGTTCTCTTCTGTTGGAAAAGAGCCAACGAATGAAAAATAAAATAAAACAAAAACGGTAGTTTGAACGGTAAAACGGTAGTTTGAACGGTCAAATTCTTTACGAGCAACGTTGAAGATGTAGATAACTAGGGCGTGGCACGCACGGACGCAGCGAAACGTCCATTTTTCTTTTAATATGATTTTCTTTTTCAATTTCTAGCGTCCGCGTGGGACACAAGTTTCGTTGTTTGCTCTATTCACGAGCGAATTCTTACTCTCCGATTTTGTAGAGTGAAATGTCCGCCGACTTTAGGTGTGATCATCACACTGTGATGTGAACAGGCTGACAAGATATTGGGCTCTAGATAGAAATGTAAACCAACTTTTTCCAAAAATTCACCTTGCTTGGCACAAGTTCTTTCACATTCTTCTTTTGTGTTAAACCTGTTGTCATTGCCCTGGCAACCTCCATAACTGAACCTTACACATTTTCTCTGATCGCCATAATAAGTCCATTGGTCACCACGAGCTCTGCATGGTCCCGGTACACCTGGTTCTTGCAAACATGGATCTTTTGAATCTGTGAAATATTTGTGTGGAATATTGTGTTACGGTTGATAAACTGCCAGAATATATGGCCCTCATGCCAGACGTGCCCTGCCAGAGTGACCTACTGTATATCCTCGGATAAGACTGCAGGGCATTTTTTCACCAGAAGTCTTTGAGGGGGGAGTTTCTCAAGGGGAAGTTATTCAAGGGGGTGATTCAAGGTGGGAGTTCTTCAAGGGGGAATTATTTGAGGGGAGTTATTTTTTTAGTTTATTACAAGTTTTGGGTATGTAAAGCTTATCTTTACTACGATCAATCTCGAAAATTTCTGGGGAAATAATGAAACCCTCCTCGAATAAGCCCGCCCATTGCATTAGTCCCTTCTCCTCAATATTTGCACTCTGAAAAAATGAACCCCATGGGGGTATTTCGAGGAAATACAGTATTCATATGTTCACCAATTCTGAGACCAAAAATTCACCTTGCTTGGCACAAGTCCTTTCACATTCTTCTTTTGTGTTAAACCTGTTGTCGTTGCCCTGGCAACCTCCATAACCGAACCTTACACATTTTCTCTGATCGCCATAAGTCCATTGGTATTCAAGAGCTCTGCATGGTCCCGTTACACCTAGGGTGTCAAAAAATTTTTTTACAGAAAACGGAAAGGTAAAATTTTTACACTTTACGGAAAACAGAAAACGGAAAGGTAAAACAAATTTCTGCCAGAAAACGGAAAGGTAAAACAATTTCACTCAGCGGAAAACAGAAAAGTAAAAAAAAGTTGTCGGCCGGAAAATGGAAAACGGAAAAATGAAATGCCGGAAAATGGAAAACAAAAGCGAAATTTTCATGGAAACGGAAAAAATAAAGTGAAATTTGCACAGTAATAGACAAATTTGCTGAAGGAAAACCTGCATGCAGGTTTGCCTGTTTGGCTTTGATTGTGGTAGCTGTACATTCTGCAACTATGGATCATGCCAGTAACTTCACTTGTAGTTCAAGCTTAACTGAACCAACAAAAAATCATCAAAAGGTAGCAAAAATACACTACAACAACAATAAGAATTTAGCAAAAGTGAACTTTGATGTAACTGAACAGTAAAAAGTATACTCAGCGGACTGCAAAGTATGTGTCCAAAATTACTTTGTGTTTTTTACAGATTTGGATACAGATAAAAATTATGAATGACAGAAGAACCTGGTAGTTACGTTGTAGTTGCCCTACATACTACTTATATTTACAGTTCGATTCACATTCTATTAACCACAGTTCAGTAGGTTTGAGTTATTGTGCTGAACCGTTAACTTTTATGTTTCAACCAACATCAAGTATTGCCTACTTGGGTGTTTAAGTCAGTGGATGTTTTACCTCAATTCATTTGCCCTACAGGGTCACAGCAAAAAATGGGTGTGTGGATGCGCGGTGAAGCGTCGGGAAGTGTCTTCACGCCAGACACTTCCCGAACGCTTCACCAAGCTCCCAGCGCTTCCATACACATCACGAAAATCTGCGTGAAGGCACTTCACGCTTCTTAATATGGCGCTCCCACGCAAATGTATACGCGGGGGAAGCGTGTGGAAGCGCCAGCGCCGGGAAGTGTCTTCCACCATGTTTGGATGCGCGTGAAGCGCGTGGTGAAGATAGGTGAAGCGTGTGGAAGACACTTCACCCAGAATCTCGTGATGTTGGTGGAAGCGTGTGGAAGCGTGTGGAAGCGCGCCGCTTCACGCGCATCCAGCCCGCTTCCACACGCATCACGGATCCATTTTTTGCTGTGGGTGGCCCATTAATGAATATGAGATGTTAATACTTTGAGATCCGTGTCGCAGGGCAACTGTGGTCACATAAAAGTGAAAACACATCCAACTCAAATGCCCAGCACCTTGTGGACTTGATACTTGCTTGTTAAGGTCCACGTGCTGGTTCACACATTGACATTTGCATGTTGGTGGCATGACTGCCTATTTGCTCTACTACCATGTGTGCAACAGTTAAAAACACCATGGTGGAAAAAGATAAATACAGATTGGAAAAACAATGGAAAAATCGAGAAAACTGAAAATCGAGCCAGAAAATGGAAAAATGGCCTGGAAAAATGGAAACGGAAAGGTAAAAAATTTTCAGCTGGAAAACGGAAAAATGGGCCGGAAAAACGGAAACGGAAAGGTAAAAAATTTTCAGCTGCCGGAAAATGGAAAACGGAAAGGTAAAAAATTTTCAGCTGCCGGAAAATAGAAAACGGAAAGGTAAAAATTTTGCAGCTGCCGGAAAACGGAAAACGGAAAACAGAAAGGTAAACAATTTTCCTGCGGAAAGGCGGAAACGGAAAACGGAAACGGAAATTTGACACCCTAGTTACACCTGGTTGTTGCAAACATGGATCTTTTGAATCTGTAAAATATTTGTGTGGAATATTGTGTCACGGTTGATAAAGTGCCAGAACATATAGCTCTCATGCCAGACGTGCCCTGCCAGAGTGACCTACTGTATATCCTCGGATAAGACTGCAGGTGATTTTTTTTTCACCAGAAGACTTTATTATGAGGGCAGTTATTCCAGGGGGAGTTATTCAAGGGGGTTATTCAAGGGGGTGTTCTTCAAGGGGAAATTATTTCAGGGGAGTTATTTTTTTCTTCAGAATGTTGTTTCTCCTATTGTAACTTTTGATTCCTGTTTTATAATCAGTAACGATGGCCAAAAAAGATTCGAAAATTAGAAAACATTTTCGAATTTTCGAATCTTTTTTGGCCATCGTTACATGTGCGTCGACGTGGCTGAATCTTAAAAAATCTATCGGGCATACGCCTTACCCTACAAATCTGTAGGGAGTATTTAATCTGGCCCCAGGCCCCAGATTTAATTGGGCAGACAGATTTCTGCCCTCTCTGCCAGGCACCTGACATGCCCTGCCTGCACGCCGGGCAAAATCTCGTGAGGTGAGATTTAATTGCACCCTGCCTGCCAGGCGCCTGACATGCCCGACGTGCCTGCCAGGCATGCCCTCACAAGTGCCAGACTTGCCCGAAAATTGCAAAATGAGATAAAATTGTGAGGGCGTGCCTGGCAAAATTTAAAAGGATGTGAAAAAATGTGCCCTGCAGCCTCAGAGGTGCAGGGCAGGTAATTTTTCATGTTTTAGTAAGGAAAATCCAAATCTTGTGTTAAAGTAAGATTCTTGTACAAAAATGTAAGATTTGGATATAGAAAACATTAGATTTGAATACAACAAAAATAATATTTGGACAGAAAAAATATTTGAATACAAAAATAATATTTGGATATGAAAAAAAATTTGGATACAAAAAATAATATTTGGATACAAAAAAAATTTCAGTAATGAAAATATTTGGGTACAAAAACTAAGTTTTGGATACAAAAAATAATAATTTTTGGGCAAAAAAATAAATTTTGTATACAGAAAAATAAGAGTTGGATACAAAATAATTAGATTTGGATACAAAAAAATAGATTTGGATACATTGTAGAACTCTGCTCTGCTCTAGGTATTCTGCTCTTTTTACTTGCTCTTCTACACATCCATCATGCCAGGCACCTGACAGCTGCTGCCCGGCACACAATTAAACTGCCTGGCAGTCGGACAGTGGCTGTCAGGCGCCTGGCATGACGGGCAGGCTGCACGGACATGCCTGCCCAATCAAATCTCGAATTGCCAGACACGCCCGTCAAGTCCTCCCTCTCAGGGATAATCTACCCAATTAAATCTGTGGGCCAGCGGGTTTATTTTTCAGAGCGAGAATTTAGAAGGAGGGTTAAACGAGGGGGGAGGTTATTATTACGCCAGAAATTTTTTGAAATCCCAGTACTAAATTGTTGTTTGTAACATACACAGACGACGAAAAATGCAACAAAAACCGGGGGGGGGGGGTATTTCGAGAAAATATGGTATGTATAATTACCGTATTTCTCCGTGTAAACTGACCGGTTGTTATACACAACCGAGCCACTTTTCCGCAACTTCTTTGAAAATTTTATAACGCCCAGCTGTTAAGCCATAGGGAGGGGAGGGCGTTATGCACGGCAAATTTCCACTTGAATATTTACATGAATTTTTGGCATAATAATGACCTATCCCCAAAATACCCCATCCCTTTTGCTTAAAATTTGCAATCTGAAAAAATCTGAAAACATCTGAAACACCCTGGGTGTATTTTCAAGGAAATATGGTATAATATTTCATCAACCTGCTATAAAAAAAATATAAATAACACTTGTCAGAAAATCAATTGAATTTTCTAAAAATCTCATGCCAACATTAAACAGCCAGCAGTTAACTTTGTTTAATGAACTTGTATACCCTCGCACTGATTTGATTTTTAAAATTTATCTAATGACAACTTTTAAGTTAAAATTCGTTCAGTTGCACACTTAAACAACACTTTTTTCCTACTTAACACAAACTCGTTGCATTTGTGCATCACTTTCGGAACAGACCCTGTGCCTGGGATGTTGCGGTTTGGATGACGCACAGCTGGAGAAAGCTGCAAATGGGGGTAATTCCTAATCAGTCCAATTGCTAGGTAATCGCATCGCATTTAACCGCGCAATTCATTCATGTATTAAATACCACAATAAGGTGCTTTCTGTTCACAAATACAGCACCGATTGCGTCATGGAGCTATTCAAAAAAAGGATAGGCACCAATTGTGCCGTGATTAGCATTGAAAAAATCTCTGGGAGATTTATATTTAAAAAATCTCAGAAAATCTCAGAAAATATAAGATTTTCTGAGATTTATATTTTTTCCACGGTTTTCCAGAGAGATTTAATTATATTATTTCCTGATTGAGAAAATCTCTCAAGAAAATCTCTCTATATTTGTCCATTTCCACTTCAAATTCACTAGTTCATGTGCTTTTTTGCTTATTTTCAGCTATTTAAACTATATATGTTCCAATATACCCATTTTTGGCTATTTTGCACCTATTTTAAGTTTCTTGTCTCCTTTTTTCTGTTCTATAGCATGAAAGAGCCTATAAAAAGTCTGAAATACATTCTCTGTACTCGAGTACTATCAAAAAGAATACATAAGATAGAGTACTGGTACTTTTTTAGAAGAAATGTAAATGTATTTACTCAGTACTCTAGAATATTTTTGAGTAAACGTAAATATGTTTTAACAACTATAAAGTTGACTGCATTCTTTGCAAATACAGTTACCAAAATTTGGTGAAAAAGTCATCTGATAAATACGTGTCGATCTTCACACCAGAGTTGTTAAAAGTACCAAACTTGTTTAAAGTATACATAAACGTAAAGTATTTATTTTTTACTCACTCCCTGAGCACAGAAAATGAAAAGAAATTTTTTTAAACTTTTACTCATGAGTAATCATAAGTAAACGTCATTTTCTTCTCAGAAAACGTAAATGTGCGTACTTTTAAGAAATGTCGCCAAAATTTTTGCTCAAAATCACTCATTTTCAGAACTTTTTGCCTATTTTATGCAATTTTCGACTGTACATTTGGTACTGTACCCATTTTCGATTAGTTTCCCATATTTTCAGCATATTTGCTCCCTTTTTCCCCTTCTATGCCTTTAAAAATCTATATAAAAGACTATCTGAAATACGTTTTCTGTACTCGAGTACTTTCAAAAAGTATACGTCAAAGCGAGTACCGAAACTTTTTTTTCGAAGGAAATGTAAACGTATTTACTCTGTACTGAGTACACGTATTTATCGAGTAAAAGTAAATACATTTTAACAACTATGCTTCACACGTGAAAGTAATGTATTCTATTATGAGGAAAAATGTACCTAAATTATATTTCTGTTGATTATTTAGATAGTACCACCTAGTATGTGGTAGTAAAAGCTGAAACAACACATAAGGTGCTTAATATCTACTCAAACAAACGCCTCTGGTTCAAACACCTTGAGATACCTATCGATTAAATCATAATTTAAGCTGAGAGATTTTATGAGATTTTTTGAACAGCAAGAGATTTTCTCAGAGATTTAATTATATTTTCGAAAATGACCCAAGAGATTTAATTATATTTTTTTCTTGAGAGATTTTCTGAGATAATATTTATATATATTTTCTCAAAATCGGCCATTTTTTTCAATGCTAGCCGTGATTAGCATTGAAAAAATCATCAATTTTTGGAAAATATAATTTAATATGATTACAGAAAATCGCTCAAGAATAAAATATAATTCAATCTCTCTAAAAAAAACCCTTGAAAAATACAAATATCAGAATTTGATAGATTTTCTGATAGATTAGATATAAATCTCGCAGAGATTTTTCCAATGCTAGCCACGATTTAGACTACAATAGCAAATGCAGAGGTCTAGAGCCAAGGGCCAATGGCGCCGCATCATAAGGTCATGGGAAATTTTTATTGTCAATCCCCTTTTTATGTGGAGGTTAAATCCACTGCGAATGTGGCACATCAAGGAATGTAGCCTGTTGGAATGTAAAATGTTCTACATTCCCGATTCTGTTACACTTTATTTTACAATAGTTTTTGTATTTAGCACATTTCATCAGAAATAAATACAATTGGTGGCGCCCCAAAATAGTTACCTGATGAGTGAAAACGTACACCAGAGTGAATTTTTCATTGTAACCAATATCTATTATTACTTTTGGTAAGTACTTGCGCGGCACAATTTACTCCGGGTATTTTGCAATTTACGCGTAACCCTGAAAAAGGAATGGAACCATTTAATAACTGGGAGTTTTGAATTTACATTTTTTAAATGACTTGTACCACACGACTGCATGCTATGCATTTTTCTGAATGAAACACTCCACCACCACCATGCCACCATCGTTTATAAAAGAATTGTCCACGAATTTCGATGGCAATGCCTAGTGATGGAATGGCGCCACGGCGCTTGGGCCATTTGATGGCACCAATGTGCCTACACACACTAGTTTTCACCGTGACTTCGTGTGAAAACTGAAATTTTTTCAAGTGCAAATTAATGAACACTGTTGACTGATTTCACTTAATCGAAATTTGAATTAAAAGTAATGAACGTTAAAGTTTGAAAATTTGAAAACTAAAACACGTATAGTATACAATTAGAGTAGGCTGGATGTCGCCATTTCAGTTTTCACACGAGTCACGGTGAAAACTACCTAGTGTGTGTAGGGCCAATAGATACACGTCATGGCGCCATTGGTTCACTTTTCCCGGTGCCGTTTGGCGCCAGACGACGTTTTTTCGCAATGGCTTTTTTCTGGCGCTTTTTGATCGTCAATAGCGCCCATGTTAACTAATAACGATCAATAGGAGGTGATGCGACAAATTCAACATCGTCGCAAATTCAATTACCGTAAATGCTCCAATAAGGCGACTGTCGGTTTATTGTTATCAGTACATCTTTGGGGGTCTTTGGAGGGGTTGCTTTATCGGAGAGGGTCGCATTGTATTTTTCGACACTCAACAACTCAACTGTTCATGTAACTCTACTCTAGTATATTATATGAGCATGGCATTGTAAAGAAATATTGCCCTTGCAATATAGCAATATGTATACCCTCGTGAACAGGGTTGGTTTTATAAAAATCATTTGTATACAAATTGTATAAAAATTGTATAAAAATGTATTTTATTTTTATTTTATTCTTGTTTCAATTTATTTTATTTTATTTTATTCCAAAATAATAATAAAATAATAAAATGGACCATTTTACAAAAAATTTACAAAAATTGTACAGAAATTTTACAAAAAATCAGAATATTGCATGCAAGGTCAGAAAAATGTGATAATTAGACCTAAACATGAAAAACGTGCAACAAATTTTTCCATTACTTTGCAAAAGTTCCATGCAGTAGGTATTGTTAGCTAGTTGCAAGTGTTAAGTTACAATTATCCATAAGAATTGTTTGCATTTTCAGTAGAAGGATTACTGGAGTGTGCTGGGCGCATTTGTAAAACATCATGCAAAGTGTCACTTGTCATGACAAATGTAGTAAAGAGTCAATTGGCATCTTAAATGTCAAGCAAAGTATAATTGTCATTACAAATGTTGTGCAGAGTGTAAATTGTGTATCTCAATCTTATGTTTTGGTATCCAAACATTATATTTTGGAATCCAAATCTTATGTTTTTTGTATCCAAATGTTCACATAAGATTTGGTTACAAAAACACCAAGATTTGGATACAAAAGATAAGATTTGGATACAATTTGCTTTACAGTTTCCACTTTAATTTATATTTGTCATGACAATTGACTCTTTACTTAACATTTTCATGAAAATTGACACTTTCCATTCCATTTCATATGACATTTTGACACTTTACATGGCTTGGCACTGCCCCAGCTCTGCGAATGAACAGGTTGAACTATAAACAACAGAAAAAAATTTTACAAAAAATATGAATTTTTATACAATTTTTACAAAAATATGGATTTGTATACAATTTCACATTAATTTTACAAAAATTCGAATTTTTATACAATTTTTATTTTTATTTTGAAATTTTCCATTTTATTTTATTTTATTTTATTTTATTCTTCAATTTTCCATTTTATTTTTATTTTATTTTTATTCTTTTCTGAGATTTTGCCAACCCTGCTCGTGAATTGCCCGCTGGCTATGGCGGACTGGCCGCCACCTTGTCCGCTGAATTAGTGTCGAACGAAGATTGCGACATCATTTTCTTCCGTCCATTTTTTGTTTCTTTTTTGTTTTTCTTTGGGGGTCGCATTATTGGAGAGGGTCGCTTTATACTAACACAACGTACCCAAGGGGGTCGTACTATTGGAGAGGTCGCTTTATTCGAGGGGGGTCGTCCTAATAGAGCATTTACGGTATACAAAAACCGCAAGAGCTACGGTATAAAACGCAAAAATCTGAATATAAATAGTAGATAAATATAATAGACAGCGATGGATATTTTTGGGAATGGGGATGAAAACATGAAAAAGTGCAATTTTATAGACAACAAATGCAGCAGGTTGCATCTTTAGGAAAATGGCTTGAAGTGGGTGTAGCATTCATATTTCAAAAGAAAGACTGTAAAAATTTCGACATTCGAATAAATGACCCAAATCTGAATAGGATAATTCGTTAAATAATAATTCGGATAATAAGGTTAAAAGCAGAGTTGTTAAAATACCGGTATTTTTGGAAAGCCTAAGTGTATGTGTAAATACACTTTCCAAATTTTGAGTAGGGATACCAAAAGTGTAAGGTATTTTAAAAATACCTAGGAAAGTGTAAAAAAAGTGTAAGTGTAAAAAAATTTTTTTTGAAAGAGCTCTCACTGTTGAGCATTAGAAATTAGAATACACCACTGTTTTCACCTTTAGATCAATATATTTGTCATTTTTATACATCATTTCACATTTCACTGCCTTTTATGAAACATTTCAGACTAGCAAATACTGTAGTGGTATGAAGTTCCCTAATAATGACACTTTTTCAGTGATGATATTTACTGATTAAGCAATGCAATACACACTGCTTAAATGCAAGATTGGACATGCAGCAAATGTCAATGCAAAAGCCAGTTGACTTTGTGTCCAGCTGGTGAATTTCCATTGATCTTGTTCTTTTTACAAAAGTATGATGAAACTGTAGAATACCATGAGTATTCTTTCTTTTTACTTTCTGTACCCGGGTATTTTGCTCAGGAAAGTGTAAAAAAAGTGTATGGATATTTTATGAAAGTGTAAGTGTAACTGTAAATATAAATACCCATTTACCCGGGTATTTCGGGTAAGTGTAAATACACTTTCGCAACTCCGGTTAAAAGAACAATTCGTTACTGCAGAACATTAACTGCAATGGCGAGCGGAGTGGCAGATGTACGAACTACCGTAACCGTTCAAATTGGGTCACATGAGACATGTTTTTACACGTAAAATTGGATGAATATTATCATCACATTTGGGCGTTTGTCACCTGCAGAGTTAAGTGGAGCAGAAAAAAAGCAAGAAATGTTGCAAATTGTCATCCTCCCTACTTTAATAAAACTTTCTTTTTTTGTTCATTCTGTGTAAATTTTTTGCCAGTGTTTCCAGGCACGCTTTATCTACCGTATTTCCTTAAAATACCCCCAGGGGCGTTTTTTTATAGTGTAAATTTTGAGGGGGGTGTTTAATCGAGGGGCATTATTTCACTGTGCTGATTTTAGGGGAATATTTCGAGGGTGGCGGTATTTCGAGGTAATACGGTTACCTAATGCCAGCAGATTACTTTTATACCAGGATAAAGCAAAAATAAAACTTTGTCACGCATTGTTTGTTCACTCCTTGTTCACTTACTTAATGTTGCCACACAAATAAAGTTGCAAAATCAAAACCATAAAAATGTGTGTGACTGTTTCATTCTGTAGAATTGTATAGCAATAAGACACTTGAGTTCACGCATCAGGCAAAACATCTGCCAAGACAATGTATGATATATCTCGCATGCGGTGTAGTATGCGCGTTTTTGCACAAACTTTTTGAAAAAGATGTTGAAAAATTAGTCTAAAAATAGCATGTTTTTGGACATGCTGCAGTGAGACACCCCGACCAAAATTTCGAGTCGAGTCGGGCAAAAACCTCTAGTCTCCAGTAGTGATGTAAAGGCACCGGGGCACCGGTGCCCCGGTGCTGGGCACCGAAGGGCACCAGCACCGGTGCTGGTGCGGTGCCATTGCGATCTTCAGGGGTGCCATGCCGGTGCCGGTGCCATTTTTTTCAGAATAGCACCGGTGCCGGTGCGGTGCGGTGCCATTTTTTTGCCGGTGCCAAAGGTGCTAGCACCAGGCCAAAGTAAAAGGCACCGGGAAAGGCACCGGCCAAGGCTTCATGTACTGTGCAATTTTGTCCATTTTGTTTATTCATATTTCAAAAAACAGCGATATATTTACCCAACCGTTTTTGCCTATTTTGTAAAGCTCCCATCAAATAAATATACCTACTGTGAAATCCATTATACCCGAGATACGTGATCTGATGAGCGAATCTAAAAGTTTGTTGAATTTTAAATCATTTTTATATTTTATATTTATCTTACTGTTTTGTTCAAAATTTGTTGTCAGTTTATGATAGAGATAGTTCCATTCTCTGTATAGCAACGACTCCGATCAGTAGACAATAGTGGCTATGGACATTGTAGTAAATTAAATATTTTATCTTTCATTTGTAATCATTGTAATTGCTTCATAAAAGTGATTGCCACATCATTCTGGTCATTTTAAGTGCTCAACCATGAAAATCGGTTGAAAATTCATGGAAATATGCACTTCCAAAGGTGAGACCACTGAGAAACTGCCCGATATTTACTTCAGAAATTCCAGCCCGGTGCGGTGCCTTTCGGTGCTAGCACCGGCAACCCGCCGGTGCCCTTCGGTGCCGGTGCCATTTTTTCCAAAAGGCACCGGTGCCGGTGCGGTGCGGTGCCATTTTCTGACCGGTGCCCCAGGGTGCCAGGTGCCCTTTTCATGCGTGGGCAAAGGTGCCGGTGCGGTGCGGTGCCATTTTTCCCGGTGCCTTTAACATCACTAGTCTCCAGTCATGGCCATATTTTCCAGTCAAGTCAAGCCTTTGGGCACCCATTTTTACCCTCGAGTCATGAGTCGAGTTGAGTCGAGTTCGAGCCCTAATTGCACGCCTTGATTAGCATTGGCATGCTTCCAACATGAGACATAAATCAGTTAGTGTGGGTGCAGAGTATCAAGTCCGCCAAGCATTGTGTGTGTAAAGAATGTGGTCACAGGCAGTTGAACATAATATATAATCAGTGATCGACTTAAGCAACCTTCAGTGATACTTTAAACCATACGGTTTATCAGAGAATCAGCGATCACAATTACACAATCTTTTTGCTAATTTTCTCATTTTCTGGATCCATTATCAAATGGAGTTCCAACGATACCAATGGCTTTACCATTAGCAGCCCCGGATCCTTTGACTTCTCAGTGGACGAGCTTTCTGGTCGCGGCTGCGTGTTTATATGAAGGGTGTGCTTCTAAAAGTACCGATCTACGGAAAATCGATTTTGAGATAATCGCAATTGAATGTTTGGAGTATGCAATACCCATACTTGAGTATCAGGTATGGGTATTTGGGGCATGGGTATTTTGGGTATATTGTTGGGTATCCACATGCATGGGTATAATCGTTGATCGTACACATAACACTAGCTATATAAAATTTTGTGATTAGTAATACCCTCAATTTACCGTAGATCAGTACTTTTATAGGCACAATTGGGAAACTTTCATGCAGATCAGTACTTTTAAAAGCACAAATTGTACATCGGTACTTTATCAAAGCACAAATTGTTGCATTTCATGTACATCGGTACTTTTAAAAGCACTTTTTTTTTTAAACACATTTTTATGGCAGATCGGTACTTTTTGAAGTACAAAATGTAGATCCGTACTTTTAGAAGTACAAAATGTAGATCCGTACTTTTAGAAGCACAACTCTTTGAATTTAGTGTACATGGGCATTATAATGAGTACTGCGAATCGAAATTTCGATTTGCATATGTAAAATGATTATTTTTTTGCAAATCGAGATTTTGATTTGCATAAATCAAAATTTCGATTTGCATATGCAAATAGATTATTTTTGGCAAATCAAAATTTCAATTTGTACGTACATTTTTTTGAAATTCATAATTTCGATTTGCATGTGTGAAATCAATAAATATTTTGACAGATCGAGATTTTGATTTGCATAAATCGAAATTTCGATTTGCATATGTAAAATGATTATTTTTTTGCAAATCGAGATTTTGATTTGCATAAATCAAAATTTCGATTTGCATATGCAAATAGATTATTTTTGGCATATCAAAATTTCAATTTGTACGTACACTTTTTTGAAATTCATAATTTCGATTTGCATGTGTGAAATCAATAAATATTTTGACATATAGAAATTTTGATTTGCATAAATCGAAATTTCGATTTGCATATGCAAATAGATTTTTTTGCATACAAAATTTCTATTTGTATGAACATTTTTTTGAAATTCGAAATTTCGATCTGCATGTGTTTAATCAATAAAAATTTTGGCAGATCGAAATTTTGATTTGCAAAAATATATATACTGTATTTCTTCAAAATACCCACCCCTCGAAATACCCCCCCCCTTTTGAGAGTAAAGGGAGCGTAAACGACAAAAACTACGGTGTGTGATTTGGGCAGTGCAGAACAGACGTAAAAACAATGACTGTGTTATGTTAACACCTGTTTCATACCATCTACATACCATGTAAGTCTATAGACTCTTATACATGGTGCTTATTGTTGCATTTTTCAATGTCTGCGTACGGTACAAACAACAAATTAGTACTGGGAGTTAAAAAAATTTCTGGCGAAATAATATGCCCCCCCCCTCGAAATACCCCTCTTGTTTAACCCCCCTCAAAATTCTCAGTCTGAAAAAAAACCCTGGGAATTTTTGAGGAAATATGGTACATAAATATAGGTACATTCAGAGTAAACAATGTGACCTGTTTAAATTTTAAAGCAATTTTCTGTGATGTGTGCTTCTAAATAAATAATTCAGTTATCATTCTATGAAAAAAAAATAGACAAATAAATAATAATATTTTAACAAAAATACATGCTTGTAAATTATATTTAATTGCATGAAAAACAATATCCTTGCAAATCGAAATCTTGATTTGCATGTGTAAAATGGATGTTCCTTGCACATCGCAAATTTTATTTGCACATGTAAAATAAATTTACTTTTATAAAATTGATAGTGAAAAATTTTACATGTGCAATTCAAAATTTATATTATCATACTAAATTTTGAACTATACATTTTTAATAATGCTCTTAGTTAAACATATCAACGAAAAAAAATGTGATTTGTAAATGTGCTAAACTAAATACCTACATACAGATTGGTTCAAGGAAATGTCAGTAGAAACAATGTGTGCTCCAAAAAGTACTGATCTGCAGGGGGCACAAATGTAATTTTATATAAATATTTGTCCCATGAACATCGAAATGATTGTTTTTTATTTGCTCGGAAGTTCAATGTGCTTTTATTCCGAAATGTGCTTCTATAAATACTGATCTTCAGGATGAAATAAATCTAAAAATTGTGCAAATAAAGGTACTGATCTACATGAAAAATCGGTATCTTCAGATATACTGTTTCAGTTTCATTTGGATGAAAAATGAAACTTTTTTCCAAAGTGTGCTTCTAAAAGTACTGATCTACATGCAGAGCGGTACGTTCAGAAATACAGTTTTCATCTTGAGTTTCATGTGCTTTCAACTCCATGTGCTTTCAAAAGTAACGATCTACAATGCAAAAAAATTTTTTTCCATCTTTGTGCAAATGAAAGTACTGATCTACATGTAGATCAGTACTTTCAGAATTACCAATTTTCACTTAATTTTCAATTTTCAAGTTTTTTTCCCAATGTGTGCTTCTAAAAGTACCGATCTACAGCAAGATTCAAAAAAATTTAATTTGTGCCAGTAAAAGTACCGATCTACACGTAGATCAGTACTTTCAGAATTACCAATTTTCGCTTCATTTTCAAATTTCAAGAATCTTTTCCTATGTGTGCTTCTCAAAGTACCGATCTACAACTAAATTCAAATAAAATTTAAGTTTGTGCAATTAAATGTACCGATCTACAGCACAAAAAAATAAGCATTTTCAATATTGTGCAAATAAAAGTACCGATCTGCATGCAGATCGGTACTTTAAGAATTACCAAAAAAAATTGTGCATTTGAAAGTACCGATCTGACATCGGTACTTTCAGAAAAACAATTTCTTTCATTGTAGATCGGTACTTTTATCAGTACAAAAAAAGCACAAAACGAGTTTGTGCTCTTAAAAGTGCCGATCTGACATCGGTACATTCAGAAGCACAAAAAATAATGTGCAGATCGGTACTTTAAAAAAAACAATTTTGGAAAAAGTGTGTAGATCGGTACTTTGTAAGATACAAAAGCTGAAAAAGCTTGTAGATCGGTACTTTTAAAATTTCAGAAATTGTATTTTGGCATTTTTTGGCATTTTTCGACCCCCCATATCTCAAAATGCATTTTCACACCCCCCACTTTTTTTAATTTTTTTTGAAGCGCTTTCCTATAGGGACCCCGAAACTGGTCTTAACTCAAAATTGACAAATTTGTAGATCGGTACTTTTAGAAGCACACCCTTCATATGCAATAATTACCGTATTTCCTTGAATTACCCCCCCCCCCCCCGAGGGTTATTTTTTCAGAGTGGAAATTTTGAGGGCGTTTAATAAACTCCCTGTGAGGGCGTTCATACTAGCCTATTTGTGGGGGTGGATATTTCGAGGGGGAGGGGGTATTTCGAGTACCTAAATACGGTAGATGCTCTAAAGTGGAATCACATGTGGCACGACGTGGCTGGCAGTGGCTGGCGTGGCAACTGTTCACACTTAGCATTGAAAAAATCTCTGGCAGGAAATTTAATTGAATTCAGTGGACACGAATTTGCAATCTCAACCAGTGTGTGTGGGCTCTATCTGGGGAAATATGGTTTCAGCTTCCAAGAAATGCGTAAATACAATCAGTCTGGCGTAGTGATAGAAAAAGCGCCAGGACTTTGGCGCCAGGCGCCAAACGCGCTATGGCGCTTTTCCAAATCCCAGCGCCATGCGCCAATGGCGCCAAGCGCCAGAAGCGCCATGATGCTTTTTGCTTTGGCGCTAGCGCCAAGCGCCGGCGCCAGACGTTGTGTTCCTGGCGCCACACAAAAATATCCTTGGCACTTTTCCTAGGTGTGACGCAAAGCGCCAAATGGCGCACAACAAAATAGCGCCAAGCGCCAAAAGCGCCATGGAGCTTTTCCCTTTGGCGCTAGCGCTTTCCATCACCAGTCTGGCGCTAACCTCGCATTCCTTTTCGCATTCCTCCTTTGTGTGAAAACGATTGCCATTGCCCTGACAGCCGCCATAGAAGAATTGAATGCAGTTGCCCTGTTTGAAAGTCCACCGGGGCATGGCAGCTCGGCACGGCCCTACCACGCCCGCTTCTTGCTCGCATTTGTTGTTTGAATCTGTCGTCATAAAATTGGACACTGCTAGGGTCAACTTTCCGTTTTCCGTTTCCGCTTTCCGCAGGCAATTTTTTTACCGTTTCCGTTTCCGTTTTCCGGCTGCTAATTTTTTTCCGTTTCCGTTTTTCCGGCACATTTTCCATTTTCTGGCTAAATTTTCAGTTTTTCCGGCTTCTTTCGTTTTCTGGGTCATTTGTCTGTTTCTCCTACTTTTTTTCATTTTCTGGCCCAATTTTCTGTTTTCTGTTTCAGCCACACTGGTAAAGATGCATACAGGTTCTCAATTATGTTAATTACTTCTGTTTTGAGCAAAATTTATACTTTTTCATTTCCAGATAAATTTCTGAAATTTTTTTTATGTTTCTGGCAAAATTTCAGCAAATTTTTTCCGTTTCCAGCAGAATTGCAACAAATTTTTCCATTTCCGTTCCCGTTTTCCGGGCTTTTCATTTTTCCGTTTTCCGTTTTCCGGCAGGTTCGAAAAATTTCCGTTTCCGTTTTCCGACAAGTGCAAAAAATTTTCATTTCCGCTTTCTGTAAAAAAGTTTTTGTTGACACCCTAGACACTGTTGTGTTTTCTCACCATTTATCCCAGCCCAAGTACATAATAACACTAGTATTTAGTAAGAGTAAGAGGCTCCAGTAATGTTGTTTTTTAAATACGGTATAAATATTTAGGTGTGATGTGAACAGGCTGACAAGATTGGGCACTGAATAGAAATGTTCATAGGTAACCTTGACCAAAAATTCACCTTGCTTGACACAAGTCTTTTCGCATTCCTCCTTTGTGTGAAAACGATTGCCATTGCCCTGACAGCCCCCATAGAAGAATTGAATGCAGTTGCCCTGTTTGAAAGTCCACCGGGGCATGGCAGCTCGGCACGGCCCTACCACGCCCGCTTCTTGCTCGCATTTGTTGTTAGAATCTGTCGTGATTAAATTGGACACTGCTAGGGTCAACTTTCCGTTTTCCGTTTCCGCTTTCCGCAGGCAATTTTTTTCCGTTTCCGTTTTCCGGCTGCTAATTTTTTTCCGTTTCCATTTTTCCGGCACATTTTCCATTTTCTGGCTAAATTTTCAGTTTTTCTGCCTTTTTTTCATTTTCTGGGTCATTTGTCTGTTTCTCCTACTTTTTTCATTTTCTGGCCCAATTTTCTGTTTTCTGTTTCAGCCACACTGGTAAAGATGCATGTTCACAGGTTCTCAATTATGTTAATTACTTCTGTTTTGAGCAAAATTTATACTTTTTTCATTTCCAGATAAATTTCTGAAATTTTTTTTGTTTCTGGCAAAATTTCAACAAATTTTTTCCGTTTCCAGCAGAATTTTAACAAATTTTTCCATTTCCGTTTCCGTTTTCCGGGCTTTTCATTTTTCCGTTTTCCGTTTTCTGGCAGGTTCAAAAAAATTTCCGTTTCGGTTTTCCGGCAAGTGCAAAAAACCATTTATCCCAGCCCAAGTACATAACACTAGTATTTAGTAAGAGTGAGAGGCTCCAGTAATGTTGTTTTTTAAATATAAATCTTTAGGTGTGATGTGAACATGCTGACAAGATTGGGCACTGAATAGAAATGTTCATTAGGTAACCTTGACCAAAAATTCACCTTGCTTGGCACAAGTCCTTTCGCATTCTTCTATTGTGGCAAACCTGTTTTCATTCCCTTTACACCCTCCATACATGAATTTTGTGCATTTACCATTTTTGTCGTCATAAGTCCACCGTGGCATAGAACCTCTGCACGGTCCTGTTACACCTTGTTTTTGCAGGCACCTTTTATTTGAACCTGTAGAATGTAAAAGTACTGTATTTCCTTGGAATCCCCCAGGCCCCAGATTTAATTGGACAGACAGATTTCTGCCCTCCAGGCACCTGACATGCCCAGCCTGCACGCCGGGCAAAATCTTGTGAGGTGAGATTTAATTGCACCCTGCCTGCCAGGCACCTGACAAGCCCGACGTGCCTGCCAGGCACACCCTCACGAGTGCCAGACTTGCCTGAAAATTGCAAAATGAGATTTTATTGTGAGGGTGTGCCTGGCAAAATTAAAAAGGATGTGAAAAATGTGCCCTGCAGCCTCAGAGGTGCAGGGCACATAATTTTTCATGTTTTTAGTAAGGAAAATCCAAATCTTATGTTAAAGTACTATTCGTGTACAAAAGTTAAGATTTGGATATAGAAAACATTAAATTTGAATACAAGAAATAATAATATTTGGACAGAAAAAATATTTGGATATGAACAAATATTTGGATACAAAAAAAATATTTGGATACAAAAAATATTTGGATATAAAAATATTTGGATACAAAAAAAATAAGTTTTGGATACAAAAAATAGATTTGGATACATTGTAGAACTCCGGTATTCTGCTCTTTTTACTTTTACTCCAGTATTCTGCTCTTCTACATGCCCGTCATGCCAGGCACCTGACAGCTGCTGCCCGGCACGCAATTAAATCTCAATCTGCCTGGCAGTCGGACAGTGGCTGTCAGGCGCCTGGCTTGACGGGCGGGCGGCACGGACATGCCTGCCCGATCAAATCTCGAATTGCCAGACACGCCCGTCATGTCCTCCCTCTCAGGGATAATCTGCCCAATTAAATCTGGGGCCAGGGTTTTTTTTCACAATTGTATGGAAATTTTATGGTTCACCTTTATTCCCGCATGTTTCCTCGCACTCTTCTTTGGTGAAAAAGTTGTTTTTGTTTCCACCGCAACCTCCGTAATGGAATTTTGTACACCCCGTTGTACTATTGTAGGTCCACCTGGTGCCAATTCCACAAGTGGGGCAGTGACACGAAAAGTTAAAGTGGTGTAAGTGGCAAAGTCAGTCACAGTTATAGGTCCAGTCACAGGCAAAGTTATAGGTGATGAGAAAATTTCCAGATGATAATTTTTGTCACATAATTTCACTTTTCCCTTGACTTACCAACTTACCACTTTTCACATCACTTGTCTGCTGGTGGAATTGGCTCCTTTTCATGGCAGCATAACATACAAAATTGGGATATCCATCAGCTCCAGAAGGTAACTGACAGATGTCATCTTTACTTTGTACAAGGTTTGTTCCAAAACTGATGCCCAGTCAGATCAATTGGTGGGTATTAGCCAACACAGGACTGTGTGTTATGTACAGCATTTTTTTGCAGATTACTTCATTCAATAATCAAATATTTTGGATTCATACAATTACATGTGAAAACTTTCATTGATGAACTTTTAATTTAAATTTATGACATTTTTGGAAGAAAAACACCAGATATTTTCCTATGCTAAGCAATGCTGATTACCCTGTCCCTACAAAGTTGACTGTGCTTTTATTTGCTAATAGTTATGGGCAGACCATTTTGTAAATCATGTATACTTGGCAGCAGGCTGGCCGCTGTTGAACCGCGTTCTCAACGCATTTCATTTTCCAGTTTTTGCTATTTTGGCAATATATTACTGGCTAATTGTATATTGCACATGAATTCATGTGCAAAATACAATTGGCTGCTAACACATTGCCAAAATAGCAATGGAAACTGAAAAATGAAATGCATTGAGAATGTGGTTCACACTTAATGCAGTTTACCAGTGGCCAGCCTGCTTGGCCGACAGCATGCTGTGCACTTTTTCTGAATGAAAAATTCCATCATGACATCATCATTTTGAAAAAAGTCGACATTTTTCTCATCACAAAAAAACGTGTCCACCTCATCATAATAATGTCTAAAAACATGTCCACGTCATCAAGTTGTCTATAAACATGTTGTCAATATTATCGCGAGCCAGTGTTGAACACAAAATCGTTACATTTGTGCATCACTTTCGGAACAGACTCTCTGCCTTGGATGTTGCGGTTTGGATGATGCACAGCTGGAGAAAACTGCAGATGGGGGTTATTTTTTATCAGTGTCAATTTCTAATAGCCTGTAAATGCGCGATAAATATTACAAGAGTGTTTTGTATTCGGAAAGATAGCGCTTTAATGTGACGCCATGGCGCTTTTCAAAGAAAGGGTAGGCACCAGTTGTTCCATTAATTACACTACATACAATCATACAATTGAGTGAATGTAGAGGCCTGGCGACAAACGCCAACACCATGGCACCACATCATAAACGCCATGATAAAAAAATGTCAATCCCCTTTGTGACGGGTTAATTCACTGTGAGTGTGGTGCATCAAGGAATGGAGATGTTCTTCGGCCATTTCCGCTTTTGTCACAATAGTGTTTATTATTTTACCACATTTTATCATAAATACAAATGCAGACAACCTGACTCCAAAATGCTTACCTGGTGAGTGCAAACGTGATACAACAGAGTGAATTTTTCATTGTTATAAAATATTTATGTATTAGAATTTTTAGAACGTCGCTACTTGCACGGCACGATTATTTGAAAATTGGCATGTTACTCTGAAAAAGGAAGGAAACTACCGTATTTCCTCGAAATACCCCCGGGGGGTTTATTGTTTCAGAGTGAGAATTTTGAGGGGGGGTTAAACGAGGGGGGGGGGTATTTCGAGGGGGGGGGGGGTTATTATTTCGCCAGAAATTTTTTGAAATCACAGTACTAAAATGTCGTCTGAAACGTACGCAGACGTCGAAAAATGCAACAAAAATCGCCATTTATAAGACTCTAAAGACATTTATAAGTGCGTAGACGTACAAACACTGTTCTCACATAACAGAATCATCGTTTTTAACGTGTGTTCTGCATTGTCGGGATGACAAACCGCAGCCTTTGTCATTTACGTTCTCTATACACTAAATTTGGGGGGGGGGTATTTCGAGGGGGGGGTTTATAAATTCATAGTGTCCATTTTGAGGGGGGGTATTTCGAGGGGGGGGGGGTATTTCGAGGAAATACGGTATAACTGGGGGTTCTTAATTTACATTTTAAGCGAGTATTTATACCCCGCGGAAAGCCTACTGCACATTTTTTTAAAATGAAACACTCCATCATGACGTAATTGTTAATAAAAAAATTATTCCAACAAAAGGAAAAAACGTTGCAGGCTTGCCAAGCATGCAACTTTTCTTTTTGAACATTTTTATGTGAAAATGCGAAAAAGTGTCGCGTTGGCGCGAAAAACATATTATACATGCGGTTGGGAACTGTGCTGTCCGCGGAGTATACCATTTATTCCAATGGCAACACCTAGTGAGGTAATGGCGCCACGGCGCTGGCGCCATTTTGACGCCCGAAAATGGTGCCGCGTCGTGAAGCAATTGAGGCACTTTTCCTGGAGCCTTGGCGCCAGGCGCCATTTCTTTCGAATGGCGCACCCGTGGCGCGCAGCGCGCTACCGCTAAGCATTTTTGTCTGTGGCGCGTTTTGTGTTACACCCAGCGCCATTTTTAGGAATGGCGAAATTGGCGCTAGTCGCCGTTTTTCTGGCACTTTTCGATCACTAACAACGTCCATGTGAACTGATAATAAGAATTCATGAAGTTCACACAGTATATGAATGTTGTTGTCAATTTCTCACGGGTTTTTGTTGAAGGATTTGTATTTTTCGTTAAATTTTATGTATTATAGCGTAAAACAGGGGCCTAGTCGGTAGGGGGTTGGAGGGGTACCCCCAACCCTCCAGCTACCTGTCTACACCTAGGCAAAAGTATTGGCTACTATCCCGAATCCCCCCTGGAAGTCGGCCAGCTATTTCAAGCAATTTTTGAGAAACATATTGCTCTAAAATTTGCTCAATTTTCATCTTTTTGCCCATTTTTAACAAATCACTAGTTCATGCGCTTTATTGCTTCCTTCTAGCTATTTTTGGCTACACATGTGCTTGTATACCCATTTTTAGCTATGATTCCCCATTTTTCGTGATTTCCTCCCTTTTTCTGCCTGCTACAATTTGGAAAAGCCGATACGTATTTACCCACCGTATTTCCTCGAAATACCCCCCGGGGGGTGATTGTTTCATAGTGGTCCCGAGAGGGGGGGGGTTAAACGAGGGGGGGGGGGATTTCGAGGGGGGGTTATTATTTCACAAGAACTTTTTTGAAATCCTAGTACAAAATCGTTGTTTGTGATGTGCGCTGGGGTAGAAAAATGCATCAAAAACTGACATGTAAAGACTCCCGTACAGGGTTGGCAAAATGACAGAAAAAAAAAAAATAAATAAAATGGAATATTCAAGAATAAAATTAAATAAAATAAAATGGAAAATTTAAGAATAAAAATAAAAATTGTATAAAAATTTGAATTTTTGTAAAATTGTATAAAAATTCGTATTTTTGTAAAATTGTATAAAAATTCATATTTTTTTGTACAATTTTGTCTCATTGCTTGAGTCTCTACCTGTTTATTCATGGATCTGGGGGCAGTCCCAAGCATTGTAAAGTGTCAAATGTCATGTAAAATGTCATGCAAAGTGTCAATTGTCATGACAAATGTAAAGTAAAGTGTAAATTGTCATGACATGTAAAAATTAAAATATCAATTGTCAAGCAAATTGTGTTCAAATCTCATGTTTTATTTCGAAATCTTATGTTTTGTATCCAAATTATGTTGTTGTTGACTCCAAATCTTATGTGAACATTTGGATACAAAAACATAAGATTTGGATATAAAACATACTATGCATACAAAAAGACAACATTTGGATACACAATTTACACTTTGCATGACATTTGTCATGACAATTGCGTCTTTGCTTGAAATTTTACATGATACTTGACATTTTGCATGACAATTGATACTTTACTTTACATTTGTCATGACAAATGACACTTTGCATGACATTTGACAAATGTGCCCAGCACACTCCTGTAGTCCTTCTACTGAAAATGCAAACCATTCTTATCAATAATTGTAACTTTACACTTGCAGCTAGCTAACAATACATACTGCATGCAACTTTTGAAAAGTAAGGGAAAAATTTGTCACAGGTTCTTCATGTATAGGTCTAATTATAACATTTTTCTGGCCTTGCATGCATGTTTCTGATTTTTTTGTAAAATTTTTGTACAATTTTTGTAAAATGTGTCATTTTATTTTATTAATGACTTTTGGGAATAAAATAAAATAATAAAATGAAACACGAATAAAATAAAAATAAAATAAAATTTTTATGCAATTTTTATACAATTTTACTAAAATGAATTTTTATAAAACCAACCCTGCTCCCGTAGACTAATAGTAGTACGTAGATGGTATAACCACTGTTCTAACGTGATTCCGATTCCAACATTGTTTTAACGTGTGTTCTGCACTACGCAGAACACAAACTGCAGTATTTGTCATGTACGTTCTCTTTACACTCAATCTGGGGGGGTATTTCTAGGGGGGGGGGGGTGATTGTTTCATAGTGGTCTCGAGAGGGGGGGGGGGTCAAACGAGGGGGGGGGGGTATTTCGAGGAAATACGGTATATTGAACCACAGCGAACCCTTCCACCTTCCCGCAGCTGACAATTTTTCACCTTTCCATTTTCCATGTTCAAACTGCCAAACTTTTTTAGTTTTTCGTTTTTCATAAAAGAATTTTTTTGTCACCCCATGAGACTGTTTATTACACGTCAAATTGGATGAACATTATCATCAAATTTTGACTTTATTACCTGCACAGTCAAGTGCAGCAGAAATAATGCTGGGAAAAAACATGTAGAAAACTGTTCTTTTCCCCACTTTAATAAAATCTTTCTTTCTGTTTGTTCATTCTCAGTGATATATTTCATAATTGTCTTATTTGAAGTGGCGAGGTGATGGAAAATGTAACAAGGTTTGTTGTGTGCCTTACATTCTAACATAAAGCCGACGTTACAGCTCAGCGTGAATTTGACGTAAAATGACGACATAAAATTACGTCGTAAAATTAATTAATGAGTGTGGATGATGCTACAAGTGCCTCAAGTGACCAATTTCTGTTGAAAATACTCATCGCAACGCTTGAAAAGTACACAAGCCGTGTTTCAGGTGTACTGTAAACACTTGACCGTGAAGATCAATTAAAAATTTGTCTGAAATGTGTCACTTGAGTCGCATAACCCGGCGTATTACAAGTTGCGGGATCAGGGGGCACTAGGGTGTCAAATTTCCGTTTCCGTTTTCCGTTTCCGCCTTTCCGCAGGAAAATTTTTTACCTTTCCGTTTTCCGTTTTCCGGCAGCCGAAAAAATTTTACCTTTCCGTTTTCCGGCAGCTGAAAATTTTTTACCTTTCCGTTTCCGTTTTTCTGGCCCATTTTTCCATTTTCCGGCTGAAAAATTTTTACCTTTCCGTTTCCGTTTTACCAGGCCATTTTTCCATTTTCTGGCTCGATTTTCAGTTTTCTGGCATTTTTCCATTGTTTTTCCAATCTGTATTTATCTTCAATTGGCTCATCCCATTGTGTTGTTTTTGTCGCTTGGAGCAGCATTGACAACTGGGATTTCAGGGTCAGTGAAACAGGTGCTGTGAACCCAATTGGGTCATATGCTGACACCAATAATTTATTCAAGTTTCGTCTGGTTGGTGTTGTGATGCTGTCAATTTGCAATTTTGGTGTTGATATTGCCAGCATGTCTGTTCGATGATTTTATTTCATGCCCATTACTGTGACAATTTTATTCACCTTTGGACTCCTGTCGTTTTCTGCTATTTCATTCATGACTGATCTGGAGTTTGACAGCCATTCCCTCATGTTCATAGAACATTGGTTAAATAAAGCTTTGACTTTGTAATATAGTTCTAAAGCTTCAACTTCATTCGTGACACTCATGATGAAGTTATCAACGTAAATGTTGTTTATTATCATCGCCAACTGGTTTTGTTCCCATTCATTTTCTTCATATTCATTCATGTTGTTTATTGTCACATTTAAATGGTATTTTATGACTGCTCCCAAAATTGCTGGGCTGCAGACAAGTCCAAACAGTACACATTTAAAACGAAGTACTATTAAGTTATTTTCAGTTACTGGTTTTGAGGCATCTTTCAGCCAGAAAAATTGTGTGTAGTCTCTAGCTTGGTCATGCAATCCTATTTGCAAAAATGCCTTTTCAATATCAGCAATTAATGCTAGATTGCCTGCCCTGAACCTCAGGAGTAGGCCCAGTGCTAATGGTGTTGTAATTGGTCCTCTAAAAAGGCACTTGTTGAAACTGGGCTTACCTGCAGACCCATCGTACATGATTCTGCATGATGTCGATTTGCCCGGCGTGATTACTGGCTGGTTTGGCATGTAATGAATCCACTTGTTGTCTGTTTTGTCATCACAGATCTCAATTATTCCCTTTTCTAGTTGGTCATCCAAAACTTTCCGGTATTGTTTGAATAAGTTGGGATCTTTGTTCAATCTTCTTATCAGTGATTTAAACTGCACCAAGGCTTCTGCTTTTCCCGTGGGCAGGTCACTGATACTCTCTTTATATGGCCAGTCAATATAGTATTGTTTGTTGTTTTTGTTGAATGTTATGCTATTTATTATCATCTCCTCTGCAATGTTGTCATCAATTGCATAGGGGTCATCAGTGATTCCCACTGCTTCTAGACTGTGAAATTGTTGTAGTGTTTCCTTTCCTATGGCCACTATGGCTACTTTTTGATGATTTTTTGTTGGTTCAGTTAAGCTTGAACTACAAGTGAAGTGACAGGCATGATCCATAGTTGCAGAATGTACAGCTACCACAATCAAAGCCAAACAGGCAAACCTGCATGCAGGTTTTCCTTCTGCAACTTTGTCTATTACCGTGCTAATTTCACTTTTTTTTTTCTGTTTCCGTGAAACTTTTGCTTTCTGTTTTCCGATTGCCGGCATTTCATTTTTCCGTTTTCCGTTTTCCGGCCGACAATTTTTTTTTACCTTTCCGTTTTCCGCTGAGTGAAATTTTTTTACCTTTCCGTTTTCCGTTTTCCGGCAGAAATTTTTTTTTTACCTTTCCGTTTTCCGTTTTCCGTAAAGTGAAAAAAATTTACCTTTCCGTTTTCCGTTTTCCGTAAAAAAATTTTGTTGACACCCTAGGGGGCACTCCCAGACCCTGTAAAATGCCAAAAGTCATGAAAAACGCAAGAAAAATAGCAAGTTTGCCGTATTACAGGATCTGGCAGTGGCATTGTATTTACTTAAAAAATAAAAGCCTAATGAAACCTGGCACATTTCCAATCACCTGGCCTTATCACTCAAATTTGAAGAAGTTTCCAATATTATTAGTCATATTACTATCACCCATCGGGAATCTCTGCATTGCCGGCGGCTCTTCAAGTAGTGGTTCTTCAATTTTTTCCACTTTTGAAGTCATGGGAGTGTTTGGGGCAAATCTGATGCCCTGAAATATGGTTGGAAAATTACCAACTTAAAGGTAAAATATTCACACGGAGATGGCCAAACTTTACAAAATTTGAGCCGTATACTTCCGCTAAACCCACCTTTACAGTTTTGTTAAATTGTATTCTCTTCAACGTTTGATCCTTTCCTGCTTTCTTCTTCTTTTCTTTTCTTGATTTTCTCGAATTATTACCAATAGACTTCCTGGTGTGAAATTCAATCAACTTGACGCGTTTTTAGTAACCTGATTCGACGCACTAGGTAGGTACATTTAGTTGTCACTGAGCGAGTAAAGTGACATGTTACTTACGTGTCATGTAAAATTCCCAGTAAAAAGTACGAAACATAAGTGCGCATTTACATTTTGCATGACACTTTACAGTTCACATTTTACATGATTTTTACAACGTGCGGGACATTTCACATTTTACATGCCTTTTACAAAGGGGGACTGGCACCGCGTGAAATGTTCACCGGGGGTTGGTCCCGCAGCCGCACCCTGTAAAGTGTAAAGCAAAGTGCCAAATGTCATGCAAACTCTAAATGAAAATGAAAACGAAAACATTTTATTTAATCCAATATTTATTGTTACACATTGCGGGTGCGCCTGTGGATTTCAAGATCGTTCCGCGACCCGTCAATTAAACTGTTAGTTGACATCGAAACCAGTTGACACATCTTCATCTCAAATTATTCTCTGCCCGTTTCAACCCGGTTGTCAACTTCTATTGAATAAAAGCGCGTCGGGCAGCCCAAAAAGCGCATCTGATTAATTAAATTCCATTCCTGCAACCGTCCCCATCTGAAAACTGTGCATTCGAGTTTCCGGACAACATTGCAGATCTCTCCTTTTCGATTTTCTTCTTGCCATTTTCTTCAGTTGACTTTTTTTCGTCAAATTTTTCGTTCGAAGCTGGCACATAACCGTCCATTTCAGATCTCATAGATAATCTTTGTGATCTTTGCGTCGGTTCGTCATTGTCGTCATCGATTAAGTTCGGCTCTGGCGTTTTTTGTGCTTCTACTGGATAATCTAGTATCTGCGAGAGATTGGCTCCTGTGTTTGGTGTTTGAGTGACTTGGATAGGAAAATGTGAAAAAACTATGTGAAACTTTGGCACATCACCATGTGAAAAACGCCAGGACTTTGGCGCCATGCGCCAAAAGCGTCAGATATTACCGGTGTTGGGTATGTTAAAGCTAGTGATGGAATGGCGCCATGGCGTTAGCGCCATTTGAGGGCGCCAAAGGGCGCCGCGCCATATGGCGCCATTGGCGCTTGGCGCCCTTTTTATGTGGCGCCATTGGCGCCTGGCGCCCTCTTTCCGTGGCGCCACTGGCGCTTGGCGCCCTTTTCTCGTATAATCCCCCATCGAAATACCCCCCCCCCTCAAAATTTCCACTCAAAATGCCCATTAAACACTACACAAAATCTGTACAACCCTAGAAAAATCATCGGCAACACAAAACTTGCCGCACTGAAACTTTCAACAACAAAAATCCGGAAAAAAAACAACAACAAAAACACTGCGAACCCCCGACACGGCCGCAGACGCCTGCCTAGCGGTTTGCGCCCAGGGGACAGTCCCGAACCCTTAAAAATGCCTTGTAAAATGTCAAATGTAGTGATGTAAAAAGCGCCAGCATTTGAGCGTCAAGCGCCAAAAGCGCCATGGCGCTTTTTCGGACCACGGCGCCAAGCGCCAATGGCGCCAGAGGACAGAGGAATGCAGCATTTAGATTTTAAAATGTGTATATTTTGTGAGATTACATTTTATACACAACACTTTCAGCGTCAATTAATGCTGTGCATTGTCAACTATGTGGCGCTTTTTTGGCGCTTTTTTAACAACACTAGCGCCAAGCGCCAATGGCGCCAGGGCACTATAGCGCCAAGCGCCAAAAGCTTTGCTTTGGCGCCAGCGCCATGGAGGCTTTACATCACTAGTCAAATGTCATGCAAAGTTTCAAAAGCAATGTAAAATTCCGTGCAATATGGCAAACGTACGTTGACATTTTACAGAACATTTGACATTTGTTTGACATTTGACATGGTATTTGACATTTTACAGGGCATTTTGCAGGGTCTGGGATTGGCACCAGCTGATCAAAGTGTACAATTTCACTCTTTCGTCACTGAAAAATTCCGTTCGCTGATTCGATTGCAACGTGCTCATTGGGGCGTAGGGGTTCCATTTTGGTGGGCTTTGCTCCATTGCAGCGCGCAGCCGGCCCTGCAAGTGTAAGTGAAGTTATAGGTAAAATACCTACCGTATAACCTTGAAAAAGTCCCCATTGAATAACACCCCCTTGGTGAGAAAACATTAACTCCCCCCACTTGAATAACTCACCCTCTGGGTATTTGATGTGTATCCACAATGTGCTGATGATCACAGGTTTTAGAATGAATACCTTGTTTTTGTTGTTGTTAAACTGGTCAATACCACGATTACATGAGTTGACGGAATGCATTCACACAATGAAAAATGTGACACAAGGCCTGAGGAAAAAATAACTCCTCCCCTTGAAGTATTTTACATCCTTGAAGTACATCCTGTAAACAGGGACGTACGCAGGATTTTTGAGCGGGGGGGGGGGCGGATTGTATACGGAGCCCGGCGAACGGGGGGGCGGCGCCATTCATTGGCGCCAGCGCCATGACCCTATTGGCGTTGGCGCCAACGCCAACGTGTACTCTAAGTACTTATTTGCGCCTAAATTTAGGTACCGGGCACTGCGTTGAAGGCATTTGTAATGGTGATTTCACTCCGGAATCGTAAATATGAATTCTGTATAGACTGGGGGGCGGAAATGCGCGCTTGCGCGCAAAATTTTTGCTAAGTAGGTACAAAATCGCTTCACGAAAGTGCCATTTCTGGCACTTTTTTTGTCCGGCCCGGGAACGGGGGGGGGGCGGCCGCCCCCCCCGCCCCCCCCTGCGTACGTCCCTGCCTGTAAACTCTCAGTGCATATATCTAATTAGATGCACTGACAGTTTACTTGCACAGGGAGTTTATTTACATGCACTGAGAGTTTGTCACAATTCGGTACTACTTTGAATAACCCCCCGGGAGGTGCCTGTTTTAGAGTGATGGATTTTCTGTAGGAGTTATCATTAGGAGCGTGATTACTCATTTGCGTGGCATAGCTGCATTCACTTCAACCAAAAAATGGAAACTGTCAAATTGTCACTACAACCTTCACAGCAACACAATTATGACCTTATCTGCAGCCTCAATCAATTCCTCCAGCGTGCAAACTGGTTCCTCCTCCAAATTGGGAGTCTCTCCTGGCTCCGGCTCATCCAAAGTAACGCCAGCGACGAATATTAATTTGCCCGACACGATTTGTCGGGCAGCCCACCCCGTTTATATTTTTTTATGGTGCCGGATTCAGTGTCATGTGATTAAAATACCTAGATAGGTATGTGCAGCTGCAATGCAAATTAGCAGTAATAAATACTTCATGTACATTGCATACATGACGTACCGTATTACCTCGAATTATCCCCCCCTTGGATTAACCCCCCCCCTCGAAATACCCCCCTAAATTTCGGCTGAGGAAATAATAAACCCCCCCCCCTCGAAATACCACCCCTAAAATTGAGTGTATCGTGAACGTACATGACAAATACCGCAGTTTGTGATCTGTACAAGTCAGAACACACATTCAAACTGATGATTGAGTGATGTTAGGGAAGGGTTTATGTGTATATACAGTTATATATGCCTAAAAACACATATACATCTATGTAATTGCTTGATTTTTCCACGTCTGAGTATGCACAATTTCTGAAAATTTCTGGCGAAATAATAGACCCCCCCTCGAATAAACCCCCCCTCGAATTATCCCCCCCTCAAATTTGGCTGGCGAAATAATAAACCCCCTCGGGGTATTTCGAGGTAATACGGTATATCATTCCGGAGGGGGGGGGGGGTATTTCGAGGGGGTTATTATTTCCCCATCCCATTTTGAGGGGGGGGTTAATTCAAGGGGAGATAATTCGAGGTAATACAGTAGTTTAATATTTATTTAAAAAATAATATAGGTAAGTAAACTCAAATTGAGTGCTCAGAAATGAGCTTTGAATATATTTAGGTTTACCACAGTGAGTTGTTTAAAAAGTTTCAAGTAAACTCATATGCTCTTATGCTGCGATTACAGCTCGACATAAAATTTTACCCAGCGTAAAATTGATTTTTGGGTGTAAAGTTAATTACAGGTGAATGAATAAAAAGATACGACGTTGTAATTTCAGTCAAAGAAAGCACATAGGTATGCAGATGTTTCTTGTGTTGAAAACTCATCAGTTTATTTTAATTGTACCAGAAGTTACGAATTTTGGCACAAATTTTTTTAATTTTGCGCCGTGAGTAGCGTAAAATTACAGCGTAAGATTAAAAAAATTTGTGACAAAATTCATAACTTATGGTACAATTAAAATAAACTGATGTACTTTGGACACAAGAAACATCTGCATATGCGCTTTGTTTGCCTGAAATTACAACGTCGTATCTTTATCCATTCACCTGTAATTAATTTTATGCCCAAAAATCAATTTTACGCTGGGTCGAATTTTACGTCGAGCTGTACTCGCAGCATAAAAGCCAATTTATGAGTTAACCAAAATTCAAGTTTACTGGCAGTCCACTGAAGTAGCACAATCGAATCATTGCGCATATTACAATCTCAATACAATTAATTGGGTTACCCAAAAAAACGCATCGGGCCAATTGAATGTCGCACCCGGCAAATTAGCAGCAAAATCCAAAAATTCATCTTCATCATCGGCCGGCACAATGTCAGTACTTGGAATATTCACCACCAATTTTTGAGGTTTTGTCGATTTTTGAGGTTTTGAATCGGTTTTGTTAGATCTTTTTCTCTTGCGACCTACGTCGCCCTGTTTTGAGTTCTTGTTTGAAGTTGATTTTGAGTTTGATGTAGATGGAATCTGCAGATTTTTTGGGGCTTCTTGTGTTCACATCAAGGGTCTACTAGGGGGGGGCTGGGGGGGGGGCCGCCCCCCCCCCCAAATCGGCCAGCTATCTATCTACCCCGGAGGCCGCTCAGCTATCTATCTATCCCGAGGCAAAAGTTTCGGCTACTACCCCCAAAGACCCCCCACCCCAAATCGCTCAGCTATGTATCCATCTGGAGTGGTTTTTGAGAAATTTTACCCCGATTTTCGCTCAAAATCACTAATTTTCACACCTTTTTATAGTTTTTCACCTTCAAAATCGTGCTTTCCGGCTATATACATGGCTATATACCTATTTTTAGCCATTTAATACCTACTTTTGGCTACTTTTAACTGATCATTTGCGATTTTTTTCCCTTTTTGCGTTCTTAACCTTGAACAAGCCTATATATTGTGCCCCCGCCAGCACCCCCTAAGCCCCCCCCCCACAGCCCCCCCCCCCAGAAAAATTTTCAGATATATATCCCTCCGGAGGACCGATTTGCTATCTATCCAGCCCCCGCGAGGGCCAAAATCCTGGAGACCCCTAGTTCACATTGCACCATTCATACACGCATACTAGTTTACCACTGCATTTTCAAAAGTTAAGAAAATGATTATTCAGCTTTAAATGCATTTGTGTATACTGCAATTACTGGCATTTAATCACCGTCTACTGTAGACTGTAGTTGTCTGACGCCTCATTCCAGTAAACTCAAATGTGTTCAAAGTCAATTGATGTTTTTGGAATTTTAGTTGTAAACTAGGTAGTGCTTTTCATTTGACATTTGCTTCATTATTTGCCACATTTAGAATGAATAAAAAATGACCTCAAGTGATTTTCTCTGCGCTCTTTCACCTTTTTTGCCATCTCTCGATTTTGATTCATCATCGCTTTTGTCTTTCTGATTTTGATCCTTCTTGCCAGTGAACATTTTCTTGAATGACCAAGACTTTTTTGTGCTTGATTTGTCTTTGTCTTTTGATTCGGAGTTACTTTTCTTAGGAACGTTTACTGGGCTAGGAAGATTTTTGTTTGAGGAGGTTTTGCTTTTCTTCTCTGGTGAAGAGGCCTCTGAATCCTGAAAAATTGGCATGTGGTTTTTTTTTGGAGAATTTGGTGCTAGCTCAATCAACCTTGATTCAATGCTAAATTATATGGTAGGCATGGCCTGGGTCTAGTTTGATTGAAATGTTTTTGTCAACATGCCACAATTCTCCAATATATTGATGGGAAACGCGCAAAGCGTTTGCTGTTTTAATTCCTGGCGCCATGGTAAAATAGCGTCAAGCACCAACAGCCCCTAGCAAATTGACGCCTAGCGCCATAAGCGCCAATGCGTTTCACCTTACTCTGAAGCGGTAAGCATTTTTCAACTGTATGAAAAGAAAAGAATCCCTACTCCCAATAAAGTTTCATATTTTTTATTTTATTGAACGTTTGACACTTTGACACGTTTCACACGCATGACATTTAACATTTTACAGGGTCTGGTGTCAGTCTCGCACCCTGTAAAGTGTAAAGTAAAGTGTTAATCGTCATACAAACTTGTCAATTGTCATTCAAACTGGCGAAAGTTCAGAAATAAAATAATTTCTTTGCTTTTAATTGACATTTTACATGACACTTACACTTTACATTACATTTTACAACGTGCGGAAGCGGGACTGGCCCCTCATAGTGTGACGCCAGCAGCACCAACGTGAACATCAGTGGGCATCTCAGCCGACTGCGCCATTCGATCGGTTTCGGGCGACGGCGAGCGGCTAGGCCCCGCCTTCTCGCAACTCTCTGCCAATCTGGTGCCTTCCATGCTCAAATCGGGGTCCCTGTGTATAGTTGTTGGAATGTTGCCAAGTGATGATAAAAGATCGATATTCAAGTGTGGGCACTTTGGGACGTTTGTCAAGTGATAAGGTAAGTATCGATGATTTGGAAAAACTGCAAAGTGTGGCAAATTTAGTACATGGAGTTTGTCTGTGGTGCGTACCGTATTTTTGAATAGGTATCTTCCCAGGGAGCCATATTCCCGTTGGATAAATTCCAGAGTGGGAGCTATTCAAGTGAGACCTACTAAAGCAAACAGTGTAACAAAATTTTCGTTGACGCTTCAAACAAATGGGTATACTCGGCGGACATCGGACTTAATACATCGGACATCGGAAACATACCGTAACCCATCTGAATAATGAACCAAAAAGTATATAGTTTTTCATCATAACTTTTGTTTTTACTCTGGTATAATTAATTACGTTACGAAATGTATCAAACGATTTTATTCAGTAAGTTATGATAGTATTTTGCACAGTTTTTGGATCCGTCGAGTATACTCGTAAATTTCCTCGCTTTGTGACACTTGCAAAAGTGCGCAGCTGTGAGTACCAGAGTTGTTATAAGTACTGAACTTTTTTTTAAAGTAAACGTAAACGTACAGTATTTTTAATTTATACACACATGCGTACAGAAAACGTAAAATATTTTATTTTACTTTTACACTGCGTAAAAGGTGAGTACCGTATTTCCTCGAAATACCCCCCGGGGGGTGATTGTTTCATAGTGGTCCCGAGAGGGGGGGGGTTAAACGAGGGGGGGTGTTATTATTTCACAAGTAATTTTTTGAAAACCAAGTACGAAATTGTCGTCTGAAACGTCGTCGAAAAATGCAACAAAAACCGCCATTTATAAGGTTCTGTAGACTAATATTAGTATGTAGGTGGTATGTACACTGTTCTAACGTGACACCGACATTGTTTTACGTGTGTTCTGCAGTACACAGAACACAAACTACAGTTATTGTCATGTACGTTCCCTTTACACTCAATTTGGGGGGGGGTATTTCGAGGGGAGGGTGATTGTTTCATACTGGTCCCGAGAGGGGGGGGGGGGGGGGTAGAACGAGGGGGGGGGGGTATTTCGAGGAAATACGGTAAAATATTTTTTACCACAGAAAACGTAAAAATGAGTGTTTTTCCATATAAAACGTAAAAAAGGGGATTTTTAACAAAAAACGTAATTTTCTCACAAAAATAACATAAAAATTGGTGTTTTTCAATTTTTACTATAAAATACATCAAATATGTGTGTTTTTCCCTCCTGATAAGTATTTTTTTGAAAAAGTCGTATGTTTGTCACTCTCTGTCTGGCAAAATGACATTTTCTGTCTCCTTAAAATACGTTTTCTGTACTCGCGTACTTTCAAAAAGTACGCGAGTATGTGAGTACTGGTATTTTTTGGGAGGAAACGTCAACGTATTTACGCAGTACGCGAGTATACGTATTTATCGAGTAAACATAAATACGTTTTAACAACTATGGTGAGTACCTGCCGCTGCCAGTCGGTCTGTTCAGCAAACGGGCCAGGAGACCCTTGCGACGACTTCGTGTTACAAATCGTGGCGTCACTGACAGTACCTGTGGCGGGGGGGGGGGGGGATTAGAACAACTTTTTGAGGTAATTCTTCCAAAAGAGTCCAAATGCGACAATGTGAAAAAGGAAAAAGTGTTGTTGTGAGATTCTTGAAAATGGTTGCAAATGTGTAGGATCAATTCTCGATGCCGTTTTTAACCCAATTTTCAATTTGTGGGATTATCGACTTTATAGAAGTGGGCCCCTCATTGAAATTCATCTCACATTTACCTTTTCCTTCTTATCTTCCACCCTCGGAGCCACGATCGTGTGCATTGTTTTCAAACCGAGCACTTCTTTTCGTTTCCGTGCCACTTCCTCCCGCTGTTCTCGCAGTTGTTCTCGGCGCTGTCTGCGATGTGGGCGGAGTTTGAGATAGAAATTGACCCGCTTTCGGATTGTTGTAAATTTGGAGGTTCTGGAACAAAATTATGTAGTTGAAATTATTCGTTTTAAAGAATGCTTTGCTCTAGCGCTTCTATTCAACTTCCCATCAAATTTCTCAACATCTTTTAGAAGCCATCTTGATAGTGGAAAAAGCACCAAAGCTTTTCTATAGTGATATTCGAATAGGCGAGATCTCGGTTGTAAAGTAAACCCAGCCGTAAAGTATATCCGGCCGTAATGCATAGTTGTACAAACGTATTTACGTTTACTCGATAAATATGTATACTTGAGTGCTGCGTAAATACGTTTACGTTTCCTCCCGAAAAAATACCGGTACTCAGTTACTCGCGTACTTTTTGAAAGTACGCGAGTACAGAAAACGAGTATTTACAGATATTTACGTTTACGCACTTACTACTACTACTACTTTACATTTTCTGTATTCAGGTGTGACTAAAAATAAAATACTTTACGTTTACGTTTACTTCGAAAAAAGTTCACTTTAAACAACACTGCCGTAATGATGCCCGGCCTAAAGTAGCACCCTCTACTTTACAGCCGGGTTTACTTTACGGCCGGACCATCCCCATTCGAATACACAATGTGCCAGAAATTCAAACTCAGATTGGAAATATTTGTTTCAGTATACCATATAAAATAAAAAAGGCCAACCTAGCAGCCTCTTTATCGGCTTTATGTTTTGCCTCCCTTTCGAGCAAAATATCAGACTTATAATGCGCCTTGCCCGATTCTGATCTCTCCAATGGATATGAATCATCCATGGCTCTGAGTGCTGCAATGGGCAGGTTATTTTTTCAGAGTGAAAATTTTGAGGGGAGTTAAACGAGAGGGGTGTTTCGAGGAATTACGGTAGGTAGTTTTTTGTGGGTGATTGTAAAAATGTGGCCATTGTTATTGGATAGTGCGCGTTTTTATGATTGCAAACTGTTTTAGTCACATTACATTCTATTCTATTCTACATAGGTACTCTATTTTAAGTAGGTTTTAGGTATTGTTCTGAACCCCTAAACTTCACGTTTCAATCAAATCTTTATAAGTGGCCATTTGTTGTGTTGAATCAGTTTAGTCTACCGTTTTTCCTCGACATACCCCCCCTCGAAATACCCCCGTCTCGAAACACCCCCCCCTCAAAATGGACACTATGAAATAATTACCCACCCCCTCGAAATACCCCCCTAATTGTATGTTAAGGGAACATACATGACTAAAGCTGCGGTTTGTGATCTGGGCAATGCAGAACGACGGTCAAAAGAACGACTGTGTTACATTATAACGTTTTTATACCGTCTACATACTTATGTAAGTGTATAGACTCTATAACATGGTGTTTATTGGTCTATTTTTCGACATCTGCGTACGTTACAAACGATAAATTTGTACCGGGATTTCAAATAAATTCTGGCGAGATAATAGGCCCCCCTCGTTTAACCCCCCCCCCCAAATTCTCACTCTGAAACAATCACCCCCCGGGGGGTATTTCGAGGAAATGCGGTACATTAGGTCTTCAAAACTGTGTATTAAAAATAAATTAATGTAAAAGTGACTGCGTACTAGTTTGTTCCGGTGATCCTGTTGGCTGCAAAATCACGTGCTTGACCCCTCGAGCTAGCAAAAGTTTTCTTTTACGCTCCATTTCTTGCCGCTCGGCGATTCGGTTCAATTCCATTTCTTTGAGTTCCAAAAATCGCTTTTTGAGGTCCTCCCCCAAATCGGTTTTCTCCAATTTTGCTTTGAAATCCGCCAGCAACTGAGTGATGTTTACGCAATTGAATAAATTGCCTGTCGTAGTGATGGAAAAAGTGCCAGTATTTTGGCGCCAAGCGCCATGGCACTTTTTGCTTTGGCGCTAGGGCCAGGCGCCACCGCCGTGGCGCTTTTTCATCACTAGTCGGCAGTGCTGCACCTGGTGGCAATCCCAAGCCCTGTAAAGTGTAAAGTAAAGTGTCTAATGTAAAGTCAAATGCAAAGTAAACTGTCAAATGTAAAGTCAAATGCAAAGTCAAGTGTCAATTGTCATGCAAAGTTCAGTAATAAAATCTTTTCTTTTTTGTTTTGATTGACACTTTACTTTACATTTGAAACTTTACTTTACACTTTACAGGGCTTGGGATTGCCCCCTGGTGTCAGTTCCGCAAATTGAGAAGTGAGAAGTAAAATGGCAAATGGCAGATTAATTGAGAAGAATATTGGCAAAAGCGACGTGAAATGGCAAGTGAATTAGCAAAAGCGAAGTAAAAAATAAAAAGTTAGGTATTTCCTTTCGCTTTTGCCAATTTCCTTCTCAATTTACTTTTTACTTCTCATTTCACTTCGCATTTGCCATTTTAATTCTCACTTCTGAATTTGCGGAACTGGCCCCTGCACGAAAGTTTGCCAACACCAACCTTTGCTCTCTTCTCAGACGTGTCATCAATACATTCCTTACTTTGACCTGTGCCCCCGCTTGGCATTTCCATGGACGCCCTGGGGCCACATCCAATTCGAAGGTAGGGCGCGCGCAAAGCGCCCGACACGCGAGTGATCGTGCACTGACGTGTACTCGCGTTTAACGATGACATCTTTATTTTTTGCGCCCTTCGAAACTGTTGGCGCTGGAACATTATTCTGCAGTTTTATTCAAGTGGTGTCATAAAACCGCAGAACGAATTTTTAAATTTTTTTTGGCCAACAGAAAATATCATAGAAATTTAAACGCTTTTATTTTTTCTAAAAAACCTTTTACATTTTCAACGTTTTTGTTTGCCACCGTTACTCGCGTGCGCCTTGGGCGCCTTACGCTCAAATTGGATCTGGTCCCTGGGGCTGGCGCTGGTGGAGCTGGCGCTCGCAGTGGCGCTGGGCGCCTCGGCGTTCTTGCCCGACGTGCCCGACGTGCCCGACGTGCCCGCGAAGGGTTTCTGTTGCAGCGACCCGGCGGGTATTTCACAAGAGGCTTTGGGCGCGGCGGGCGTCCTGCAGTGAGATTGTTTGTGGTGGGGATGAGCGACAGATAACCTAAATAACCTAAACCTAACAAATTTAATGCGCTGGAGCGTTTGCGGCGGCGGCCATTTAGAGCGCATGACAGCCAGTCAATCTGGTGCCGGTTCCGCAAGTGGAAAAGTTAAGAGTTAAAAGTTGAGTAAAATGATAAATGATAAGTTAAGAGTAAAGTTAAAAGTTAAGAGTTGAGTAAAATTATTTGTCGGTTTACTCAACTCGTAACTCTACTCATAACTTGTCATTTGTCATTTTACTCAACTCTTAACTTTTAACTCTTAACTTTTCCACTTGCGGAACTGGCCCCAGAACTAGTGATGGAATGGCGCCATGGCGCTGGCGCCATTTGAGGGCGACATTCCATCACTAGTTCTGATTGACTTTCTGAATGGCGCCATGGCACCCTTTTTCTGTAGCGCCCAGTTTCCAAATGACGCCTGGCGCCCTTTGTTCTGGCGCTTTTCCATCACTACAGAACCACTTTGCAACGGCGGTACCTGGTGCCAGTCCCAGACAATGTAAAAGGTCACGTAGTGTCAAAAGACGTGTAAAATGCCTGGTAAGATGGCACGTCTTGTCACTTTACTAGACATTTTACATGACTTTTGACACTTTACATGACATTTGACATTTTACAGGGTCTGGGACTGCCCCCAGAAAGGACCTTTTCGCCGGCGACTTTTTCCCTTGTTTCTTTCTGATTCCAGATCCGGCCCGCCTCTCAGCGACAGCCTTTGATTTTTCCGCCCGACTTTTAGAAGTCTTTTGAGCTTTTTCCCTACTTTCCTTTACCCTATTAGACCTTCGCTTTTTCAGTGATTTTTCTGGATCAATATCGCTGGACATTTTTAACTTTTTTTCAAATCTCGATATTCTGTAGGGTGACGAAAGGACAATCCTTTCGATGCTTTCAGTTTTTTAGTGTATTTTAGAAAAAAATATATTAGTGGTTTTAATGGGACTGTTTTTGGTCCTCTTGTAGGATGCAAAAGGATGTTTTTGTGAAATGTTACAGTGTGATTCAGATGGAACATTACCACGGAGATCAGGTGCCAGTTCCGCAAAATGAGAAGTGCGAAGTGAAATGGCAAAGGCGAAGTGAAATGGCAAGTGAATTGGCAAGTGAAATGGCGAAAGCGAAGAGAAATTACTTTTTATTTATTTACTTCGCTTATGACAATTCACTTGCCGTTTCACTTCGCATTTGCGCTTTTACTTCGCCTTTGCCATTTCACTTTTCATTTTGCGGAACTGACCCCAGGGAAACAGGGAAAAATCGTTGCATTTTACACATCATTTATTTCCATTTGATTTATCATCACTGCATTTTTATGTTTAATTAAAACAACATTTTTCAAGAACATCCAATATTATTCGTCATAAAAAAATTCTATGCAAGCTCGTTTTTTGTATATTTTTGCATAAAATAGAAAACATGCTTAATGCGTATAGAGCTATTTTAATGAATACATGCTGCTAAATAATCTTTGGAAAAAAAAATCAAAATTTTGTACACAATGCAGTTATCCTACTATATACAGTCTTTCTTCTAATAGAAGAGCGCCGTTCTATCTTTTTCGTCAACCTTTTTACCTGCCGTTCTATTAGAGGTGCCGTTCTATTGGAGGCTGCCGTTCTATTTTTTCACCAATATTTTTCAGATATTTTTCATTTAAACGTCGTGTTTTCAATGAAAAATGAACAACATTTTACTATCAGAGCATCAATTCAAAAAAAAACCAAATGTGAAAAAAACCTTAAATCATAGTTCTGAACACATTGGATGTTCTCACCACCAATTTTTCTAATATTTGTGTGTTCTGACACTCTTCCAACGTAATTTCTACCTGCCGTTCTATTGGAGGCTGCCATTCTATTTATTTTATGAGTGCAAAAAAGTGCCAAAACCTCCCGTTCCATTGTGCCTACACACACTAGTTTTCACCGTGACTTCGTGTGAAAACTGAAATTTTTTCTAATGCAATATTATTAACATGGTTGAATGATTTGATTTTATTGAAATTTGAATTTAAATAAATGAAAGGTAACATTTGAAAATTTTAAAACAAAAACACAAATAGCATACGATAAGAGTAGGCTGATTGTCGCCATGTCGCCATTTCAGTTTTCGCACGTGTCACAGTGAAAACTAGTGTGTGTAGGGCCATTGGAGGTGCCGTTCTATTAGAAGAAATACGGTATACGGTTTCTAAATTTTCACTTAACCTACTGTGTAATAATAAAAATTCATAACTGTCTATGGATTTCGGAACAGAAAAAAACTGACGCGGGCAACAACATAGTGATCACATGGCTGGCGAAACATGCAAACTGAAAAATATCGGAAAATTATATAAAAAATTGCAAATCGAAGCACGATGAATCTTGGGTGACATTTGCAAATATCATATGAGTGCACTTAAGTTCCGGGTAAAAAGTTACAACACAAAGCCAATAAGAACATTCACAAATAACGCATGTCGAAATAACTTAACGGTGTCAAGATCTTCATACTAAATTAATTTAGTAGTCGTCCCTCAAAGGTTTAAAAACACTCTTTCTTAAAAAGAACGATATCGAAACAGAAGGTTTTTATAATAAATTTTTAAAACTAATATTAGACAGCACGAAGACGCAGCGCATACGCACAGTATCGTTTGAACAATTTGAACACGAAAAATGTTGAACAAAAATTTCGTTGTATCTACAAGTTGAAAAACAAATAAAACATCACTGTTGATAAATTAAATAATAGATAATAAATATATCGGAAATTCTTTAAATATCTCTCAGATCACAGAATGCAGAGGGTAAGAAATGGAAAATGGAATCTTGCATTGCATATAAATTGTTACTATATTTCCAGAACCTGATATCAAACTCATATCCTGTCAAGTGACAAATGTCGCATAAAGTTTCAAATTCATGGTAAAACGTTTAAAACGGTGGATAGCCTTGTCAATTATAATAGGCAAACGTTTAAGGTGCCCGCAGATGTTTTACCAAGATTTTCTGGACATTTTCACTTGACCCGATGAGGGTTCGTTCTCAAATTCGTTGCAGAAGTAACAACCTCCGTTGAGAAAAAAGCTTCAATTTTAATGGCGCTAGAATAAAAACTGCAGGGCATTAGTCAACGATAAAAATATTAGCAGCCCGGGGGTGCTACTTCTGAAACCCAGCGATTATAAAACTATATGCAGACAAAAAATTCGCAACAAAGAAATTTCCTACGCATTCATTCCATCATCATCGACAACGACATTTTCATCATTTTGCCCATTTGTTCTCACAGCGCCAGCTGTTTGTATCACATCATACATCAATTCTGCGGTACAATTTTTTTAAATTTAGGTATATTTGTCTAGGGGCACACCCAGGTCTGAGGCTTCTGTGCATGTAAACCCGGTGCGCATGTAGAGCGGATAGATAGTCAAAATCTAGAATACCCCTGACATGCACAGCGGGTAAACATGCACAGAGGCACAGGCTCACTCCAAGACCCTATAAAAAGTAAAGTAAAGTGTCAAATGCCACGTAAAAATGTCAGTCCACTTTGATCAGGCTTCAATTTCTAAAAAACCACAATTTTCAGTCATTCCACAAAGTGTATAAAAACAGCCAAAAAGACCCCCCACCCCAGAAAAACAAATTAGAAAGGAAAAGAACCCCCCCCCCCCACCTTTCCACTGCGGTACAGTTTTATCCATCTGTTCAATATCATCATCATAACACTGCACGGGGGGCTGGGGGTCGGGGTCGTCCTGTCTGTGCCACAGGGACACGTAGGGGTGGTTTAGGGCCTCCGCTACGGAAACCCGTTCTGAGGGGTCCATTTTGAGCATTTTCGACAGCAGGTCCCTGGCGTTGTCGCCTAAGAATGGGGGGGGGGTTGTTGTTTTTGATTTCTGGTTGTCTGGAGCCAGATTCAATTAGAAGGTAAGACGCTGCGAATTGTGCGCCTGTGACCGATATGACAAAGATGCAAAATTGCCATTTTTATGAAAAGCAGGGACGTATCCAGGATTTTTGAGCGGGGGGGGCTGTTTGTTTACGGAGGCCGGCGAGGGGGGGGGGCTCAGCCCCCCCCCAAAATTTTAGCTAGATAGTGGCGGAATGGCGCTATGGCGCTGGCGCCATTAGTAGGCGCCAAGCCATGGCGCTATTGGCGTTGGCGTCAGCGCCATGGAACGCTGTATATGTATGTAAATATACATACAAAACAGCAAAAAGCACAACATTGAGTGTATTTACAACGATTCGCGGCCACATGGAGCAAATCTGATGATGATACCTTAATGTCTGGTGAAGAATGCGCGCTCGCGCGCAAAAATTTTTACGCTGACGTTGAAAAAGTCGAATTTTCCGGTCACTTTCTGGTCTCGCCCCGGGAGGGGGGGGGGGCCGCAGCCCCCCCCGCCCCCCCCCCTGGATACGGCCCTGATGAAAAGTGAACAATTTAAGCAATTCAATCATTAAATTTAGTCGGCGTTCGCGCGGTTTTCAAATTTAATCGCTTCACTACCCATCAAGTATATATATTCGGCTCGACGACAGTGTTTACGAGAAAATCAATGAAAATTGCAATATAACAATTCCGATTTAAAATAAAAATATATTTATGTCCGTATACACAGCACTACTAATCAATTCGCCATGCTGTTCTCTGAAAATGCAAAATTTGCATAGACTCACGCGTTAGGCTCTGATAATTCGGCTCGGTTACATCGGCCGGAAACAAATTGTCTGGAAAAATCTCTTCCATTGACTTTGCGCGGTGTCCCTGCATTTTTCGAGTTGTCCGATAAAATTGTTATAAGGACACATCATTCTGAAGGTGTTACTGGTGCGCAATTGAGATTTGCATTTTTCAAATTTCGTTGGTGTACAATGTGCCTACAAACAATGGTTGAAAATTCAGGAATTTTTAAGAGCCCATTATTAAGCTTTGAACGCATTCGAGTTTACTGGAATGAGTCATTTTAAATCCCCATATCAACTGCAGTTGATCGAGACCTCGTTTCATTAAAATGAAATGCGTTCAAAGCTGATTACTGAGTTTTTAAACATTTGAAATTTCGGCAGCAAACGAGGTAGGGGCAGTCTCGGTCTACAGGCAAAAAAAAACATTATTGCCAGTGCAGTGTACATAAAAAATTCAGCAAATTTTCAAAACTTATAACCATCTAAAACAACAAACAACCAACAAAAAAAACGAGAACGAACCGGCTTCGAAAGTACAAAAGTGCGCACGGGGGCTGCCAATTTCTGCAGCAACCCCTGATCTGGACGGCCCAGTAATTGCGTAATTTTTGCCCATTGATCCATTCGATCGACGCCGGGAAATACAATTCGATGGAGAATTAATTCGGCAAAAATGCAGCCGATGGACCAGACGTCGACTGCAATTAAAAATAGGTGCATATTTATTTATTTATTATCTGGAAATCTGGTTCAATAAAGAGGGATAGGTGAAAAATAGATAAAAATAGGTATGCAAGCACATATAGTACCAAAAATGGCTGAAAATAGCCAAAAGGAACACTAATAAATGATTTTAATGTGAAAATCTAAAAAAAGGTTTGAAAACTAGCGATTTTGAGCAGAAATTGGGGTACAATTTCTCAACATACCAGCTAAAAGATAGGTGGCCGATTTAGGGGGGGGGGGGGGGTTCAGGGGATAGTTAGGGTTGGCCGATGTTTTTTTAAAACGTTTTTTATTTTAAAAAAACGTTGTTTTTTTAAAAAACATGACGTCCGAAATGTTTTTTTTTTAAAAAAACATCGACCGAAATTTTTAGTACTAAGCACTAGGTATTTTGCAAAATTTTTGTGCGCAAGCGCGCAATTTCACACACAAATTGACATTGGTGGTTGTTTTAATTGGTTTTGTGGCATTTTTAGTATCAAAGTATCCATTTCTATGTGCTACCATGGGTTAATAAGCCGTCATATGTTGCTGTAGTATATAATATTGAGGTAATGTGCTTCCATGTACCTCCACAGTGTGTAACTTCACTCCCAAAGTAACAACCTCGTTTTATAACCTTGTTTGATCACTATTCCGTGCCAAACTTTACCTGATGTCACGAACATTCGACTATAAGGCGATATACGAACGATATGTCGACGAAAAATGGATATTTTTGACACAAATCACCACTTATAATGCTATCCCATGACTCCACAGACATTATATGGTCATATATAACATCACAGAGTATTGCCACTGTCTGATATACCTATATATGTTGACACAAGGTCATATCTGGGAGCTTTTTTTAAAAAAACATTGAGTTAAAAAAAACGTTTTTTTTCCAACCCTAGGGATAGTAGCCAAAAAAATTGCCTGGGGGATAGATAGATGACCAATTTGTGGGGTAACCCCCCAATAACCCCCCTCCTACAAATGCTTCACAGAGAGAAAAGAGCTTCACGACACGCTATAAGAAACATTGTACCCGGGCCCTACAAACCTTTCTCCCCATATCCCATTCCCAAAATGACTTCAGGCGCCCTGTAGTATCTCGTCACGACATAATCTGTCATACTGAAACTAGGTGCATTTGTTCTGGCCAACCCGAAATCTAGAATTTTAATGGTGCAATTCATTCGCGCGGCGATGTTCGTCGGCTTGAGGTCCTGTAATATTTGAGGGTTATTTTTTGTGGGCATTTTTGTGTTTATGGAATGTTGAAGATTGAAAGTGTAAAAATCCTGGAAAAGCGTGAAAGCGTTTTTTCGGAAAAATCTAAAATCTAGGAAACACTTTTCCTCGCTTTCCGGATAGGTATTTGAATGAAATTTGTGCCAAAATAAGCGTAAAACACTCGCACATTTGTATTTCAATTGCTGTCACTGATGAAACCAAACTCATAACCAAACAAGCGGTAATTTTCTTGAGCAAACAAACAAAAAATTGGAAAGGTGCCAAAAATTTCTGCCACAGCACAGCCCCTGGGGCCTAAAATTTGCACCCCAACAAAGAAAGTCCACAAATCCAAACAACAACATACCCTGTGAATAACTCCAGCCGCGTGCATGTGCCTCACGCCCCTGAGCATTTGAAAAAGCAAATACGACAGTCGATTGTGATCCAAAGCCATTCTGGTCACTTTTTCCAAATCCCCATCCATCAAATCCATGACAACGTATAACTCGGTCAGATCTGAGGCGTTTCTGGCTGGCGAGAAAATGTGCTTGGCTGTCATTATCTGAGGGGGGGGGGCAATGTGTTTTTATTCTAAGGTATTAGAGAATAATTATAGTTATTTTGTTATAAGGTGCCAGGTAAATTTCCTCTCAACCACACCAGTCAGGGGTAGGGTTCAAACGGGATCGACTTTTCGGGATCGGGATTGGTTTTTTGAGATTTTGGGATCGGGATCGGGATTGGGGTCACGGGATCGGGATCGGGATTGGCATTTTTTCGGGATCGGGAATGGCATTTTTTCGGGATCGGGATTGGGGTCTTGGGATAGAGATTTTGGCCAATCTTCTGGCATCCACAGTTGTTCAGAAAGGTCTCAAAAAACACTGTTGGATGCCAGAAAAGTGGTATAAAATGGACGCTGGGGTTTTTTTGTTCACATTTTTGCATGCAAAAACGTCATTTTTTCACTTTTTATAATTTCACTAATTTTGCCGTGATCGGGATCCCGGACTTGGGAGTTTCTCGGGATCTGGATTTGAAAATTTTCGGGATTGGGATTGCAAAATCCCGGAATTTCACGGGATCCGGGATCGGGATCCCGTTTGAACCCTAGTCAGGGGTCTCCAATGGGGGGGGGGGGCACATATCCAAAGGCAAAATTTTTGGCTACTACAGCCTGAGACCCCCCCCCCCCAATCGCTCAACTATCTATCCATCCGCAGTAATTTTTTTGAAATTTTCCACCAAATTTCGCTCAAAATCGCTATTTTTCGCACCTTTTATAGTTTTACCTTGAAAATCGCGGTTTTCGGTATATACATGGTTATATACCTATTTTTAGCGATTTTAAACCTATTTTTGGCTACTTTTAACATACTATTAGCGATTTTCCCATTACTGGCTTCTATACCTTGAAAAAAATATATTTTGCCCCCGCGAGCCCCCCCCAGAAAAATTTTCAGCTATCTATCCCTCCGGAGGACGATTTGCTATCTATCCAGCCCCCGTGAAGGCCAAAACCTTGGAGACCCCTGACACCAGCTGTAACATTGAAACCAGGGGTAGTCCCGCACCCTGTAAAGTGCAAAGTCAAGTGTCAAATGTCTTGCACAATGTCGATTAAAATAATAAAAAAATTTACGGAACATTTGACATGTTTCATGATGTTTGACATTTTACTTTACACTTTACGCGGTGCGGTACCGTGACCCGATGCCTTTAATTTTTTGGGTCTTACAAGTCAACTTTTAGAACACGCTTACTCACATTTGGATGGTCCAGCATTATCATCAATTTCACCTCCCTGTATGTCCTTTTTGCGTCTGCAATATTGCGGAACGGGCGCATAAATCGTTTGATCGCAACCTTTTCACCTTTTACAGCATCATTTGCTGCGCTGCAAAGGGGGCGGGGTTTATTGTGAACGATTTCCCCGCAAATGGAAAATGTTTGAGACTTATCCCAGAGAACAGGGTCGGTTTTGGAATGTTATGTTGTAACTTAAATGGTATTTTTGCTCGATTTTTTATACAGTTCACCCAGGATGTTTAATGCAAATGGTGAAAGATTTGGCAAAATGATATTTTAATTCTGACCCAATTTCATCTTAGTGCAGTCAGAATACTGCACTACAATAGAAAACTTGCTTAGTACACTAAGCAGAAGCACAAAACTAACCAAACTGCGCCCTGCGCACCGATACCGATCAATTCCAAATCGGTGTACCGCACCGGAACGGTCCAGGTCATGTCTTTCACCTCAACTCTGTACCATTCTGGCTCATCCCCACCGGCGTCGTTTTGCGGTACCATCGTTACGGTAAGCCCTTACGGTAGGTCTGAAGTGGAGCTGAAATTGGAATTCAGTGAAATCTGTTAGCTGTAAAAAAATTCTAATTTACTTTGTTACGGTAAACAGTTTTATTTCGGTAGACCCATATAAAAAATGTACTGGCAAACTTGTTTTTGTTATCAGCTATCGAGTTCAGATATTTTGTGAACAATTCTTACGCAAGAAACACCTTGCGAGGTTAACTATCAACAAAAAGAGAATAGTGACTCACCGGGAGAACTTTTGAGCGCAAAAATGTCATTAAATTTTACGCCAATCTTCAACGTTACAAGATTTCAATTGATTAAATTCCTGGTAATCAAAAATATTTGAATGAACACAGAAGATTTCAATCAGGTGCGACCGCAGACAATTCTCCTGGAATTTCTGGAACCAGCTGCCGGAATTTCATGGAATTTATCGGGAAATTTGTCGTCGATTGCACAATTTTGTTGAAACCGCTCATTATAGAATGCCTACGTAAACTTTTTATTTGCGTGTGAAATTAGTTACTTTTTATTTCTCCTGTTCCAAAAGGCGGAACAACAAGAAAATGATCTCCCGTCAACAAAAAAGAAAAGTTGCTAGACATGGCCGGTCATTTTCGATTGTCAACGCCTGTCATTTCTCGCGTTTTAAACAGAATTTTGCAAAAGAATTTTCGCTTTGTTGCATCAGAATGTCGTCCTGAGTTGTATGGATACTGTGAGTCCCAGTTTCTACATTTGTTTTATACTGAAAAACGATTTTTACGAAATTGGCAAAGTGCCAAAAACGTGTTGAGTACTTTCAATTTTCGTAATTCCTTACTTTTTTAACCGTTTTACAGATCCGGACACAGTGGGAAAGCATGCGACAAAGGAACAGCGGATTTTATTGTCCAGATTTGCTGGAGATGAGGTTAGTTAGGGCTGAAGTTTTTGAAGTTTTTAAAGTTTCTCATTTTGAAGGGCGCTCAACTGAATTCGAAAACGACGGGCAGATTTGTGCGTTCAAAAATTCGTTTTCGCTCGAAAACCGAGTAGCCATATAAAAAGCGAATTCCGTCCAATCACCCAGGTGCCTGAATCCTTATGCACACTTTACAAAAAAAAAAATCAAAACTTTTTTTATAGCATTACGAGCCGAAGATTTTCCGCCGCGGCAGGGGAACGGAGGAAGATCCAAACGTGGTGCCTATACGCGGAAAAACTAGATTGATCGCGTGCACGTGTGAGTTGTCCCTTTTTTAATAAAAATTTAATTTCTTATTTAAAAAAAGAATCTGGGTTCAAGTGATGTGTTGTTATCACTTATGATTTACAAATTATTTTTAACTCTGCAGAATTTGCCCATTCACATGTAGGAAATGAGTTTTAAGGGCCGGAAAATCTGCATGTCGTCAAGTCACTTTAATCTCGATTATCGACTAAATGTATATAAGTACAACGTATAGTGTGCTTTTGTGCATGCACGCATTGACATTTCTAAAAATAGACTGGAAAACTCATAAAGTGTCATCAAACGAACAGGCGACCCATCATCACACGAACTTCACTACATGATGATCGTTAAGGGCAGAATGGAACAGTGCCCGTGCAAATTCTATTTCAAGGGAGTTGACGCAGCGCAAGTTGAGTTTACAAAAGAGGAATTGCCTTCGATTATGTGATTTGAATTTCGTATTAATATTCGCGTTGACAAAGTGTCATCTCGCCTTTTTGGTTTTGAAATATATACAGTCATATGCTTTTTTATTTTGTTGTCAAATACAAAAAAACAACAACAATAAATACATACATATGCTTTTTACAATGATAAATGCATGCTTGAACCCAGTGGATTTCAAATGTTGGTTGAAATGCCTGTCACTGGATTTCCTCATTATGTAGAAATCAAGGACGTAGCTAGGGGGGGGGGGGGCGGGGGTATGTGGCCGGAAATGGCACTTCCAGAAGATGATTTTGTTACAGTTCGAAAAAATTTTAAGCATTTTACCATCACACAACATATATTTTCGGTTCACCAGTATCCGCGGCCTCAAAACCAATAAAAGACCCAACTTCCTGTCCCTATCGCTGTACAGTGCGCGCAGTAATTCCTGTGCGTATTGGCACCGACCCAAGTGCCACTTTTACTCCGCGCACTCGCGCCAGCCTACATCTTAAAACTGCACACGAATTTTGGCCCGGCCGCGCGCCCCGTTTTCCCTATACAAACTTGTGATTTTAACGAACCTTTCGAGGCCCACCACGCGCTTGAAAATGGGAATTGTGGGTCGAGCGTACGCACAGAGGGCTAAAATTATGTGCGTTCTCTGTCAAATGTAAAAAATCGTAGAAATTGAACTGTCGTTATTGAGCTCACACACAAAAAAGGCGAGCCTGGCAGAACGTTCGTGATTTTTGGGGTTAGCGCTAGTGGGCATTTACACGAAAGTGGGCGGAGCTTACGCTGACCGCCGCATGCAAAGCAAAATATCTGCGCGCACTGTATATGCCTGTAAGATACAGACATATACAGATGTTTTGGCGCCAATGCCAACGCCAGTGGCGCCATGGCGTCACGCCTTTGAATGGCGCCTGGGCCATGCCACCATTCCCTTGCTGCAGAGGCAAAATTTTAGGGGGGGGGGGGGCGCGGCCCCCCGTTCGCCGGGCTCGGTATACAATCCGCCCCCCCCGCTCAAAAGTCCTGGCTACGTCCCTGGTAGAAATGTAATTACGTGCCGATGCCGGAGTTTTTCGTAACTGCCATAGGGTTCAAACGATATATTGTATTGAATATCGGATATTGACCATTTTTTAATATCAAATATCGACATCGAAAATTTTGAAAAAATATCAAATATAAACAATTTTTTTGATATATTGAACCTGTATTGTGTCCCTAAATCAAGTTATTATGTTCATTTTGGGATATTTTTGATTGATCTGATGTGCTTATAGTATTGTATTTGATGAGTAAAAATACATTATTTATAATGTCATTTTTGTTGGAGTGTTAAATTTGAAGCCAGAAAATGCTGATTTGCTATTTTTTGCAACATGCCCTTGAGCAATTAGGTTGGTTATAAGTATGAACTGTAATATCTACCAATTGTTGTTTGTCTGATACACGTTGATTCATCATGTGTTTCTTCCATTTTCTACTTTTGAGTGATGTAAATCTTGTTAAAATCACTTGTACCATTCAAATTTCAGTAAAGAAATGATTAACCATGTGTGCAACCACATGAAATTACAATATGCCACTTGAAATATGCCTTGCTATACCAAAAGCAAATCGCAATATTGAATTATCAAATATCGACAATTTTTTATATCAAATATCGATATTGAGGTTCCATATCGTGTCGATATTGAATATCGAGTTTCAGAAAAAATATATCGAATGTCTATATTGAAAAGTCATATCGTTCGAATCCTAGCTGTCATGCCACTGTGTTGCCTTATGCATTTGCCTTAGAATTTGTTCCCTGAATACTGATACTTTTGGTTGAGTGAGGGGAAGTAACGGGCTGAAACTCTCAGTGCACGTAAACTCCCAGTGAATATGTGCACCCTGTTCACTGTGGCGCGGCCGCAACATTGCCCCCACCCCTGCGGGCTGCGTACATTTGTAAATAGGTATTTTTGTATTTATGTGCAATATGAAAGTTTCGAAATTGAAAATGAAAACCAATTATTTCGATTTGTCTATAAATACAAAAAATATTTACAATGCAAACACTACTGCTGAAAAAATGTCAAAAATGTGGACTGAAATTTCAAACACCAAATTTCACGCAGCCCGCGGGGGGGGGGGGGGAGTTGCGGCCGCGCCACACAGCGAACACGGTACACATGCCCTGGGAGTTGACCTACGTGCACTGGGAGTCTACATGCACTGGGAGTTTACGTGCAATGAGGCACAGGCTCCAACTAACGCTTAATTAAAATTAAACTAAATTAAAAAATGGGTGGGATAGATGTCTCGTGTATTTATAAAAAATCACAACATTATGTCAAATTCATTGTGTACAAATGCAGCCGGACTGCATGTATTGGGGTGTAAACTAATAAAGTGTCTTTTTTACCATCTCATACAAATATACATTTGTGCTTTCTATTCTTTTGTAGATCAGCCGATTTTTATGTCATTTGAGTATGTTGGGGTTTAAAGTCTGGGCAATGAAGTGATGTTTTTGTTTGCTCGAATAATCCCCCAGTCCCGAGATAAGGGGGGTCTATAAAAAGGCGGTCATTTTACGTGGCCAATATGCACATTGACTTTGACGCTTAATAACTCAGCCATTTCTGGGCCGATTCGGATCGTTCAAAACTTAAAATGATCAGGACAACCTGCAGATTCAATTTTTGTGGTCGAATTAGTGATGTCTTAATCCCGTATGCCGATTCGACGCGGTTTTTAAACATGAAAATAAATCGTAATTACAATTTTTCAAGACGTTTTTTGAAGGTGCTATCATATACTATAGACAAAAAGAATAAATCTGGCCCTAATTTTTTTTCAATATCTCTCCAGTCAAAAGTTATATCATTTTAAACATTCGCCTCCCAACAATAAATAGAAAAATCTGCATGATGAGCAATGCATGTAACTTCAGAAATCCATATATTGGCCATTTCTCAGCCGATTTCCTCCAATGAACACTCAAAATAATCATAAAAACCTGGAAGTTTCATTTTTATGCTCAGGTTATATGTATTCATCGTTCTTGATTAGTTATTTACATGTATGGGAGGCGTAAGTTTAAAGTTCTATTACTTTTGATTGGAAAGAGATATTGAAATAATTTTTTGGTATTTGAATCCCCTTTATCTAAAGTATATGATAGCATGTTCAGGAAAATTTTTTTTGATGTTTAAAAACTGGGTCAAATCGGCATTGTGTTGAACGATAAGTGTTGAACGATCCAAATTGGCCCAGAAATGATTGAGTTATTAAGCTTCAAATTCAATGTGCATATTGGCCACGTAAAATGACCACCTTTTTATAGACGCCCATTATCTCAGGACTGGGGGATTATCCGAGCAAACAAAAACATTTCTTCATAGCCAAGACCCCCAAACCCCAACATACTCAGATGGCATCAAAATCGGCTGATGTACAACAGAATGTGGGATGCACAAATGTATATTTGTATGAAATCGAAAAAAAGACACTATTAGTTTACAACCTAATATATAAAATACCTGCCGTTTTACTGATTTGAGTATACTCGGCAGACATCACACTTGTATGGAAGCCTACCATAACCCATCTGAATAATGAACCAGAAGTTTTAAAAGTTTTTTACATCGTAATATTTGATTTTCACTAGGGAATAATTAATAAGAAAATGTATCACAACATCTTATTCCAGGAGTCTCGAATGGGGGGTAACCCCCCCCCCCCCAAACCGCCCAGCTATCTATCTATCTCAGAGGCTGCTCAGCTATCTATCTTTCCTGGCAGCAAAATTTTTGGCTACTATCCCCCAACCCCCCTCCAAAATTGCCCAGCTATCTACCTATCTGTAGTCATTTTTGGAAAATTTTACATCAATTTTCATATCTTTTTATGCATTTTCACCTCCAAAATCACTAGTTCATGTGTCTAACTGCCTATTCTCAGCTATTTTTTGTACTATATGTTCTTATATACATATTTTGAGCTATTTCTCCTACTTAAGTGATTTTACCCCCTTTTCATACTTCTACACCTTGAACCCCTGCAAACCCCACCCCAAACCCCCTCGCTGCAGCAAAATTTTCAGCTCGAAATTTTTTTAAAACTCGAGTTCGAGTCGCAACCCCGAAATGTTTCAGTCGAGTCGTCGAGTTGAGTTCTGCGAATCAGTGAAAAGTCGAGTCGAGTTAGGCAAAAAACTCGAGTCTCGAGTCAAGTCGGATGCGTTACTTTTTGGTATGTCCCTTGCAGAAATTTTAGAAACTGGTTTCTCTACCAATGTTTTCACACACACTTAATAAAGTCTAAATGCCAACAGTTTATTTTACTATCAAAATAAAGTGAAAATATCACTTACATGTTCAGTTTATTGATGTTGCCACAAATAAAGTTGCAGAAATAATACCGGCTTAGCAATGGAAATACAATATCTTTTAATGATCTGGTTTTTATAATAAAACAATGTTTTTTTAATAGATAAACCATTGAAAAATGCCATCCGTCAACCACCTGGCAAATTACATGTAAAGCCAATTGCAATGGTTGGAAAGCAATGTCCCTTGTCAGAAACAAGTATTTTTTATATTGACAAAATATGGGGGCGCTTATCATATGTAAATTATCAGCTACAACCTGGAATTTTTCAGGTATTTTTGAAAAGGAGTATTTGTTTACCCTCTGAAATGGCAAATGAATGGTGGGGGCTCGCGTACCACACACAAATTTTACCTACACAGACAGATTCATGCCATTACACTGGCTACATCATAAGCACCACAACATGGCATGATTGGCAATAAGAAACTTGAGTTTTAACATCACTCAATCCATATTCCAAGCCAATCAATGATATATCATGCATCTGGTGTGGAAATGTGCACTCATGCGCAAAATGTTTGAAAAATATGTCAAAAAATTCATATCAAAATTGAATTTTTTTTACATTATTCAATCAGAACCCGACTCGAAATTTGCCAAAATTTCGAGTTGAGTCGGGCAAAAACCTCGAGTCTCGAGTCGGGGTCGTATTTTTCCGGTCGTGTCGGCCAAGTCTAGTCGGTACCCAATTTTACCCTCGAGTCACGAGTCGAGTCGAGTGCGAGCCCTATATCTAGCCCTCCAGAGGAGTGATTTGCTATTTATCTATCGAGCCCCCCAGAGGGTTTAAATTCCAGATACCCCTGTCTTATTCATTAAATTAATGTAGGATTCTGCAGATAGGCCCTACACACAGTAGTTGACATCGACACCAAATGTCAACTGGTTCTGAACCCAATTCAAAGTTTGCATTTGAACGTCGTTCGTTGGCTCGTCAGCAATCTTTGAATTGGGAACGGAACCAGTTGACATTTGGTGTCGATGTCAACTAGTGTGTGTAGGGCCATACTTTGTGGTCTGTCGAGTATAACCGGGGGCATTCCCAAGCCCTGTAAAGTGTTAAATGTCATGTAAAATGTCATGCAAAGTGTCAAATGTCATGTAAAATGTCAAGCAAAGTCAGTTGTCATGCAAAGTTCAGTAATAAAATCTTGTTTTTATTGACATTCTTTTAAGTCATTCACTGATTTGGTGTTATTGAAGAATATTTTTCCAATGAAATTCAGTCAAGGGTTCAGTATGGGGTGGTTACCCCCTCCCAACACTGCAGCTAAATATCTTTCTACCTGTCCCAAGGCAAAATATTTTGGCTAATATCCCTGGACTACCCGGGCTACTACCCCCCCCCTTGAAAAGCATATATATATTTATATTTATATTGAACCCCAACACCCCCCCCCCCAATTTTTTTGCTATCTATCCCTCGGAAGGAGCTATTTACTATCTTTATGAACCCCCAGAGGGGTCCAAATCAACTAAACCCCTGAATTCAGAGTATTCCACTGAGGCGGAGACGCAAAAACAACTCGTTGTTGACAAGACATTGTTTCACAATTTTGTTTCCATGCAGGGTTTCTAATGTGGTGTACTTCCTGCATGCATTTTGCACTTTCTGCACACACACTTTAACGATGAAATTGAATTTTTGAGTAATCTCATAAATCAATCCCTCCACAAATGATCTGTGGATGCCGCGGTTCGCATAAAACACCACTGGACATCTGAGCGCACGTGCTGCATATATTTGGCTGAAATTTGGGCATTTTGAGGTGGGATGTTGTCCCTCGAGCACATGCTCATAACTAGGGAACCATCTGTTAAAAATTGTTCGTTATTGGATATAACATGGTTTCAGGTTGGGGCTACTTACAACAGAATTTATTCTACAACCCCCTGACCGAAGCTATGGTGGGTCTATAAAAAGGTACAATTTGCGAAATTTTTGGGTGTCGCCCAGAACATCCAAAATTTGCATCTCAAATAGTGCCGGTGCAGTGCCATTTTTTGTGGGTGCCAAAGCTGCTTCTTTTCTGTTTTCTTTTTTGGTGCCAAATGATGTTTCTCTTGATTAAGTGTATAAGAATTGCATAAAAAATTGCATTACAAAAATTGGCCAAATTTATTTATAAAAAGTGTACTTCACCAAATTGACCAAAAAACTCTTCAAACATTTGTGATCATTTTCAAAAACAAACAATCAAAATCGGTCAAGGAAACATAGTCTAGTGATTTTACTGCAAAGTTTGTCCTGGGTGACACCTGAAAATTTTCACTAATGGTACCTTTTTATAGGCCCACCCTAGCTCTGGTTTGGGGGGTTGTAAAAAAACTTCCTCAGACTTGTAATTAGCCCTGACAAGTGATGTAAAGGCACTGGTGCCCTGGTTCTGGTCACTGAAGGGCACCAGCACTGGTGCTGGTGCAGTGCGATTGTAATTTTCAAAAGTGCCCTGCTGGTGCCATCTTTTTCTGTAGAGCACTGGTGCCAGATCAAAATTTATGACATCCCTGCTCTATTTTCATATTGGTTTATGCCTTCTCCATTATCATGTTGGTTTATGTTGATTGTGTTATATATTCTGCCTTGAAACCAGTACATTTCATTAAAATCATGGGAGAAACAAGGTAAACACCATTGTAGATATGTGTTGAGCATATTACAGTACTTATTTAGATATAAATGGTAGAACACTGAATTCAACCTATACATTAATATCATCTGACAGTAAATGCAATACAAAAGAACATAAGTCAAAAAGAAGACAAAAACTATGCATGCACATCAGATATTAAGTTACTTGCTTGATAAGTTGATCAGGCTTCTTTCCTCAGTCATACCAAAATTATCCAGTTCTAACTTCTCTAACTCAAAAGTATTAAATGGCATATTCTATTGACTCAAAAATGCAGAATTGAGTAATATTATTGATCTGATGCACAACATAGTGTACATATTTACTTTCCTAATAAATAGTAATTATTTCCAAAAACAATTACTGTTAAAAATTGAACATCAGCACTAATTTGGAGGAAACAAAATCACAGCAGAAAATTTCACCAGGTAAAAATTTATCACACACCTGCAATCAAAAAAACCTGCAATTGAGTGTACTGAGTCACCTAATGTGTAATTGTACCATAAATTTCAACTTCAATCAGCATAATTCATGTGTGTATGTAAGCAACCCGTAATCTACAGTATTTTAAAATAAAAAAGTGTGCACTAAAATGAAAAATGATGACAATGGAAATACAGGCCAAGTGCAGAAGCTATATCCCCTAATAATGATTGAGGAACTTCTTCAAGCAAGATGCTGTTTCTACTGAGGATAAAGCTTTTCAATGGGCCATGTAAGTGTTGGAAAATGTTAAGAATTGTGGCCATGGCTCAATTATGGATAATATAATGTTAGGAAAAAATGGAATGTTTGCTTTTCTCAAGAAAAACAACTCATTTTATCAAAATCTGATTACAGTAGGAGTGGTGCATAATTTTATGGAACTTACTATAATTACAAACTGTACATCGCAAAATCTGTTATGTGCATTATGTTTACTCTTATCCCCTGTATAATCTACATGCAAATCAACTTTTTGGTAAATATGCTGCACAACTCTCACCAAACCTCAGTGGGCACTCGAAATAATCCAACTCAATAGTTACACTGAGTACACAGAATAAAATGTAAGCTATTATCATGATAATCCCATATGTTTTATTCATCACCCAGCCTGCTAGCGCTGTGGCAATCACCAGGACGATTAACATGATGAACAGCATACCCACACTGCAAATTAGACCCTTACTCAGAACTGGAATGAATATTGCATGGCCTGTACTGATTGTCTGTGCCAAGATGTACACAAGCCATGGAATAGGTAAGCTGGGAGTAGGAGGTTATGAATTTTTCACATTGACTATGTATGTAAACACCTTCCTGGTCACGTCTGGCACCCAATTTTTGATGACATCCTATCTCCAGTTCTAGGGCGCGCCAGAAGCCGAAACTTGGGGGAAATATTGACGCAACCCCATCTAATTTGCATGAATTCAGGGGGTTGCGGCGACCCCTTAGAGGGTTGCTCCCCATAAGTGCAAATTTTTATAGGCTTTTCTGGTGTCCTGCACAGGTCCAGCACCCACTGATTTCTGAGCTGTGGGAGGGGTATAAATCCAAAATTTTGGGGATGTGTTGCCAACACCCCTCCCCTACTATACACTATTCAATAATATGAGATTAATGTGACAAAATTTCTAAAATATTCTTTTATTCTCTAAAAAACACGACCCCCCAATAGATGGATGACAAATAATTCACTTTTTGGAACTTTTGCATTAGACACTTGAAGAGCTGGTTTATGATACTTTAAAGTGAAGGGTTTGATGATTAAAGTTATGTAAAGAACCACACCTCTAAAACGCCTGCATTGCAAAATTTACTTGGGGGGAATTTCAAAGTGCAAATTTTGTAAATTTTTGTTCCTGCAATGATGTCATTATGGTGTCATAAAATTCCCCCCAAGTAAATTTGGCAATGCAGGCATTTTAGATGTATGGTTCTTTACATAACTTTAATCATCAAACCCTTCCCTTTAAAGTATCATAAACCAGCTCTTCAAGTGTCTAATAAAAAAGTTCTAAAAAGTGAATTATTTGTCATCCATCTATTGGGGGGTTGTCTTTTTAGAGAATAAAAGAATATTTTAGAAATTTTGTCACATTAATCTCACATTATTGAATTGTGTATAGTAGGGGAGGGGTGTTGGCAACACATCCCCAAAATTTTGGATTCATACCCCTCCAACAGCTCAGAAATTAGTGGGTGCCGGACCTCTGCGGGACACCAGAAAAGCCAAAAAAATGTTTTGCACTTATGGAGACAAACCCTGTAAGGGGTCGCCGCGATCCCCCCCCCCCCAATTCATGCAGAGTAGAGAGCGGTTGTGCCAATATCTCCCCTAAGTTCCAGCTTCTGGCATGCCCTAGAACTGGAGATGTCACAAGTGAAATCAAAAATAGGGTGTTGGACGTGACCGGGAAGGTGTTTATTTGTTATCAAGCTTTTCAGATGGGCCTGCTAGCCAGCTTTTGACCCTCAAAGGGGTTGGATAGATAACAAATCACTGGAGGGGTAGATAGCTAAAAGGATGGGGGGTTGTAGGCGTTCAACATATAGGCTTTTTCATTGTATAGAAGGAACAAAAGAGAAAAATGATTAACAAAAGGTATACTAGCATATATAAAGCTGAAAGTTAGCAAAAAAGCAATAAACATGTGATTGTGAGAGTAAACATCCACAAAACATTATAAAAATAAGCAATTTTGAGCAAAAAATTGGGTTAAATTTCTCTAAAATTGCTCCAGAATCCAGATAGGTAGATAGAAAACTGTGGGATTTAGAGGGGTTCCAGGGGATAGTATCCAAAAAAATTCCCTCTGGGATAGATAGCTGAGCAGCCTCCAGGATATATAGCTGGGTGATTTGTGGGGATGGTTTGGTTACCCTCATTTGAGACCCCTGCTGCCAGTATCATCCTTGCTAGCCATGAAAGTCATGCCAGCCACAACAGTATTAAATGGAAGTGTACTGTCACAAAGTGAAAAATCAATATTCCAAATGATCAAAGTGTTCACTCACCCAACACACACATCAAAAATGTTTGAGCCAACAGAGCTGCTAACTGCCATGTCACCAAGGCCTTTTCTGGCCACAATCACAGAAGTGATCAAGTCAGGGATTGATGTGCCTGCTGCCAAGATCGTCAATCCCATGATCTGGAATTTTAAAAAAGTACATTTTTTTGTAAATGCTTTATAAATAAATACAAATTGAACATACAGTTTCATTAATATCAAATGTTTGTCCAATAGTCCTTGCCATATAGACCATTACATATGAATAAATTGCAATCCACAGAATGCTCCCAAAAAATGTTATTGGGTACCATTGCCTTGAACTCTGTAAAAGAGCAGAGAAAGATGTGAGATCCACAATATACTTATTAGACCAAATGCCTTAAATGGAATGTTACCATACTTTGATGAAATAGTCTGTGAGAAATTTTGCCACAGTGAGACAGTGAAAAAAAATTAAAAAAGCATTTTTGGTTCTTTATTCAGATGGGATATAGTAAATTCCACCATAAAGCATGCACTTGGTAGGTAACTCTAAATATCATGTCGGACTCACTGCTCTCCTGACATCAGGCAATGTGAGCCACAATAGCCCAGCGATAGGTGCCAATAGCAGATAGGTGAATCTTTTACGCCACGTGTCAGGCCAGGACATATCTAATGGTTCATCTGGTTCTTCACATAAAACATCATCCATCATGCCATTTTCTATTGCCGAAGCTTGTGCCTGAAGTAGACAGGGATCATTTTGTAAGTTGCTGATTGTAAACTTGGTGCTCCATTACTTATTGATACATTCTTCATTTTTTATGTTGTGTTTTCAACTCACAGGTTCTGCCCATCTTTCATTGGCAGGTGCAATCCCATTTGCTTGTACCCCATTCATGACCGCTGGTGAACCACTTTCCTGTGTATTGATGTTTTGTTTGGTGTTATCAGATATGATTGTGTATACAGTGTATTCAAGGTATTTTTCTCACACTGTCCACAGTGGTCATCATTGTTCTCCTTCCATCATCTTTATGTGCTGGGTTTGTAGTTTGATTTTCTGGCATTGTGCTGTTTGCATTGCCATTGGCCTGTGTTGCATTTTCATCAAATACATCATCTGGGGTGCCTGGTATTGAGTCTAAATTTGTGTAAATATAGTTTTGCCTGTTTTCAATTTTCAGTGAAGTACCTGGTGGCTGATCAGGTTGAAATGTTGGATTTGTATGATACACAGCCCTGGGCATACCACCATTAGTTTGCTCCTTTTGATCACCTGCACCATTGACATCATGTTTCAAAACTAGTGAGACATTGGCAACACCTTGCAAGTGCACTATACCATCAGATGTTGAATGTGCTGTTTGCAAAAAAAATTGAGTTTGAGCACATGCACAAACTCTAAACTGATAAGTGCTGACTACAAAAAACCATTTAACTGACTCTCATTAAGATGGTGGATTGGTTCAACCATCATGTGCACAATGCCACTCCTGTACAAGCCTTGATTTCCCCTCATTGATGCTTGTAGGCTCTGCCGCCTGGTTCCTGTGCCTGCACAACAGTGCAGTATTTTCTGGTGAAGCTTAAAAGAAAACGTGCCAGCTGCACTTTACACTAGGCAGACAGAACACTATACAATGAATGATACCATATTTTGATGAATAATTTCACATGAAAAATTGGGCAAAAATTGAACAAAAGTGGGAGCAAAGTGGTGTGACAAGGAAAAAAACACTTATGTCTGTTCATATATTTGGATGTAATATGGTAGATTTCATGGTAAGGTGTGCTGTCGGTAGACTTTACTATGTTTTTCTAACCTGGCCTGCCCACGCCCACAGCACCAACAACAGAATTTGCATTGGTCACTGCTGCATGTCTTATTGAATTGTTCTCTTTTCCTTCAAGTTCACCATTAGCCAGGTCCTTCACAACCAATTCCTGGAAAACAATTGATTATGTAACTGAGTACAGTGAAGGAACTCTAGTATACTCGCCAGACTGCAAGTAAAATATGTGCAGATTCCTACTATAATTTAATGATCAAAATCTTGTGACAAATTTCATAAATAATTATTCAGTACTAATATTTTGATCGAAACTGAAAATATCAGTTGGGTTATATTAGGTTTCCATACTACCTAAGTGTGATGTCCACATAACAAATAAGAGAATAATTTGTAGTGCTGGAATTTGGTGAAGACTGGGTAGTTGATTTTGAGTTTCATGTATGTAGTAACTTTTATACTAGTTTCAGCAGCTGATTGCTCTCTATCACTTAAGCAGGGAGTATTGTTTATCAGTCACTTTCTCAAAATTGCAACTAAACACCTTCCCGGTCACGTCCGGCAGCCATTTTTTTATTTTACTTCTTCTATCCTATCCCCAGTTCTAGGGCGCCCCCGAGGCTGAAACTTGGGGGAGATATTGGCGCAACCCCCCTCTACTTCGCATGAATTGGGGGGGTCGCGACAATATCTCCCCCAAGTTTCAGCCTAGGGGGCGCCCTAGAACTGGGGATAGGATAGAAGAAGTACAATCAAAAAATGGCTGCCGGATGTGACCGGGAAGGTGTTTATAAGCACAATTTTCAGTTCCTGTACAACTGACTGTTGTAGGAACACACCATTTTTCAACCACCCACCTTGAAGTAAAGCTAAAACACAATTTTTAAGTTGTTAAAATCTCCACACAGTGTTTAATAGTGTGACATGTTCTATTGGCTGCCCAATGGAACTAATTTTGAGTACAAAAAATATTTGAAGAATAAAACTTTTGCATTGATAACATAATGGAAACAAGCTAATATAGAAATTTATTCACCTGGTGGCCACCACTGCCATGTGTACCACTGTCAACACTGGCTGGTCTGAGTGTTTTTGCTGCATCAACATTTGAACCCCCTGGCTTGTCAGTTTGTCGGAAAACCTGCGTGTTGCAAGCTTTTCATTAGTGATTTAAATAGGCTGTGTTAACACGGTTTTCTAAAAACAGATAATATCAGCAATGCTGACTATAATGAACCTAAATTTTTAGCACACACATATCTTTTTTAGATGACATAATCATGCACACCAGATTACATGTTTTCTTGTTGTTGGGTATCTGGTATTTGTACAGAGGTATTTTCTCTATGCAGCCTCATTAACAAACCCCCTACAACAAGAATAAATCTTTTTGTGTGCATGATCTGAAATTATGAAATATTATGAAATATATGAAATATTTATATGAAATTTTCATGTTTTTCCTAGGCAATGATGGTGATCAATATCAAGATGTCACAAAACTCAAATCATCAATTTTTCATGACAACAAATGTTTCACAACTGTTGTCACCAGAAAAACATGTGAAAACAAAAACAAAGGAAAAAGCACCATGGCGCTCGGCGCTGGGGTTCATAAAAGCGCCATGGTTATTTTGCTGCTATTTGGCTCTGGCGCTGGGATTCAGAAATATGCCATGGCACTTTCGGCACTTGGCGCTAAATTTCTGGTGCTTTTTCCATCACTACTGGTATCGCAGCGCTTTTACATCACTACTTTCCATCATAGTTGTTGAAACGTATTTACTTTTACTTGATAAATAGGTAAATATACTGGAGTACAGAGTAGATATGTTTTTGTTTGACAAAAATTCCTGTACATGTATACTTTTTGAAAGTACTCGCATACAGAAAACTTATTTCTAAAAGGCATTTTGAGGGTTTTTTAGGGTATGGTAGTGAGAGAAGGGTGAAATGGGCCAAAAATAGCCAAAACAATTTGTATAAAATATATCATATATAGAGATCCTTTATACCTAGATCTAATGGTGGATTCAATATGTTATTTTAAGAAAAAGAGAGCTTATTATGTAAGCTAACCTTTGTACGCATCCACAGTTCAGTCTTCTCATTATATTTCATAATAATTATGTAGAGGATGTAGATGCCAAACAATATAAGAGCCTCCCACCAAACAATTCGCTCATCCAAGAAAAAGTTTACCAATGCTGCAAGTGCCACAATGTAAACTGAAACATCCCTGTAATTTAAATGTTTTAAAAATAAAGGTGATGCTGATATACATTTTGAATGTAAAAAATTAAAAGTAATTACCTAAACAGTGGCCACCATGTTAAGCTGAGTGTTGTTCTGGAGAAAATGCAACAGAATGCCAGTACAAATAAGATATTGAAAGTTGCACTGCCTGTGAGCATTTGAAATTTATACATCAATAGAATTAAAAAATTAACTTTTAAGTAAGCAGAACAGAATCTAACTTACCCACAATGGTGCCAATGCCAACATTGTCATTAGAAATGAACACACCAATAACAGATGTGAAAAATTCTGGTGCTGAGCCACCAGCTGCCATGAATGTGGCACCAGCCACATCATCACTGATGTCCAATTTCTCTGTAATCACACCTAGTGAGGGGACAAAAAATTCATCACAAACTATGGCCAGTGCTATGAACATATATACCAGGCCTGAGAAGAAAAAAAGTTTTCTTGGCAGTATGCAGGTATTTTTTATAGATACATGGCATTTTGGAGTGGAATGTACCCCAAAAAGCACACAATTGTTGCCTTGTGTTGGGGCCCAGTCACATACATACAAGTTTAAAATATATATATATATATATACTCAATATTATGCAATAAATCTGTGATGGGGGTCTTCCAGCACGCCTTTGTGTTAATATATGTACTGTCAATATCAACTTCAGCATGTGTAACTCCTGGATAAGATCTTACACAGACAAATACAAAAACCTATTGGCACCAACCCAGTATGTGAAGTATTATAGCACCCCCTGGGAACCTCTGTTCCACACTGAACGGGTCAGGTGGAAATAGACCACCCGACTCTGCATTCGGATCTGGTAGAATGTCCTTGCATCTGGCTGGAAACAATGTGCTCGACCCATTTGTGCCAGGTACCTCAGTTGTGATATCTGAACCTTCAGCCTGTCTTTTGTGTCTGATCAAGTGTGGCAGTTTTGCTGGCTCAGACAGGTGGTACCTGGTGGGATTGGGGTTACATTGTTTTCTTTCTGGGGGTACTCCCAGACTCTGTAAAAAAACCCTGTAAAATGTCAAATGTCATGCAAAGTGTCAAAAGTCATGGAAAATGCCCTGCAAAATGGCAACTCGGTTGCCACTTTGCAGGTCATTTTCCATGACTTTTGACTATTTGCACGACATTTGACATTTTACAGGGCTTTTTACAGGGTCTGGGAGTGCCCCCTGAGGAGACTATGAAACTTGATCACTGGTGAATTATCATTTTCCAATCTTTTTGAATTTTTCAAAGTGTATGGAATATAATTATTGCCATTACAACAATCCTTTAAAATTACTCACAACTGAGCCTCTCTGTTAGCAAAAAGTTGGTCCCGTCTTGTTATTATAACAGTGCCAGTCAAAATCAATGGGCCAATGGCACCAAAAGCTGCTGCCCAGTATAGTCTGACATGTTTCCTTGTCAACAAAAATGAAAGCCTTTTTTGTTTTGTGTTTGTCAATTTTCTGCTAAAAGTTTTAGTGTTGGACATGATAGAGGTCCAATTATAAAAATAGATGTGTGTGCATTAATTTTTGTAGAGAAAATAACTGTAGATGAGTCAGTAATAATTAGTTGTCATGTTTGACATCAATGCCATGTGAGATCACATGAAAATGAATGAGATCATATGACAATTTACAGCTGCTGTGTGCAAAAAAATGCATAGGTATATGTATCATTATGTCAGTAAATATGTGATCCATAAATTGAAAATGATTGGAAATCTTTACTTATATTTTAGATTGTCAACAGATCATGAAATAAATAAGGGTCCAAATGCCACAACAGTTTTTGTCTTGACATTAACAATACGTTGGAAGATTGCAGTCACAGTCCTGATAAATGATCTAATGGTCGTTTTTCACAAATGTTACAGGATTGATGCCACCAATTTCCCCTGGTGCAAGGTGTTTTTTGGGGGCTGCTGGCAGTTTGAATTATTAGTGAAATTAATTGCATTAATTTCAATTTGGTGAAATTAATGCAATTTTATACAATGGTGCCCTTGGCACTTGTTGACATTTTTTCTAGTGCTTTTCCACCACTACCTCTGGCAAATTCATATGTCTGTCTCATGCCAGTACCAGAAACTCCAAATGGCCAGCCAAATTTGATGGGTCACAGCTTACAAAAGTTCTTATCTGTCAGCCCTATTTGTCAACCTTCTAAAAAGCCTACAAAAGTCTGTCTGTCTTGATAACAAAACATTTAAAAGCCAGCCTCATTACAATGCGTCAATCGTCAACATTATCAACCTCAATTGCTTAAAAAGTTTGTAAATAGTTGTTTATCATGCCCACATCCAAAGTATGACATACATGCATGCACACAGATAAATATAAATATGTACAGTTTTGTGGTGAAGTGAGTAACTGTCCCAAACAAACACACATTTCAAATCAAAAACTGATATATAAAAAAACAGATTAACTATTATGTTTTAACTCATTCAACTTTCAAGCCACTGAACCACTGAATGAAAGTTGAGCAAGATTTATTATATGTATCTATGCACATTTATATTGCAATCATTTTGCCCACAACAATGCCTAAATATAGCATCTGCAATTCGCATTTCCTCAGAGTATGAGTATTATGATGAATAACATGGCATGTTTCCTGTTTCCTGTATCTGGTGCTTTTTCGATCCATGGCTATCAATCATTACTAATGTGAGGTAAGTAATATTTCATAAATACCTAGCATGGTTGAGTGAAAAGTTCACTTTCAAAAATGAATCCACACAATAAGTTACCATACTTTGAAGTATTTTCATTATCCCACTTTCATAAATATTTTCATTATGCAAAATGTGAATTCAAGTAAGAGTGTCAGGCAACTACAAAACTGCACATGCTTTTTGTCAGACAACAGCATGGTTGGTTTTAGTAAAATTCTTTTTACTAAAATTGTATTTTATTTTTATTAAAATTGTTTTTTATTTTAATTTTATTCATGTTTCAGTTTATTTTATTTTATTTTATTGTGAAATGTCATTAATAAAATAAAATGAAACCATTTTACAAAAATTTTACAAATATTTTACAAAAATTTTACAAAAAATCGGAAATCTTGGATGCAAGGACATAAAACAATGTGCATGCTGGAAGCATGCAGATGAATACAAAAAAAATATATGTAATTTTTTGACACGAAGTGAGGTAGGCATTTTGTATTTTGACCCTCAGGAGGTCCTGGATATATGCATCTAATTGCTCCTCCCAAGGGAAGATACCTAAAATTTGGTTGTTTTTTTTGGGTGGGGGGACGTTTCAAGGTGTGGAACGAAGAAAATGGGAAACAAATCACATAAATTAGTGATCTTTAAGGTGAAAATATTTTTAAAAATGTGAAAATTTGCAACTTTGAGCAACGATATGTTTCAATCACAACAATGAAAGATACAACAAGGCACTAGTTCTGCGAATTGGCAGCTAGGAACTTAAGCAACATGATAGAAAACTTTCTATAGAATTTAACGGACACTCGAGTTTTTGTAAAATTTTACTTAAATTGTACAAAGAGTTGAATTATTGTACAATTTTACTAAAATTTTACAAAAATTCGAATTTTAGTAAAATTGTATTTTTATTTTATTAATTTTCCATTTTATTTTATTTTATTTTATTCTCTAATTTTCCATTTTATTTTTTTTTTTTTTGTATTTTTTCTGAGATTTTGCCAACCCTGGACAACAGCCATTATCTTACCCAGATACATCTGTTCTACTTGGTATAACGTAAAAACGTGATTGAATTATACACGTTTCTACGTTATTCACACTAAAATAATTTCATCTTCAATCAGTGTGAATTGCCTTGGGAATATAATCAACCTAACACCTGCTTTGGTTTCCTGTGTGTCCATTTACCATACTTTATTATTTACTTCTTTTCTGAAGATCATTAAATTTTTGTTGTTCATTGGGCCCAGCTTAATTAGGGCAATTACGTGAGGGAGGGCTTATTAAATGGAAAAAGTTCATTGTGAAATTGGGGAAACTATGGAAATAATGTTGTTAAACTGAATGTGTTCATCTGTGAAAATCACTTCATACATTCAATGAAAAAATGCAAAAATAAAAGAATGAAAAAACATGCCACATTCCCTTGAAATACACCCAGGGTTTTTTTTCATCAGCAGTTCTTAAGCGAGGATAAATTCAAGGGTAGTCTATTATTTCAGCAGAAGTTTTATGATATTCTAGTGTTTGTAAACATACTCAATGCAGAAAAATCCAACAATAACGGATTTGTTAAGCATCTATAAATAAAAGTATTTATGTATAAAATATATACTCCAGTTACTCTACACCCTGCACGCGTGGTTCCCGCTGGAAGCGTGTCAACGATTTTTGCGCATGCATTTTTCATAAAAAAGTTGAAAAAAGGTAATCGTTGTTATAAGGCTATACGTTAACTCATTCACAACAATGTTTCTAATCTTTTAGACAAAAATCGCATGATTTATCACCATTGGCACGCTTCCAACATGAGACATAAATGAGTGCGAGGGCAGAGTATCAGGTTCGCCAAGTATACAGATGGAAAAAGCCGTGTCGTAATGCACCCTAGTCATTGTCTATAGCATGTGTTCTACATTACACAGATCACAAACTATAGTTTTTGTCACTTATGTCATCTTTATGCTCAATTTGGGTGGGGGTATTTCAAGCGTGTCTCTGCCTATTATTTCCCCAGTTCGCTCACACCTGTATTTCGAGGGGGCAAATTCAAGGGGGATAATTCGAGAAAATACGGTTTGTCTGATCAAATACTGGTTTCCATTGGACGCAGCTTTTCTCTACATCAATGCATATAAATACCTAACAGGAAAACACAAACAAGAGTCAACAACTGACTATTTTTGTGAGAAGTGTTGCATACTGTCCTTTGACATGCTATGCATGGCAATTCAATCAATGACTATTCATTGGAAATATGATATAATGCATGTCACCATGATACAGGCCAATTCTATCATTTGAGATCACATTTTGAAATGTGAACACATGTTTCACTAAATGAGTACATGCCTGAGAGCACTGAATAGCAATAAACACTACATTCGGATCAATGTAAATATTTTTGTATCTACATCTTTATGTACAAGACCAAGAACTCATGATATACTTACATTAACTTAACTGTAATACCATACATGTACTTAAATGACTATAGTAAGTACTCAAGTAAGTGCTATACCATTAATAACTGTGAATCGAGTGTTACATTTCCATATTTACCTTTGAAGACTGCACTGTGCACACTCACATTTATTTACAAATGGATATGATTGGATGCAGCCTAACGATGACAATAAAACTCGAATATGAAAACATTTTCAAATTTTTTAGGAGTTTTCGAATTTTTATTACACCCCTAGAAAAAAAAACTTTTTTCAATTTTTTTTGGAAAATTTCGAATTTTTTTACCTATTTTTGGAATAAAAAATATAAAAATGCAGAAACACAGTTCAAAACATCAGTTTTACATAAATTTATTTGTAGCAACAGAAAAAAATGTGCAGACATTTCTGCGGTAACAGCTCAGAAGGCTGTAAAACATGAAAATGTATTCAAAATTCACCAGAAAAATTTCGAAAATGCAGTGATTTGATGCAAAAAAATTCGAAAGTTCTAAAACAGATTCAAACATTTGAAAAGTTATCAAAAAGATTCGAAAATTCGAAAACTCAATTCGAAAATTATTTCCGAAAAAAATTCGAAACCTCCTTTAAAAAACACAAAAAGTTCAGTGGGTTTGCGATCGTTAGTGCTCTTGCTGCCGTGACGAACAATGTCAAGTCTCAGCTTCACTAACATGAATTATAAATACATCTGGTCGTACTATGTATGACGGGTGCATCGTGAAGTAGCTTCATATTTACACGCTTCATGTATGACGCCAGCATTGGAGCCGCCACTGATGGCAAAAACACTCATAGAGGATTACCTAATTGCAATGTTTTTCAAGACCTTGAGATATTTTTGCCATTTGAACAACATAAATACTACATTGCTGTGAGAAAGTTTTTGGGCAATCTGCCAAAGTTCTGGTGCTTTTTCCATCACTACCTTGATTTTCAGATTTTTAGATGCATAAGCATTGAAAAATAGCTCTAAACATATTTGGAAATGCATGTAATTATGTATGTTCGTTTGGAATGAACCTCCTGATTTTGTATGGGAATTATTTATGACTGGCACTTCAGGAGCAGGTATTTATGTACTTTTGGAATGAAACCGCTGATTGTGAACTTATGCACTTTCAATGTGGCATTCCAGTAGCTGAAGGTGGACGTGAACTTGATATGAAAGTCTCATTTTTCACGGTGAAAATATGCTCTTTGATTCTTGTTTTTTTTTCTTGAAAATTGAGACTACAGTATTACCTCGAATTAACACCCACTTGAATAACCCCCCTCCTCGAAATACACACACAAATTTGGCTACTTCCTGTTCCTGAACCTTTTCCTATTTACTGCCTGGGTTTGACTAGAAATTTCGACTTCGCTCAATTAAAAACCTTTGTAATTGGAAGAGTGCCAGTACACTAAAAAAATATAAAGGTGAATGTGAGAATGTCCGTAGCATTCAGATTAAATTTCAAATTAATGCTCTTATATAAAAATATTGTTTGAGTTTCATAAAAATTATAAAAATTTTCATATGAAAGATTGGTGGAAAAAATAAAATGACACCTCCAATACAATGGCAGGTAAACAAATCTATGAAAGACATAATGTTCTTCTATTAGAAAAAAATATTCGATACTCCGCGGACTGCATGCTATGCATTTTTCTGAAGAAAACACCATCATGACATCATCATCAATTAAACAACAAATACCTACAAAAAAATGTTCCTGAAAAAAACATTTGTCGCTTGTACACTCCGCTTTTTTTGTTAAAGTGCGTGCATAATGCATCCTACTCGCGCGTTATCGACTAAGATATAAACACCTTCCCGGTCAAGTAAGCCACCCATTTTTTAATTTCACTTCGCAAGCTATATCTCGGGCTATGGTGGGGTTATAGAGCTGAAACTTTATGAATATATAGTTGTAACATCCCTCCAATCTGCATCAATGGGGGGAGGCATGGCGACTCACTACAGGGTGAGTCGCCCTATATGCAACAATTTTTTGCCAGGATTTCAGTGTCCCAAACAAGTACACCACCCACTTGATTAGCTACACTAAAGGGGCTGTATCTTCAGTTGCGGGGGTGGTAGAAAACTAAAATTTTGGGGGTATCTTGGCAACACCCACCCCTACTATACTCCAGTAGGGCAGCTCCCGACGACCCATTACAGTTTGTGCCGCTTTGTACAAAGTTGTTGTTTTTTAAAAAACGACTCAAGTGTCCCAAGCAAGTTTACCACCTAAACAAATTGAAAATTTGTTTTGAGAACATACCTTCTATAAAAACTGAATCAGGTTTTAACCCTAGTTCTGCTAATTAAATTTTTTCCCTTGTTTAGCCACCCCCACCATAAATGGCAGACCAAAAATTTCACTTTAAACCAATTTTTTGTTCCACACTTTAAAAGTTGGTTTACAAAGTTCAGTAGAAAAGGGCCTAAGGTTCAAAGTTACGTAAACAACATCACCTCCAAAATGGCGACATAAGTGAATTTATTTGGGTGGAATGAAAAAGTGAAAATTCTGTAAAATTTTGTTCCTGCAATGACATTATTATGACATCATAGAATTCACCCCAAATAAATTTGATTATGTCACCAGGTCATTTAGGTGGTGAACTTGCTTGGGACACTTGAGTCATTTAAAAAAAACAAATTTATGCAAAGCGGCACAAACTGTAATGGGTCGTCGGGAGCTGCCCTACTGGAGTATAGTAGGGGTGGGTGTTGCCAAGATACCCCCAAAATTTTAGTTTTCTACCACCCCCGCAACTGGAGATACAGCCCCTTTAGTGTAGCTAGTCAAGTGGGTGGTGTACTTGTTTGGGACACTGAAATCCTGGCAAAAAATGTTGCATATTGGGCGACCCACCCTGTAGTGAGTCGCCATGCCTCCCCCCATTGATGCAGATTGGAGGGATGTTACAACTATATATTCACAAAGTTTCAGCTCTATAAAGCCGGAATTAGAGCTCAGCGTCGATTCGACGTGAAATGACGACATAAATTGACGTCGTAAAATTAATTACACGAGTGTGGATCATGCTACGGGTCTACAATTTTCTAAGGATAATATATGAATCAATACCTTAATCGTGTCCAATACTGAGTGTTATCAGCCACAACTAGAGCGAATTGAAAAATTAAATTTTTATCATTTCACGTCATCATTTTACGTCAGGGAACTAACTTTACATTTCACATCAACGGTTGCTTGCAATCGGACAAAATTGCAAAATGCAAAACCGTCTACAACATGAGAATTGTAATTAAAATGAGAAACATCACGTAGGTATATTACATCTACCAGACGCAAAAACTAAGTGATATTTTGCACGCTGAACATACTTACAGGCTTGAAGCTTATGTTTAATTCATAAAAACATTGCGTGATATTCCGCCATGTAACACGCAAAATGTTCTCAATTATACCTTAAGATGTAGAAACAAGATCTCACACTGGATGAGCATAAATAATGACCGGAGTTGGAAAAACTGCTGGAAAATCGTTTTATCATTGATTGAATTTTTGGGGGTCTTTTAAGAATCTTTCATTTTTTTATAAATGCTCTGGAAACTAGGTAGTTAGCGGGAAAGATATTTTTAATTGCTCGAGGAAGAGGCATTTTAATTCAATTCTCATGCAGTAAAATTGAATAAATATACATATTTGATCAATGAATATGTTTCAGATCCCTATGTTTTGTCAAGGTCACCAAAAATACATAAATGCGCTAAACTTATCATCAAAAAGGAATACAGTAAGTACCATAATTAACAGAGTATTTCCCATGTCGGTAGGTATCTACAGAAATATTTTTCATGACCAGTATCTTTTTTTTGTTGCCATCGTTGAGATCTACAGTATTGGCGCAGCACACACTGGTTTACTAACGGTAAACTAAGAATTTGGTAAACTCATTTTTCAGCTTCTGAGCGCATCTGAGTTTACCGAAATGAGCTGTTTGTCAACTACAGTTAACGGAGATCAAAAAAAACACATTCCGGTAAACTCAGATGCGCTCAGAAGCTAAAAAATGAGTTTACCAAACACTTAGTTTTCCGTTAGTAAACTAGTGTGTGCAGCGGCAATAAAGTATTAGCAAAAACCTAATGAGGTGAGATGAATAAATAAGTGATTCACTGATATATGGTAAGCGACCTGAGTGCAGAGACAGCAAATAAGTTAAGACCCAATTTGAAACTTAACCACACCCACATAAATCAAGTACCGTATTTCTTATAATAGAACGGAATATCTCCAATAGAACGGCACCTCCAATAGAACGGCATGTAGAAATTATGTTGGGAGTGTGGCAAAACAAAAATAAACGAAAAATAATGGCAAGAAGGTTCAAACCATTTGAATACATATCAAATTGAAATTGATGCTTTGATATTAAAATATTTCTCAAGCTTCATTAAAAAATAAATGTTCAAATGAGAACTGTGTGAAAAATTGGTGGAAAAATAGAACCGGGAGCCTCCAATGTAACGGCACATCGAATAGAACGGCAGGTAAAAAGTTGTCGAAAAAATAGAACGGCGCTCTTCTATTACAAGAAATACAGTATACTCCGGTTACTTTACACCCTGCACGCGTGGTTCCTGCTGGAAGCGTGCCAACGATTGTTTTACGCATGCAATTTTCACGAAATGTTGAAAAAGTAATTGTTGTTATGACGCTAAATGTTTACTTATTCACAACACTGACTTTTTCATCTTTAATACTAATAATACTCATCATTGGCACGCTTCCAACCTGAGACATAAATGAGTGCGAGGGCAGAGTATCATGTCCGCCGAGTATAGCATATTAAATAAATTTTTCCTTTATTTCACAAACCTACACAGAATCCGCCTGTCCAAGAAATAAATGTGTCGGTCTAATTGAAATCTCATCCAATGTGAAATCAGAGCTGCTTCAACAAAAAAAATAGATTCAATATAGGATATTTGCTTTTGCTTATTTGTGTAGATGAGTATGTCGTTTGTTGAAAAATTATTTTTCCCGCGGCTGCAGCAATGACTTGGCACTGTGACAAGAGAAAAACAACTGAAAATATTGACCACTGTACCTGAGATAATCATTTTTGATCTCCGTCAACAGTAGTTAATGGATTCGTGATTTCAGTTAACTAAAATTCGTTCAAAGCTGATTTATCAGTTTTCGAAATTTTGGCTGTAAACTAAATAGTGCGTTTACAACCCAACACACACAACACTCGTTTACAGCCGAAATTTCCGAAGCTGATAAATCTTTGAACACATTTTGTTCACCGAAATGTGGGGTCCGTCGAATACTGTTTACCGATTTTGCAAATGATTCATTCTGGAAAATTAAAAAAAGTGTCTAAAACAGCTTTACCAGTTTGGAAACTTCGACCCTAAACTAGTGTGTAAATATACAGCAAAAAATGGTTGTGTGAGTGCGCGGTGAAGCGCCGTGAAGGGACTTCATGCCAAACACTTCACGAAACTTCACGAAGCACGCTAGCGTTCCACACACTTCAGGAAAATCTGCGTGAAGCCACTTCACGCTTCTTAATATTTATGGCGTTTGCGAGTGAAGCGTGTTGAAGCGCCGTGAAGTGTCTTCCACATATTTGGAAGCGCCGTGAAGGTAGGTGAGCGTTTGTAGCTTCACGAAACATCACACACCAATTTTTGAGGTGCTACAAAGTGCCACATTCGGACTTCGGAAACTTACAGACAACATAACCTACTTCCTATAGTGAGTGGACAACAGGATTTGCAAATAAAATTACCGTAATTTGGTGAATAACGTTATCAACACGTGAAAGTAATGTATTATGAGGTCAAGGTTAAATATGTAACTTTTTTGTTGATTATTCAGATGGTACATGGTAGTTTGAAGTGCAAAGCGTGCTGTCATTTGAATATATGTGATCTGTTCTGTTATTATATGTAAATATACCTAATACTAATTAAATTAGCGTAAAAAGATGCCGGCGTGATTTCTTAAGCGACAATGACAAAGAAAAAAACTTGAAAAACTCTGTAAAAGCTCAAATTTAACCTACAGACATATGAATCGAATGGGGATGCAGAATGTAGATGATTGAAGATTCAATCTTCAAATAAATACATGTGTTCAATATAATGTATGCTTACGCATGCTCTATGTAAATATGTAGATACATATTTGCAAATTCAATACAGTACACAATCCGCACATGTACACTTTTAATATCCCCTAGGCTTGCAGCTTTGCTTAATAGCGGTAAATAGTAATCGAAACATGTGCAAAAGCGAAGTAAAAGCGCAAAGGCGAAGTGAAATGGCAAGTGAATTGGCAAGTGAAATGGCAAAAGCGAAGAGAAATTACTTCTTATTTTGATTTTTTTACTCGCTTTTGCCAATTCACTTGCCATTTCACTTCTCACTTCTCATTTTGTGGAACTGGCCCCTCGCAAATGTTTATATCATCAAACAGGTAAATTGACCTGCCTCAGTTGAATGAATCACGCCAAACTTACAAAAATTCCGCGCCAAAGTCATGGCGCTGGCGCCATAAAACCATGGCGCTGTACTCATCGCTATTCTAAAAACTCTTATCTGAAAAGGTGACATGCTAGAGGCGCCCTGCAATACTTAGTTACCATGGCAACGTAAAAGCGTCGCAAGCTTCAGGCAAACAACTGCAGTCGCTCGGTTGGCAAAATTGGCTATGGATTTTGGCACCGGTCCACCTGATGCCATGCCGCTTTTATGAGGGGAGAAAGTCATTTCACGTGACAAGTAATTTGTAAAATGACAATACTTCGATACTTTTCAGTAATAGGTAAGTTTACTTGTCGCTTGATGTACATACCTATTCATCGTTAAAAGCTTTTCTTAGCGTTTTCTATTTTCTGAACGGTTGTCAAATTGGCCCCTGGTTTCACTCCCAGACCATGTAAATTATCATCTTTTTCCAGATATAATAATATGATATAAAATGTTAAAAGTAATGTAAAATGCTCTGTAAAATGGCCAACAAATTACAGGGCATTATACATGACTTTCGACAGTTTGCATCACATTTGACATTTTACAGGGTCCGAGAGTCCCCACTGGTTGATGAACTTGTACCGAATATTTGAAAATTATTAAAACCAAATCAAATATAGGTAAATCGGCTATAATTAGGTATTTTAGCCCCAGTGACAATAATTCCACCGGGAATCAAGTATGAACCATTCTGAAATTTGATTTTTTAGCACGAGCGGCCCGCGTAGAATGCAATTTGTCTGGATCATTAAAACTTCGCTCTTAGTTGCGAAAAGCGAAAATGACGGATACCGTATTACTTCGAATAGAAGCGAGAGTCTCCAACGGAAGGTACACTTTTTCGACTTTTTTTGGTCAAGAAATAAGTAAATAGGAGGGAGGTGTCCAATAATAGGATCGTGTAAAATTGCTGGAACTGTGTGGCAAACGCTAAAAATAAATAAAAAATGGCGTCCGACGCAGTGCAGTCAGCATTCAATATGATAATTGTGAGGTTCAAACCGATGACTGTCAAACAGTTACATTTACATCATTGCGTCCAATGAACATTTTCCGGCACCCAGCGCCAAAAGCCAATGGCGAGCAAAATGGCGTCAAGCGTCAGAAGCGCCATGGCGCCCTTTTCTTTGGCGCTAGCGCCAGACGCCAATGTCGGGCATTTTGTTACTGGCTCCTGGTAAAAATACCGCCAAGGGCCACAAGCGCCATAGCGCTTTTTGCTTTGGCGCTAGCGTCAGCGCCAGCGCCATGGCGCTTTTAAATCACTAGTCCAAACTAGTGATGGAAAAGCGCCAGAAAAAAGGGCGCCAGGCGCCAACGGCGCCATGGCGCCATTCAGAAAGTGGGCGCCAAGCGCCAAGGGCGCCACAGAACAAGGGCGCTAGGCGCCAACTGCGCCAGGGTGCCATTCTGAAAGTGGGCGCCAGGCGCCAAGGGCGCCACGGAAAGTGGGCGCCAAGCGCCAAGGGCGCCATGGCGCCATTTGAAAAATAGGGCGCCAGGCGCCAAGGGCGCCAGACTAAATAAGTGCATACAATGCCTTGCATGTGTTTAAAATATGTCTCCAGCACTGCAGTGCACTGAACGCACTCACTTCGTTTTTCATGTTCTCCAGAATGTAATCAACAAAAACAAGACTTGCAGCAAAAAATTTTGAAAAAATCTCACCCTTGAAAGTCAATTCAAACACATGAAAATTGTCATTCGACAAAACAATGCAAAACACTACACTACATGTGCTTCCCTCTACCCATGGAGGTTCCTTGCAGTGGACAAAAACGGAATTACAACGATTTGAATCCATTTTTGCTTATTTAACAGTCCATCATCCTCAGCTACTTGTCCGTATGAACCGTTGGATGACAGAATTTCATCCACTCGCACCACTTAGCCCATTTTCCGGCGAATTTCGTTCATCCATGGACACGCTTTTTTCATTTTTTACATTTACGCTGCACTCACCTTAAAATCCTGCTGGCGCAATTTTGGCGCCTTGTTAGGGCAGGGCGCCAGGCGCCAAGGGCGCCACGGAATAAGGGCGCCAAGCGCCAAGTGTGCCATGGCGCCTTTCAGAAAGTGGGTGCCAGGCGCCAAGGGCGCCACAGAAAAAGGGTCGCCAAGCGCCAATGGCGCCATGGCACGGCGCCCTTTGGCGCCATCAAATGGCGCCAGCGCCATGGCGCCATTCCATCACTAGTCCAAACCATTCAAATATACATATTAAATTTTAAATTGATGATATGATGTGATAATGACGCTCAAGTTTCATAAAAATATTTTCACTATTTAAACTTTTTAAACTATTTTCAAATGAAAAATGTGTGACAATGATAGGATGGGAAGTGGGAACCTGCAATAGAATGGGGGGAGGGGTAAAAAGTTGATGAAAAAATGGAATGGTGCTCTTCTATTAGACGAAATATGGTATTACCTAATTATTGACATCTAACAGTGAAAACAACGGTGTTTAAAAAAACTCCACGCTTCCGATTTTATGTTTTCCGTGTTATTTTAGAAAATACCTTACATATTAGTATAAGAAACTCAGAAAAATAGTTTAAAACAACTCGAAATCAGTACTATGAATTTAGAACGTGAATTTACGCTTACGCTTACGCTTTCCAAAAATATCAGTATTTTAATAACTGGTATGCCTGGCTGCTATTAGAAGAAATACGGTATATTCTATGTTTATATGTTCGTCGCTTCGTTAGCTCCTTCAAGAACAACCTAAATGTGTGTATTAATTTTAATTTACATACCTAAATCCCAGACATCATAAATAATAAATGAGACCTTGTTGAGATGAAAGATAGTATTTATTACTTTCAATTTATGCAAATTTCTGGTAAAAAATAAATCCAAATACGTACAGTGATACAATTTTGTGTAGCTAATGGCCAATCCTGTAATCAAAAAAAAACTGTAACGTGAAAAATTATATAAATATTTATTAGAATGAAAAAGAAAAGTTCACAGTCAATTCACCTTTCACTAAGATAAATCCCAAGGGGAGTTTTTCATCTGGGGACTTTGACTGGGGGGTTTTTCAGAGGTGGAGTTATTTTTTTCTCAGAATTTTCACTCAAAAGCATGATCAATTTATTGCATGAATTAGGTAACCTAAATTAGTTTTTACAGCATAAGCTTTTTTATATTTATGTAACGAGACATCTTTCCCACCCCATCAAAAAGGAAGGAGTTACCTATTCTAGGAGGGGAGTTAGTTTTCCTCGCTTGAATATACTCCAGCAACATTACACCTTACAATGATATCTACCATATCCCATCTGAACAAAAGAACAAACATAAAAAAATTTCTCATCATATTTATGAAATTGCTTCTAGTTTGGGTGAATTTGGTGCAGTTTTCCATGTGACCTTATCCATCAAAACATGGTATCATTCATTGTAAGCAACAATGGAAAAAACACAGAAATTGAACACAGAAACTCATTGAGTTTCTGTGTTTTTGTTTTACACAGAAACACAGAAACTCACAAATTTTGAAAAACACAGAAACTCAAATGCGTTTTTTCTGGAGAACACAGAAACACAGAAACTCAATGAGTAGAGGCAACTGCAAGAGGCATTGAAACTCAACTGGCGGTGTAGAGGGTGCTTTAAGCCAAGGCACGTGATATTGGGCACTAGGCGTTTCCGTATGAACCCATTGTCCCTTGAACGCGATTTTTTATTGAAATTTAATATGAGGTCTTTTGAGACAGGTAAGTAGTTCAGAAACCCTGAAGGCTACAATGGATATACATATTTAAGTATAGTTGTAGTTCAAATCAATTCCATAGTCTTCCAAACAGTGCACATCGATTGAAGAATTCTGGAGTACCGCGTAAATTGTTGTTTGTGGACATTTTGTTCATGCTGATCAGGGTTGGTTTTACAAAAATTCATTTTAGTAAAATTGTATAAAAATTTTATTTTATTTTTATTTTATTCTTGTTTCATTTTATTTTATTTTATTTTATTCCCAAAAGTCATTAATAAAATAAAATGACACATTTTACAAAAAATTTTACAAAAATTGTACAAAATTTTTACAAAAAATCAGAAACATGCATGCAAGGCCAGAACAATGTTATAATTAGACCTATACATGAAAAACCTGTGACAAATTTTTCCCTTACTTTTCAACAACTGCATGCAGTATGTATTCTTAGCTAGCTGCAAGTGTAAAGTTACAATTATTGATAATACTGGTTTGCATTTTCAGTAGAAGGACTACTGGAGTGTGCCGGGCACATTTGTAAAATGTCATGCAACGTGTCAATTGTCATGACAAATGTGAAGTAAAGTATCAATTGTCATGCAAAATGTCAATTGTCATGCAAAATGTCAAGTGTCATGTAAAATTTCAAGCTAAGTGGCAATTGTCATGACAAATGTCATGCTAAGTGTAAATTGTGTATCCAAATCTTGTGTTTTTGGATCCATAGTATGTTTTATATCCAGATCTTATGTTTTTGTATCCAAATGTTCAAATAAGATTTCACAGAAGTCAACAACAACATAATTTGGATACAAAACATAAGATTTTGAAATAAAACATGAGATTTGAACACAATTTGCTTGACAATTGATACCTACTTTAATTTTTACATGTCATGATAATTTACACTTTACTTTACATTTGTCATGACAATTGACACTTTGTATTACATTTTACATGACATTTGACACTTTACAATGCTTTGGACTGCCCCAAGATCCATGAATAAACAGGTAGAGACTCAAGCAATGAGACAAAATTTTACAAAAAATATGAATTTTTATACAATTTTACAAAAATACAAATTTTTATACAATTTTACAAAAATTCAAATTTTTATACAATTTTTATTTTTATTCTTAAATTTTCCATTTTATTTTATTTTATTTTATTCTTGAATATTCCATTTTATTTTTATTTTATTTTTATTATTTTCTGAGATTTTGCCAACCCTGATGCTGATGTTGTGATGTGGATGTGCTATTTGTGGACATTTTTATGGAGTTTTTGACAATTGAATGAATACACAGATGTTATGTGGGGTGAAAACATGTGCAAAACCAATATTTATAAGAAAACCGTTGTTTCCAGATTGAAATGCTGCAAATCAAATTTTTTTGGGAAAAACTCGAGTTTTTACAACAAAAAAAAAACAGAAATAAAAACAGAGTTACTCAAGTTGTTGTTTTTTAAACTCAAAACACAGGTATTCATTTCTGAAAAACTCAAAACACAGAAAGTGTTTTTTTTGAGAACTTACCCATCGTTGATTGTAAGGCGATCTGTCTGTCCAGTTTAACAAAGAGTTTTTTTTTGGGGGGGGGGGATTTTTGGAGGGAGGATTTAGAGTATTTAGGTACCTATAAATACGGTAAATCTGACCTGTACTGTGTAAAAATTCACCAATTTTGTTTTCGCATCACATTACGTTTCTATTCCTGTGGGTAGAAATGTCATGCCAGCACACAAACAACTGAAACCCACATCACAAAATCACCTGCATCGGTGGTGAAAAAAGTGAAAATGTGTTTAGCAATAAAAATAACCAAGTTAAAAACCCTTCAGGGTGCCACTTCCGTAAGTGGAGAAGTGAAAAACGATTTGAAAAGTGAGGAGTAAAATGAGAAGTAAGAAGTTATGAGCGAAGTAAGCTGTTGACTTTTTGTTGAACTTCTCACTTCTAAAATTACTTTGCTTTTTACTTTTTAGTTTTCATTTCACATTGCTTTTAACTTCTAACTTCCCAAACCATTTTTTGCCTCTCCACTTGCAAAAAATGACCCCTAGTGAAAAACAAATCGAATTCTAAATATGTAGGTTAATATGGTAAAAATACCCATGTTCAATATTTAAAAGTAGGTATGCAAAAGTAGGTGCAGGTGTTCAAGTTTTCAAATTGAGAATGTGTAATTAAAACAGTGTGGGAAGGGAATATGGTATTCGTTATAATTGGTCTCCAAGGTGGTATTTTCTGGTCGTTTTTAGATCCGTAGTAGACAACAAAAAATTAAATAATTTTTTTCGCTAATAAAAATAGAACCCTTTATAATTTTGCACAAACTAGGCAAAATTTTACACTTTAAATGCGGAGAAATTAAACTTGTCAAAGTGAAAAGCAGGATTATCCCACGCAGATATCATGAGTTCGGAAATTGTTCTCTACACAAACTACTCTACCTAAATTTTCCGGAAATAATAAATGATGTTGTGTGTGACATTCATTTATTAAAATAGGTATACCCAGGTATAATCGAATAAGTCCCCTCTAAAATATCCTCACTTCGAATAACTCCCCCTTTTAGCTTACTGAGAAAAAATGACAGCCACTTTGAATAACTCCCCCTTTAGCTGACTGAGGACGAAATGGCACTCCCTCGAATACACCCCCCCCCCTTGATGGGTGAGAAAGGCGTCATGTACAAAAAACGTTGTAGGCATGTGTTTTTCAAGCATAAAGCATTTTAAGCATGAGTTGATCGCACTGCATAAATTATGAAATTTGTATTCTGACTCAAAGGTTTATTCAAAAACACCCCAGTCCCTACTCATAAAGATTGACGAAAATAAACTCCCCTGGGAACTTATTCGTGGATTTACGGTATATACGTCAGAGCAACGCGTTCTATAATATGTAATATAATAACAAACGTTAAAGACACAACACCCCGTCGCTGGGGATTAATCAAAACAGCTCAGGGGACCAGTAAACAACTATTTTCGGCCAACCTGCCCGACTTTTTTTCGGGTTGCCCAACTTTTTCTTTGATGAACGAACATACGTATTTTACTGTTTGTGATTCTGACGGTTTCGGCTCTGTGTTCTATCGAAAAATGGCGCCGGGCGCAAAGAACATTCGTGGCACCGTGACGATAACCGGTGCGGTCAAATTTCAAGTCCAAAAAAACAAACAATAAAGTAACACGAAGGTTAGGTAACTATTTTTGCCGCGACGCATAATAATCACATGCGATGTGGTCATCGGGCAGACGCCCGCCCATGCATAACTAAAACTGCATGACACCTACCGATGGAAGCTGCGCCATGGTTTCTGGCGCTGGCGCCATTTCCCGTTCAGCAAACCTTTCAGTACAAACTTAAAACCATACAATACACACGTTTACTGGCGCCGGCGCCAAAATAATGGCGCCATTCGATACGCTAATGAAACCTCAAGCGTCGCATGAAAACGGCCCATTTTAATCAACACTAAAAGGTGTCATGCGCTAAGGTAAGAAGCTTCACTCGTAAGTACACGCAAAATGCTGATAGATTGCGGATAGGTGCGTTCGAAAAGTACTGAAACGGGGTATAGATTACATATTTAGGTATCGAATTAGAAGATGATTTGATGTTCTTCTGCATATATGCGACAACGGTTGAGAAAAATAAAAGGAAGCAAAGAGAACGTGGTGTCAAAAGTGCTAAGAACTTAAAAGCACCAAGCGCCGCGGCTGGGGTCAGTCTCAGGCCCTGTAAAATGTAAAAAATCAATGTGAAAGACCCTGTGAAATGTCATGCAAAGTGCCAAAAGTCATGTAAAAGACCATGTAAAATATCAAATGGTATGCAAAGTATCACAACTAATGCAAAAGACCCTGCAAAATACCAAATGACATGCGAAGTGTCAAAATCATGTGAAAGATCCCATAAAATGTCAAATCATGTAAAAGATCCCATAAAATGTCAAAACTCATGCAAAAGACAATGGTCAATGTCAAAAGTCATGGAAAAAGCTCTGTAAAATGGTAAAATTACAAATTACGGGGCACTTTACACTTTTACACGACCACGGTACAAGTCAGCACAAAAATAAACCCTACTCACAACATTTCAAACCGACAAAACTCAAATATTAAATCTTGCCCAACTTCACATACACTAAAGATTCAATCTTCATTAGCTAAAGGGTAATCCATGCGAAGCTATTTAGGAAAAATATTCATGCGCGCCGCATGTAAAACGGACAGAAACGCGTTGCCATGGACATTTTGAAAGCGTGCTTCAACTGTTACCGTAATATGCGTTGTATATACTTTGTGTGGAGACCGGAAATTGAACTTCCGGTAGGCGCATTTACGGTATGCGGATGAATGTACTCTGGTGAACTGTACGAAGCGGCACGGATATGCGATTTTTTGTGGCGTTATACGCGTTTTTTAATGAACGAATTTGGTCACCTTCTGTCTCCAGGTACTGGAGCTTAAAATTTAATTAATAGACATGTAAATACGAATATACTTTTGTATTTAAATGAATAAAATGAATGTCAAAAGTGACTAGATTTTAGAAATTTATCCAGATAAGACAAATGAGAAACTGGATGAGCCAAAACAAAACAAATTTTTTTGGGATATTTAGAACTCGAAAGATCTGGTATAGATTTTTGCCAAACGATTTTCACCTAAAAACGCTCTAATTTTTGCAGAATATCAATGCCAAATCGAATAAATATACCTAACTGCATTTTGAGTCGACCCAGTTAAGCGTAAAAACACATCCATTGACATTTCCTAGACATAGACTCAGGATATGACGTAAATATAAAGGAAATACCTAGTTGATAAAAATCAATCACGTGAAAATTTCCATCTGAAAAATCATTTAGCGAAAATTGCCACCATTTTCAAGAAATTAGTGACCAGACACGCACCCTGTAAATTGTCACGTAAAAATGTCAGTTACCGTATTTCCTCGAAATACCCCCCCTCGTTTGACCCCCCCCCCCTCTCGAGACCACTATGAAACAATCACCCCCCCTCGAAATACCCCCCCCCAGATTGAGTGTAAAGAGAACGTACATGACAAATACTGCAGTTTGTGTTCTGCGTAGTGCAGAACACACGTTAAAACAATGTCGGAATCACGTTAGAACAGTGTTTATACCATCTACGTACTTATATTAGTCTACATAACCTTATAAATGGCGGTTTTTGTTGTATTTTTCGACGTCTGCGTACGTTTCAGACGACAATTTCGTACTGGGATTCAAAAAATTTTCTTCTGAAATAATAACCCCCCCCCCTCGTTTAACCCCCCCCCCCTCTCGGGACCACTATGAAACAATCACCCCGCGGGGGGTATTTCGAGGAAATACGGTAGATGCATAAAGTGAATGTCAAAAGTTATATGGATTTTAGAAATTTTTCTAGATAATATAAATTAGGGAGAAACCGGATGAGCCAAAACACTTCAAATTTTTGGGATATTTAGAACTGGAAAAATCTGGAATAGATTTTTGCCAAACTGTTTTCACCTAAAAATTCTCCAATTTTTGCAGAATATCAATGCCAAATAGAATAAATATAACTGCATTTTAAGTCGACCCAGTTAAGCGTAAAATCATTTTCATTGACATTTCCTAGACTCGTTGACGTAGAAAGAAAGTTACGAACCTAGTTGATTTAAAATCAATCATGTGAAAATTTCCATCTGAAAAGCCATTTAGCAAAAATTGGCATCATTTGCACGCAACTAGTGACCAGTCCCGCACTGTGTAAATTGTAGTGATGTAAAGGCACCGGGGCACCGGTGCCCCGGTGCTGGGCACCGAAGGGCACCAGCACCGGTGCTGGTGGGTGTCATTGCAATCTTCAGGGGTGCCATGCCGGTGCCGGTGCCATTTTTTTCAGAATAGCACCGGTGCCGGTGCGGTGCGGTGCCATTTTTTTGCCGGTGCCAAAGGTGCTAGCACCAGGGCCAAAGTAAAAGGCACCGGCCAAGGCTTCATGTGCTGTTCCATTTTGTCCACAGTATGTGCTTGTTCATATTTCAAAAAACAGCGATATATTTACCCAACCGTTTTTTTGCCTATTTTGTAAACCTCCCATCAAATAAATATACCTACTGCGTAATCCATTAAGCCGGAATTAGAGCTCAGAGTCGATTCGACGTGAAATGACGACGTAAAATGACGTCGTAAAATTAATTACACGAGTATGGATCATGCTACGGGTCTACAATTTTCTAAGGATAATATATGAATCAATACCTTAATCGTGTCCAATACTGAGTGTTATCAGCCACAACTAGAGCGAATTGAAAAATTCAATTTTTATCATTTCACGTCATCATTTTGTCAGGGAACTAACTTTACATTTCACATCAACGGTTGCTTGCAATTCTAGTTGTGGCTGATAACACTCAGTATTGGACACGATTAAGGTATATTGATTCATATATTAATTCTTAGAAAATTGTAGACCCGTAGCATGATCCAAACTCGTGTAATTAATTTCACGACGTCATTTTACGTCGTCATTTCACGTCGAATCGACGCTGAGCTCCAATTCCCGCTTTATACCCGACACGTGATCTGATGAGCGAATCTAAAATTTTGTTGAATTTTAAATCATTTTTATATCTTATATTTATCTTACTTTTTTGTTCAAAATTTGTTGTCAGTTTATGACAGAGATAGTACCATTCTCTGTACAGCAACGACTCCGATCAGTAGACAATAGTGGCTATGGACATTGTAGTGAATTAAATATTTTATCTTTCATTTGTAATCATTGTACCGTATTTCCTCGAAATACCCCCCCCCCCTCGAAATACCCCCCCTCAAAATGGACACTATGAACTTATAAACCCCCCCCTCGAAATACCCCCCCCCCCCCAAATTTAGTGTATAGCAGACGTAAATGACAAAGGCTGCGGTTTGTCATCCCGGCAATGCAGAACACACGTTAAAAACGATGACTCTGTTATGTGAGAACAGTGTTTGTACGTCTACACACTTATAAATGTCTTTAGAGTCTTATAAATGGCTATTTTTGTTGCATTTTTCGACGTCTGCGTACGTTTCAGACGACATTTTAGTACTGGGATTTCAAAAAATTTCTGGCGAAATAATAAACCCCCCCCTCGAAATACCCCCCCCCCTCGTTTAACCCCCCCCTCAAAATTCTCACTCTGAAACAATAAACCCCCCGGGGGTATTTCGAGGAAATACGGTAATTGCTTCAAGAAAGTGATTGCCACATCATTCTGATCATTTTAAGTGCTCAACCATCAAAATCGGTTGAAAATTCATGGAAATATGCACTTCCAAAGGTGAGACCACTGAGAAACTGCCCGATATTTACTTCAGAAATTCCAGCCAGGTGCGGTGCCTTTCGGTGCTAGCACCAGCAACCCGCCGGTGCCGGTGCCATTTTTTCCAAAAGGCACCGGTGCCGGTGCGGTGCGGTGCCATTTTCTGGCCGGTGCCCCAGGGTGCCAGGTAGTGATGGAAAAGCGCCAGGAAAAATGGCGCCAGGCGCCAATGGCGCCATGGCGCCATCTGAAAAAATGGCGCCGGGCGCCAAAGGGCGCCAGAAACAATGGCGCCAGGCGCCAACAACAAAATTCACTATTTCAGCCTGTAAAGTATCATGGAAGTATTTATAGAAGAGCAACATGCTGTACCATTTACTTCTGATGGTGACACAAGCCACAAAACTCATATTATTATGAATATTATATACCATACTTCCTGGAAATACTCCCAGGGTTTATTTTTCCATCAGCAAATTTTGAGGGGGTTAATCTAAGGGGCTTATTCGAGGGGGTTTATCATTTTGCCAGAACTTTGCCAGACAAATATTACCATATTTACTCTTCAGAATGTGCACTATGACAAAATTCTGTTGAAATGATCCCCCCTTGAATTACCCCCTCCCTCGATTACCCCTGCAAAATTTGCTCCGAAAAATAAACCCCTGGGGTATTTCTACGCTATCATTGCTTAAGGTCTACAGAGTTACCGTATTTACTTGAATAATTCCTCCCCTGGTACATAGTTCCCATGACGAATGTCTGATGACAAAAAATAATTTCCAAGTTGAATTATTCAAGCAAATATAGTATATAAACACCTTCCCGGACAAGTTCACCACCCATTTTTTATTTCACTTCGAATGCAATATCTCCGTCCATGGAGGTGTTATAAAGCTGAAACTTTGTAAATATAAAGTTGTACGACCCCTCTACTCCCCAACAATGGGGGAGGTGCGGCGACTCACTACAGGGTGGGTCGCCCTATATGCAACATTTTTTTTGGCGTTTTTGGTGTCCCAATCAAGTTCACCACCCACTTGATTGGCTACACTACAAGAGCGATATCTCCAGCTGTGATGGCGGTATAAAGCTGAAATTTGGGGGATGTCTTGCCAACAACCCCCCTCACAATACACCAGTGGGGCGGCTGCCGACGACCCACTACAGCAAGGGTCACTGCATATAAAGTTGACCATTTTCTAAAAACAGCCCAAGTGTCCCAAAACAAGTTCATCGCCCAACTGCATTAAAAAAATGTTGCAACAACATACCTAACATAAAACTGAATCGGGTTGGAACCCTAGTTCAGCCACCAAAATTTTTTTTCAGTAGGGCACCCACCCTGTCCCATAAACGGTAGACCGAAAATTTCACTTTAAACCAATTTTTTGTTTCACACTTAAAAAGTTGGTTTACAAAGTTCACTAGAGAATGGTCTAAGGTTCAAAGTTATGTAAACAACATAACCTCTAATATGCCTCCATAAGGAAATTTACTTGGGGTGAATTCTATGATGTCAAAATGATGTCATTGCAGGAATAAAATTTGACAAAATTTTCATATTTTCATTCACCCCAAATAAATTTCCTTATGGAAGCATTTTAGAGGATATGTTGTTTACATAACTTTGAACCTTAGACCATTCTCTAGTGAACTTTGTAAACCAACTTTGAAAGTGTGAAACAAAAAATTGGTTTAAAGTGAAACTTTCAGTCTGCCAATTATGATGGGGGTGGCTAAACAAAGGAAAAAATTTAATTAGCAGAAGTAGGGTTAAAACCTGATTCAGTGTTGATATAAGGTATGTTCTCAAAAAAATTTTTTATTCATTTAGCTGGTGAACTTGCTTGGGACACTTGGGTCGGTTTTTTAAAAAACAACAACTTTATATACAGCGGCACAAACTGTAGTGGGTCTTCGGGAGCTGCCCCACTGGCATTTAGTAGGGGTGGGTGTTGCCAAAATACCCCAAAAATTTTAGCTTTCTACCACCCCCGCAACTGGAGATACGGCTCCTTTAGTGTAGCTAATCAAGGGGGTGGTGTACTTGTTTGGGACACTGTAAACCTGGCAAAAAATTGTTGCATATAGGGCGACCCACCCTGTAGTTGGTCGCCATGCCTCCCCCCATTGATGCAGGGTAGAGGGATGTTACAAGTATATATTCACAAAGTTTCAGCTCTATAACCCCACCATAGCCATAGATATAGCTTCCGAAGTGAAATAAAAAAATGGGTGGTGAACTTGTCTGGGAAGGTGTTTATGATATATCTAGGTATATAAGCCATCCGGCCCTTTTCTGATGTAACTACCATGTTTCCTCGGTTACACCCCCTCTAAATAACCCCAGGTCTGAGCAACCTGGGTGAATAATAACCCCCCCGTGACTGTATTTCATGCAAATACAGTGCATTGTAAATAGGTGATCAATTATGTAAGGGCTCTGACAAAATCATTTTAGATTAACATTTATCCAATTGTTTTATATGAAGATTTGCAGTTTATGAGGCATAAAACAATCAACGTAAACCCAAACTGCTGTCAAAAAATTGCAAAATTGTTAAAAATCACCTAAATGACACCATTCAGCAGAAAAGGCAGTTAAATATCTTGGCATCTTGGCGCCATTTCCGGCGCCATCCAAAACAATGGCGCCGGGCGCCAAATTGGCGCCAGCGAAAATGGCGCCAGGCGCGCCATTCGAAATAATGGCGCCAAGCGCCAGATGGCGCCACAGAAAAGGGCGCCAAGCGCCAATGGCGCCATTGCATCACTAGTGCCAGGTGCCCTTTTCATGCGTTGGCAAAGGTGCCGGTGCGGTGCGGTGCCATTTTTCCCGGTGCCTTTAACATCACTAGACTAAATTGTCACGTCAAAAAGAGTGTCAGATAGGTTTGTTATGTAAAAGGTTAAGTAAATGTAAAATAATTTTACCTGGCACTTAAATTTGACACGCGGGACTGGTGCCATGTGTCATACAAACTTGTCAAATACCATGCAAAATGTCAAAAGTTATTGCAATAACATTTTATGTTATTCTATTTGACATTTGACCTTTACTTTACACAGTGCGAACTAGCCCCAGATCTTCATGGGATGGGAAACTTTTCTTTTACATCCCACAAACCCATAACACTATAATTTTTCCGTAAAAATACACCAACTCCATCAATAAAAAAAGTAAAAAGGAATTACCCCGGTGCCTTCAAGTGTAAAAATTGGCACCATTGTAAGTAAATAGGTACTTAAATTTTCATTCTTTAGCGCCATTTCCGCACTTGCTATCACACAAGCAGTCAAATGCATTTGCAAAGTGATTTTTCCTCGCCAATCAAAGTTAAAGCCACTTAGGTAGGTAGGTATTTCTAAGCCATTCAGCCGATTGCAAACACTGTATTTTTCTCATTATGCCATGTCCGATTATACATGACCGAAGAATATGGGCACTTAAGAAAATGGGAACGCAGGAACTACTTCGAAACACACTTTTTTCGTTTTATCACAAACTTTGTCAAATGTCAAGAAAGATAGAAATCATGTCAACTGTCAAACAGAGGTGACCAAAAGCAGTTACTTGGAGACGTTTACATTGACAGAGAATTTTTTGAGAAGCAACTTGCTACCTTTCCTGACGCTAGACAACTTGCCAACTACACTATTTTACCATAAGAGCCCCCCCCCCCGCCCCCCGCTAAATCGTAGGCTCCAGGGTTCAAACGGGATTGATATTTCGGGATCGGAATTTTGGCAAAGGGTTTTTACACATTTTTCAAAAAGGTCTTAAAAACACTTTAATGCCAGAGATGGCAGAATGGGTATATCCCTTCACATTTCGCAATGAAAAGTTTTTTTTCACTTTTAAATTTCCGGGATCCGATTGGGGAAGTTTTTCTGGGTCGGGATTAGAAATTTTTTGGGATCGGGACCACTGAAGCCCCGAAGATTATCGGATTCGGGATCGGGATCCCCTTTGAAGTTAGCCCAAAGTTACATCAGGTGCCACTCCCAGACCCTGTAAAATGCCACGCGTCATGTAAAACACACTGTAAAATGTCATGTATCATGTAAAAGACCCTGTAAAGTGTCAATTGGGTAAACTGTCAAGTGTAAACTGAAATTGGGCGCCATGAGCTAACAATCGCACCCACTTACTTACCTGCCGGGCCCCTTAGTTTCCAATTGGAATGCGGACCCAGGTGTTGGAACTGCAGCTCCTCAGCTTTTGTGTCGAAAAGCGATTATCTCGACAAAGGGAATCCATTCAAAAAATCATTTCAAAATTGCGCCGCCGAAAATAGACTGGAAGCAATTATGCCCCGCCCGCATCTAAAGATAAGTGTTTCGCGCTGCTAACATATAAAAGTTTCCGTTTGAGTAAGTGTAATAGTTTCTATTTAAATATGGAATGACGAACTCAGAGCATGTTCGCTATTCGAGAAGATGTAAAAATGTCAAAATAATTTAGAGGGGTGAAATGAGTGGCATCTAACTAAATTTTCAAGATTTGTTAGAACAACATATTTTCTTACATATTATATAAATACACACAACTTATACATATAATATTAACTACTGAAAGCAACTGGGAATGTGATAACTATTTTACAGTTAAAAATATTGCATACATTTCCTTAAATAGACTTTTTTGCATGTCTCAGCGATTCGCTTAGGCGGTTTTTATTTGTCTGGGATCAAATTAATGCCTAGATACTCAGACTCGACTGATTTAACGCTATAAAAATGTACAGCTTATTGTCAGTTGACAAAAATGTTGTGTACATTCCTAAAAATATGTTACCTATTTTACATTATTTAAATTTGAGAAATTCAGGTGCCAATTCCGCAAATGGAGAAAACACTTATTTTAGAAGAGAGAACTGAATTTACGAGTGACATCTTTAATGAGAAGTGGAAAAAATTATAAGAAAAGCACACTTAAAATTGAGAAGCTAGAAAATAAAAGTTAAGTGTACTTCTTTTATAATATTTTACTATAATTTCACTCCTCACTTTATATTTCACTTTCAATTTTGTTTTGTCTGATTTCACAGCTCACTTTCAATTTACTTAGCTAGTAGATTTTAAAATTTCGCTTTTAAAATAGGTTTTTTACTTCTACACTTGCTGAATTGACCCAAGAGCATCCCGAAACTAGTTCCATCGTGAAAACGCCAAACCTTTCAATGATAACTAATCAAACATGTGTTATAGCAGCTTAGCCATTCTTATAAAAAATTACTTTTATACGTATGTCAATTCCATTCAGTTTATAGTTTACTTTTTCATTAATATTTTGAACACAATCACGCTAACTATTCATTGGCATAGTGCCAATACAGCTGAGCACGCATCTGATGCAAAACCGGTTTTTACCGGTTATAACATGACACAATTCGCGACAACGGCTGGCAAATTAGAGACGGGTAAATCGAGCTTTCCTAGCCGATCAATTGAAAACCACATTTAAAAAATAAAATAAAATCGTTTTAAAAAATCAGGGGCGAAAAATCAGATTTTTGAAAACAATGGTAGATCAAGGGAAATAAAAATACACGATGGAGCATGATAGAAACATAAACTGGGGTCCACCCAGGTTCGGCACCCCTTATGTCGTGTCGCGCTGACCACAGTAGCTCCAGCTAAGTGATGGGTATAAGTCTGAAATTTGGGGGTAATTTACCCAACACCCCGCCGCTACTATACACTGGTGGCAGAGGCCCGGCGACCCACCTGAGTGTGGGCCGCCGTATATGCATCTGATTTTGTTGAAATTTTTGCCATTCCACCCAGGTTCGGCACCCACTAAAATTAACTAGAATACCTTGATGCAGCCAGGTTTGGCACCTGAATGCATTAAAAAATGAATGGTAACGTTTCCTGAGCGATTCATGCATGCGTTTTAGAAAAATATTTTGGAACAATTTTTATCTTATAAATGGTGACGTCATGTTGGAGTGTTTCCTTCAGAAAAACGCTTCATTTAATAATTTTTATACCACACTGAAATTTGGTTTACAATGCCCTCTAGGGGGTGATTAAAGCTTTATTTTTCTGTAAAGAACATTACCCCCAAAATGCATCGCTAGGGAGTTTTAATGGGGGTAAACACAATAACGTCACTGATGACATTATTGCAGGAACAAATCCACCCCCCCCCCTCAGGCAATTCTGGCACTTTTGCATTAACCCCCATTAAAACCCCCTAGCGATGCATTTCGGGGGTAATGTTCTTCACACAAAAAAAAATAAAGCTTTTATTACCCCCTAGAGGGCGTCGTAAACCAACTTTCAAAGTATGGTATAAAAACATTAAATAGAGCGTTTTTCTGAAGGAAACACTCCAACATGACGTCATTGTTTATAAAATCAAAATTGTTCCAAAAACGTTTCATAATAAAAACATGCATGAATCGCTCACAAAACGTTACCATGAATTATGGTGGGTGCCGAACCTAGGTGGAATGGCAATTTTTTTTTAATATCAATTGCATATACGCCGACCCACACTCAGGTGGATCGCCGGGTTTCTACCGCCGGTGTAAATAGCGGCGGGGTGTTGGGTATATAGCCCCCAAATTTGAGACCTATACCCACCACTTAGCTGGAGCTGCAGCGGTCAGCACGGCACAGCATGGGTGCCGAACCTGGGCGGACTCCAGTTTACTTTTAGTGTCGTGAGACCAATCTTCACTCGCCGCTATTCCAGGTGCTATTTATTTAGATTTTCCATGTGATTACAAGCACGTGAAAAGAACTGTTCATTGTTTACAGACATAAGTTCAGTCATCTCAAGAAAAAAGTCACTCACCAAAACGCACGGAAAATACTAGCTCATTCACAGAAAAAATATACTTTAGAATAGACCACAGCTTGCGAATAGTGTTCCTAAAAAATGGGAAATTTATGTTTAAAAATCTCAGAAAATATGAAAATCTTATATTTATCTATATTTTCTCCTGGTTTTTCAGGAGATATTTAATTATATTTATTTTATAATATGAAAATATACAAAAATCTCTCATTTATATATTTATGACTACAGCTCACCCAATAATAATAGAACGTAGGGGATAATCTTATCCAGGCATTGCAATTAAACGCGCACAGTGCTGCGCTAATCCGAGTAAAAATTGCAGTGCCTGGGCGCCCATAAATAGGCGCCGTAGGTAAGTAAGATCATTCCGTTTTTCTGCAAGTCGTTTGGATGGCGCGCCGTCGACGTTCGTCGAGTTCTAGTTCGTCTGGTTCGTCAAGTTCCAGTTCGTCGAGCTCGTCGGACTCTTCTAAGGTGGCAAAGTCTCATCACGCGCCTACGATCAATGTGCTACCTACGGTCGCCCAGCAACAGCTAGACCCAGATCTAGATCTTGCTGCGGAACCCACTGCACATCAACCCGTTCTAGACCCCAAGTCGGTGTGTCTATGATACCGGTTTTTGTCACGTCGACAAATTTTACTGTTTTTCAGTGAAAATCCCGACGTTGACCCTGATGACGACGTGCGTGTGGCCCTCGCGGACGCGTCGGACGACGACGACAACGACAACGACAACGATGGCGCCGACGGCGCCAGCGTCGACAAGCAGCCTTCTGTTCCGGCTACTCCGGCAGATGTCATCGCGTTAGCAAAGGCCAAGGGCGAACCCCTCTTATCCGTTGAGGTTAAGAAATGGTTGTCGGATTTGGCGCCAGGTGTCCGCATGTCCGCGGAACTGTGCGCAACTTTCAAGCAGAAATACAAGCCGATCAACAATGTTCTTGTTGATGTTGGTGCTTTTTCTTGTGAAATTTTGGTTTTTTCTTTAAAAACATGTTTTGAAATTTCACCTGTCGCGTTGTAGTTGGTGCCGCGCAGAGACGAACCGTTTACCGATGGCGGTAAATATGTGACGCCGTCTCGCGCGATGGTGAACGTGCACAATTTGAAAGCCCTTAACGACAATCTTTTTGAGCTCGATAAGGTTCTCACGGAAATGGGACGCATTCCGTTCCTTCTAGGTTCAATTTTGTGTCACATTTACATTTCACCTTATGATAAATTCGAAATTTAACTTTTCGACCCTTCAGGTGATCTCGCGGCGGTGCACAAGTCGGCCGCCAGCGACCTCAGCCCCGACGAATTGGCCACCCAGTACACAACGTTGACCAAGGACACCTTTGAGGCGATGGCTTGGCTGGCTGCCAAGGCTTCACAGGTACTCTGGTCTTTTACATTTATGTTTTTGGGTTTGTTCTGGAAGACATAAATGGTCAATTTTGTAATGGGTGTTTCGAGAATTTGAACGTTTTGTCGTTAATTTCGATTCTGTGCCACTGTAAAATATGCCTTCAAAAAATGTGTATTTACATTTTAGGCTCGGCTTTTTGTGCACGGAATGCGGCGCCTCATGTGCCTTGCCCCCTGGCTTAACAACCTCAATAAGCGGCAGGTTAAGGCTATAAGCAGGGAGCTTATGCTGGTCGGCTTAAAGCAACGAACTTCCAAAGAGACAGGTTGCTTAAAAATTTGTAAATTTTTCGATTTTTGAAAATATTTACCTCGCATTTTCTTGTCGCAGACGCTAAGTTTCCCGACAAGGACAAAGCCCCGCCCCTGCTGTTTGGCTCCGCGCTGCTGAAACGTATGCGCAGGCGCATCAAGGACAAAAAACGGACGGATAAAGTTGTCGGCGACCTACTCGGCAGTGAGTTGGTCGATTTGGTTCTTAAATTTCTTCCTTTTACTCAAAAGGACTTTGAAATTGGCCTTTTTTCAAATCTTTTTTCAAAAGTGTTTGAAACTTTGAGACAGGTTTATCCTTTTCCGTTAGATTTGAGTTGAAATTGACTCTGTTTGTCAATTGTCAAATTCGTATTTAATTTGTCAAAATTTCAGCCCGTGACGCCGACAAGTCGCGCAACGCGAAGCGTCCCGCGAGGCAGCAGAATTTCCAGAACAGAGCCCGCTCGCTGCCAGATGCCATGTCAATGGACGGCAGGAGGCAGGCGTTTCGCAACCGCTATCAAGACTTCAGGCAGCCTTTGAAGTTAGTCAGGGGAGACCGGCGAATTTTTCCTAGGTCTTACGTTGAGAGAAAGGTTGCTATGCTACGCGGCTCTGTTATCCGAAAAAATCTTTCTCGAGTTGTGAAAAAGCAGTCTTTTATTTCGAAAATCCCTAAATCCTTGAATGACAATAATTCGTTGGATTGTAGTAATTTCAAGGTCTTGAAATTACCGGAAAAAGTGGCTGGTAGGACCAAGTTCGCTTTGCAAAACTGGCAAATCGTTACTTCTGATAGATGGGTCCTCCACACAATTCAAGGTGCGGATTTGATGCTTTCTGAGAAACCGTATCAGAAAAAACCACTTTTGCCAATACATTTTCCGGAGGATATGGCAAAATTAGTGGATGATAAAGTGGATGAACTTTTGGAAAAAGATGCAATTACTGAAATTCCACTTTCTCAAATGGGCTTTGTGTGTAGAATTTTTCTCGTTTTTCAAAAATCCGGAAAAATACGGCCTGTAAATGATTTATCGCCGCTCAACAAATTTATCAAAGCACCATCTTTTAAAATGGAGACATTGAATGTGTTGAGATCCATTATCAGAAAGGACGATTTTCTAGCAAAAATCGATTTGACAGACGCGTATTTCACCATCCCCATAAATCAAGATGAGCTGAAATTTCTCCAATTTTTCTGGAATGGCATTTTATATCAATTTAAATGCATGCCATTTGGTTTGTCAACGGCGCCATTCATTTTCACGAAAGTTATGGCACCTGTCGTTGCATATTTTCGTTCGAAAGGAATTCGGTGCCAGATCTATTTGGATGATATTGGTGTTTTTTGTCAAGACGAAAATTTACTCAAAGTGCAATTGGAGTACATTTTGTACACTCTGATCAGCTTGGGGTTTTCAGTAAATAGAAGCAAATGTCAACTCGAGCCATCTTTTCAAATGGAATATTTGGGCGTTTTGGTCAATTCAAAACATATGAAATTTTTCGTGCCGGAAAATAAATCTGCATCTATTCAAGAAAGAGCAGATCAACTTTTGGTAGCAGATACCATTTCTTTGAGATCGCTGGCCTCGTTTTTAGGCCAAATCAATTTCATAACTCAAGCTGTTTCAGTTGGTGCGGCATTTTGTCGCGAATTACAATTTGCTCTCATTGATGGGCTTTCGTTAGCGGGCTCATATAGTCATCAAGTGCCTTTGTCCCTTGAAGCTAGATCAGAATTGAAAATTTGGCTTTTGCACATGAAAGAATTTGACGGGCGCCCAATTATCGAGCCCCGCCCATCCGCTATTATTGAAGTTGACGCTTCTAATACCGGATGGGGTGCAATTTTTGACAAACATGACATTCATGGCTTTTGGGATGATCAGAATAAGAAACTGCATATCAATCATAAAGAGCTTTTGGCAATTTTGTTTGCGGTCGATGCATTTAAAAGATTTCTTTCCAAAAAATCAGTTTTGATTCAGACAGATAACAGTTCCGCAGTGGCTTATGTGAACAAAAGAGGTGGGACTAAAGGCAGGGCCATGGCGCGCACCGCTACGCGGTTGTGGCGCATTTGCCTGGAAAATGAGATTTTCATTACTGCGCAGCATATTGCTGGCAAAAGTAATGTCAGAGCCGATGCAGCTTCCAGACGAGGTTTCGAGCCTTCGGACTGGAAGCTTGCTCCCGCTATATTTGAGTCCATTTGTGAATTGTTCGGCCTGCCAGAGCTAGACCTGTTTGCAGCGCCTCACAATGCTCAATTAGAGAGATTTTGCTCACTCAGAGCTCACCCGGATTGCTTTGAAAAAGACGCTTTTTCCATTGACTGGTCACGCTTTTTCTTGCTTTACGCTTTTCCGCCAATTTGTTTGATTGGCAGGGTTTTGCAAAAAGTTCGGGTCTCTCGCACAACGGTGGTACTCGTTGCACCGTTTTGGCAGAGGAAATATTGGTTCCCAGATATTTTGGAGCTTTGCATTTTTCCGCCTTTGATTTTACCGAAAATTCCAAATCTTTTGACTAGACCGGATGGTGAGTTTTTTGTAACTATATATTCAAAAATTTACTTGAAAATTTTCCAAAATTTTAGGCTTACGGCACCCACTTGTGAAATCCCGCCTTCAGCTAGCGGTATGGTTAATTTCGGGAGAGCATGCCAATCAGCAGGACTTTCTTTCCAAGCTGTCCAACTGGCACAACATTCGCTCACCCAAAATACTTGGGACCAATATTCAATGGTGTGGCGTCGCTGGCTTTTCTGGGCCAAACAAGCGAACGCCCATACCTTTCGGCCATCTGCCGCTCAGGTAGCTAATTTTTTGGCCTTGCTTTTCGCAAATGGACTCTCATATAGTTCGATAGCAAGTGCGCGTTCGGCTTTGTCATCGATTTTTGCTCCTACTTTAGGTTCATTAATTGCCGATGATTTGATGATTAAGAGGGTCTTATCTGGAATTTATAAATCAAAACCTCCGAATGCTAAATATTCGTCGATTTGGGACCCAGATATAGTGCTCAATTACATTTGCGCAAATTGGAGTTCGAATGAAACACTTTCAACTATTCAACTTTCTCAAAAATGTGTTACTTTACTAGCATTATCTAAACCCTCTCGTGCAATCGAGTTAGCTAATATTGATCTGAATTCGATTCAATTTACCTCCGAAAAATTGTCCTACAATTTACTTCGCCTTGGTAAAACCCAGAAAATGGGACCACTGAAATCAGTTTCCATTTCGTCGTTTTCTGATCAGCGCGTTTGTCCAGTTTCTAATTTGATTTATTACCTTGACAAAGTTGCAAATTTTCGACCTAACACTTCTAAAACATGTTTTATTACTTCTAAAAAACCGTTTAACGATGCATCAAGTGATACGTTACGAAGATGGCTTTTGCAAACTCTTCAATTATGTGGAATTTTCGAATTTTCGGCTCACAGTTTTCGAGCCGCAACGGCTTCGAAAGCAATTCAGAAAGGCATTCCGCTTTCACAAATTTTGGAAGCTGGTGATTGGTCAAAAAAATCTTCAGCTTTTGCCAGACACTATCACAAAACGATTGATCATGAATTGACGTTGGCTATTTCAAAAAAGTCTGTCTTATGAATCGTTCTATTATTATTGGGTGAGCTGTAGTCATAAATGTTTATTTGTGTGAACAACTAGTTGTGATACACAAATTATTTTATGAGCTACAGCTCACACAATAATCTCCCACCCCTCGTTTTTTCACCCTACCCCTCAAATTTCGACTTTTTCTCGCAGCCAACAGCAACGTGCGGGCCCTTCGCAGAGGCAGCCGCAGCGAGATGGCGCTGCCTCGTCGTCTTACCAGCAGTTTAAAGGGCCCCGGAAACAAATGCCAAATAAAAAGAAATGATTTGGATAAAATTTGTTTTGGTTTGGGTGAATTTTGATGAAATTTTTGTGCGAAGTTGAATTTTTTTGTTACGCTTCGCAAGTGGGATCTTTTGGTTTGGTTTATTTGGATTGGGGGGCTCCGCCCCCCAAACCCCCCGTTTTTGGTATCAATTTGTATGCAGTTGCATTTTCGATATTGATATTGGGGGGCTCTGCCCCCCAAACCCCCCGTTCCCTTTTTGACACTCGGCTTTTGCCAAAAAATTTTAAATCTTATTGGGGCCCATTTGTTATAACCCCAATATCTTGTCTTAATACGAATTGATGCCACAATCTGACGCGGTTATTCGCTGGCGGTTTATTGATCTGGCTGAGATTTATTTTGAAAAAATAAATTCGATTCGTTGATTTGGTGGAACTTGATTTTGAACAACCAGTTGCGGATACACAAATTATATTTTATATGAACATTTCGACTTGCTAGAAAAACAGGGAATGATCTTACTTACCTACGGCGCCTATTTATGGGCGCCCAGGCACTGCAATTTTTACTCGGATTAGCGCAGCACTGTGCGCGTTTAATTGCAATGCCTGGATAAGATTATCCCCTACGTTCTATTATTATTGTGTGAGCTGTAGCTCATAAAATAATTTGTGTATCACAACTAGTTGTTCACACAAATAAACATTTTTTCGGCGTTTTTTTTCAAAGACTAAATTCTATTTTATTTTTCGAGAGATTTTCTGAGGTTATAATTTATTATATTTCCAAAAAACACCTATTTTTGGAACACTAATTGCGAATTAACCAATAAGTAAATATGTACCGATCGTTGTCACATAGCTGCTGTCACGAAATCGGCAAAAAAACGCACTTTCGCAATGTCACACTCCACGGCCGGCTGCATCTTGTACTTCAGCAAAACTGCAAATTTTATGGATTTATGTTGTATTTACTAGGCGGAGCGCAAAGTATGCATCCAAAATCAGTTATGTCTTACTCGGATAGCGTGCGAGAAGGACATTTTAGTATGCACTTTCACAACTAAAATATTTGAAAAAGAAAAGGTGGAGTCGGGTTGAGTCAAATCGTGCCTGAAATAATATTTTATTTTTTTTTGGAACTCTTTTTATTTGATTGATGGTGTGTTTCATTCATAAAAATGCATAGCATAGCATGCCTGCGGAGTATAGGATTAGTAATGGACCCCTCGATTACCCCCCCCCCCCCTATTGGAGACCCCTGCCACCAGACGAATGGCACGGGGCATGCCTAATACGCACATCTGCCCGTTTTTTCACTTGACACTTCAAGTGATTTTCAGATATGAGTGAAGTGAAAAAAATTCACTAATGTAGTGGGCAACTTTTTTCACTTCACTCATATCTGAAAATCACTTGAAAAAGTGTCAAGTGGAAAAACGGGCAAATGTGCATAACGGGCAGATGTGCGTATTAGTGCACCCTAGAATGGCACAAAACATTGCTATTCTAAAATGCTTCTGTGATCATAGACACGCTGAACTTTTTAGTAACGTTTCAGTATTGGCGCCATCGTTTGTGGCGCAATTGTTTTCTAAAGATGCAGTGACGCCTAAAGCCATTTTTGCTGGCGCCTTTGACGGCCGGAGCAAACCTCTATCGAATGGCAAGTGGCGTTTTTCCATCACTAGTTAGGATATGTACACTAGTGTATGCGAGATTACATGTGACGGGTGGGGTTATTTGAATAAAGCCTGAAACATGGCTGAAACAAACTGGTAATCACCCGTAAAAAAAACACCACTGTAGGTAAAGTGCCTGTCGAGTGACGGGTGTAAGAACATGATTTAACAAGATATTAGTGGAAATTTCTAGAATATTTGTCGTCTGTAACAAGAAAAATATAGACGGCCTATGAATAGTTGGTCAGAAAGTCTTCAGTTATACACCAAAAAAGAAAATTTTACACGATGAGGAGGTATTTAGAACCAGCCAGTTGCCATTTTTAAGCATCAAATCAGCTAAACTACAAAACAAACCGACACATTTGTACCCAACCCACAACCTCAGCGCCATCAACCTCCAAAAAACCCTCCCAAAACCTACCTTCCACCTATTCCCGCATCCCCTACACAGAACGAAGGTTGTCATAGGTTCATCGGCGCTCCTAGTCTGCGCCTGCCTGTAGGTGCAATTGTAGCCGCGACACTTGCCGCACTTGAACATGTCCGTGGGGGTGCCGTCTTCTACTGACAATTGGTGCTCTTGGATGGCGGCCTGGGTGAATTTCGTGCGCATGTCTCGCATCGATGGAGAGGCCATTTCCTGTGCGGGGGTACGAGTGAGGTGGTTACTTGGCGGTTTGACGGAAAATGGTGGGTGTAAGTGTTGCACAGACTACTTTACTGACAGTAAAGTAAAAATTTGGTCGACTCATAAATTGACTTTGAATGGCATTTGAGTTTACTGGAATTTTTTTGTAGTAAACTACAGTTAACGGTGAGTAAAATGACTTATTCAAGTAAACTCAACTGCTTTCAAAATTGATTTACGAGTTTACCAAATTTTTGAAACTTCAATAGTAAACTAGCGTTAGTAAACTATCCAAAAATTCGTCCTTCTACACCTTGAAAAATCCTATAGACACCCCCCCCAAAAAAAAAATTCTTTTTCAACTATATCTCTATCCGGAGGGGCGATTTGCTATATATCCCACTCCCGGAGGGTTAAAATCTGAATAACCCTGCCTATGAATGAAACCAATAGTCACCGAAAACATACCTCGCTACTCATAACAGCGAATTTCTCGGGTTCTATCACACCGGTTAGAATATTTTCACACAGTGCCCGATTTTTTTTGTCGCGCAAATTAAACACCCTGGATCTCATGGCGGCCATGTATTTCGGCCCGGTGCCCTTGTGAGTTTCGAACAGCGCAGTTTCTATATCTGCCGCAATTTTCTCAGGATCCAGGGTACCCTCGGGTAGGTCTGAAAGGAGACTTTTTTTTTTTTTGTTGGCTCTGAGATACTCGTCGCGATTAGCGTGAGTTTTTCGGAAAATATAATCAAATATAACCCCAGAAAATGTTTCAAAAATCAAATCTCTCCAGAAAAAATGAGTGAATAAAAATAAATATAACATTTTTTAAATATTTTTTTTGTATTAAAATCATAAATCCCCCGAAATTTATGAAACGTTAACCCCGATGTGAATTCACTGATAAGTGGATAAATATAGAAAGGGCGCTCCATATTTTGATGAAAAGTTCGCGTGGCAAACCATGCACAATTAAAACACCGGTGGGGGATTCAATAGGATCGAAAATTGAAAATTTGCATTTGAATTTCTAACACCGGTGGGGGACTTATCATCCAAAACTTACATATTCACGGCTCTATACCGTCAACGAAAACATGAGATACAGATAAATATAGACCAGGTGCCAGTTCCGCAAATTGAGAAGTGAGAAGTAAAATGGTAAAAGTGAAGTGAAATGGCAAAAGTGACGAAAAAAAGAAAAAGAAAAAAGTAATTTCTCTTTGCTTTTTCCATTTTACTTCTCAATTCACTTCGCTTTTGCCATTTCACTTCGCATTTGCCATTTTACTTCTCACTTCTCAATTTGCGGAACTGACCCCAAGACAATCAGATCAGATCAGACAAGGCAGTTCTTTTATACTTTCCGACTTACAAAAAACTACCATATGGTGTTCGCAAAGACCAACTTTTCGAGACGGAAACCGAAACTGATATTTTTGCAGTCGAGACTGGGACCGAGACCGGAAAGTCTCAAAATTTTGCCAAAACCGATAATTGGACCGCTGTCCCGTGTACACCCACCATCAATGTGGCTGTCTGGACACCTCATTCCGGTAAACTCAGACAGGGACGTATCCAGGATTTTTGAGCGGGGAGGGGGGGGCGGTCTGTTTACGGAGCTCGGCGAACGTGGCCCCCCTTAATTTTTTGCCTACAGAGTGACGAAATGGCGCTGGCACCCAAAATTTTCGCAGATACATCACAAAAAGTACACCAAACGTTGCATTTTTCGGGGGTTTTCAAGTCTCACCCCGGGAAGGTGGGGGGGGGCTGTGTAGAAGCAACAGCAACTTTGCAACAGCAACTTTAACAAAAACGCCAACAAACAAAAACCCACCGCCGCTCCTCAATGAATCGTGTATCATTTTTCTGCACTTGCTCCTGGTATCGTCCTTGACTTGTGGAAAAGACGTCTGCCTATCCTTTCCGGCGTCCGCGTTCGCAATTCCGCATTCGGAAGCGGAATTTGTCCGCGACGGGTCGATTGGCTCGCTGCCAGATTGCTGAGACGTGGTTTCTTGACCCTGCGATTGCGAAGTGCGGAAACGAGGAGTTTGCGAAAAATAGCGCGAGATAATTACGTGAAGGTTGATATAAATAGAAATGACACTTGAAGGAGAACAATTTTGAAGCGAGAAAACGTGTAAGTGCACTGATCAGTGAGAAGTGAAATCGCAATTAAAAGTCAGAAGAAAAGTCAATCTAAGAGTTATAATAAATGCCATGCGTCCCCAGTCTCCACTTGTGAATTTGACCGCAGGTCTACTTTCGAGATCAACTCAAATCATGCTATTGTAATCCGATATAGGTTACCAATGACGGTGGAGGGATGGGTTAGGGAGGGGGGTAACCCCTCCCCACAAATGTTTGCTGACGATTTAGGGCAAGGAGTAGGGTAGGGTAGGGTCAGGGAGTCGCCGCTGTAAATACTCGATTTCACTAGTGGGAGGGGAATTTATCGAGTATTTACAGGGGTGGTACATACTCGATTACCTACGTAATTCCCCTCATTTGAATAGTTTCTGCCATCCTCCCCTACAAAATCCCCCCCCCCCGCATGTTCGATGGGTAGGAACACGATGCAATGTCCCATAAATACATATTGCTCCAAATTTCACCCAAAAATTCACGAACCATGGCACTCAAATTGGAACAGGAATCATTGGCAGTCAAAGCTTTCCCATTTGAAACGGCCCCAGTATTTTGAGAATCGCTGAGCAACTTTTTCCACGCTTTGATCAGTTTTTTCGCTTCGCTGGCCACCTGATCATCTGAAGTTTTCTTGCGCAATTCATTCGTCAGCGCGCCGATTTTTGTTTTCTGCGCGGGAATTTTGGGGTTTGATCTTAAAAGAAAGAAATTTGAAAGAGAGCGACATCCTTGCGGCCGTTGATCTTATTGGGCTTTCCTTGTTGAAAATGAATACCGTATTACCTCTAATTACACCCCCCATGTATGACCCCCCCTCAAAATGGGCTGGGGAAATAATAAACCCCCTCCGGAATGATGTACATCATGTATGCAATGTACATTATGTATTGATTAGTAATTTGCATTGCAGCTACACTTATACGCTCATTTGTGTACAGACGCACATCTATATAGCCCCAATATAACGTATTTTCTCACGTTTATTACCGTTTTTGTGTATGAAAAAGCGTATTCGTTACTATGAATTTCACGAAAACTTTCTGACGAAATAATAACCCCCCTCAAATTTTGATGGCGAAATAATAAACCCGGTAGGTAATACGGTATTTAAAAACAAGCATATCATCTGGGTTTTTCGCTACACTGAATTGTACTAACTGACTTCCCAAAAAACTTCACTTGGCGTAAAAAATGCGACACTTAAAACATACGTTTCAAAGTTGTCCAACATTCAAAGTAAAACATTCGTCTACTATTGAAATTCCACAATTTGATAAAAAAATTATTAGCACATGCAGGGACGTAGCCAGGATTTTTGAGCGAGGGGGCGGGTTGTATACGGAGCCCGGCGAGGGGGGGGGGGCGGCGCCCCCCCCCTAAACTTTGACCCCTGTAGTAGGGGAATGGCGCTGGCATTGGCGTTGGTATTGGCGCCAATCCAGCAGGATATGTCTGTATTTAACAGGCATATAAATCGACATGGACAGGAATTGAGTCCATATTTATTGGCTTTGAGGCTGCCGAGACTGGTCAGCCAAAAATCTATGTTGCGCGAAGCTGAAAATACGTGCTTGCGGCTTTGCGCGCAAATTTTTTCTAACTGTCGACAAAATCGTCTTCTAGAAGTGCCATTTCTGGCACATTTTTTGGTCCGGCTCGGGAAGGGGGGTGCGACCCCCGCATACGTCCTTGAGCAAATGCAAAATATCGAACCTGTAAAATGTCAAGTGTCATCGGAACGTCCACGAGTGCACGAACGAGATCTCCGGCGCCATCCACCTGCGAATTGACAACAATTTTTTATTTTTTTCGAATTGACAACCTTAGTATTTATAACGGATCGCAAACAAGCTCAAAGGGAGTATCAATGTGAAAAGTTATAGCAAAGTAAGAAATTGGGATTTTTCTGTGCCAATGGAGTTCCGCGACAGCTATCTATGATAAAATCAGACGATTTCTCAGATAATCATAGCCAGAGCGCTGTAAATTTTTTGTCAACTGACGTCCATGTCTCAGTAAAAATTTTATGGAGCGGTCTCAATTTCGCGTGAAATACACTACCGTGCAGAATAGTTGAGACTTTTCACACATAGAGAAACAGTAGGCTGGGGGTCCACCACACTTTTTTGCTTCCCAATTTCTTGTCCCTTGCCCAATTTTGATGCCATTTGAGTATGTCGGGGTTTGACGTTGGGGCTCCTACGAAAAAATTTTGTTTGCTCAAATAATCCCCCAGGCCCGAGATAAGGGGGTCTATAAAATGATGGTCAATAAATATACAGAAAATGGGCAATCTGGATGAGTGTCTTTGAAGCTTAATAACTCAACCATTTCTGGGCTGATTTGAATGATTCAACACTTAAAATGATCGGGATTACCTGCAGATTCAATTTTTGTGGTCGGTTTAGTGATGTCTAAACTCCGTATGTCAATTTGACCCAGTTTTTGAGCATAAAAATAGTTTTTTGAACATGCTATCATATACTTTAGATAACGAGGATTCATTTAAAACAAAAATGGGTTCAATATCTCTTTCCAATCAAAAGTTATGGCACTTCAAAGTTTTCAATGGTGTCTTAATATTTTATGCTTTTTTTATTTACTGGGATTTGCAGCATGAAAATTTTGTTATTGAACAGTCTATAACATAGTTTAGACCGAGAGAATTAATATGACAAAAACGTTTTTCAATATCTCTTTTCAATCAAAAGTTATAGCATATACAAACTTCCATCTTCATTCCATCCAAAATAATTGCACATTACTCATTCACAGTTGGGCGAACTTTTCTCCCTAGTAGAGCAAAGCCAAAACCTCAAATTTACACACCAAATAGCCCCACTCAGTAGTATGCCTACCCCCATTTCTGAGTTGCTGGCAATGGATTCAAAACTGCAGCAAAAAAAATAAATGCCACATTTCCATATATGCATTGCCATATGCTCTTCATGCTGAGAATGTTTCTTGCTGCACACAGAGCTCAGCAATGCAGGCAAGCAGTTGCCATGGTGGAAATTTTGTTAAAAAATGAACATAGGGATTGGATATAGACTTCAAAGTGAGATAATGGGTGGCTACTGCCCAAAACAAGAAAAGTCTCAACTATTCTGAAACATGAACAAACTGAGTTAATATGTTTGTACACTAGGAATATACGCAGATTTGAACTTGAGGGGTGGTCATCCCAAGCATGTGTAGTCAACCCCCCAGGGTACCCATGTATAGTATCCAAATGTTTTGCATATCAACCATTTCGAAATTCTGGCAACATTAATCACGCAGCACAAAAAGTCTCAACTATTTTGCACGGTAGTGTATTTACCCGATCACTTTTAAATCAACAAACCAATCAGCAACAGTAATTTTTGGCTGATACAGTGTTAAGCGTTCCCGACTTTTGCGCATCACCGAGTGAAATTGCAAACTTCAACGTTAATCACACTTGAAGCCAAAAACCAAGGCGGTAAATGAAGGTAAACCAGGGGTCTTGTAGATTTGGCCACCCGCGTGAGTTCAGATAGATAGTAAATCGCTCCTCCGGAGGGATAGATAGCTGAAAAAAATTGGGGGGGGGGGGTTGGGGGGGTTCAATATATAGGCTATTTTGAGGTCAAGAAGCTAAAAGGGGAAAAATCGGTTAAGATAGGTGAAACATAGCTAAAAATAGGTTAGGAGTAGGTACAACTAAACAGGGTGCACGCCAGGTCCGCCACCAAAATTCTGAGTCGGTGTCGGACACCATATCTCTAGTTGTAGTGGGGGGATTTATTCGAAATTTTGAGGAAATATACTCGAAACCCACCCACTACTATATACGGGCTGGGGAGGGTCGGCGAACCACCTGAGTGTGGGTCGCCGTATACATGAAGTTTTTTTGAAAAAATCGCTGTCCACACGAGGTCCGCCACCCCTTGTTTTTTTGATAAAACGGGCTGCCAAACTGAAACTGTTGGGGGGAATTGATCGAAATTTTGAGGGGGTTTACACGACACCTCCCACTACTTTTCACGGAAGATTGAGCCCCCTGGCGACCCCCCTGAGAGTGGACCACTGGAAAATATAATGATATTTTTGAGAATTCGCTGTCCAGTGCCAAACCTGGACAGCGAATTCTTAAAAATATCATTTTATTTTTCAGTGGTCCACTCTCAGGGGGGTCGCCAGAGGGCTCAACCTTCCGTGAAAAGTAGTAGGGGGTGTCGTGTACACTCCCTTAAAATTTCGATCAATTCCCCCCAACAGTTTTAGTTTGGCAGCCCGTTTTATCAAAAAAACAAGGGGTGGCGGACCTCGTGTGGACAGCGATTTAAAAAAAAAACTATTCATGTATACGGCGACCCACACTCAGGTGGGTCGCCGACCTTCCCCAGCCCGTATATAGTAGTGGGGGGATGTCTAGTATATAACCTCAAAATTTCGAATAAATCCCCCCACTACAACTGGAGATATGGCGTCCGGCACCGACTCAGAATTTGGGTGGCGGACCTGGCGTGCACCATGTTTAGGTACATAAGCACATAAACAGTCAAAAATAGCTGAAAATGTGCGATAAGACATACACATTGATGATTTTGACGGTGAAAATATATAAATAGGTATGAAAAGTAGCGATTTTGAGTGAAAATTAGGATGAATTTCTCAAAAATCGCTCCAGGATAGATGGATAGCTGGCGATTTTTTTTGGGGGGGGGGGGGTCAGGGGATAGTAGCCAAAAATTTCGCCTCGGGATAGATAGATAGCTGAGCGGCCTCCGGGATAGATAGATAGCTGGAACGTTTGGGGAGGTACCCCCCCCACCACTGAGGTAAACCCAGAGGTAAAAAGGCTAATGGCCACACACACGCTAGTTTTCAAAGGAAATTACGAGAACTCATAAATCAGCTTTGAACGGATGAGTTTATCACAATGGCCCCACATACGCTAGTTGACATCGACACCAAATATCAACTGGTCCGTTCCAAATTCAAAGCTTCCGTTTAAACGTCATTCGTCGTCTCGTCAGCAAGCTTTGAATCGGGATCGGCACCAGTTGACATTTGGTGTCAATGTCAATTAGCGTGTGTGGGCCCAATGAGGTGTTTGTCAACTAGTGAATGGAAAATGCAGTTTTCAGAATTTCGTAGCAAACTGCCGTATTTGGGCACATTATCTAATATAGTAAATATCTTACCGGTTTCTGGCCGTCGATAATTTTTGAAATTTTTCTAGCTATTCTTCTCACATCATCCTCTGCCATCATGGAACCCTGTATGCAAAATTGTCGAGGTTTTTTAGTGAAGAGACGTGATAAAAATTAAATGTGACCAGTGGTGATATTTTTAAAGCGCTGAGTGCCGGAAAGCAATCCATCTTGTTAACTGTTTTTAACTGATAAAAATCTCATTTTCTGTTTTCTGGGAACACAACAAGGGAATAGTGCTTAAATAAGCTTAGAATAGAAAGTTTTTAGATTATAAGTGCTTTTCATACTTCAGAAGGATATTGAAGCACATTTTGGGGAAAAAAAGTTAAAAAATCAAGTGCCATCCATAATAGCAGTTATGTACAATCGTAATAACGGGGGTGCACTGATACGCACATCTGCCCGTTACGCACATTTGCCGGGTTTTTTTCACTTGACACTTTTCCAAGTGATTTTCAGATATGAGTAAAGTGAAAAAAAAGTTGCGCAATGACATTAGTGAAATTTTTTCACTTCACTCATATATGAAAATCACTTGAAAATGTGTCGAGAGAAAAACAGTGAAAAATGGCTATTTTTTATTGTGTTTTTTTCACTTGACACATTTTCAAGTGATTTTCAGATATGAGTGAAGTGCAAAAGGTTAACTAATGTCATTGCGCAACTTTTTTTCACTTTACTCATATCTGAAAATCACTTGGAAAAGTGTCAAGTGAAAAAAACGGGAAAATGTGCGTAACGGGCAGATGTGCGTATCAGGCCTGCCCCCGTAATTACCACTCGTTTATGTAATATTGCAATATTGCGCATTGCAGTCATTTAGACTCATTGAAACTTTTTCGATAACCACAATTGTGAACATTGTTAGCGGCGATTATTTATTGAATCAAACCCTTAAAATCAATGCGATCAAAATACCCAGGAATCATTTGGCACCTGTTTCGAAAGTGAGATAATCGATCAATTTTATAATGACGTCCCAAACATTCAAAAAATAAAAATCACGACCATCAAAATACTTTAAGTGCATATATCACGACTACAAGTAATTTAAATATCAATAATTCAAAATCCTAAAATATGTTATATCAACCGAACCAGTCGCATTCTCTATCAAAACTTCATGCCTTCAAAAATTTTGCATGGTGTGCAAAATGATCCCCAATGAATGTCGACACGAAAAAGTAGGAATGGTCGTATTCCTGCAAAAATATGTTGGATTTCCAGTCCACAATGAAATTATCAGTGCAAACAAGCAAATACGCACCTCTTGGAGCCGGTAGTCAACTGAAACATTGGCATTTCCTTTCGCTGAAGCAACAAAGTTTTCTGGTAAGAGTTGGCCCGCAGCCAAGAAATTATCGCCACCGCCCTGAATTAGTTTTCAGAAAATTTATAATTATTGCGTACATGTTTTGCCGGTTTTATCGTGCTAATATAGTAAAAGCAGAATGTAGCTACCATTAAAAACACCAAAACACTATTCAAAGTTCCATAAATATCACCCCGAAACAGGGACGTACGCAGGATTTGTGAGCGGGGGGGGGGCGGATTGTATACGGAGCACGGCGAACGGGGGGGCGGCGCCCCCCGACATTTGTAGGCGCCAGCGCCATGGCAGTATTAGCGTTGGCGCCAACGTCTACTATATAGGTATCTATTTATACCTAAATATATATATTATATGGTACTAGGACCAATTTTGGCACTGTTGAACACTTACGTAATGCAACTTGACACCTGAAAATACATATTACAGAATGGCGTGGCGATTTGCGCGTAAATTTTTTTTTAAAGTGCCCATAAATTCACTTCAGAAAAGTGCCATTTCTGGCAAATTTTTCTGTCTGGACCGGGAACGAGGGGCGGTCGCCCCCCCCCCCTGCGTACGTCCTTGCCCCGAACCCCCCCCCACAAAAAACACTCACTTGATCAATCAAAATGTTCAATTTCGGCCCATCATACGATTTTATCAACTCGGTAGAATCATGCGCTCTCCACAAATCATTCTTGCCATCACCAAAATACCCAGAGAATGCCTTTTTACCCCAAGGACACTCAGTTGGGTTACAAATGGGTGCAAACGCAGACACTGATTTGAATGCAGCTGGGTTTTTAAGGGTCAGGGTTAGAGCCCCATGGCCACCCATACTGTGACCCATTATACCTGCCTGAAAAGATTGTGGGGTTATGTCAAAGCTTTGTGTCGAAATTTGAATTAACTTCAAAAACTTTAACTATAATTCAATTTTTATTGTACTTTGAGGATCGCGGGGGAAAATATATAGGCTTTTTCAGTTTATAGAAGCTGGAAAGAATGGCGAATCGGTAAAAACGAGCCAAAAGGTAAAAATAGCTCAAAATAAACATGTACATGGTCCGGCTGAAAAGTCCCCGGGCAGTGCTCGCCATTCGCGCTAGGGGTAAGCTACGGACATAAAATTTTGACAGGTGAAGATATCGGGTTTTTTGAGTTACCACCCAAAATTTCACCCCTCTAGCTCCACCCACTGCGGAACTGTGGGGGTTACAATTTCGGTCATTTTGTACTGATGTACAAATGGTGCTCTAGCTCAATGCTGCTTTAAGTTGTGATCATGAAACTTTGGCTAGTGTAAGCCACCAGTGTTGGTAATGTGCTGAAAATATCAAAACTTTTATCAACATCATTGCTATTACGGTAAAATTAATATGCAGATCAGGGTGATGTGCAAGAAACGTGGGAACTGTGATGGATGTTCTTGGTGATCATCTGAGATCATGTTGTAATGCAGTGATTTCAATGTTGTTTTGAAATGTGCAGTAAGTTAGTTATGTGTTTAAAATTTCCCTATGTTTCATTACTAATCTGTAGTGGACACATTACCTGTGTTCAACAGGAACGACATGCAAAATGCATCCTGTATTAACCACTTTTTGAGGAGAGGCAGAACGATGAATTTGGTAGTAAGAGTAGTGACAGTAATGACAATATGGACTAGGCTTATGATATCACAGCAGGGGTCTCGAATGGGGGGGGGGGGGTGGGGGGGGGGTTACCCCCCCCCCCCCCCAAACCGCCCAGCTATCTATCTATCCCGGAGGCCGCTCAGCTATCTATCTATCCCGGAGGCAAAATTTTGGGCTACTACCCCCTAAACCCCCCCCCCCCCCAAATCGCCCAGCTATCTACCTATCTGGAGCGATTTTTCAGAAACTATACCCTAATTTTCGCTCAAAATCGCTATTTTTCATACCTATATATAGATTTTCACCTCCAAAATCACTGGTTCATGCGTCTAACTGCCTATTTTCAGCTATTTGAAGTACTATATGCTCTTGTATACCCATTTTGAGCTATTTTACACATACTTTTAGCGATTTTTCTCTCTTTTCTTCCTTCTATGCCCCGAAAAAGCCTATATATCGAACCACCACAACCCCCCCCCAAACCCCCCCCCCAGAAATTTTTCCAGCTATCTATTCCTCCGGAGGAGCGATTTGCTATCTATCCAACCACTCGGAGGGTCAAAATTCAAGATACCCCTGTAACACAGGTAATGTTGGTTAGTGCTGGCACATTGCCAACACTGGTGGCTTACACTAGCCAAAGTTTCATGATCACAACTTAAAGCAGCATTGAGCTAGAGCACCATTTGTACATCAGTACAAAATGACCAAAATTGTAACCCTCACAGTTCCGCAGTGGCTGGAGTTAGAGGGGTGAAATTTTGGGTGAAAACTCAAAACACCTGATATCTTAACCTGTCAAATTTTATGACTGTAGCTTACCCCTAGCGCGAATGGCGAGCACTGCCCAGGGACTTTTCAGCCGGACCATGTATATAGCTGAAAAATAACGGTGTTAATTGTTAATCAGTGAAATCTACACTCTCTCACCTTATTCCCATCAACGGGACATAACTCCCCAACCAATTTTGGCAACTCTTTCAGCACATAACTATACATTTTGTAATTTTTGGCCCATGGGTCATTTGTGGCGTCAACATAAAAGCCAGCGCCAGTGCCAAAATCCCAAGAATCATCTTCCCCGGGAATGTTGCAGCCACCTGGGAAAAATATCATTTTGAATAATGACTTGATTGAATGGAAAACATATCAGAAATGAGAAATTGGAGGTGATTGTAGCAAATTTTATGTATCTCATACTTTGGATAAAAAGCACAGTGAAAAGCATCTGGACCTAAATCTCTCGACAAATTTGTCTCACACTCAAGTGATAAGAGATCCCATTTTTCAAATCATCAAATTATCAAGTTCAAAGTTTTCAAGGACAAATTTGAACATGGAACAGTGATCAAATATGCATAGACTTTAATTGAGAGTAATTAAACATTGAGAGTGCTGTTTCATACTTCAGTAGCATGTAAAAATGGAAGGTATGCCATAGGGTTAGAAAAAAATCAATTTTTTTAAACGCCTCGACTTTTTTATAAAAAACTTGATTTTTTTATAATAAAATTGATTTTTTTAAATTAATCAAAAAAAATTTTAAATCGTCCAAAATGGGGTATACAGAAAAAATTATGTGTATGTTAAGTGTCAGACAATGTATTGTTATGTCTATTGTGGTCATATTATGACTCTGGAGTCATGGGATAGCATTATAAGCAGCAATTTCTTTCAAAAATATCCATTTTTATGTCGACTTATTACGTATATCACCTTTTGTCGGACGTTCTTGACTTCAAGTGAAGTTCAGCATGGAAAAGTGCTTGAATAATGTTGTAATAGAAGACTAATACATTGACAGTTATGTTACACTATGTAGAAGTATGTGGCAGCACATTGGCTGCATATTATATACTACACTAGCACAGCATGGCTTATTATTACATGGTAACATGAATAAATAGAAGCTTTTACACTAAAAATGCCCCAAAACCCATGAAAACACCGCCAATGGTAATGTACATGAGAAATTGCGCACTTGCGCGCAAAAAAATTGCAAAATACCTAGTGCAAGTCTACCAGAAATTTTGCCTTTGAATTTTTTTAAATAAAAATCAGTTTCCACCCTTTGATTTTTTTTCAGATTTTTTTTTTAAATCAGTTAAAAAAATAAAGTGCCAACTAGGGTGTCAAAAAAATTTTTTTACGGAAAACGGAAAACGGAAAGGTAAATTTTTTTCACTTTACGGAAAACGGAAAGGTAAAAAAAAAAATTCTGCCGGAAAACGGAAAACGGAAAGGTAAAAAAATTTCACTCAGCGGAAAACGGAAAACGGAAAGGTAAAAAAAAATTGTCGGCCGGAAAACGGAAAACGGAAAAATGAAATGCCGGAAAACGGAAAACGGAAAGCAAAATTTTCACGGAAACAGAAAAAAATAAAATGAAATAAGCATGGTAATAGACAAATTTGCAGAAGGAAAACCTGCATGCAGGTTTGCCTGTTTGGCTTTGATTGTGGTAGCTGTACATTCTGCAACTGTGGATCATGCCTGTAACTTCACTTGTAGTTCAAGCCTAACTGAACCAACAAAAAATCATCAAAAAGTAGCCATAGTGGCCATAGGAAAGGAAACACTACAACAATTTCACAGTCTAGAAGCAGTGGGAATCACTGATGACCCCTATGCAATTGATGACGACATTGCAGAGGAGATGATAATAAATAGCATAAAATTCAATGACAACAACAAATGATACTATATTGACTGGCGATATAAAGAGAGTATCAGTGACCTGCCCACGGGAAAAGCAGAAGCCTTGGTGCAGTTTAAATCACTGATAAGAAGATTCAACAAAGATCCAAACTTATTCAAACAATACCGGAAAGTTTTGGACAACCAACTAGAAAGATGGCTGGCTGGCTTTTCTGGCTGAAAGATGCCTCAAAACCAGTAACTGAAAATAACTTAATAGTACTTCGTTTTAAATGTGTACTGTTTGGACTTGTCTGCAGCCCAGCAATTTTGGGAGCAGTCATAAAATACCATTTAAATGTGACAATAAACAACATGAATGAATATGAAGAAAATGAAGGGGAACGAAACCAGTTGGTGATGATAATAAACAACATTTATGTCGATAACTTCATCATGAATGTCATGAATGAAGTTGAAGCTTTAGAACTATATTACAAAGTCAAAGCTTTATTTAACCAATGTTCTATGAACATGATTGAATGGCTGTCAAACTCCAGATCAGTCATGAATGAAATAGCAGAAAATGACAGGAGTCCAAAGGTGAATAAAATTGTCACAGTAATGGGCATGAAATAAAATCACCAAACGGACATGCTGGCAATATCAACACCAAAATTGCAAATTGACAGCATCACAACACCAACCAGACAAAACTTGAATAAATTATTGGTGTCAGCATATGGCCCAATTGGGTTCACAGCACCTGTTTCACTGACCCTGAAATCCCAGTTGTCAATGCTGCTCCAAGAGACGAAAACAACACAATGGGATGAGCCAATTGAAGATAAATACAGATTGGAAAAACAATGGAAAAATGCCAGAAAACTGAAAATTGAGCCAGAAAATGGAAAAATGGCCTGGTAAAACGGAAACGGAAAGGTAAAAGTTTTTCAGCCGGAAAACGGAAAAATGGGCCGGAAAAACGGAAACGGAAAGGTAAAAAAATTTCAGCTGCCGGAAAACGGAAAACGGAAAGGTAAAAATTTTTCGGCTGCCGGAAAACGGAAAACGGAAAGGTAAAAATTTTTCAGCTGCCGGAAAACGGAAAACGGAAAGGTAAAAAATTTCCCTGCGGAAAGGCGGAAACGGAAAACGGAAATTTGACACCCTAGTGCCAACCCTAGTATGCCACTAAAAATTCAACAACAAAAAAACACCAACGTGGACTGGTATCGGGATTCACAACGATAATTCCATGCTCCGCAGCGTATCTCTGAAAACCGCTTTTCTGAATGAAATTAGCTTCGGTGCACGTGAGGCCTGCGGAAAAAGATCAGTTTGGCACGTAGCCAAAAATGAACTGAAAGCTAACAAAACCAACCAGAAAGATAGTAAATAACAGGCAATTTCTGGATCGAGTTAGCGAATGCTTGAGGGGGTAGATAAAGGCCGAATGTCATGGAACAGCCGAGAACTGCACTGGAAAAAATACAAAAAGAAAATTTTCACAGTAACTATTATGTTGCAGCCAACAAAAGAAACTGTAGGAAGTCTGTTTATAACCTGTCATGTTTGAAGACTTTTTGCAGACCGCCAAAACAGCGCGCCGAGGACATTTCTTGTGCCATTGTCAATTTTCTGTCCGGATAAAAACGACGAAACTACTAGAATTCGATGGGCTATTTTTAAACTTTTAAAGTGAAATGACAACGTGCCAAAATGGTTCTGCGTTTTTCACGGGATCTATTGCGTTATTTATTTTCAGATTTGGAATGGTTTCTTTATCAATTTGCAAAGCAGGAGTTATTCGGGATATTTTTTAACTTCATATAGATGCAGAAAGCTCATTTACCGTTGGTACAAATAAACTCCGCCTAGACGAAAACTATTTAGTTTCTTCAGTCTAAAAGTATACAAAAAATACAAACAAAGATAAAAACGAGAGTGAATTGTCATTTGCCGAAAACAAGTTATCACTGACAATTTCACACTTTATTTCAATTGGACCTAATTTCCGATGATTTTGTCTCTTTCCTGACAATTTCCAATATTTTGTCATTATCACCTCTGGTATATTTTCCAGATTGTAACAAGAATTAAAAAGTCTGGGAGCCCTTGTCGCCGCCCGCTCGCTTTTCACGTCTCGATTTTCGGGCAAAAATCCGCTGTTTTTCAACCATGTTGTCTTCACGAGTGATCGGCGCGGCCACGCGCAAACTTGTTTCGGTGAGAAATGATTGAAAATTGGCGTTTAAATGTTGAAAAATGTCTTTTTTAGCCGACAAATTATTTACGTGACTTACTTTTGCAGAATGGGCTGCAACAACAAGCGAGGATTTGCACCAGTGCGGTGTCCCAGGCCGCTGTTGGTACGTTTTATGGACGTTTGGGCTGCAGTTTTTGTGTGAATTTTTACATGTATCTGTTGTCGATCGTTTTCCAATTTCATAAATCTTTGTAAATATTTTATAAATACCAGTTTGGGATTCGTCGACTGGCAAATTTGTCTGTGGTCGAAATTATTTTATCGGGATAATGGTTTGAAAACTTTCGGGATTGGTATTGGGCGATCGGGACCGCAAAACCCCGAAAAACATTCGGGATAGGTATCCGGTTTGAACCCTATGGTTGCAAAGTGTTCACGGTTTAAGATATTAGTTTGAGCAACTCTTATCAAAACAACTCCTGGTCCATTATCACAAATCACAATATTTTCCCGCAACAAGCCATACAAGCTTCCTTCTCATAATCAGCCAATATCAGATCTCTGCCAAAAAGTTTTCCAAAAAAGTCAAAATCAAGTCAAATTTTTTTCTATTATCCCATTTTTCAAAGCCTCTACCCGTCCCCAGGCGCCGAGGTATCCTCAGTCCTGGAAGAACGGATTTTGTCACAACAAGCCCGCACTGATTTGGAAGAAACTGGCCGCGTATTGTCTATTGGTGATGGAATCGCCAGGGTGTATGGGTTGAAGAATATTCAGGTGAAATTTTTGGGTGATCTTTTTTCGCAATTTTTTTTTTTTTGGGGGGCGGGGGTTTGATCGCTAATTAGGTTAGCACGTTATATTTGGTGTGCTCAATAATCATATTGCGAATTTTGGGGAATATCAAAGATTAACATAAAAAAACAGTATTCTATCGAATATTCAAATTCGAGCACATTTCAAATTGTGTATCGGCACGAAAAAGTGATTTAAGATATTCTAGTGATTGAGTAGAACTCGGCGGCGGCAGTCCCAGACCTTATAAAATGTCATCTGTCATGTAAAAGACCGTGTAAAGTGTCCTGCGTCATGTAAAGCATCCGGCTCTTATTCTATAGTATCCAAATATGTTTTTGTATCCAAATCTTTCGTTTCACATTATTGGACTAGCACTCCATTCAATAGTTTGTGCGTGGGACCAAAGGCGTCCCACCTGCCAACTAGCATTTTAATTTGGATACTTTACTGAATGGAGTCTTACATGACACATGGCCTGGTAAAGGACCGTTTACATGACACATAACGTTTTACAGGGTCTTTTACATGAGACGTGACATTTTACATGACGCGTGACATTTTACAGGGTCTGACACTGGCACCCGTTACTTGTTTTATTTGGCTTTCAGATGACCGTTACCATAAGACCATCAGGCACGGTGCTGCACCCTATGTCTTCATGATTATTTGTACTGAAGCCAAAAAAATCACACAAAACGCAGGCGGAAGAAATGGTTGAATTCACGGGCGGCATGAAGGGCATGGCGTTGAACTTGGAGCCCGACAACGTGGGCGTGGTCGTGTTCGGAAACGACAAGGAGATCAGGTCTCTTTTCTTCGATTTTTGTGTTGCATTTCCGTATGATCAAATTTGACACTTACAGGGCTCGGGACTGCTCCTGGGTGTATTTTTCTACACTAATAGTTATGGAAAAAACGCTGTTTTTATCGTCCGTCATTTTATCCACTCAAATGGAAATTTCATCACTAGTGTTTTCCCTCTGCCTCAAACCTACCTACTCAACCGTAATAAATTACACAAATCTGAATACTATACAGAGAGGGCGATTTGGTCAAGCGAACCGGCGCCATTGTCGATGTGCCCGTGGGCGAGTCGATTCTCGGTCGAGTTGTCGATGCGCTGGGAAATCCCATCGACGGAAAGGTTGATTATTTGTTTGTAGTTTGCTGGTTGAAATGATGTTTACTTGTCTCAGACTAGAAATGTGAGTCAAGTGTTCAGTGTTCGGAATTACAAAAAAAATAATGTCCTAAAAATGTGGAATGCCGCAATCTCAATTCCGGAACAAAAAAATTCCGAGAACGTAAACACTATATTGGGATAGAACCTAAAAATTCACTCTAAAAATCCGCACGATACTGTACCGCAATTTGGGTATAAAAAAAAAATTTGCAGGAAAATAATAAAAAATGTGCTGAAATTTGCCGGAATTGAAAAAAAGTTTGGAGAAATTTTGCTGGAAACAGAAAAATTTCACATAATTGAAAAACCTGTATGCATGTTTAGCAGTTTGGCTGAAACAAAACGAAAGTTGAGCCAGAAAAAGGGAAAATTAGACAAAAAAAAATAAACAGAAAATTGAGCCGGAAAACGGAAACAGAAATAAATGTGCACTTCCAAAAAATGGAAAAAATTTGCCTGTGGAAAGTGGGTACCCTAACCATAATTAAACAATCACTCGAAAAATCCCCCCCCCCCCCCCAAACAGGGTCCCATCAAAGGCGCAAAACGTTCGCGCGTGGGTATCAAGGCTCCGGGAATTATTCCGCGCATCGGCGTGAGAGAACCCATGTTGACCGGGATCAAAGCCGTGGACTCATTGGTGCCAATTGGCAGGGGCCAGCGTGAATTGATCATTGGAGATAGGCAGACTGGGTGAGTTGACTTTTTAGTTGACATTGGGATGCTAGGGATGTTGGGGAGGGTTTTAAACAAGATTTCAAACAAACAAAAACGTTTGCAACCCCGATAACCCCCCCCCCTCCCTTGGTTACACCAGGGATTCTGATTCCATTCAATGTGTGAAATAACATTACCAGATAGATCAGAAGTGTGTCGAATATAATACACTTTAGCTTATAATATAAAATAAAGAGCCGAAACGAAATTTTACGGGGTTTTTAAGGGACTGATAGTTTTACCCAGGGCCGTATCCAGGGGGGGGCGGGGGGGCTGCAGCCCCCCCCCCTTCCCGGGGCGAGACTAGAAAGCAGGAGTATCTTGAATTTTGACCCCCCGAGTGGTTGGATAGATAGCAAATCGCTCCTCCGGAGGGATAGATAGCTGAAAAACTTCTGGGGGGGGGGTTTGGGGGGGTTGTGGTGGTTCGATATATAGGCTTTTTCGGGGCATAGAAGGAAGAAAAGGGAGAAAAATCGCTAAAAGTAGGTGTAAAATAGCTCAAAATGGGTATACAAGAGCATATAGTACTTAAAATAGCTGAAAATAGGCAGTTATACGCATGAACCAGTGATTTTGGAGGTGAAAATCTATATATAGGTATGAAAAATAGCGATTTTGAGCGAAAATTAGGGTATAGTTTCTGAAAAATCGCTCCAGATAGGTAGATAGCTGGGCGATTTGGGGGGGGGGTTTAGGGGGTAGTAGCCCAAAATTTTGCCTCCGGGATAGATAGATAGCTGAGCGGCCTCCGGGATAGATAGATAGCTGGGCGGTTTGGGGGGGGTAACCCCCCCCCCCCAACCCCCCCCCCATTCGAGACCCCTGCTAGAAAGTGACCGGAAAATGCGACTTTTTCAACGTCAGCGTAAAAAATTTTGCGCGCGAGCGCGCATTCTTCACCAGACATAAGGTATTATCATCATATTCGCTCCACGTGGTCGCAAATCGCTATAAATACACTCAATGTTGTGCTTTTTGCTGTTTTGTATGTATATTTACATACATATACAGCGTTCCATGGCGCTGGCGCCAACGCCAATGGCGCCATGGCGTGGCGCCTATAAATAACGTCAGCGCCATGGCGCCATTCCGCCACTATGTAGCTAAAATTTTAGGGGGGGGGCTGAGCCCCCCCCCCCCTCGCCGGCCTCCGTTAACAAGCAGCCCCCCCCCGCTCAAAAATCCTGGATACGTCCCTGGTTTTACCCCCACACCCAAAATTTTTCAGTTTTCATAACCATTTCTCAAAAATAAATTTTCAGCAAAACCGCCATCGCAATTGACGCCATTATTAACCAGCGCCAATTCAACGAGGCCGCAGACGAGAAAAAGAAATTGTACTGCGTTTATGTTGCCATTGGACAGAAAAGGTCAACTGTAGCGCAGATCGTGAAACGGTTGACGGATACTGGTGGGTTTTTGTTGTTTTTTTTTTGTGGGTATTTTTGGTACCATAAGTGCTCTTTACCTGATGTATCCTCCAAAACAATAAAACAGTCATTTCTAGTTTGAGAAGGGTGCAGGTATAAAATCGTTCTATATATAAGCACTCCCATCTTTTTGAAGTCACCAGATAAGCTAAAATGTTCCCGGCGTGTGCCATGGTAACTTCGCCTGCATTCCCAGTAACTTTTCTGATTACACGTTCACTTGACAAAGTGCCCAAAAACATCTCAGTAGACATCTAATTTGCGTAGTGCGGTGCTACATTTCTCCCTCTCGATCGGTTCCCCGCTGCACTGGAATGATGAAACATTCACTGTTACTGATCAGCCGTGATCTCAACCTAAGCCTACTCCTCTAAGAAGTTCTGACCGGTGCTGTTATCTTCATTTTAACTTAATGATGATTTAGTTGCCATGTGTGGGAGAACACTTTTTATAACCACCAATGTTCGAAACCGTTCGATGGTTGGCATTCAGTGACAAAAAGAACCACCTAAACAACTAAAATGACAAGAAAAGTAGTAGTGATCAGTAAAATGGTAAAGTAAGTGTCAAGCAATCTTCTAGTAGAGTTAAGTGGTAAGTAAGTTTCTAAGTGAGCGAAAACTTAGTTTACTTGTCAGTTGCCTTACCCTTACCTTACCAGTGACAACAACTACCTAACTGATAACTTACCAAAAGCGTCTGGCGACTTGGCATTTTCAATTTATTTAGATCCCATATGCGCTTGCGAATCGATTATTACCGACAATTTACCGTTTCACTTAATGACCCGAAATTGTTAAAGTGTCCCAGTTTTCAAGTTTTCAATGTGCTCCCAAAAAAACGCAGACGCCATGAAATACACGATTATCGTTTCCGCGACCGCGTCCGATGCGGCCCCGCTGCAATATTTGGCGCCCTATTCCGGCTGTGCCATGGGCGAATATTTCCGCGACAATGGAAAACACGCGCTCATTATTTACGACGATTTGAGCAAACAGGTTAGGGGTGGAAATGGTTTTTGCCCGCGGAAATGCTTCGTGTTCAGTTTTTGGCGCGTTTATTTATTTTTCAATTTACATATTTTACATTTAAAAATTTATTTATCGATTTTTGTCGCGTTAATTAGCCTTTGGTGATAATTTTGGGACAGTTCTCGGGTTTCCTTGCGCTGGTACCAACATCCCAGGATATAAACTGAAAAGAGCCTCGAAATTAAACATGAGATGTGTGCAGTTTTTCGCTTTTTAATTTGCGCGTGGAGATAAAAATTGATGTGCCGCCAGTGTCGATAGAATTTTTTGATCCAACCCTTAATACGGCACCCCCTAATTACAGGCGGTAGCCTACAGGCAAATGTCCCTTTTGCTGCGCCGACCCCCCGGTCGCGAGGCCTACCCAGGCGATGTGTTCTATCTGCATTCGAGGTGGGGGTTTTTGGGGTGCGGGGGTAGGGTTGAAAAAAAAACGTTGTTTTTACTCTGGTGTTTTTTTATATTTTTTATATAAAAAACGTTGTGTTTTTAAAAGCTCCCAGATATGACCTTGTGTCAACATATATAGGTATATCAGACAGTGGCAATACTCTGTGATGTTATATGTGACCATATAATGGCTGTAATGGCTCGGATAGCATTATAAGTTTAAAAAAAACGTTTTTTTTAAACATCGGCCAACCCTATGCGGGGGGATTATTGATGTTGTGCTCTTTAATGGACTGAAGAAATGACAACAGTGGCTATGACGTTCGACCGAAATTTCATGGCAGTAAGGGATTTGAACTGAATACATGTGAACTTTTGAAGATTGCGCTAGTTTTTAACCACTTTTCAACACACTAGCTTTCGACCAAAATTTTGAAAACTCAAATCAGCTTGTAACGCATAGCGGTGTACTCGGTGAACCGCAAAGTAAACTACCATAATCCAGAATCCTACCATAATTTTTGGAATAAAAGCATGTGATAAATTTCGTAATAAATTATTCCGTAGTAAAAACGAAAAATTATGATGAAAGACTGTATAATTTTTATGGTTCGTTATTCAGATGGGTAATGGTAGGTTTCCATACTAAGTGTGATGTCCGCCGAGTATAGTTGATAGAAGTTTTCAAACGTTTAATTGAAAACTAGTGTGAGTCGGCACTTTGTCTTCCAACTACACATAGCGAACTCACCAGTCAATCCACCCACCATAACCCATTGAATTCAACATTTTCACCCCCAAATTTCCCACTCCAGGCTGCTGGAACGCGCCGCGAAAATGAACGACGATTTCGGCGGCGGCAGTCTGACCGCTTTGCCAGTAATTGAAACCCAGGCGGGGGATGTGTCCGCTTACATTCCCACCAATGTCATTTCGATTACCGATGGGCAGATCTTTTTGGAGACTGAGTTGTTTTATAAGGTGGGGTTTTTTGGGGTTGGGGGGGTTGTGAAGTTTTGGAATTGATTTTGAAAGTTCTGGTGTCTGTCAGAATCGGGTTTGATGTTTTCGATTAGATATAAACGGGGAAATGTTTTCAAATTAAATTTAGAATTAACCAAATGTTTTCATCTTCGGCATCAAATACTGCTCGCTTTTCGATATTTTATACCATATATCATTGCAACACTGGTTCTTGGCTGACTTGACGAAGTTTGATGTTTCTAAAATTCTAAATTTGTGCGCTTCCACTATAATCTGTTTTTTTTCAACGACATTATACGCCCGAAATTCATTTTATTTCTTCATAATATTTACCAGAAAAAATAAACTTTCCAGGGTATCCGCCCAGCGATCAACGTGGGTCTGTCCGTGTCGCGCGTCGGTTCCGCCGCGCAGACCAAGGCCATGAAACAGGTTCGCTTTTGATTCGGAATATTTTTTTAATACAAATTCCATGTGCTTTTGAATAAGTTTTAGGTTTTGAAAACTTGTAGTTTTGATTATCCTTGAAGTGCGCATTGATTATGTATTGAGTGGCACCGTATACCCATTGTATAATTTATATTTATGTAGCAATTATAAAATGTAAAAGTACCACAATTTACCAATTGCACAGCAACTAGTTATCAGCCACACGCACATAAAATCCCTTAGGTGGCGGGCAGCATGAAACTGGAACTGGCGCAGTACCGCGAAGTTGCCGCTTTCGCGCAGTTCGGTTCCGATTTGGACGCGTCCACGCAGCAATTGCTGAACAGGTTCGTTTGGAGCTCATTTGTGTGTTGAAAATTGAGTTTGTGGGGTTGTAGTTGGTGTGAAGAAAATTTCGGTTACGTTTGAGGCGTCTAATTCTGAAAGTCGACAAGTCCACGAAATGCTATTTTGAGTAGAACGCATTTTAAGTTTGAGACCCAATTCCAGGCCCGTGGTGCGTGTCCAATTTGGCTCTATCGTGCTTTCCATTAAGTTCCATATATTGACAATAAAGTGTCAAATTTGGCACTAGGGTTGGGAATTTCAAAATTTTCGGTTCCGGTTCTCGGTTCTAAAAAATTTCGGTTCGGTTCTCGGTTCCTCAAAATTTTCGGTTCCGGTTCTCGGTTCGGTTCTTAAGTTCGGTTCCGGTTCGGTTCTTTCGGTTCCAAATTATCAAAAATTTCGGTTCCGGGTAATGAAAAAGTCGGGTATCGGGTAATGAAAAAATTGGGAATAAGAAAATAATAAGCGGAACAAAGGAAAAACAACATAAAACAACCTCCCCCTACAATTTTGCCCCTGTAGTGGCGGAATGGTGTCATGGCGCTCGCGCCATTCATAGGCACCACGCCATGGCGCCATTGGCGTTAGCATAGGTGCCCCAGACAGCCAAAACTTGGTGTGCATGTAAACCCAGTGTGCATGTAGACCCCTTGCTTCGGGGGCCAGGTACATATCCAGGATTTTTGAGCATGGTGTATGTTTGTACTGAGCCTGGTGTACGGGAGGGGGATTCAGCCACCCACCCTAAAAGTTTACCTACATGGTGACGAAATGGCATCATGGCGCTGGCGCCATTGGCATTGGTGCCAAAAATCTCTGATATGTATGCAAGGACGTATCCAGGGGGGGCGGGGGGGGGGGGCTGCAGCCCCCCCCTTCCCGGGGCGAGACCTAAAAGGTCCCAGAAAATGCAACTTTTCCTATATAATTTTTGATGTTTCTTAAAAATTTTGCGCGCAAGCGCGCAATTTCTTCCCCATGCATTGGATAGGTCCCTTTAAACCACTATCCTTAGAAATGAACACATATTTGCGACTTTTCGCTGTATATGTATGCATAATTACATACATATAAAGCGGTTCCCGGAGCTGGCGCCAACGCCAATAGCGCCATGGCGTGGCGCTTTTGTATGGCACTAGCGCCAAAACGCCTTTTCGTACCTATATAGAAAAAAAATTTAGGGGGGGGGGCTGAGCCCCCCCCCCCCCCCCCCGTTCGCCGGCCCCCGTAAACAAGCAGCCCCCCCCCCGCTCAAAAATCCTGGATACATCCCTGTATGTATGTTTATACATGTACATATAGAGAGACTGGCACCCCACTCGCTGTATTTTATAGAGAATTACCAGTACGCTTACCAATGTACTTCTAAAATATCAGCGTGATAGAGAAATGTGGGAAAATGGGCCTACATGCGCACCAGGTTTACATGCACACTGGCACAGCCCCCCACAGACTGCTGTATATGTATTTTACATACATATACACATTTTAGGCGGGATCGTGAACACATGAGGCTGCGCGACCGGTGAGATGAAATCACCGGTCGCGTGAAGCAAGAATTGCGCGCTTGCGTGCAAATTTTTTTGACAAATCACCCTAAAAATTGATGCCAGAAGTTACATTTCCAGGCATATCCCTACTCTGACCCAGGAAGGGGGGAGGCGGCCGATTATTTTATAAAATTTCGGTTCTTTAGTTCGGTTCCGGGTCTAAGTGCCGGTTCTCGGTTCCGGTTCGGGTATTTTTTTCGGTTCCGGTTCTCGGTTCTCGGTTCCAAAATTGTGCTCGGTTCTCGGTTCGGTTCGGTTCGGTTCGGTTCCCCAACCCTATTTGGCACTATGCCATATGGGCATGTGAGGTCAAAAAAATTTATGGAAAATGATGAAAAATGTGCGGGAGTAGCCCCCAAATGACGTTTCCGGGCCTAACATGGTAAAATGGTATCCTACACACAATCGAAATTTCCAAAGCTGATAGGTCTGTTTTAAGCGCATTTGAGTTTACCGGAATAATGTGTTCTTATTGGTGATCGTACTTACTGTTTATGGATATCAAAAACAATTCATTATTAGTTTTCAACCGAAATTTCGGAAACTCATAAATCAGCTTCGAAAGCATTTGAGTTTTCGCTTCGAACGCATTTGAGTTTTCTAGAATGCGTCATTTTTGATCTCTGTCAACTGCATTTGACGGACGTCTCATTCTCAATTCAAATGCGTTCAAAGCTGTTTTATAAACATTTTTATAAACCTTTTTACAACTTCGAAAAATTATGAGTTCTCGAAATTTCGGTTGAAAATTAGTGTGCGCAGGCACAATCCGGGAAGCTCAAATATGTCCAAAACGGGTCAGTTCCGCAAATTGAGAAGTTAAAAGTAAAATGGCAAATGCAAAGTGAAATTGCAAATGCGAAGTGAATTGAGAAGTAAAATGGCAAAAGCGAAGTGAAATTACTTCTTATTTTGTACTTCGCTTTTGCCATTTTACGTCTCAATTAGCGGAACTGGCACCAGTCGCAGTTTCAGCAATTTCAAAAACTCCCTCTGTCAACTGGCGCGCGTACTCAAATCCCCCCCAAACCGCCCAGGGGCGTGCGCTTGACCGAGCTGCTGAAACAGGGCCAGTACGTGCCCATGGCCATCGAGATGCAGGTGTGTGTGATCTACGCGGGCGTGCGCGGACATTTGGATAAATTGGACCCCGCTGATATTACCAAGTTTGAGAAGGTTAGATGATGGGTTTGGGTGTTTTGTATCCAGAACTTTACTGTGTTCAGCGTTGGAATTATGGGGGTTTAGCTGTATGGTTGGTTTTATCTGGATATAAACACCTTCCCACCCAAGTCCGACCCCCTATTTTTAACTTCACTTCGGATGCCCTATCTCCAGCTGTGAGCAGGGTGGAAAGCTAAAAGTTGGGTGGTATATAGGCGCAAGCCCCCTCTACCATTCATGAATGGAAGGGGCCATGGCGACTCACTACAGGGTGGGTTGCTCTATATGTCAAAAAAATTTGTGGCGTTTTTGCTGTCCCACCCAGTTTTTTTGACATATAGGGCAACCCACCCTGTGGTGAGTCAACATTGCCCCTTCCATTCATGAATGGTAGAGGGGGCTTGCGCCTATATACCACCCAACTTTAAGCTTTCCACCCTGCCCACAGCTGGAGATAGGGCAACCGAAGTGAACTCAAAAATAGGGGGTTGGACTTGGGTGGGAAGGTGTTTATATCTGGCGCGCATTTTGCTGGTTTATTTCTTGAAAATCCGTGCTTGTCACTTCAATCATACTATTTGACATTGCGAGTAAATGTCAACTGAATGTCAACTAAATAACAAAAAAAAAATTAAAAGCATCACACTTAACAGAAACAATGAAAATTAAGTGTCACTATATAAAATTGACTATGGTCTATCACATTTTACTTAATTCAGTCAACACACGTTTTGATATCGGGTAGTGCAGGTGTGTGGGCCCAATCCGATAAGTCGCGTCCGACCGTCAATGTTCTTTTTGGGCTAATTTTTGGATTTAAAAATCTGAACACAAATCATCCTCATAACAAAGTCAACTAAAATCCCCCCTCCCCAATTCACAGGGATTCAAAGACCACCTGGCAGCCTCCCACACCGCTCTCCTAGCGACCATCGCCAAGGAAGGTCACATCAGCGAAGCCAGCGATGCTAAATTGAAGGATATTGTACTCACCTTCATGAAGACATTCAAGCCTGATACTGTGGCGGCTGTGTGATCACTATCGTGAAGCGTGAAGAATTGTGGTTTTAGGTGTGTGAATTGACGCGGATTTTCGGGGGCTGGTGGCGTTTTTGGTCAATGGTTGAGTGGTTTGCTTGGTTGAGTACTGGAATTTTGGTTGAAAATGGTTTTTGAGATTTTTTATTTTTGCTCCACTCAACCATTTACCGTCAGATTCTGTTGATACCTTTGAGGGCGTTTTTAACGCCTTTTTCAAAATTAGGCAGACGATTTTTGGATTTCTTGTGTTTATTTCCATTACTTAGTTGTTGTGGAATTTCACCCTTGTAGGTGCGAATTTATTTAATTGTGAATGTAAATTATTATTAATTTTATATTAATTTGGGTGTTGATAGAGTTCTGTTTTACACACCTGGGTAGTCACACTTTTCACACGATATACCTGCTCATGAAAATAAATAGTTGAAAGAAATGTATTTTATGACTGATGCTCAGAAACCTAACGCTGCTTCAAATATCCGATAACTGCAAACATGTAAACAACAAAAACAAAACTTACACATTGACGGTGCCGATTTTTGAGAATATTCGTTCAACGTGATACACGTAAGGCGGTGTTTACACGGATTCTTTGTGACGACAAAAATTAGGATTTTGTCAACCATGTTTTTGGTTGAAAACCAATAAGTAGATAGATCGGACACATCCATTGATCATTATTTGATCAACCCCATTACATGGAACAATAATTAATTTTTATAGATTACGCAATAATGCACAGCAGATAATGTATTTTTCTCTTTGTCGTAGGTTTGTCGGAGGGTTTGTTCTACGCGGCCTTGCTGGCGAGGCCGCGTAGAACAAATGTGGCGACAACCTCCGACAACATGAAAAAAGTGTGATCTAGTGTGCGTCATTAGGGAAATTATGGAATTTGATGTTTGCCCCAGGCAGTGAAGCTGGCACAATCACGATCAATTGAGGTATCTCACATGTAATATATTTCACGTTGATTCCACAAGAACTCTTATAAAAATTACATTTTTTGTCGTCACAGCAAATCCGTGTAAACGCCGCCTTATACTCTTGTATCCGTCAAGAAAATTAGCAGTGGAAGCAAAAAACATTGTCGTTCCAATACAATCGTAAGTTTCCCATCGATTCTTAGCTTAACCATCTATCTCCTTTGGCTAGATGCCAATAATTCAACCATCACACTGTTCCCTCGCGGGCTTCCCTTCTCAATTTTTGGTGGCCTTATTAGCTGAATCTTAATTCCGATAGAGCGTGTCCCATAGGGCTCCCACACGCTAGTTGACTTCGACACCAAATGTCAACTGGTGCCGATCCCGATTCAAAGCTTGCTGACGAACAGACAAATGACGTTCAAACGCGAGCTTTGAAATGGGAACGGAACCAGTTGACAATGACAAGTTTGGTGTCGATGTCAACTAGCGTGTGTGGGGCCATAGTCCCATAGAGTGTTTCGTGTTAGTCTTCGATGAGATGCCGCTACTTATCCGTCAACTTTTTCTTTCGCGTGAGTTGTGCTCTATACTCCGGCTGCGGGGGGTGGCGTTTTATTCGGGGGTGATGTCCTAGAGTGTTGTGTCTGTCTGTGGCGCTGGCGCCAGAGCAATTTTGGCGTTGGCGCCTGTGCGCGATGTGCTGGCGATTTTTTTCGCCGTTACAACGCGGAATTAGCCGCTCTGTTGTGAAAAGGACCGTTAAATACCGTATTACCTCGAATTATCCCCCCCCTTGAATTAACCCCCCCCTCGAATTAACCCCCCCTCAAAATGGGCTGGGGAAATAATAAACCCCCCCCTCGAAATACCCCCCCCCTTCGGAATGATGTACGTCATGTACATAATAAATACGTCATGTACGCAATGTACATGATGTATATTACTGTTAATTTGCATTGCAGCTACACATAGAGTAGTTTGTGTAGCTATCTACGTTTTTATGTCCAAATATATCCTGTTTGGACACATTTATTACCTATTTTGGGTACGCAAATGCCTACTATTTACTACGATCCTTACGAAAATTTCTGACGGAATAATAAACCCCCCCCTCGAATAAACCCCCCCCTCGAATTAACCCCCCCTCAAATTTTGCTGGGGAAATAATAAACCCCCATGGGGGTATTTCGAGGTAATACGGTAGGTACTTTGTGTATTCTACACTGTATTTATAAAATATGCTTCCCACTGCTGGGAACGCTCTTTACAAGCTACACTAGCTGGCGGCTGTTTCAAATTCATAGTTCCTTCTAAAATCGATTTTCGTGTAGTAAACGATGCGGTATTCAGTTGGCGTATAAAATGTGTTTGCTTTAAGTTTCCGGAATGTATTGCGGCATTATTTAACGCCTGTGTGAAGCTGGATTTCTTTCCCATTTCTATTATTTTTATTGACTGGTTTCTTCAAAATCTACCAAAAGATATTTAAATAACGGAAAATTTCAGAAAAAATGGCAGAAGAGGCGTCCAAAAACCCATGGGAAAAGAGCGAAAATTTAGCGGAACAACATCTAAAAACAGCACAGGATGAATTTTCAAAAAATAATTACGCCGCAGCAATAGATCTACTAGATTCCGCCCTACTCCATTCCAAATATGACACTGAAACCTTCAAAAATGTCCTGAAAAGCAGGGCTAATTTATTCAAAATCGCCGGCGACGCGGAAAGTTGTGAAACTGATGAAATTTGGCTTGAAAAGGGTGGAGATTTGCTGACGGAAATTGATCAAAATGGATGGAATGAGATGAATCAGGATGTGTGGATTGAACATGGTTTGTTTTACTTTAAGTCGAATATTTAGAAATTTATTAAATTTATTTAGGTAATGCCGCGGCCTAGTACACATCTAAACCCATTACACATCTAAACCTGCCACCAATCTAATTCTACCCGGCACACATCTAGGATTAAGATAGCGTATTATTTGACACAACCGCTCTTCAGTGGGCTAGGTTAAGTCAAAGATATAGGTCAAGTTTCATGTTTCACACGAGCAGTGATGTTATAATCGCTGAGACTTAAGCGCTTTTTATCACTATAGCGCCAGATTGGAGCCCCAATGTGCCATGTTGTATTTACCTTCACACCATATGTGTTAAAAGTATTTTAAAAAATTCAAAGTAAATGTATACCTAGTAGGTATTTAGTTTTTAGCCACTCCCTGAGTATAGAAAACGTAAAGTACTCATTATAAAACGTCAGTAAAATACCTTTTCCCTAGAAAATGTAAAAGTGGGTATTTTTGTATTTTTGCCCGATTTTCACTCAAAATAACTAATTTTCCCATCTTTTACTTTTATTTTGGAAGAGTGACGGAATATGTGGCGGTGGAGAATACAAAAAACGGATGGCGAGAACGTTCAAAGAATGAAAGAGAAATAATTTCAAATTTTAAAGTACATAGGTATTTACATTTACAAATACATATACTCGAGTACTGAGTAAATACGTTTACATTTCCTCCAGCAAAAAATACCAGTACTCACGTTTACGCGTACTTTTTGAAAGAACACCTGTACAGAAAACGTAATTGAGAAAAATTTGTATTGCATAAAAGGCAAAAACCACTCAAACAAATTGAGATGGCTGCAGAAATGGCAGCGAAAATGATAGAAGTTGCGATGGGTAGGGAAAGCGACGATTCTCGCTTTTACTTTTATCATTGTTTTGTTTTCCTATGTGATAAATCGAAAAAAGTCGTTCGTTTAAAAAAATAAAATAAATCGTTTTGCGTTTTCCCCGAGTAAAAATACTATTCATATGTTTACTCAACTTTTACACAGCGTAAAAGTTCAAAATATTTTACGTTTTCTGTACTCAGGTGTAAGTAAAAATATAACACTTCAAATTTACAGTCTTCTGCAATGCAGAGTTAAAAATCCAAGAATTGCTTTTACGAAATACCCATACACTTTCTTATGCTTTCCTGGTCAAAATACCCAGGTACTGGGAAAGCATCGAATTTATTGCTCGTCATAGAATAGGTGCATAGGATTTTTATTGCGTGCATAGGTAAATTTCATGATTCCATGCATCGAATCAATGTCGTTCATAAAGTGCGCAGTCCCCATCGGCTGAGTGGTCTAGTGGTATGATTCTCGCTTTGGGTGCGAGAGGCCCCGGGTTCAATCCCCGGCTCAGCCCTTTTTTTGCATCGCACTGCTTTTTTTGTTGGATGAGATTTTGATACGGAATTTCTTTTGAGATAGCGAAAGTGCCAGCACCAGGTGCTTTTGTTCCTGGCGCCACCAAAAACAGCTCCACAGGAAAATGGCGCCAAGCGCCAGAAACGCCGTGGCGCCTTTTTGTTTTGGCGCTAGCGCCATGGCGCATTTTGCGTCGCTAATCACACCTATCATAGGTTGCTGCTGGCGCTACCAATGTTCGATGTCAGTTTCCATAACTAATATAATATGAACGCCCAAACTCGCAGAAGTGCCGTGCTGCCAACAAGACGCATTATATCTTGGCGCAGATCCAAGTTTTCCAGAAAAATCTACAGCCGTGACTTATTCATACAGTCCGGAGGAGGGGAGATTTCTTGTTTCAGCGCAAAAAATACCTGCCGGTGCGGTGATAATTGATGAGAGACCGTACGCGGTCACTTTGTTTGATGCGGCTGGCAGACATTTTTGCAACAACTGTTTTAGACAACTGCCGCCCGCCTGGCTGCCTTGCAGGTTTTTTTCTTTTGCGTGCAGCTGTTTGTATTTACTACAGTGGCGGCGTAATTTTTTGGCATTTTCGATAATGCAAGCGCAAAATGCCTGGACTGCGGAACCGCGGGGTGGTATTAATTTGCGGCCCATAGTCTAGTTGACGCACGTGTGGTCTGTGTCTGTGTCAACTCAAATTTCGGCTTCACGAGTCGCGGAGCGAACTTGACGTGGTATGTATTTTTCAACATTGCCGCGTGTGCATTTGGAGATCGCTCTGGGACACGTGGACGTGAAGTCGAAATCTGAGTTGACACGGACCAGTCGACACGCGTGTGAAGGTAGTGTGCGTCATTGGTATACTCGGCGGACATTCGCCGTACATTTTTCTGAGGAAACATACCATCATGACGTCATCACTTTCGTCGTCATCATCATCTCTCGTCATCACGTCGTCTTGATGGTCATCACTTTGTCATCAGCACGTCTTCCATAAGTTTTCGGCTGGCCGTCTGCCAGCCGAAGACATAACTCCTATCTGTTGGTAGAGTATCGTGACTGCCGAGTAAATATATCATTTACCACGTCGATAGCATCGGTCCATCACTTTTGTCGTCGTTTTGTCGTTTTACTGTAGCTAATGACAGAAAAACACTCGCAGACCCCCTCAGACGGCTCCGCACCTGTACGCACAAACGCCCGGCGCGCACAAACGCCTGGCATGCACAAAATGAAAGTCCGGTACGCACAAACGCCCGGTATGCACAAAACTGTAGCTGTGTGCGTGCAGCAAAATGTGCGTGCCAGTCGTTATGTATTTGTATACAGCAGTCACTTTACACCCTGCACGCGTGGTTCCCGCTGGAAGCATGCCAACGATGTTTTACCCATGCGATTTTCAAAGTTGAAAAGTTGAAAAAGTCATCTCTCTAACGATACCCATTTACTCTAACGATACTTATTCACACAATGATTTCTCTCATTTTTTATACAAAAATTGCATGCTTTATCATCGTTGGCACGCTTCCAACGTGAGACATAAATGAGTGCGAGGGCAGAGTATCATATCCGCCGAGTATAACATTGCCACCAATCTCACCGAGTGTTTGAGTGCATGTTGGGTGCATTCACGTGTAATTCACGTGTATTCACGTGTATTCACGGTACGCACAGAGCATCAGATTTGTGCGTACCGGACATTTGTGCGTGGCGGGCTCAATTTTGTGCGTGCCGGGCGTTTGTGCGCGCCGGGCGTTTGTGCGTAGGAGGCCTGGCCCCCTCAGACTAATAAAAAACATCTTTCACCATTATTCAGGCGATGTAGCAGCACACAAATTCGCTATTGCTCCCAGAATTGTGTGAATCGAAATTGGCCAAATTTGCATGAATTTGAATGCGGCCACGTCATGCACGCCATAAAATCTTCGGGGATGCTCGTTTATAGCCAATTTTTGGCTTTGAGAATTCTACTGAGAACTACAGTGGATGATGTTGTGAATTCTCTACAGGTGGGCGGAGCTAGTGTTGAAAATTAATTCTTATCAAGTTTTTTTAAATGTCTGGTGTTCATATTATAGCTTAGATATCATTGTGTTCAATCAATTAGGTACAACAATTATACAACAACGTTTTCAAAATACACACACCAACTTTATTTCCTCGAAATACCCAAATACAACTTTCAACAAAATGTGAGAGTGGGGGGTAATTCGAAAGGACCATTTCGAGTCAGAAATTTGATGAATTCATACTGATTCATGCATTAATGAAGTTGTGAAAACGTTACACACGATTATCTATTATCCAATTTCTACTTTCCACAATTTTTCAGACACCACCTGCATCTATAAACACAACATACACACCCACATCGTTGCGCTCAGTTTCTGACCGATTTAAGCTGATCAGCACTTTAGTGTCTAATGAGCAGTTATCTATCGAGCCCGGTGCAGAGCCAGTGAATCAAGTGCAACAATGTGCAAAGGCTGTGAGACATTTGGCTTTGAAAGCGCTTGCAAGGAAAATTTCAGTGGCACTTTTCCAACACACTGAGTATTTTAAGAGATTCTGGGAGGTACGGGTTTAAAATGTTTTCAATTGGTGACCTAGGAATTTTAAATGAGACGTCTACTTCTAAAAGTTGAGTCCAAAAGTCTAAAAGTGAGTTCACTGGACTATTTCCTACCGATATGCTTGTTGTTCCTGCGAAAATTCATTTTGTTGAAAGGCCACTGCCCGTGGGTTGATGCAGAAGCGGACAATTTTGCACTTTATTATGAACATTTGAAACTTTACTTTGACAGCAATTTTAGAGAATTGGAAGCGAAACTTAAAATGGGATTTTTGAAAAAAACTTTTTAGACTTATCGACTTTGTGAAGTATTTATACCTAGACGCCTCAAATCTAGGGTTTGGCCTGAAATTGGCTTCTGCAAATTCCGTGGCTATTCTTTTTTTATCTTATTCTGAATTGATTTTCTGATTCATTTCAAACGCGAGTGCAATTTCGATAAAGTTGGAAAAAAGCATCATCATCACAAATCACAATTGAGTCAACTTTGACACTGCAGCAATCGACAATCGACGACAGCTCATGTGTTGATAAAGCAACGGAATTGATGTATCGACTCATAATGCAGCTTTCATGCAACAAACAAGGAATTAGGGGAGCTGGTGGGTTTCTTTATTTTGAAATTTGGTTTCTGAAAGTTCTAAAATTTTGAATTCAGCGTCGTCCAAGACAAGAGTGATGCCCGATAAAATCCATCCAACCAAGTACTCAAATTTGTCAGGCTTATAAATAGGTAGTCTACTGACCGCACACTGTAAACTACCATGTTACGTCTGAATAATGAAGCAGAATGTCAATAAAATTTTCCAAAATACATCACTCTCACAATGGATAATTCGTGCCCGTTCCGCGTTGCAAGATTTACCCGTTCCGCGACATTACTTATCAGATTATGGTAACCATCCGGGCAAAGTAAATACGCAATCCGCCCAGTATGACAAAATCACTCATGTGTAAGAATCCTATAGATGTCAAATAATGTTTAACATCTTTTAACAGAGAAATATGCTCCAGAGGTGAGCGCAGCCTTGAAATCAACGGATGGTTACAAAGGAACAGCCGTATACACAAACTCAGTTATGATGAACCACAGTTGTAGACCAAATACAAGTCTGGTTTTTGGTGAATTTGGTCGCTTGACAATCAGGGCTATTGTCGACATTCAGGTGGAATTTTGTCAAACATTTTTTTGTTCTTTTTTTCTATTAAACCCAGTTTTTTTATTTGTTTCTAGCCTGGTGAGAAGATTTTCAATTGCTATGGACCAAGAATTGGTAGAGAAGTTACCTACAAGAGGCAAAATCACCTGCAAATGATGTATTCATTTCTTTGCAACTGTGATGCATGCACGTCTCCGGAAAGAGCTGCTATAGAGAGTTGTCTTAATGCCTACATGTAGGTTTCCAGATTTTTTGTGTGTTTTTAAAATGCTCATCTGAAGGTAAATTTCACATCTTCAGATGTCCAAAATGTGAAACAGGAGAAGCAATAACAATTGGAAGCTCATGCAAAATCTGCAATTTTGAGGTTGACCCAAACATTGTCAAGACTATTGATGACCAAATTGCAAAGCTGAAACATTGCAAGGATGGGGAAAAATTGAGTGAATATTTGGCATTCCTGGAAAGTCAGTACCTATTTTATTTACCTATGTTGATGGTGCTTACATGGGTAATTAAGTGCAAAAAGTTATGCATAGTGATGGTATAGGTAAGTACAAATGTATGCAAGTATTATTTGCAATGAAATGGATTTGCATGTACAAATTATAGATCTGGGACATGGAATGCCTGAGTTCTACTAGGTAAATATATACAACCCATTCAGTGAGCTTCTGCATGTTGATTGCTCAATGCCACAGCCATAGGTAAACATGCGCGGGTGAACAACTCTATTTACTTTAATCAAATGTTAATGCATGCACTTCCCATTCCTATATATCACAGTTGCTTGACTACTCACTTTAGTTATGTAGGGGGCTGTGGCGCTATTTTGTTGTTGTTGTTGTTTTTATGTCACCATTTCGACAGCACTAAAAACTTGGCATGCTGCCAAGTAAAACCGCATACAAAACTTTACCCATCCCACCCACCAGGGCACCTGCACCAATACAATGAAAAACTGGACCAAATAAGAACAGAATGTGCTGCTCAATTTCTGCTCACTGATCAGAAACAGCAAGCTGTTGCAGTTTTGAGAAGGCATTGTGGTGCTATTAAGATAAAATTTGGCGCTGAATCATTGAAATTATCAGTGGAAATGGTGCCACTGGCTATGGCTCATCATGCCAATGGTAATTTTTTTATTTGAGGTTGATGTTTGGAAAATGAAAAATTGTCATGGAAAATGCGTCATGGAAAATTGTGCGAGTGAGTCACGTTCACCAATTGGCTCTACACACACTACCTAGTTTTCAACCATAAATTTTGAAAACTCACAAATCAGCTTTGAATGCGTTTGAATTTGGGTACCTATTTTTATTCTTCCCCACCTCATTTTGGTAACCTGAAATGCATTCAAATATCAACCTGATAAATGTGTTTTCGAAATTTTTGTCGAAAGCTGGTGTGCGTAAGCACATTACCTAAATATTTGTCATTTTTGGATAAAACATGAGGGCTCTGTTTCAACTGCTGACCAGTGGATTGAATCGTAACGTCTCAATGTTTGTTTGTTTATATATAAGTATGCAAATTTGGAATATCCATGTATTTCATGGAATTTCACAGACTTTTGCAATTCAAAGGGAGGGTTGTCAATTTCATGAACAATTTTTTATCAATGTTCTAGAGAGCTGTAGAAGTAAGGAAACGTCCAAATGAACACGTAAACATATTTTCATAAACACTTTGTAATGTGCTCAAGTCCCATGATGAAAACATTGCGTAAACAACCACAAGCTGCACTCAATTGATTTCGTCACAATGAGCACATCGCATAGGGTTGCAAAAATATCGGGAGGTTAATATTTTTTGAATATAAAAAATATATAAAAATCCTGTATTTATTCATTTTTCTCCTGGTGTTTCTGGAGAGATTTAATTATATTTATTTTATGAGAAGAAAATATGAAAAATATCTCATTTATATTGGTTTAGATTTTACCGTATTTCCCCCTCGAAATAACCCCCTCTCGAAATACCTCCCTCAAAATGGGCACAATGAATTTATAAACCCCCCTCGAAATACCCCACCCCCCAAAATTGAGTGTATAAGGAAAGTAAACGACAAAAGCTGCGGTTTGTCATCCGTGCAATGCAGAATACACGTGAAAACAATGACTGTATTATGTTAGAACACTGTATTTACAGTCTTACTTAAACAAGTTTATAGAGTCTTACCGTATTTCCTCGAAATACCCCCGGGGGGTTTATTTTTTCAGAGTGAGAATTTTGAGGGGGGGTTAAACGAGGGGGGGGGGTATTTCGAGGGGGGGTTTATTATTTCGCCAGAAATTTTTTGAAATAACAGTACTGAAATGTCGTCTGAAACGTACGCAGACGTCGAAAAATGCAACAAAAATCGCCATTTATAAGACTCTAAAGACATTTATAAGTGTGTAGACGTACAAACACTGTTCTCACATAACAGAGTCATCGTTTTTAACGAGTGTTCTGCATTGCCGGGATGACAAACCGCAGCCTTTGTCATTTACGTTCTCTACACACTACATTTGGGGGGGGGGTATTTCGAGGGGGGTATATCGAGGAAATACGGTATATGTATTTACATGGCGGTTTTTGTTGCATTTTTCGACGTCTGCGTACGTTTCAAGCGACAATTTAGTACTGGGATTTCAAAAAATTTCTGGCGAAATAATAACCCCCCTCGAAATACCCCCCTCGTTAGCCCCCCCCCTCAAAATTTCCACTCTGAAAAAATAACCCCCCGGGGGGTAATTCGAGAAAAATCAGTATACCGCAAATCCTCGAATAAGAGCCCCCCTCGACTCGAATAACTTCCCCCTTGAATAAGTCCCCCCTGCTGGTGGGGTGAGGAAAAAATAACTCCCCCCCTTGAATAACCCCACCCTCTTAAAAACTCCTCCCTCTGATGAAAAGGATACAATACAAAACTAAAAAAGAATAGTAGCCTATGACATCGACAGCAGATACGCAATGTGCATACAGTGTATACACATTGTTTTGTTGTTATTGGATGGTGAAATACCCGAATAAAACGATTTTACATACTGCATCCATACAATGAATTAAGTCCAAGTTTCCTGAGGAAATAATAACTCCCCCCCTCGAATAACTCCCCCCCTTGAATAACTCCCCCCTCCAAAACGTCTGACGAAAAAATAACTCCCCTGGGGCCAGATTTAATTCTCCCTACAGATTTGTAGGGTAGGGCGTACGCCCGATAGATTTTTAAAAGTTCAGCCGCATCGACGCACATGCACCGAGAGTAGGGCGGTTTGTAAAATATACGAAACCATCCCTTAAGTTCGCCGATATTGCAATATGACGTATATCACTTCGATTTTGGCATGGAAATCATGATTTCGTCATTTCTTGGCCGTCTGCCAATTCGCTTTTTATTTTATTTTGTCGGGCAGGTTACTCGCATAAGTCGCGGTATATGCTTTTAGAGAGATTTTATTTTATTTTTAAACGATTTTCTCAGATAACAACTTTTCTCTGAAAAACACCATTTTTGAACGCTAATTGCAGTGTGCTTCATGGAGGCTATTTTTGCCCTAACTTTATTGACACTGAGCTCATCGAACATCCAAAGTGATGGAGCACTTTTTATTGACACATCTGGACAACACTTCAATTATTGCAATTGAAAATAGGTACATACCGTATTACCTCGAATTATCACCCCCTTGAATTAATTCCCCCCCTCGAAATACCCCCCTAAAATTCGGCTGAGGAAATAATAACCCCCCCCTCGAAATACCCCCCTAAAATTTAGTGTAAAGAGAACGTACATGACAAATACCGCAGTTTGTCATCTGTACAATGCGGAACACACGAAAAAAATGATGATTGAGTGATTTTAGGGAATGGTTTATGTGTAGATACAGTTATATATGCCTATACACACATATAGGTACATATATGTAATTGTTTGATTTTTCTACGTCTGAGTATTGGGAATTTCTGAAAATTTCTGGCGAAATAATAGACCCCCCCTCGAATTTCCCCCCCCCCTCAAATTTTGCTGGCGAAATAATAAACCCCCTGGGGGTATTTCGAGGTAATACGGTACATTTTTTCATAGGTACATAGTTTAATATAATAACTAATAGTTAGTTGAACTATTTATGGGATTTTTTTACCTATTTGATCAAAATCCGGGTGAACGTGAGTCACGGGAAAAATGTCCGTTCAGCTTTGAAAAAATGCGTATAATACACACACGTACACAATTTCTATAAATAAACATTAGACTCAAATTACAACAACATGGATGCATCATCCTATTGACTGTGATTAACATGGCTTCAGCATTGCGGCCGCGCAGACTAGTATTTTACGCCGCTGAAATTCGGGAAACTCACAAATGTGCTTTGAATACCGTTGAGTTTACCAGAATTACCGTATTTCCTCGATTAACCCCCGCAAAATCAGCACTATGACAAAATATACCCCCGGGGGTATTTACTGCGAGTTAAAAAAGTTCTGACGGAATAATATCCCCTCGAAATACCCCCTCCCTCGATTAACTCCCTCAAAATTTGCACTATGGGAAAAAACACTGAGGGTATTTCGAGGAAATTCGTTAATCAGTTTGAATCGCTGTCAACAGGAAGTAGTTGACAGACTCCTCATTCTGGTGAACTCAAATGTGTTCAAAACAGATTTTCGAGTTTCCCAAATTTCTGTGTTGTAAACACTAAAATGCGGAACTCAATTCTTTCAGGCAACCATGAATCATTCCTGCGCACAGCCGCTCAACTGCTCAGAATTCAGCACAGATTCCACGGGGGACATCTACTCAGAAAGTTGTTTATTGGCGCGGCGGGTTTGGAGCCTTTTGTCCCATTGATTGAATGCATGAATAATAGAATGAATTTGGTGAATGTGAATTGCACGTAAAGGTGAAAAGTGAAGATGTTCTGTGCTTAGGGAACTTCAAATGATGTCTCTTTTGTTGTGTTTTTCAATGTGTTAAAGTTATATTTACTTTCAGTCTAGCAATTTGTATGTCAGGGATTGATAATTTAATGAGGTTCACAGTATTTTTATACAATTATAGATTATAACAGTAAATATGTGAATAAAATATAAGTACCAGTGACTAGTGATGTAAATGAACATTGACATACATCTTCAGTGCTTTTTGTTGTGGTATTATGGGCATTTGATACCATTGGCAAACAACCTGTGCCTATGATAAGAATGCTTTTTACATCACTACTTGTGACTGCATAAAAAGACTAAAAAGTATTAGTATATGTACACGCATCAAACAATAATGCTGACAAATTCAGGTAAAACAAAATAAAAAAAATAATACTGTTGCACATTCAAACATCATTGTATCCACCTCACAATGTACTGAGATCACATTATTCAAATATTGATCACATAAATTTGGATAAATAAAGACATTACATTACTACACAAATATTTTATCAATGGTTGGGGCAATAATAACCAAAGCTGTGATATCACTTAACAAAAGATCAATACTTCTGTGGATTTCCCCACTGGGGCACTGTCAATGGTGTGTGTAGTGGCCTCTGCAAACAGATATATTTAGTCAGATTATTCATGTGATAACTACCATAGTTAAAAATCCATTTACCTGAATATGGGAATTTGGGTAGCCCTGTGAATGTGCCATCATATTGGCAGGACCATTCTGCCAATGTTGCGGTTGGCCATAATTGTTATATCTGAAACATTTTTTTTTGCCATTTGACTGTATTATTGATAAATTGGGAAGTTTTCATCCATTTCCAATGAAAAATATATACCTAAATGCATTTTGACTGTTCACATACTGCTGCCTCTGCTGTTGTCTCTGTTGCATGGCTGAGAACAATGGTGAATGCTGCACACTTGGAGGTGTCATTTCTGACTTTTCAGCTTTTGTTGTAACTGGTGCGGCAGGCTGGAATGGGAAGCAGAAAATGAATGAAACAAAAAAACTATATTGTTTTTTTTTGTAGAAGGTGAAATAAAAAGGAATGGTCACTCACCATGGCTGCATTACTGGCTCTATAAGCAGCCAACTCTTTCAAGTATTCCTGTTTTGCTTTTTCAGTTCTTGCTTTGTAGCCCTGTTAACAAAACAAGATTACAGTAATGCCAGTATTTTGCAACCAAAAAGTTAATCAAATTTCACAAACACTTTTGCTAGGTTGATCCAAATTATCCCACATTCCAGCCACAATTTTTGATATCTCTCCAAAAGTTGTTGCTCCATACTTCTGTTTAACCATGGGCTGCACCTCATGAAAAAATGTGGAATAAGCACTGGCTGGTTTCTGTGGTTCATTCGGGTCTTTTTTGTTTCTCCTTCTTTTGGTGGTTTTTGGCTTGGCTCCAACTTTGCTTTGGGGCTCGGGTTTGGCATACAGTGGTGCCTGCTTTGATGGTGTCAGTGGTGGCTGAAAGTGGGGTGGTTGCACTGTTTATTTGCATTTGTTGTTGCTCATCTATACACAATTAGCTTGATAGTTAAAATGCAAAAGAAAAATTAACTGAATTTTTTTTTCCACGTTTTCATTCAAAAATGCATGTTTAAAACTCATCTTTCAAAAAATCAAAATGAGAAAAAAAATTAAAATGAGAATTTTTAATGAGATGTTATCTTCTAATTTGAATAAAAACCGTATAATGAAAAATAGATCAACGTAAAATCAACTTTACGTTGACTCAATTTCCGTCGAGCATTTCATGCAAGCAATAAGAGACCGAAAATACATCAACGTAAAATAAATTTTACGTCAGCTCATTTTCCATCAGAAATGTTTTATTCAAACCAAAAATAACATTCTTCAAATAATAAATGTTTGTGACATATTCATTTTCAAACATTAATTTTGATAAAAAAACATAGTAATTTTTTCTGTGACATTTATTTTACGTTGCACCTGTTTAACCATTTTTGGAATGCAGGTGGGGTTTTCATGTTTAGATGTTTGATCTAGTGATGGAAAAGCGCCAGAAAAAGGGTGCCAAGCGACATTTGGAAACAGAGCACCACACAGAAAAAGAGCGCCAAGAGCCAATGGCGCAGCGCCCTCAACTGGCGCCATTCCGTCACTACATCTTTACCATCATCAAAAAGGAAATACGTCAACGCATACTGAAATACACAGTTTAACTTAATTTTAAAAAAACCAGTCAATCATCATTTACCACTAATTTAAATAAATCACTTTCCACTTTTAAAAAACCCACAAAAAACCCCACTCACATATTCCTCGCAATCAGTGCTCAGCACAGAATTCCTGCTCAAACTAGAAGAACTGCTGGGAGAGTGCTGGTGATGAAATCTCTGACTACTTTCATCAAAACCACCAGGTCTGCATGCCTCAGTGCTGTGATTTATGCCCCAGGATGGGAGGTCGAAAATCATGTGTTTTGTCCACAGGCTCGGTTCCAATGAGTTGACATCTGTGCAGTCTGGTGAAGATGGCTGCAGGTCGTAGCAGGCTAAATCGTTCACCTGGGAGGGAGATTTTAGTTTGGGAGTTTGTGTTTATTGGTGGCCTGCGTACTAGTTGACACATGAGCCATGTGTGTCAACTGGTCTGTGTCAACTCAGATTTCGGTTTCACATGTTGCAGAGCAATCTCTAAATGCACATGCAGCAATGTTGAAAAAAGACAAGTGAAGCGACAATCTGAGTTGACACAGGCCAGTTGACACAAGTGTGGCTGTCAATGCTTGTCCATATTGTGACTGGTATTTTGTCAAACATGTTCTCACCTTTTTATCCAAACAGTTGAAAACATCCCACAGTGGGATTGGATACTTTGCAACATCCATGTTTGTGAATAGGGTAGTAAAACTGAAAATTATTCTTTGAATAATGCCACTGATATTTATCCAATGTAATAATCTAACAGTATTAGACAGTAAGCTGTTGACAATAATAAAGAGGCAATATTACAATTTAATTAAACTTGGGCCATTGCCTTGCCAGCAGAAACCTGTAAACAAACAGAGATATGTATAAACAGAATGCAATCGCATTCACATGCTACACATGCTATATACTGTAGCTACATTACATTAAATTGCATGTAACTTGATGTATCACATCTATATATTTACATTGGTGTCAATTTTCAAATACAACAAGAGCTCAATCAAACCAGTCAATTCAATGACAAAACTGCAATAAAAATTGCAAAAACACAATTGGGTGAAAAAAACACGCGCACAAAGCTGCAACAGCACCAGTAAATAGCAGAATTTTTGACAAAACTAGTGCAGTTACACTCAATAACTTTCAGTTGCTTTGTGGCAGAGTGAACAGAACAGACTTAGTTGTAGTTGACGATGGCAAAGTCTAAAATTTAGTGTTTTTTTGTAAAATAATTAAGAATTGTGATTTTTTTTTAACAATCTCTCTAAAATTGTGTGCTCTCTCAAATGGCAACTGTCAGCATCATAATAGCTGTTTTTATCAACACAAGAAGATACCGGAAAAAATTGAACATTTACTGAAATTCGGAATTTTCGATAATCGATCATTGAATGTGTTTACTGACAGTGAAAAAAGTCAAAAACTTTTCAAAAATCCAAAAATTTAAAATCAGTCAGGTTCAAAATTCAAAATTGTCGAATTTTAATTTGCCAGCGTCAGTGGCAGTCGCATGCATTCTTTCTGCAGTTGGGCCGGCCCAAGAACCTGTATAGCAGTATAATGCATAAGATAAACATGCATTGCATTATACTGCTGTTTCAATCCAACACACGTACATACGCACGCTAATGCATGAATTCAAAGCATGGAAGCAGCGCTGCAAATTTAATGAAAACGTAGGGCGCGCGTAAGGCGCGAGTAGGCATTGGGGGCAGTCCCAGACCCTGTAAAATGCTCTGTAAAATGTAAAATGTCATGCAAAGTGTCAAAAGTAATGTAAAATGCCGTGTAAAAGGGCAAACATATACTGACATTTTCCAGGGCATTTTACATGACGTTTGACATTTTGCATGACATTTTACATGGTCTGGGACTGGCACCTGAAGTTGTGCACGTCTGTGAGCAATTTCACACATTAGTATCGTTCTGGGCGCCTTACATGCACCTTACGTTTGTATTGAATTAGGCCCCAGGGCCGCATGCATGCAGAGTTGCGAAATGGAGGGTAGAAATGTGATGTACATATTTCCCCTCACGATTTAATGAGTGGCATCGGATGATTTACTAGGATAAATTGTAATCGCATCATGCACAATATCTGACAATTTTGGCAATGGCTTAATTTTACATTGGTAGAACATTCTATTTTACGTGGGAGCTATCCAAAAACACTAGGTATTTCTGTCGCTATTTGTTGCCGAATAGAACTCGTTCAAGGTGTGTGCGTAAATCGATAAACCCAAATTGAATTTGCAAACAACGTATGTACCTAAGTGTGAGTAAACGATTACAAGCACTTTCCTTTACAACATTACAGAAAATTCTAAATTTTAAGTTTGCAATGCGTAAATCAATTTACACATGGGAATTCGCTCACGAGCAAATGAGGCACATAATTTACTGTAAACTTACATCTAAAATCTAAGAAATATGAAGATATCACATTAACAGCAGAAATTCGAGGGGAAAGAAAACAATGTCAAAATATATAAAATCTATTTTTTCACTGTAAAAAATAAAAACCCAATAGCTAATTCTGTTGCCATAAATACACTGTATTTATAGACAACCAAGCACTATCTCAAATAAGTTGATTGATACATTTTATGATTGGGGTTTGCATGAAAGATGTGTCAGCGTCACACTAGAAAATGTGTCATTTTGTATTCATGGTTTGGTGACTAATTGTCCAGTCAAATACATTTTTGATGACACTATTTAATATGAGAATGATGATGTGTTAGAATTTGTAATTGATTTTGCATGGAAATAGACAGTGGAAATGTGGATTTTTTTTAGAAATGGACTATATTTTCATATCAGACAGAACGCTATAAGCAAAGAATGTTACCGTAATCTAATCAATAATGAATCACGTGAAAATTGTTTATCAAATTAACCCATAATGAAAGCAATATAACGTGATGGAAAAACAATGTAAATTTATGTAAATAATAAGTGTAAAAAAATGTTTGTTAAAATTAAGATTAAATAGATTCTATTGTATAGAGCGCGATGAAATTTCCAGCAAATGCAGATTACCTCCATTTGATAAAATTAAATACTTTCAATTGAGCTCAACATCCCCAGTCCATCACAAATCAAATCGCAAAAAAACGACTCCAGCAAAAGATAAACTAGTCAATTCACATTCAAATTCGACAACAAATTCACACGCGGTATCATACTCAAATACACACATAAATATAAATATAAAGCTCTGTGATAAGGCTTAGTGTAAGTAATCAAATGCAAAGTGCAAATAGGCCTTCGTTTCAGTGCAAAATTACCATTTGCATCTGGGCGCAGAGGGCAACGCGGAGATGTGAAATATTCCATAAATGTGTACATGTATGTATGTAAATACACAAATACATACACTACACAATAGAGCTCAAGCCCAGTAGTCAATGTATACACATGGAAATCTATAGTGTATGTATGTGTGTACTCAGATGTGTGCATGAGATTTTTATTGTGGTGCCAGGGGGCCAGTGAATGTTTAATTAAATAAATGTGAGTGCATTTTTGAATGGGCTGCCATGGTAACACGAAAATTGGCGATGTTTTCAACGATATATTATGACAGATTTGTTTTGATCTACAAAGCATTTTTCATTGAAATGGAGCTAGGTAGGGATGAAAAACGTTGTTTTTTCAATGAACCGGTTCAAAAAAAACTTATTTTTCTTCAGAAGTATTTTTTTCAAAAGCTCCCAGATATGGTTATGAGTCAACATGTACAGGTAAATCAGACAGGTGGCAGTACTTTGTAATGTGATATATGCCATAGACTGGCTGTGGAATCATGGGATAACATTATAAGTGGTGATTTCTGTCAAAAATTTCCATTTTTACATCAACTGGTTTTCATCACCAGTTATCACCTTTTGTTGAACATTTGTCACATCAGTGAAGTTGGGCATGAAATAGTACTTAAATAAGGTTACAAGATAAGGCTAATGCACTGACAGTGATGTTTCACAGTTTAAAAGTATGTGGGAGCACATTAGCTGAATATTATATATTACACTAGCATATCATGTCTTACTATGACAGAATAGCACAACAAATGGAAGCTTTACTCTAAAAATGACGCAAAATCAATGAAACCTACCAACAATGGCAATGTACATGAGAAGTTGTGTGTTTGCATGCGAAAAATTGCAAAATACCTAGTGCTTAGTGCAGCAATATTGGGCATAATGTTATTACCAGAGTCAATTTTAGTCTTGTGCTGAAAAGTAAAAATTTAAATACAGTTTGTAGTTTCAGGTAGGGTTCAAACGGGATCCCGATCCCGATCCCGGATCCCGTGAAATTCCGGGATTTACCAGTCCCGATCCCGATCCCGATCCCAAAACCCCAATCCCGATCCCGATCCCGAAATCTCAAAAATACCAATCCCGATCCCGATCCTGAAAATTTTCAAATCCCGATCCCGAGAAACTCCCAAGTCCGGGATCCCGATCCCGGAAAAATTAGTGGAAATTATAAAAAGTGAAATAATGACGTTTTTGCATGCAAAAAAGTGGATGCAAACCCCCAGCGTCAATTTTATGCCACTTTTCTGGCATCCAACAGTGTTTTGAGACCTTTATGAACAACTGTGAATGCCAGAAAAATGGCCGAAATCTCTATCCCTAGAACCCAATCCCGATCCCGGAAAAATGCCTATCCCAATCCCGATCCCGATCCCGTGACCCCAATCCCGGCCAATCCCGATCCCGATCCCGAAATCTCAAAAAATTAATCCCGATCCCGATCCCGAAACCCCAATCCCGATCCCGATCCCGATCCCGAAATCTCAAAAAGTGAATCCCGATCCCGATCCCGATCCCGAAAAGTCAATCCCGTTTGAACCCTAGTTTCAGGTACAACATTCTCTAATCAAATGTTTTATGTTCAATACAGCTGGGTGAGTTTTAGCCAGAAAATGAATCTGCATGACAAATGAATCTTATTCAGAAATGATAACAAAAATTCTGGTGAAGCTATCGATACATTTTTCTCCCAAGAATGCAACACGAAGTAGCACTAGTACACAGTATACTGTTCATTTTCTTTTGCTGAAATGTCAGTCAATAAGTTTTGGGCTCGTGAAGCGACATTAGCATTGAAAAAATCTCTGGGAGATTTATATTTAAAAAATCTCAGAAAATCTAAAAAACTACAAGATGTTCTGAAATTCATATTTTTTCCACGATTTTCCAGAGAGATTTAATTATATTTTCGTTTTGAGAGATTCTTAAAAATATCAGAAAATCTCTCAAATTCTGATATTTATATTTATTTATATTTTTTCCAGGGTTTTTTGAGAGAGATTTAATTATATTTTATTCTTGAGACATTTTCTGAGATTATATTTAATTATATTTTCCAAAAATTGATGATTTTTCCAATGCTGAGCCACATAAATATGTGCAAGTGCAATGTAAACTGGTGGCACATATAAATGAGAAATCAGGTACCTCATTTTTCACAACAATCTCACAGGGAAACGTGCAGCCCAATATGGCTGCCATTTGTTGTGGGGGTGCCCACAACATTTGCCTACATAAATGGCAAGTGGCACCCCATGGCACCCCCCTGTTCTGCTGTTACAGATTGATCAAGGTTTTTTGCCAATTTTTTCCTGGAAAATATAAATGAAAATTTTTAAAAAACCACACAAAATATAGCTGCGGTAAAGTGTGCAGCCATTTTTTGGTGTGCTGACAACATAAGTAATGAATTCACTTGTGTTGGTGCTTTTTCCAAAAATAAATGTTCCTTGTGGCTTGCCAAAAGCCATATTTTGACCCGCTGGTCATTTGTGGGTATATTTTGACCCCCATTCCACTACCCCCACATAAAAATGGCCCCCAATATGCAGACATGTGCTATGAAGCCAGCTCAACAATTATGTCGAACTTTGTGATAATCCAAATTGCGATTGTTATTGAAAAACCATGATTTTCAACTTTCTGGACATGACCTAGTTTTTTGTCTGGCCCATTCAAACTAGATACATGGCACATTGGCCATTGGCCCCCATAGATTTTTTACAGATAATTAGTGCCAACATTAAATGGGCACAATTATTTTGTGATTTGTCTGGCGACATTGGAGGCGTCGGACACGCTGTCACCCAAGTGCTCTCTTTACACAGGGCCATTTCTAGCATTTGCTATAAACTATATTTGAGTGCAAAAACGGGGCCCAGGAGCAGTCATATGTTGCCCCTGACACCAAACAAGCCAATTCTGGCCCCCATGTGCTCTATGAATAGCTTGGGATAGTGGATTATTCACTTTGTAAAACCTATGTTTTTGTCCAAAAAAGTTTTTCAGTTTGATCAACAATGCCATCATTGTGTGGGGATTCTGGGGGTTCTGAGGGGGTGGAAAAGTTGTACATACTGTGAATCTACCGATGTTAAAAAAACTTTTTGGGCTCAAATGTCCAGAATAAAAATTATAAAAAATTGAAATTTCATCGGGAACAAAAATTTGTATGGAATTCTCATTTTTATTTTCCAGAAAAAATGTGAAAAATTTTTTTTTTCTGCACCAAGGGTGGCCTGAGGGGGGTGCCCCCTAGGGTATATATAGTAAATACTTGGGGGCACCCTCACACATAATGAAAGCCTAACAGCTTGCATGTGGGATTTGTAAAATACAATAAAGTGATTTTCTCATTTATATTTTCCACCAGTTTATTATGTCCACCGAGTAAACACAAATATATTGAGAAAGTGTTCAATATCAAATGTTCATCAATGATTGTTATGTATGTTTCTCAAATCCCTAATAAACCCACTTTTTGGCATCACTCCAATTTTCACTCATGTACATTCTACAATAAACTTAAAAAAACACATGTGGTGGGAAAGAATTACCCACCCACAAACAACTGTGCCCAGTATTTTATATACACATAAATATGCACATGCTGAAATGGGCCATGTGCCTTTGCAATGAATAAATACAAACATGACATGCCATGCATTCGCGCTGTTTATATTTTAGTGGCTGACTGCCTGCCGAAAAAGTGGCATTATGCATGTAGCAGATGCACCAAAAAGGACACGAAAATCACATTTATACTGGCTTTTATAGTTGAAAACATGTGCCAGATTCAGAATGTTATCAGCTTAGCTCGCGTGTACTAGTGCATAAATAATATAATAGAGCCAACAATACCTAAATATATACATTCATAAACACATTTGTGTGTATTAACATTGGTTGGTAGAACCTGGGTTTCACTAAACTTACACAATGCAAACTAATACTAAGTGCATGCAATAACATAGACTTTAGCTGTAATTTCTAATGCAACACCAAGTAAGACATGCATACGTAAACTATTTTCAAATTACTAGTCTAAATATGTAAATAAAAGGTTTGCACAATTTATCAAGATTACATAAATATCACTGCGCTTTATGGGCCCGGACTCAATTTGAACGTGGGGAGGGTGCAAGTTAAGAAAGTGAAATGCACACGTTAGAAATTGTGAAATTTGTGAAAGTGAAATGCGCCATGACTTTGTTTGTTTTAACATAACTACCGTATTACCTCGAATTATCCCCCCCTTGAATTATCCCCCCCTTGAATTAACCCCACCCTCGAAATACCCCCCCCTAAATTTCGGCTGAGGAAACAATAAACCCCCCCTCGAAATACCCCCCTAAAATTGAGTGTAACGTGAACGTACATGACAAATACCGCAGTTTGTGATCTGTACAATGCAGAACACACGTTAAAACTGATGATTAAGTGACGTTAGGGAAGGGTTTTTGTGTATATACAGTAATATATGCCTATAAACACACATAAATCTTTGTAATTGTTCGATTTTTCTACGTCTGCGAATGGGGGATTTCCGATAATTTCTGGCGAAATAATAGACCCCCCTCGAATTATCCCCCCCTCAAATTTTGCTGGCGAAATAATAAACCCCCTGGGGGTATTTCGAGGTAATACGGTAAGTACGGTATTTCTTCTAATAAACGGTATACATCCAGTATGTAGTATTTGATTGAATTACTACAATATTGTAGAAATTCACGAAAATACTACAAGTAGAAGGGCACCTCCAATAGAACGGCAGATTTTGGCACGTTTTTGCGCTCGCTAAAACAATAGAACGGCAGCGTCCAATAAAACGACAGGTACATAGATATTACGTTGGAAGAGTGCAATACCTTTATAAAAATGAATGGCGAGAACGTTCAAGACATTTAAAATATTGAGATTCAATCACAAATTGATGCTCTGATATTCAAAGGTTTCTCAAATTTAAAAAAAATAAAACACTGTACAAATGAAAAATGTGTAAAAATGGTGAAAAATAGAACGGCAGCTAAAAAGTTGACAAAAAATAGAACGGCGCTCTTATATTAGAAGAAATACGGTAGGTAGAACAGTTTCTACTAAAATCCCGATTGAAAATCGTAAGAAATTGAAATGCTAAATAGTAGGCAGAAAACACAATCTGACACAGGCTGCAGGATTTTCAAAAAGTAATAAATAATAAATACATACGTAATGCATGAAACATGAAGATACCTAGCTTGCTTTACTGTATTTACCTTTTACGCTTATGTATTTATTTTTAAACATACCTAAATATATTGTCTTTTGAGAGGTGAAAATAATAAACCAATTACCTTTTTATATTAATCTATTTATGTGGATACCTTCGGAAGGAACTATACGCTTCCCGAAGCAGTGATATCAAAACGCAAAAAAAATCGCAATTAAACATGCTCATAGTTGTTAAAACGCATTTACGTTTCATCAAAAATACCTATACTCGAATAATGAGTAAATACGCTTAAGTTTCCACCGGAAAAAATATCAGTACTCACCTTTACCGGTACTTCTGAAAGTACCTGAGTGCAGAAAACGCAAAATGAAACATTAATGGGGTGCAAAAACGACACACACAAATTGAAAGCGCTGCAAAAATGGCAGCAAAATTGAACGAAGTATAGAATAGGTATACTCTCCGGACCGCAAAGTATGCGCCCAAAATTATTCATGTCTTGGTCTTGGTCGATAACGCGCGAGCTGGATACTTATCTATGCACTTTCACAAAAAGAAAAATATTATAAGAAAGAAAAAGGCTGAGTAGCATACACACGGGGAATGTTTTTTCCCATCATGTTTTTTGTATTTTTGCTGGAATTATTTTTATTTTATAAATGATAACGTCATGATGGAGTGTTTCCTTCAGAAAAATGCATAGCATGCGTAGGGTGTCAACAAAAACTTTTTGGCGGAAAACGGAAATGGAAACGGAAAAATTTTTGCACTTGCCGGAAAACGGAAACGGAAACGGAAAAAATTTTGCACTTGCCGGAAAACGGAAAACGGAAAAATGAAAGGCCGGAAAACGGAAACGGAAACGGAAAAATTTGCCAAATATATGCCGGAAACGGAAATAATTTGCTGAAATGTTGCCGGAAACGGAAAAAAATTTGCAGAAATTTTGCTAAAAATGGGCAAAATTCACATAATTAAGAGCCTGCATGCATGTTTACCAGTTTGGCTGAAACAGAAAACAAAAAATTGAGCTGGAAAGTGACAAAAGCTGGAAAAACAGATAATTGAACCGGAAAATGGAAAAAAGGCGGAAAAACCAAAAATTAAGCCGGAAAACGGAAAATGAGCCGGAAAAACGGAAACGGAAACGGAAAAAAAATTTAGCAGCCGGAAAACGGAAACGGAAACGGAAAAAAATTTGCCTGCGGAAAGCGGAAACGGAAAACGGAAAACGGAAAGTTGACACCCTAAGCATGCGGTCCGCTGAGTAACTCGGCTGGCCGCAAAGTATGCGCAGAATCCTACCATAATATAATGAATTTTATGATAAATTATTCCATAGTAAAAAATGAAACATTATGATGAAAAAACTGTATAATTTTTGGTTCATTGTTCAGATGGGTTTTTGTAGGTTTCATACTAGGTAAGTGTGATGTCCGCTGAGTTAGGGAACGTGATGACTTTTGATTTTGACTCACTTTTATGTTTTCCTTGGACTTTTACACACTTTTATATTTTCCTGTGTACATAATCAAAAAAATACTTGCTTTTACATTTTCCCAAAGTAAAAATATGGGTTTCTACATTAACAAACCTTTTATGAAGTGTGAAAGAAGAGATTTTTATTTTACATTTTGTGTACTCAGAAAAGTGAAAAATAAAATACTTTACATTTACTTAAAAACAACTTATAACAACTCTGAACATGTTTCATAACAAGATTGACAAGATTGTGAAAATACCTGTAAAGTGTTGTTATGTTGCCGAAAAATCTGTAGTGGTTGATTGAACTTAGAGTACAACACACTGGCGCCAGGTGGCTCTTGTTCAATACTGTACGCAGCAGAGTTGTTAAAAGTACCGAACTTTTTTCAAAGTATGTGTACCGTATTTCCTCGAAATACCCCCCCCCTCTCGAGACCACTATGAAACAATCACCCCCCCCCCTCGAAATACCCCCCCCCCAAATTGAGTGTAAAGGGAACGTACATGACAATAACTGTAGTTTGTGTTCAGTGTACTGCAGAACACACGTTAAAACAATGTCGGTGTCACGTTAGAACAGTGTACATACCATCTACATACTAATATTAGTCTACAGAACCTTATAAATGGGGGTTTTTGTTGCATTTTTCGACGTCTGCGTACGTTTCAGACGACAATTTCGTACTTGGTTTTCAAAAATTTTCTTGTGAAACAATAACCCCCCCCCCCCTCGAAATACCCCCCCCCCCTCGTTTAACCCCCCCCCCTCTCGGGACCACTATGAAACAATCACCCCCCGGGGGGTATTTCGAGGAAATACGGTATGCATAAAGTCAAGGACGTAGCTGGGGGGGGGGGGCGGGGGGGGCCTTTGGTGGCGCACGGTATGTTTTTTTCATACCTATGGTTTCCGACCAAAAAATAACTCTATATTTGTCCCGGTCGTTCAAGGACGTACGCAGGGGGGGGGGCGGGGGGGGGCGGCCGCCCCCCCCCCCCGTTCCCGGGTCGGACAGAAAAATTTGCCAGAAATGGCACTTTTCTGAGGCGAACGTGTGGGCAGTTTAAAAATTTTTTGCGCACAAGCGCGCAAATCCCCACCCCATTCTTTAATATATATTTTCTATTGTCAAATTGCATCAGAAAAGTGTCCAACAGTGCCAAAAGCGGCCCGAGTACCATATATAGGCATAAATAGATACCTATATGGTAGACGTTGGCGCCACCGCCAACACCAATACTGCCATGGCGCTGGCGCCTACAAATGGGGCCTTTACTATAGGGCCAAATTTTAGAGGGGGGGGGGGCGCCGCCCCCCCCCCCCGTTCGCCGGGCTCCGTATACAATCCGCCCCCCCCCCGCTCAAAAATCCTGCGTACGTCCCTGCGGTCGTTGTATGTGTATGTAATATACATACATGTACAGCAGTATTTGGCACCAATGCCAATGGCGCCATGGCGTGGTGCCTACGAATGGCGCTGGCGCCAAGGCGCATTCCTTTACCACAAGGGGCAAATTTTAGGGGGGGGGGGGGGCGCCGCCCCCCCCCCCGTTTGCCGGGCTCCGTATACAATCCGCCCCCCCTCACTTAAAAATCCTGGCTACGTCCCTGCATAAAGTATTTTGTTTTTACTCAACCCCTGAAAGCATAAAATAATTTTTATTTATTTTTACTCACAGGTAAATGAGAGTAAAATACTTGTTTTTTTCCAGGAAGTGTAAATGTGAGTTTTGTTTTCTCAGGAAAGCGTAAAAGTGAGTGAAGTTACCTTTTCTTTCAGGAAAATGTATAATGGAGCATTATCAATATTTACCCTGGACAACAAAAAGGTGTTTTCTTTCATTTAATAAGTATTCTTTATGAAAAGCAGGGGTATCTAATCGCAAAAATAATCTTTCTGTACTCGCAAGAATTAGTCTACTGTACTCGAGTACTCTCAAAAAGTAAGCATACATCGAGTACAGATACTTTTGTCAAAGTATGCGTATGCATATTTACTAGGTACGATACTCATCCGTACTTTTTGAGTAAGAGTAAATACGCATTAACAACTGTGGTGCGCGGTACAAAGTTTTATCGATTGGTTCAAATTCAACCAAATCTGTCCATTCATACCCTCCAGGGGTTGGTTATGTAAAAAGAAGTAAATAAAAAGATATAGGTACATAATGCATGTATTTATTAATGTTTTCTGTGTGCCGATGATGAGTTAAGCATCCCTGCCCTTCCTTCACAGTGCACATTTGGTCAATGTGAACCAATCGATAAATGTTTATGCGCTGCGTGGTGATGGAAAAGCGCCAGGACTTTGGCGCCAGGCGCCATGGCACTTTTCCGAACCCCGGCGCAAAGCGCCAATGGCGCCAGAGCAAAATGGTTTTCAAATGGTGCCATTTCCCGGCGCTTTTCCATCACTAAAGCGACATACTTTTTTTATTTACTTCCTAAGTGAATCACAGTGTGAAACTACCATCGGCATCAAACATTTCTCAGCATCCCAAAAATATACAGAAAGGGGTATTTACTACACCAGCTATCATGTCATGAAAACAACCACCCAAGGGAGTCTGACTATGGATTCAAACAAATAATGTTTTTGATGACATAATTTTTCAAAATACATTTTTTTCAAAGCTCCCAAGTAGATAAAGTTATGAGTAGTGATGGAAAAGCGCCATGGCGCTTGGTGCTATTTTGCTGTGGTGCTTGGCACCACACCCAAAAAAGCGCCATGGCTTTATTGGTGCTTTTTGCCTGGTGCCAGGAACAAAATGCCTGGCGCTGAAGTTGGTGCTTCAGACATTCAAACATAATATACATTAAAAATGTGTGTGGGGATGGCCAGATTTTTCAAAGGTTTTTAAAAAACTACTTTTCAAAAAACGGTGTTGTTGAAAAAAAAATACTATTTCAAAACGCTAAAAATTATTTGCTTTGCTTCACTAAAGACGGCGCCATGGGGGGTTTAGTATGGGGGGGGGGGGGGTTTGGGGGAGGGAGTTACCCCCAAACGCTCCAGCTATCTATCTATCCCCGAGGCCGCTCAACTATCTATCTGTGCCGAGGCAAAATTTTTGGCTACTATCACTCAACCTCCCCCCCCCCCAAAAAAAAATCGCCAGCTATCTATCTATCTGGATGCGATTTTTGAGGCAATGGTAACCCCCCCACACTGAACCCCTGGCGCTGTCTTTAGTAAAGGAGAAAAATTTTAGTCGCGTTTTAAAAGAGTATTTTTGTAACAACACTGTTTTTTAAAGTAGTTTTTTTAAAACCTTTGGGAAAATCTGACCATCCCAAAACAAATTTTTAAATTTTGAATTTTTTTATATACCGTATTACCTCAAATTACCCCCCACCCCCTCAAAATGGGATGGGGAAATAATAACCTACCCTTCAGAATGATGTACGTCATGTACGTAATACCGTATTTCCTCGAAATACCCCCCGGGGGGTGATTGTTTCATAGTGGTCCCGAGAGGGGGGGGGGGGGGTTAAACGAGGGGGGGGGTATTTCGAGGGGGGGTTATTGGGCCCACACACGCTAATTGACATTTGTTTTAAGGTATTGATAATGTCAACTCAAAGTCAACTGCCAATTTCGTGATTGACACGGTGACACTTTTAGTTGAAAACGTGCGCAATAATTTTGTGTCAACTAGCAGTAGACATTTTGTGTGGTAGTGTTTGAGTCAACTACGTAAGTGTACGCGTGCGCTTTAGTGTGCACGCGTTCCCGAAAAAGCGGACACGTTCATTTTTCCGCACATGCGTTCGCGAAATTACTAATGTGTGCATAAGTTTCTGAGCAGTATGCCAATTTAATTGCTAAATCTAAATGCTGAAGTAGATCTTGTGTTCAAAAGTACATATGAAAAGTTTGCTTTATTAATTTTGTAGTATTTTACAAGTTGAATATGTGATTTTTTGTGATATTCCTCATGTATTTTCCTTTTTGTTTATATTTCCATGTATATATTTTAAAGTCATTTTAAATTACATTTTTATAGATCAGTTCACGAAGTTGCAAGATGAAATAAAGTAAAATTTTACAACATATCAATGGATCAAGAGACTGAAACTGATTTTTAAAATGCAAATTATTGTAAACTGTCAAACCTGTAAATTACGTAATATGTATCAAGGGAATGAAATCACGGGGGGGGGGGGTTATTATTTTGTCAGAAATTTTCATATGGATTGTAGTAAATAGTGGGCATTTGCTTACCCAAAACAGGTAATAAATGTGGCCCAACAGGATATATTTGGACAAAAAATGTAGATAGCTACGCCCTAGTATCTATGTGTATCTGGGATGCAAATTAGCAGTAATAAATACATAGTATGTCATTGACATACTATGGTAGCTTGATGGTTCATTCATCCACACATTTTGCCTTTTCAGTTGACATTAAACATTTTAAAAAATGCGTAAGAAGCATACAAATTGGCAAATAAACCTACACAAAATACCAATGTGTCATGACAAATGTCAACTGAAGTTAAGTTGACAACGTTTGGACATACAGACATATTATGTAAAAGTTATTATTTAATTGACATTTTTAGGTGTGGTGTCAACTGCAGTTGCAATGTTTCAAGAATGGAAAATGTCTACTGAGGGTATCAAAAATGTCAACTGACTGAAAAGTGTCCGCTGCGAACATTTTTTCACCCAAATTTTGCATGCAGTTGACGCAAGTTTGTTGCAAACTATTTCAATTGAGAAAAACGTGCTAAAATATGCGAATTTTGAGCAGTCGACACAGTGCTCGCCGACTTACTAAAAGTAACTTAATTAATGCAGTTTGTGTGCAAATTTTACGAAATTAAAGGTGCTGTAAGAGAAAAATATGATGCACATTTTTCCTAAGAGAACTTTTCATGTGCAAAGTCTCCAAAATCAAATTAGAATTTTTTTTCTGAAATCTAAAAAGTTCAATTGACATTGGGTTTTTAGTATACAATGGATGCGAACTCATAGTTGACACAGTTTAAATATAAATGTTTTCAACTGGAAATTTGTTTTAGGGATATATGTGTATAGAAAAGTACTTTTATGCATGCAAATTCAATATGTTTCATGTGCAGGGAGCAGGACTCAATTACCAGGGACATTATTTGATAATTATGTTGATTGTGTCTGCTGATGTGAATGTCCAGTACATGGATATCAGTGCTCCTGGTGCTCAGTCTGATTTGGGTGTTTTGCTGACATCAACTTTTGGGCAAGACCTGATGTGAATTGACTTTAATTGTACTTATTATATCAATATATCTTATTTTACCCTTATTCAGTTGACAAATTAGTTTGTGCTTTATGTTGTTTTTCTATTATTCAGAAATGGCTCATTGTTGATTCCCCTACATGCACAACTGGCTGCAAGCGATGCGCGGCACCACAATTGATGATCACTTCAACGAGGATGGTGATGAAAGGGAGCCGCTGCAGGGAGTGATTGATCACCATTCACTTTGTGGCTGCAATGTGAGACTTACATTTTACTCTGCATTTCTTGTTAAATTTTACTTTTTATGAATAATGTCAACTGCTGCTGCAGCTTGGTTGGTGTGCTGCGGTCAACAATATGATTGACTTAGAGCCAGCTGACCAGCGTGCTGCTGAAGCCATTTGCCAGATGAGGGCATGCGCGAGAAGATCAAGGAGTGGATGAAAGAGGGTGATGGCAGAGTGCCATGGATAAACTGGCGCAATTGCTGAATTGACATTTTTGAATTTCAAAATGATATCAAGTATTCTAAATGTTGATAGAAACAAATTCAGTTGACACATTTGATGTATTTGTTGATGTCAATTCAGCAATATTTTTGGCAATTTACAAATTGAATTTTAAAAATTCAAAAACACTTACATTTCATCAAATTTTTGGTGGAGCATGTTAGGAAAATTTTGCTCTATTGATCTATAGATATAGCACTTTAATAGTTGTTGTCCAATTTTTTTACAAAATGTTTACATATTTAAGCTGTGAAAAATCATATCTTTCGTTTTCCAAGCTCGATTCTTTCAAAAAAATACTGGTATGTAGTGCTTTCTTTCGCCATCATGTTGTTATCTTTGTTTTTGTTACATCGCAAAAATTTGTTCAATGAAAAATAAAATTTGATTTTAAGAAATATAATTTTCAATCTTGGAAACAATTTTTTTTAAACTTGCTGTATGTATAAAAAAATCACTGACATTTATACTACATGAAATGACTATAAAATTAACAATTTATCACACATGTAATGAATAAAAAATGTTTCAATATCGAAAGTGAAAATGTTTTTTTAAAGTGTAGTGTTCTCACGATCTTTGATAATAAAGTGGCACAAAGTCAAATTAATTATGCTCCATCACACAACAGCTTTTAAATCACCCAAATCAAGTCATAGAAGGCAGGGTCAATTCATTTCTGAAAAGGGGTTTGGTCAGTTGACTTTTCCAGTTAACTACTTGGCACAAGTAGTGGTTGAATGCCTTAACGCGTTCGAAGGTAATGAAAATGTCAATTAGGAACCCGATTGCGTCAACTAAAACCTATTTGACGCTGAATTGACGCTAATTCCAGTGTCAATTAGTGTGTGCGGCCCCATTATTTCACAAGAAAATTTTTGAAAACCAAGTACGAAATTGTCGTCTGAAACGTACGCAGACGTTGAAAAATGCAACAAAAACCGCCATTTATAAAGTTCTGTAGAGTAATATTAGTATGTAGATGGTATGTACACTGTTCTAACGTGACAACGACATGGTTTTAACGTGTGTTCTGCAGTACACAGAACACAAACTACAGTTATTGTCATGTACGTTCCCTTTACACTCAATTTGGAGGGGGGGTATTTCGAGGGGGGGTGTTTGTTTCATAGTGGTCCCGAGAGGGGGGGGGGGTCAAACGAGGGCGGGTGGGTATTTCGAGGGGGGGGGTATTTCGAGGAAATACGGTAATTACGTCATGAATGCAATGTACATGATGTATGTTACTGCTAATTTGCATTGCAGCTATACTCCGGTTACTTTACACCCTGCACGCGTGGTTCCGGCTGGAAGTGTGCCAACGATGGTTAACGCGTCCGAGTTTCATAAAAAGATGACAAAATTGATTGTTGTTGTAATGTTTTTCATTAACATATTCACATCGATGATTTTTTTTCATATTTTTACGGAAATCGCATGATTTACTAATCATTGGCACGCTTCCAACACGAGACATAAATCAGTGCGAGGGCAGAGTATCACGTACGCCGAGTATACACATAGACTAGTTTGTGTAGCTATCTACGTTTTGATGTCCAAATATACCCCGTTTGGACACATTTATTACCTGTTAGGGTACGCAAATGCTTACTTTTCACTACGATCCTGACGAAATGATAAAAAAAAACCTCGAATACCCCCCCTGGAATTAACCCCCCTCAATTTTTGCGACCGAAATAATAAACCCCCATGGGGGTATTTCGAGGTAGGTTCGAATTATGATTGAATGTCTGAGGATCGCGCACTTAACGTTTATCCTGGAAGTGCCTGGAACATATATTATCGTTGATTTCTGCCAAGCTTCCAGAAAGTGCATGCATATGAATTTATTGTAAAATCGTGGCAATAAGGAAGTAAATGTCATATTCGTAATAAATATTCCTAACAGATTTATATTCAATAATATTTTCATAAATTTTAAATAAAAATGAGCGAGCAAATGATTTTTTAATGGAAATAAAATCGAAACAACAGAAAAATAATAAAAAAACATCAAAATTAATTCAAATAGAAAATAGCAAGATGTCAAATCAATAAATAATAATGATGAATTGCGCGAGCTGAGTAATGTGTCGACTGGGCGCAGTTAAAAATAACAAGCAAAATGCCACTCAGATATTAAGACTGAAGCTAGCTCTTATTTTACTCAGACACGTTTACTGGTTGGAATTTATGTAAATACTATAATTGCATGCTAAATATTTAAAGGAAAACCGTTTACAAACCGCACCCATTATTTTTATTGGTCAAATCTAAATACCATATCCCATCAGAAAAACTCCCAAAAATAGAACTTTTATCATCACATCACATTGCTATTTTTCATTAGCAGGGAATTTGCACAATTCATCATGTAACATTTTCATCAAAATATGATAGCAATTTCTGTAGCTCATGCAGTCCAGTCAGTAGATAACTTGTAAACATGTAAGCAAAATCTAGGTTAAAAATGTGGGACATTTTAAGACAAAAAATGCAACTGCCAACTCAACTCTCTGATTTAAAAGTCAACTCATCTGTATTGAATCCACACCAACAAATATTTCTAATGTAGTAAATTGTGTTTTATGTTTTATAAATCTCCAAATGTAAAAATGCAAACTCCCCCAAACAAATCTGTGCACATTCTTAATTCAATGGGCCACCCTAGCACCCATATGATTGCAGTAAACAACAGTAAAAGCTGTGGAGTAAACAACTTGGGAAATCTTCATAAAACTGGCCACAAAGTGAAATGGCTTTGGGTGGCTTTCAAGCTTATATACATATTTGCTGGTGGGGTTTCATGCTATACAAAGTGGGTTACCGTAGTTCGATGAATATGGTCCCGTAAACAATTATGCACTATTTTAACCCATAGTGAGAAGGAAGTAATGTGGCAAGAATGAATAATAGTTTATGGCTCTTTATTCAGATGAAATATGGTCGATTGCATTGTCAGGTATAAGTATTTTACATGCCTACGTATGTACGTGTTTATGTAAACACCCACGGCTGGTTTCATGCATTTACTTGGGTCCATTTTTGTTTCCATGCATGATAATGTGCAGCATTTCTAGAGTGTAAATCATGGGTTTGAAGCTGCAGAAAGCATGTAGAGGTGGGACTGGTCATACTGATAGAATCGCATAAATACTTCATAGAGAATGTTGCTACCGTATTTCCTCGAAATACCCCCCAGGGGGTTCATTTTTTCAGAGTGCGAATTTTGAGGGGGTATTCAGAGGGGGACTTATTCGAGGGGAGTTATTATTTCCCCAGAAATTTTCGAGAGGGATCGTAAATAGTAAATACCGGCTTTTGCATACACAAAACTTGTATTTATAATAATAAATGTGATAAAACAGGATATATTTAGACATAATGATAAACCTATATGGCTATAAAATTCCTTTTTTTTACAAACTAGTATATGTGCAGCTGCGATGCATATTGGCAGCAGGTAATACACATTGCATAGATGATGAACCTTATTCCAGAGGGGTATTTCGAGGGGGGGGGGTTTCTCAACTCGAAAACACCTGGGTGTATTTCGAGGGAGTGTTAAATCAAGGGGGTATTTCGAGGAAATACGGTATTTTAAATATTTATATTTGGTTGATTGATGTCACATGATAAACTGTGCAATAAGGTGTAGTGTGATGAGAGAAAAATACAAAAATTCTGCTCTGTATTCAGATGTGATATGGTAGATTTCACTGTAAAATGTGAGATCAGTGGATTAATTGGAATGGCGGTTCAGTTGGCGAAACTGCGCGTAAATACAGAGAAAATTGTCAGCAGCAGTAAGCGGTCATTTGTCATGATAGGCTTTTGCAAAATGAACAATAAGTAGATAAATACATATCATTCAGTCAACAGCCAATTTCCTGGGGCCGCTCCCAGACCCTGTCAAATGTCATGCAAAGTGTCAAAAGTCATGTAAAATGTCAAACGTCCAGTAGGAAATAAACATTTGAAATGTTAATAATGGACCAAAGGTCAGTGCCCCTCTGTTAAATATTCCCCAAAGTTTGAAAAGTCACGTTTAATGTCATGTCATGAGAAATGTCTAACACGCAGTGAGAAATAAAAGGAAGTTTGACACTTTACATGACATTTGACATTTTACAGGGTCTGGGAGTGGTCACTGGAGCCAGATTAAATTTACGTTTAAGGATACGTAAGGCTCTTCTGAATCCTGAGGCATCGTAGCGTCTCGGCCAGATTTGAAAATCTCGGGGCAATTTTTGCGCGCAGAAAGTACGCTAAAACGCAATATCGTTGATCAGGGGAAAGTTAGTCTCAGAGAAGGCGGAGTTTAGATCAAACATCCTTCTTTGGCACCAATCCAATTGCGAAATTAGTGATAAAACAAAAATACGAAAATCGCGGTTTGCCTTTCATGTCATAACCGCGCAAGGATGAATTTTTACGACTCTTTGGGCTATGGGTCAGCTCTGGAAACGTCTCGTTTAATTCACGAAAGCTGGCCGGCACCTTTGGACGCGCAAACGTCACGTTTCAGCCAGTTGGCACAAAGCCAGAATGTCGCTTTCGCATCGATGGATGCCATGAAATGGGCGGATATTTTGTACCTGGGTTGCGAGAGATTGCTACTGTTTCCCGCGTTGGATTTGTTCAATGGTTGATCTTTTTCGTCACGTTTTTTTTCTATTTGTATCGTTTCGTCACGTGTATTTTCGTCACAGTGCGCCGTGCCACGTGGCCGTACGAATACGATGCGGTGCGCAGCTGTCTTTCGCCCCACGCTCGAACCAGTTTATTTACGGTGTGTTTTTTTGTGGTGTTTACAGCGAATCCTACGCATTTTTCGGTTGCTATTACGCGCTATCCTGTATTCATGCGAGTGACAATTTTTTTTTCGAAAGTGACAAAATGTGGGACTTTTAACAAGGGAAAGTGAAATTTAAAATATGGTGAAAAATTTGAGGGATCACTTCTTGACGTTTCCGAGCTTAATCCAATTTTCGAACTTTTGGAGTTACCGACTTCTAGAAGAGGGCGCTTTAGAAGAAGAACTTTATGTTCTCTCCCAATTTTGCAGCCCTCCCAGATTTCACTACAAACGTAATCCTCCCAGATTTCACTACAAACGTTTCCATCTTCCAGCTGGCCCTCTACCTGGACGACTTCAGCGAAGTTCGCTTTTACCCCCCTCAAACGAACGCAAACAGCAGTCAATTTTTCGACGCGACGCAAAATCAAAATCACTCTACCGGTTTTTCCGGATTCGAGTACTTTTGCGCGTGTTTCGCGTCTCATGCAAAAGTGCACATGCACGGCCGGCCGCAGTTCGGATGCGTGGATGTGCCCACGGATTGCGTGTATTTCACGTTGTTGCAGGTGGGTGTAGGGTTGGAAAAAAACGTTTTTTTTAACTCGATGTTTTTTTAAAAAAAACAACGTTTTTTTAATAAAAAACGTTTTTTAGTTTAAAGATCCCAGATAAGACCTAGTGTCAACATATATAGGTATATCAGACAGTGGCAATACTCGGTGATGTTAAATATGACCATATGATGGCTGTGGAGCCATGGGATAGCATTATAAGTGGTGATTTGTGTCAAAAATATCCATTTTTTTGTCGACATGTTCGTATATCGCCTTATAGTCGATTGTTTGGTGACTTCAGGTGAAGTTTGGAACGGAATAGTGATCAAACAAGGTTATAAAAGGAGGTTGTTACTTTGGGGGTGAAGTTACACACTGTGGAGGTACATGGAAGCACATTACCTCAATATTGTATAATACAGCAACATATAACGGCTTATTCACCTATGGTAGCACATAGAAATCGATGCTTTGATACTAAAAATGCCACAAAACCAATGAAAACAACCACCAATACCTAGTGCTTAGTACTAAAAATTCTGGCCGATGTTTTTAAAAAAACAAACATTTCGGACGTCATGTTTTTTTTAAAAAAACAACGTTTTTTAAAAATAAAAAACGTTAAAAAAACATCGGCCAACCCTAGGTGGGTGTGGGTGGATCATTTTTGGGTGTGTTTTTAAGCAAAGGGTGTGTATTTGAGGCTGTTTCGCAGTTCTAAGCTATTTCGTTGCATACTGTACTCGGCGGACCGCAAAGCATGTGCTGAATCTCACCATAATGACATGAATAAGATATTGATAAATTTCATAATTAATTGATCCATGGTAAACACGAAATATTATGATGAAAAACTGTAAAAAAATTTCGGTTCATTATTCAGATGGGTTATGGTAGGTATCCATACTAAGTGTGATGTCTGCCGAGTATACCTTTTTTATTTTTTCGATGTGGGTTCGATAAAAACAATGTTATTAAATCATTAGCGTCAAAAAAAGTTGTTCAATTTTTCGTTTTATATGGAAACAAATTTATCGTGTGATGAGATTTCTAAAGTAAAGTATTTCACCCAATTGCAGGAATACGCCCGCGAATTGTTACCCGCAGACGGGCGATTTTCCTGGCTCACAAACACGCTGGATTCCATAGCCGCGCAAACTTCCCACAATGAACAAAATGCCGCCACCAATCACCAACATTTCAGCCAGAACAAAAGCGGCATTCAGATGAACGAGTGTAGCCCTAACTCCGGCCGGAATTTGTCCTGTGGTTATTACGGCGGTGGCAATGGCGCCGCCTCGCCCCTGGGGCTGTTGAAATTGGACGCACTTGAGAAATTGGCTTCTGGGGGCACTGTGGGTTTGGGTTGAGTTTATTAGGGATTTTCGAGCTATAAGTTTTGTATCGACGTTTTTGGAAAGTCAAATTTTGAATATGGGATTGGGGCGCTTTCAAAATGTTTCATCTAAAATCAACAAACATTGCCTCCCCTTTCAGCAATCTAGCTTCCTGCACACGTCACCAGCTCAATATAAACAAATGTCATTCATTTCTACGACACATAATCAGAGTCAATTTTTGGATACGAGCCAGAAAATGCCCAATGAATTATCCACCCGTGTACTGGCTACTAGTTGGACATTTGCCAGAATTTTGCTCGAGACTTGGTGTGATGTTCAAGGAGATGTGGTGAGCATTTTCTTTTTTCGTCAAGTATGATGAATTTTGCCCGATTGCTATAGTTTCTACATTTTCACTTTAGGTGGTTGAATCGCGGAAAATTGATAATGTTTTTAATGTTATGGATGGTGTAATGACGTTTTGCTGAACAGTAAGAATTGCCTAAATGGTAAAAATATGGTATTTTTACATTTTAAAAATTTCTGAGAATCTGTGTTTCTGAGATATTTACGCGGTGCGTATTTAAAGAGCCTTACAATGTTATGAAGCGTCATCGAGAAACAATTTCAATCCAATAGATTTTATGGAACAACTAGAACAAAACCCTCAATTTATCATTCACACGTTTTAAAGTTCCAAAATAAAAACAAAATCCCCCACAAAATTGTCAGGCCCTCCCGCCAGCGGACCGTCTCATGGCTATACGTTATCTAGTGAAAATGATCCTGGCATTTTGCGGTCACGACACTCAGCAATCTATGGCTCAACTTGGCAACAATCCAAATTTAAATTCAGTTTGTTCCAGCATGGTCGATTCTATTGTGAAGGGACCCCTTTGGGTGGTGCTGAGCAGATGTTTTGAGGGGTGGCCATTGGATGCGAGTTTTAGACACCCACTTGGTCGGTTTTTGGGGGTGCTTCATTCTGTGATTGCGATTTTGTGCGTTTTGTGGATTGATTGTGTATAGTGATAGTAAAAGTCACTTTATGTGGGGTTAGGCACAGTTCCTTTGCGCTGGGCTGAGTATTTCTATCCGCAAATACATAAATGCTTAGAAGACAAGGTGCTTTCGACAAGGGATGCCCAGCGCTTTTTCAACCGTTTTTTAAAGTCGCTTTTTTAAAGCGCAAGTTTCCCAGCACTTAAAAGCTTAAAAAAGCCGTTTTTTTCCGTCGCTTTTTTCCATTCCTACTTCGGAGCCGTACAAAAATCAAAAAATTTACCCCCTCACCCAGAACTCTACCTCGCCTACATCCAACCCAATCGGTACACCTCAAAATGGGCCACCCCTCAAAATCTGGCCGCATTCGTGTCGGAAAACGAGCAATTCTACACGCGTCTGTTGCAAATGGCCGTCGACCGGTTGTGCAGAACACATTTGGATACGATTGAGGCGGTGAATTTGGTTATCAGATTGGCCAGAGTGCTGGGATCGGAGCCGCTGTGTGGCGCTGTGAAAACGGTTGTGACGAAAGGGGTGAGTTGGACCAGGGGAATTGTCAGAATTTTTGAGCGGGGGTGGTTGTATACCCCCAAACCACCCAGCTATCAATCTATCCCGGAGGCCGCGCAGCTATCTATTTATCCCCCGAAACCCCCCACCCCAATCGGCCAACTGTCTACCTATCTGGAGCGACTTTTTCTTTAGAAATTATACCACAGTTTTTGCTCAAAATCGCCTTTTTACCGCTCAAAATCGCGGTAAAGAATTTTTACCAATTTTACCTTCTACACCTTGAAAAAGTCTCGTAAAAAGTGTAAATATTTTGATTGATAATTGACCAAGGACGTACGCAGGGGGGGGGCGGGGGGGGGCGGCCGCCCCCCCCGTTCCCGGGCCGGTCATAGAAATTTGCCAGGAATGGCACTTTTGTAAAGCGATTTTGTAGGTACAATTGAAAAATTTTTGCGCGCAAGCGCGCAAACCCCACCCCTTTGTTTAATGTATCATTTCAGGTGTCCAAACAGCATTATAAAAGTGCCCAACGTGTTCATAGTAGCTATATATAGGTCTTAATAGATACCTATATAGTATACGTTGGCGCCAACACCAACGCCAATACTGCCATGGCGCTGGCGCCTACAAATGGCGCCAGCGCCATGGCTCCATTCCTTAAGTATTGGGCCAAATTTTAGGGGGGGGGGGGGGCGCCGCCCCCCCCCGTTCGCCGGGCTCCGTATACAATCCGCCCCCCCCCGCTCAAAAATCCTGCGTACGTCCCTGTAATTGACAATATAATTGATACCTTTGGCCAGATTTTCAAAACTTACATATTCTATTTTAAAAAACCTCTTCACTTTTCTGATTATCTACCATTTTTCATTTATTTTCAGTCGCAACAAAGTTTTTACAACACAAATTTTGTTGAGGGCAATCTAAATCAACATGGCTCAATTAATTCCATTGCTGCTGCACCGCTGTATGATGCACTAATTGATGCACGGGCGGAAAATTTGGAGAATATCAAAACTTATGAACAAGATAAATGTAGAGATAAAAGCAGGTTGGTTGCATGAGAAAAGCGTTTTTATGTAAAACTGGAAATTGTGTATTGCATTGATGCTTTCATAAAAAATAATTGTTTTAATTCAAATGTTGGGCCGTGATGTATGTAAGTGACACTTTTGGTTTAGTAATGTAGTTTCATTTTTTGTCCTACCTAAATACCGTATTACCTCGAATTATCCCCCCCTCGAATTAACCCCCCCTCAAAATGGGCTGGGGAAATAATAAACCCTCCCTCGAAATACCCCCCCCCCCCCTTCGGAATGATGTACGTCATGTACATAATAAATACGTCATGTTTGCAATGTACATGATGTATATTACTGTTAATTTGCATTGCAGCTACACATAGACTAGTTTGTGTAGTTATCTACAGTTTTATGTCCAAATATATCCTGTTTAGACACTTTTATTACCTGTTATGGGTATGAAAATGTCTACTATTTACTACGATCCTTACGAAAATTTCTGACGAAATAAAAAACATCCCTCGAATTAACCCTCCCTCAAATTTTGCTGGCGAAATAATAAACCCCCATGGGGGTATTTCGAGGTAATACGGTAGTTCCCCATCAGTACGATTTTTCATGTGCAACCACCTCACAATGTGTATGATGGACAGTAAATCATGTGCCTGGTAATACTCGATGACTCAAATTGGGGAAAAAAATCAGCCATATTTCATTGTAATTTTGTAGTGCCAGTGTTGTGAATATTCACCAAAATCGCTTGATCATCCTTTGAAAGCTCAATAGCAGCACAATATCGATATTCAGTATCCTCGCTACGCAACCACTCAATCTCAGAACCCCCAACCTCTTTCAGCCAGCCTACGTGGCTGCAAAGTGCACTCTCGTTCCTGACTTCCGGAGAAAGTCCCACGGATCAATTGGGTCAACTGAAAAAATTAGACTCCGCCTTTAAAGAGGCTCAAGTAGTATGTAAAGAGGCTTTCAATTCGATTTCTGATTGGCCAGTGGATGAAAGTGGCCAACCATCACAAGCGTTTGATGCTATTAGGCAGAGGGCAACAAATGTTACCCCAGATTGCGTTGGGGCTGGGATGGGAGCTTATGGCGATCTTGGCAGTGTGCCAGAATGTGAAAAGGATCTTAGAACTGGCTTGTTACGATTGACTTCTAGAGGGAGGCAGCAGGTTAATTATGAATTGATTGGTGTACAAAATAATATGTTATCTTAAAATATGATGAAAACCAAAATTGGTATAGTACTCTGAATTTCAACGACAATTTACTAGGTGAAAATAAGCTTGGCAATTGTCTCCATGGAATTTCAGTGAATGCCATAACAGAATTGTTGAAATGAATGCTCTAATCCATGTTTGGTCCAAATAAAACCAGCTATTTGATTTTTTAAGTTTTACTCTTTCATGATATTGTAAACAGACCAACAAAAACCAGACGGAAACCTTCACAGCACCCCTCCCCCATTTCAGTTGCTTTCCACTAATTCCCGCCTGAATTTCTGTAACAGTTATGAGAGTTGTGTCCCATTGGACACGCGGCCAATTGGCAGTGTGCCAGGAGAAATCTCGTATTTGGTGCAGCCACTTTTGAGCTGTTCGAGGTGGATTAATGGGACCAGGTGGGTTTTGTTTTGTTGATTTTTATTTGAATGGAAGGACGGGAATGGTTGGAAATTATTATGATATTTTCTTAACTGTGTATATTTTTACATTTTTTAAAAATTACCTGGTATTTTGTGACTTCGTCTACTCAAACCACAATCGTTTCGACATCAATCCAAGACTTCCAGTTTTTGCAGATTTGGCGGCTGGGCACGGTGCCAATATTATGGTGATCCGATGAAGTCATACACAACTCGTTTGTGTCGTCGTTTGATGGCGCCGCCGGCACTGCCTGTTTCAGGTTTTTGTTTTTTAAAGGGTTTTTTTCTTTAGTGGAGGTTGATGAAGAGTTTCTCATGTCAGTGGCGATTAGTTATTTATGAAAAATATGTTTTTGGATCCGGAAAAGTTGTGGGATGATGTTTAAAATTGACATTTCTGGGGGTCGGCATTCCCTTTGAACTCTACTCGACGATTTTTTTACTTTACATTCAAAATGTTTGTGGATGTCAAAAAAATACTCTCACCGCTTAAATCTACGATCATTTTCCCACCGCAACAAATTCTCCTGTCAACCGAATAAGAAAAAGTAATTCTCCCCTTTCATAATCACTCCTTTTTTAGTTTCCTCTTCGAAAAGTCAAACAAAAAGTCATTGACTTTTACACAAACAAAATTATAAAGAAAAAAACAAACATTTTCAGACCATGGCAGCCCTCGCGCTTTTCGATCGGATCCCATCGATTTACCGGCTCGATTTTCACTGCGACCATTTGCTAATTGTTTTCTGTTGATTTTCATCGCATTTTGGTGCCTTATCGGTACTTATTGGTTCGATTTTGGATTCGCGGGCAGTTTTTTCTTTTTGGCAATTTTGTATGTTATTTGGCAGTGTTTGGTGGCAATTCCGAACTGGTGAACTGTTGCTTCAATTTGTGAGATTTTGTTGTGATTTCCGATTTTCGACTGAATTTTGTTGCGATGACAAATGCATATCGATTGACACCAAATAAATTCCCTGCGCCGTTATACTTTATCAACTCATGTGTCTGTCACGTGTGTCAAAATTTGCACATTTGCATTTACCTGTTTCATAAGAATGTTCAGAATTATGTAGTTTACTATCACTGAACCCCATCTACAGGTTTAATTGAAAATCTATAGACCCACCTAGCTGTATTTATTTTAAAACTGGAATAGTCAAATAAAAACGACTTCAACGCAACAAAATGACGTCATTCGTTGAAGTGGCAGCGGACAGCGATTTCAGCTACCATAATCTACCGTATGGAGTCTTCTCTACTACTTCCAATGTGAGAATCTCTGCGGGGATTTGTAATTTACAATTATTGATTGATTGGTTTGATTGTTTTGCATCCTGTGAGGTATAAAACTTCATTCAAAAGATGGAACAACTGTTTCATTCCATGAGTGCGTAAGCGCCAAATCCGATAAATGCGATTCAGGTCAACTTAAAAATATGATTTTGAAAAATCTTGATTTGTGAATACTGCAAATCCTCGAATAAGACCCCCTCGAATAACTCCCTTGAATAACTCCACCTGTTTATACGAGATGAGAAAAAAATAACTCCCCCCTCGAATAACTCTCCCCTCCAGGGGTCTCCTAGGCTCCCCCCCCAAATCCGCCAGCTATCTATCTATCCCGAGGCAAAATTTTTGGCTACTACCCCCAAAGACCCCCCCCCCCAGATCGCTCAGCTATCTATCTATCTGGAGTGATTTTTGAGAAGTTTTCCCCCAATTTTCGCTCAAAATCACTAATTTTCGCACCTTTTTTATAGTTTTTCACCTTCAAAATCGTGCTCTCCAGCTATATGCATGGTTATATGCCTGTTTTTAGCCATTTTAAACCTACTTTTAGCCACTTTTAACCAATTACTAGCGATTTTTTCCCCTTTCGGCCTTCTATGCACTGAAAAAGCCTATATATTTTGCCCCCGCGACCCCCCCTCCCCCAAGCCCCCCCAGAAAATTTTTTCAGCTATCTATCCCTCGGGAGGAGCGATTTGCTATCTATCCAGCCCCCGCGAGGGCCAAAATCTTGGGGACCCCTGCTTAGGGTTGGCCGATGTTTTTTAAAAAACGTTTTTTATTAAAAAAAACGTTAAAAAAAACAAAAACATGACGTCCGAAATGTTTTTTTTTTTAAAAACATTGACCGAAATTTTTAGTACTAAGCACTAGGTATTTTGCAAAATTTTTGCGCGCAAGCGCGCAATTTCACACACAAATTGACATTGGTGGTTGTTTTCATTGGTTTTGTGGCATTTTTAGTATCAAAGTATCCATTTATATATGCTACCATGGGTTAATAAGCTGTCGTATGTTGTTGTAGTATATAATATTGAGGTAATGTGCTTCCATGTACCTCCACAGTGTGTAACTTCACTCCCAAAGTAACAACCTCGTTTTATAACCTTGTTTGATCACTATTCCGTGCCAAACTTTACCTGAAGTCACGAACATTTGACTATAAGGCGATATACGAATGATATGTCGACAAAAAATGGATATTTTTGACACAAATCACCACTTATAATGCTATCCCATGGCTCCACAGACATTATATGGTCATATATAACATCACAGAGTATTGCCACTGTCTGATATACCTATATATGTTGACACAAGGTTATATCTGGGAGCTTTTAAAAAAAACGTTGTTTTTTTTAAAAACATCGAGTTAAAAAAAAACGTTTTTTTTTTCCAACCCTACCCCTGCTCCCCTAGAATAACTCCCCCCTCAAATAACTCTTCCGTCTTGAATAACTCCCCCCTCTGGATGAAAAGGGTACAATACAAAAATACAAAATAATATTAACCTATGACAGCGGCAGCAGATACATGATTGTGTATGTAGTGTATACTTGGATAACATTACGCCTTACATTTTTCCGAAGGAAACCCTCCATCATGACGTGATCACTTTCGTCGCCATCATCATCTCTCGCCATCACGTCGTCTTCATGACGTCATCACTTTGTCGTCATCACGTCTTCCATAAGTTCTCGGCTGGCCGTCTGCCAGCCGAAGACATAACTCCTATCTGTTTGTAGAGTATCGTGTCTGCCGAGTATATACACATCTTTTTGTTGTTGAACAAATAAATACCCGATTGATTTGATTTGATTTGTTCATTATTGGTTCGCCGTGGCAGTGACTATCATGCAAGACATGTGTGTCGAGTCACACCAATAACCTTTGTATCACAGTTAATGCGCGATCGGGTTACAAATAAACTGCAATGACTACTATGCAATTGTAAACTCTGTACATACAATACTCATATTTCAAATGACAAATCAAAAAGTAAAAAATGGGACTAGTATCAGTCGACCAGTGACCCGAGGAAAGCCTTGAAGTTGTCGTCGGCTGCCAGCGCAGTGTATCCATAACTCCAAGATAACTATAAATTCCAATGCAGTGGAATTTAGAGGGGCGCATCATGTCTGATTTGAGACAGCAGTCATGTGGGCCTCCAGACGATATTTGCGCATCTGGCAAGCACCTTTTCAATATGGATGCTGACTGCAGTGCGATGCAAGTCACATCTGTCAGTCGATGTCAGCCAACTCAATTTCTGAAGTGGAGACATGGCGGGTTTTGCGATGCATCTGCAACCATCACCCATGTTTTCAAAAGGTTTTTGCTACTCTCGCATGTTTTCGTGTGTTGGCATGTCAACAACACATGTTTCACAGTCAACACCACGCCACCCGTAATCCCAGCACAGTGGGAGCATCTCTGTTCGCCCTTTAATTGCAAGCTATTATACCTCGCTTGAAGCCACCGGAAGTGACCATTTCTGCATGCTCACAGGTTTAACGGGGACAGGTCTGTGCTGGCTGGCCAGGCTGTCACGCTCTAAAATTGTGCGATCTTGCTGTTCCGTGCAACGGTGTCTGACTAATTTTTTTAGCCAGAATTTTTTCATTTCGTTCGTCTCTGCCAAAGTATTGCCCCAGCCTCTGGCGTAAATTTCCGCTCTATCGGGTATGCACGAACCCATGATTTCTCATGTGATGGTCGCAGTGCGTCACGGCTTATTCAATAGCAGAAAATCATAGCCACGTTTGCATAAGCTGTTTGTCAATCGCGACAAATATCCGCAGTAACTAACTGTGTGCTTTTTTATCCGATCTGAAGGCCTTACGTGGCCCAAATCTTTCCACAGCAGATCACTACATGTGGTTTTGCATAAATCCACAGTCAATTTCACTGCACCCAAAAACAATCTATTGATTGCGTCCATCTGGCTCTTGCGAATGCCTGTCACTTCCAATCCGTACGTGACAGCACTTTCCGCGTAGCATTTCCAAATCATGTCTACACTCCAGAATTTCGCCGCAGTTCTCTTCGCAGCATTTGCTGCCAATTTGCTCAGCCCAGCAGCTTTGTTAACACAGTTTTTCCTGTGTTCTTCAAAAGTATCTTTGTGACTCGTAATAGTTACGCCGAGATACTTGATTTTGTCACATTCTGAGACCGTGAGCAGTTTCTTCGAATGATCGAATCCCAAGCGCCATTTTTTGTCCGGCTTGGCTTTTTGTCCCCATCGGAGGACAAAACTTTTCGATGGGTTGATTGCAATGTCCCATGACCAGGACCATTGTGTGAAAATGTCCATGATTCGCTGCATGTCAGCTTCAGTATTGCTTAAAAAGCACATGTCATCAGTGAAATATAGCCCTGGGACTTTTTCCGTACCCATTTTGGCGCCGACATCTGCCTGCTCCAGGTGATGCCGTAAGTCGGCCAAATATAAAATGAACCCCGTTGGCGACCAGCAACATCCCTGCCGCAAGCCAGTGGGATAATCCAGCAAATCGCTGCTGTATTCGCCAAAAGTCATTTTGCACTTAAAATTATTGTACGTATTTGCAATGGCGGTAATAAAACCCACCGGGTATCCGAAATGGCGCATTTTAGCCCATAATTTTTTCCGGTTGACTCTGTCAAATGCCTTCACAGCATCTACAAAGCACGTTATTAGTTTACCTTTTGTTTTGTCAGCGTGGCGTTTGCATGCTTGCATAATCACCACATTATCCAGCGTTCTACGACCACCCCTAAATCCACCTTGGGCATCACCAAAACCATCATGTTTCTCAAATGCCCACAATGTCCGTTTGTTCAGGATGGACATGTATAGTTTCAGGACATTACATCCAATTCCCAATGTGCTCCCCTTCTTGTGTAAAAGCACCATTGAGCATATTTTCACTTCATTGTCAATCGGCTTACCTGAGAGCCAAGAATTCATCAGCGCTAGCATCTGTACCAACCGACTTTGGTCCAGCGCTTTGAAAAATTCATGCGGAATCGCAGTTGTGCCTGCGGATTTTCCATTTTTCAATTTTTTAATCATCTGTCTCAATTCGTCCTCTGTTATTGGCTCTTCAAGTTTTCTCCCTGTCTCGGGATGAATTATGTCGCCACCTTTCCATGATCTTGCATCCATATGCTTCGCACCAGGATTGGGCGACATGACTATGGACCACGCTTTTTCAAGTTCCTTTTTCATTGAATTGTCATCACAAATCACACCACTCTCATTTTCGAGAGCCAATCGACGGAGTGCTACATCTCTGAACCCGTGCACATGTCTGTACAAGCGGCGCACCGCTGTTGAGCACTGGTTCTGCAGCTGTTCAACATATTCACACTCTGTCAACTCTTTTTTCTCAATCCAATATCTATTCAGATGCATGCGTGCAATCTGTAATGTCAGGCGTGCTTGCCTGTCATGCGCATTTTTTTTCAAATGCCTCCGTGCCTTATTTACTTTGCGCGCCAACTTTGATTCGTACGCGTCGGATCGTTGGCTTGTCAATTTTTTGTTCGATTTTGATTTTACGCGACCCATCATTTTTTCTGTGATGCGCGCACACTTGTGTATCCAGTTAATCAGACCACCATGATCATATGGCATGCCGTTATCTGGGATCGGGTTATTTTCCATTACCTCTCTCAATTGCACAAAGTCTTCTGTGCGTTTGAGGTTCCACGCCTTTTTCTTGGCTTTGTGGTCAGCGACAAATCCTCCAACTTCCAAATTCAATTGCAGTGCGTGGTGGTCACTGCTTAAAGGGCTGTGAACAGAATTGTCATCTACATGCCCATCTAAAAGTCAACTTTGCCAGTGGTCCAGTAACGCCAAATCTATTATTGATCTGCAGTTACTGTGTGTTAATGTCCACAGGCCTTTTAATTTCAAATTCAACAGCGACATACCCGAGTGTTTATACCATTCTCGAACGATTTTATCGTTCGCATTCAATTTCGTCCTGTTGCCCGGTATTCCCCACTTACCGGCACCGATGTGTCCGTTGAAATCACCAACTATAAGACTTTCGATGCCTTTGCGGCGATTCACCGCCAGCATTTCTGACAATCATGTCAGTATTTGTTTGTTTGATTCTAGAACAGCCGCAGTTCTTGATGCCTTTCCATTATTTTCTAGGTAGACTACAATTATTGCGAAGCGAAATGAAACACCCTTCAAATGCACTTGAAGGGTGTATTTGTCATCGATCAATCCTACCTTACAAGCCACATATTCAGCTTTTAATGTTGCTTTCACATAAACTACCAAGCTGCCTGTCTGTCGTCTATCGGATTTCAAACGTAGAAATCGATCATATCCGCACAGTATCGGTGCGTCATTTCCGCTTTCACATTGTGTTTTGCACAGGCAAATCACGTCGTATCCGTGTTTGTCCACCATCGATTTCAATGCGTTTGAAATTTCCTCGCAGCGCACGTACATTTTGGTACAGCACCGTCAATGTGAGCTTTTCCGGCACACCTGCTTGTGTGCCTAATTGTTGAAGCATGCTAAAAATCATGCTACCAGCAACCCCTATTGCAGGGCTGCTTCCTGCAAGTGAGTCCAGTTTCCCCACCGCAGCACACTGCTGTGACAAATCCAGCGCCACAATCAAAATCACTATTACTTTATTCAAAAGTGAAATTTTCTTAAAGCAATGGCAAAACAGGTAGGGATCAAACGCGCCCAACGAGATCTCAGTATAAAAGATCAAAAATCCAAAAAGTGTCCCTTTGACACACAATGAGGTCATTCTGCCTCTCACGAATACCAGCACATATGGCAAAAAAAGTGAAAAAAATGCCACACCGGAAAGTGGCACAAAAAATGTTGCTTATCTCCAAATTTTCTCGTGCTCTACCAGAGTTACATCATGCTCGATGCGATTTTGTGCCAATTTTTAGAATCACCCGCCAAGGCACACTTTGCCTGGCAAAAACACGCCGCCGCATCTACGTGACAGCAGCCAAAAAATTTTGAATCGATAAAACAAAAAAGCGACAAAATACGAAAAGTGTCGATTTAAAGCCATCCGGCACTAGCAGCGTGCCGGATGTGCTACATGTACTTGAGCACCAACTTGAAAGCACCAAATTTGCCAGAAATTTCATCAAAACAAAAAAAACAAAAATCATCAACGCCCTCTCAAACAGCTAAAAAATCACACTTTACCGCCAGGTCAAACTGCCCAAACTGTGACGGGGTGCCTGAGCGTGTGATTTTGCACGTCATTATGAGACGTATTGGACTTTTCCGGCCATGCGCGGCCTTAAGCGTGCCAGACGATCGTGTGTGGCATGAGAAAGAGATGAAATTTTTAAGGATTCCATTCTTCAAACACACCTTTTTAACGGCTGATCTCCACCAAACGTGCGATCCCATCAGCCGTTGACGCTGGGCACTCCCCTTTGACTGTCGGAGGGATGAGCTCGGCCTCGAGTCGAGCGGCGAGTAAATCGTGCGCCGTGACCCCGCCCTCCCTGCCGCCGCCTGGGATTCTGAGTAGAGTGGGGGGGGGGGGAGTTAGCACATTTACTTTGAGAATGACATCATCTACCTTTCCTCTATGAACCCACATATCGAACATGCTCAGTTCTTTTATGGCTTCTTGCGCCGTGATCGCGTTGAACAGGTTCCAGGCATGCAGGCCATCCCTGGAGCAGCCAAACAGGTACCCCATGGCCTCTTCGCGCAGGGCGGTGTAGCGGGGCAGGTTGGTGCACAACCAGTCCACCGCGGGCAGCACCCTTATGCGGGGGTGGCCCTTGAAGTGCGACATCAGCGCCCTTTCGACCGCACAAATCCACATCATGGCCAGGGACGTATCCAGGATTTTTGAGCGGGGGGGGGGGGCTGCTTGTTTACGGAGGCCGGCGAGGGGGGGGGCCTGAGCCCCCCCCTAAAATTTTAGCTACATAGTGGCGGAATGGCGCCATGGCGCTGGCGCCATTAGTAGGCGCCACGCCATGGCGCCATTGGCGTTGGCGTCAGAGCCATGGAATGCTGTATATGTATGTAAATATACATACAAAACAGCAAAAAAACACAACATTGAGTGTATTTATAATTATTTGTGGCCACATGGAGGAAATCCGATGATAAGACCTTATGTCTGGTGAAGAATGCGCGCTGGCGCGCAAAATTTTTTACGCTGACGTTGAAAAAGTTGCATTTTCCGGTCACTTTTTGGTCTCGACCCGGGAGGGGGGGGGGGGGGGCTGCAGCCCCCCCCCGCCCCCCCCCCCCTGGATACGACCCTGATCATGGCGTTGTCTACGGTCATCGGTGTCGTGGTGCTCGACAGTTTGTCCTGGAGCATGGGGTTGACCATCGACAACATGATGGGCGCGCGCATCATCCCATTTGTGTCCAACCAGGCCAGCATGCGTTCGAGCATTTGGCTGGCCGGTTCGATGAGCGTGGCTGTCACGCGCAGCAGCTCTAGTTGGCCATCCAGGTCGTCGAAGACGGCCGCCACGTCTAGGCAGCTGCGCACAAATACACCGTCGTACGCGTTGCTGGGCCTGTAGGCACCCATGACGGTGGGGATAAAGCACCCCATTAGGGTTCAAACGGGATTCACTTTTCGGGATCGGGATAGGGATTCACTTTTTGAGATTTCGGGATCGGGATCGGGATTGGGGTTTCGGGATTGGGATTGGGATCGGGATCGGGATTGGTATTTTGAGATTTTGGGATCGGGATCGGGATCGGTATTGGCCGGGATTGGGGTCACGGGATCGGGATCGGGATTGGCATTTTTTCGGGATCGGGATTGGGGTCTGGGGATAGTGATTTTCGTCACTGTTCTGGCATTCACAGTTGTTCATAAATGTCTCAAAACACTGTTGGATGCCAGAAAAGTGACATAAAATGGATGCTGGGGGTTTGCGTTCACATTCTTGCACGCAAAAATGTCATTTTTTCACTTTTTTAATTTCATGATTTTTTCCGGGATTGGGATCCCGGACTTGGGAGATTCTCGGGATCGGGATTTGAAAGTTTTTGGGATCGGGATCGGGATCGGGATTGGTATTTTTGGATTTCGGGATTGGGATTGGGATCGGGATTGGGGTTTCGGGATTGGGATCGGGACTGCTAAATCCCGGAATTTCATGGGATCCGGGATCGGGATCCCGTTTGAACCCTACACCCCATTCGTTTCCCCACAAAGAGACGGCCAAATTCGGTGACCGTCATCTGCCAATTTCGGGCTTTTCTGAAGCTGAGAGGGGAAGAACTTGATACATATTGTTCCTCGTATACATTTTGCTGTATACTTTTTTCAACAAACCGAGCCAGTTCAATTTTGCTCCTTGCCGTTGAGCTGTCCCCAATTACCAAGACGCGCTTTTCGTTGTGCGACATGTTGATCACATGCCCTGCGCGCCAGCGGGGCTGGAAGAAGTACACATTGAGGGGGGTCGCCCCACCCCTGTGTCTGGGGGGCGGCGCCCAGCCCTCGCCCTTGTTGATGTGTCCCAAAAGTGCGCGGACACTGATGTCGTGCAAATAAACGTCGTGCACCAACACCATTATGTTGTCTGTGTCCACGCGCCATGGGCCGCTAAGTCGCCCAGAACCCCTCAGTGTGTTCACCACTGGTGCAGGCAGCGTGTGAAACAAAACCGGGGTAGGTGCTGGAATAATGGCGCGATTCTCACCCACCTGAAAGTTTTGGGGTGCAAGCGGTAGGGTTCAAACGGGATTGACTTTTCGGGATCGGGATCGGGATTCACTTTTTGAGATTTCGGGATCGGGATTGGGGTTTCGGGATCGGGATTGGTTTTTTGAGATTTCGGGATCGGGATTGGCCGGGATTGGGGTCATGGGATCGGGATTGGGATTGGCATTTTTCCGGGATCGGGATTGGGTTCTAGGGATAGAGATTTTGGCTATTTTTCTGGCATTCACAGTTGTTCATAAAGGTCTCAAAACACTGTTGGATGCCAGAAAAGTGGCATAAAATTGACACTGGGGGTTTGCATCCACCTTTTTGCATGCAAAAACGTCATTATTTAACTTTTTATAATTTCCACTAATTTTTCCGGGATCGGGATCCTGGACTTGGGAGTTTCTTGGGATCGGGATCGGGATTTGAAAATTTTCGGGATCGGGATTGGTATTTTTGGATTTCGGGATCAGGATTGGGGTTTCGGGATTGGGATTGGGATCGGGACTAGTAAATCCCGGAATTTCACGGGATCCGGGATCGGGATCCCGTTTGAACCCTAGCAAGCAGTTGTGTTGAAGGTGATGCTGAACCGCCGCGTCTTACGTTGACACGCTGCCCAGCGCTGTGTCCGCCGCGCGCTCCCTGTTGGAATCCCGCCTGTCCACCGGCCACCTGTATAGATCTCTGTGTAGGTATATACAGACTCAGTGTACAGTGCTCACTACTCACTAGGGTTGGGGAACCGAACCGACCCGAACCGAACCGAGAACCGAGCACTATTTTGGAACCGAGAACCGAGAACCGGAACCGAGCTTGAGAACCGAACCGGAACCGAGAACCGGCACTTATACCCGGAACCGAAGTAAATACCCGAAAGAACCGAAATTTTCTAGGAATCTTAGTTTTTAAACAGCGTTTTTTCAACACCTACATCTAAGCCTTTAAACAGCAGCTGAACATCTGGGCGGCGCCCCCCCCCCTAAAATTTGGCCCTATGATAGCGGAATGGAGTTATGGCGCTGGCGCCATTTGTAGGCGCCACGCCATGGCGTGATTGGCGTCGGCGTTGGCGCCAATGGGTACAATATAAGAAAACATTTATACCTAGATGTCTGAAAATTTGTACCGCATTTAGTAATTTGAAGCGGTATTTATACTAATGCGACGTACATAACAACAACAGAGGTTGCGAGGAAAGAAATGCGTGCTTGCGCGCAAAATTTTTGAAAACAACCTAGCAAATCGGTATAGAAAAGTGGCATTCTCGGCAATTTTTATGTCCGGCCCGGGAAGGGGGGCCCGCCCCCCCCTGGCTACGCCACTGGATATGGTAGATTTCATTGTAAGGTGTAATGTCGCTGAAGTATACACATTATCACTGGTAGTAGTTTTCATTGGTTTGGTGGCAGTTTTAACCGTAGTTGGCAAAAGTTATTTAATGTTTGTACTCAAAATAACACGCGTACTCACTCTCGTACTACCTACATAAATACATTTACGTTTCCTCCAGAAAAAATACCAGTACTCATTTACTTGTGTACTTTTTGATAGTACGCGAGTACAGAAAACGTATATGTTTGCTTTTACACTTTTTTGAATGCCAGTATTATTATAACAACTCTGATTTCTGCATTCTACCATGAAATAATAAGCTGTGATATGCTCCTGTAGTATGAAATATCCAACCAATGTACTTACACGTGTAAACTTGGGTATATCGTTTTTCTGTTGTTCAGCCGATTATTACCCGATACCCGGTTATTTGATTACCCGGAACCGAAATTTTGATCATTTTAGAACCGAAAGAACCGAACCGGAACCGAGTTTAAGAACCGAACCGAGAACCGGAACCGAAAATTTTCAGGAACCGAGAACCGATACCCGAACCGAAATCTTTTGGAACCGAGAACCGAGAACCGGAACCGAAAATTTTGAAATTCCCAACCCTACTACTCACATTCACATTGTACACGCCGATGTGCGCATTATTGCGCGCGTTAGCCATTGGAAGGGCCGGCTCGACATTTTCGCCCCGCCCTCTGATGAGCAAACCGAAAAGTGCGATGTAGCGTGACTTGTGCATCGGCTCGTTCGGGTCCGCCGACCAAATCTTCATGCCCAGGTAGTCGGCATAGTCGCGATCATGCAACTTTTTCAGCAGATTATCTTCTGCATAGTTGTCAGCCATGCCGGCCCTTATCTCCATCCATGCCTCGCCCAGTAGGCCCATGTACGGGTGCAACCAGTTTGGGCGCTCCGTATCTGGTGTCAAAATCTGAAAAATTTCGTTTTTGTATGGACATAAAGTCATACCAGCATAAAACACAGTGTTTGTCACCGATTGTTTGTATTTTTCCGAACCCAAATTTAGGGCGGAGCGGAAATCCCATGGGCACCGGCTGCTAAATGGGTGCACGCCCGCCGCTCTCAGGGTTTGCCATTTTTTCTTGCCCGCGACCTCTACATAGGTATGCATGAGGGTGCACCGTAGCCTTTCATTCAGCGTCACCGCCGCCATGAGCTGCAAAAGGGTTTGATCATCTCTGTCCCATCTCTTGGGTTATCTGAGATTTGGCAGTTGTCGTCAGTTTATTGATGAGAATAGGCCTATTCATCGATATTTCATACTCGATGCCCTCGACACTTACCAGGTGTGTTAGGGTTTTATACGCGGCCGAATTTTTCGCGTCTTCGATGGAGTGAATGTCGTCCAGCGGGAACCAGTGCCCGCCATGAGGCAATCTGGCCCAAAGGGCCTGTACGCCCCTATACCAATCGTAAAACGCTTCATCAAAAGCGTTCACGTCCGGCCCGTGCTCCACATAGCTCGTTCTGACCGCCTTGAAGTCTTCTAGGTCGGTTTGGGGGGCGTGGCAGTGGTCCATCTGCATCTGTGTGATGGATTGCAGGGAATTTACATAACATGCCCCAGTAGTGCTCACAGTGTAATTGTTCATAATTACAGACAACCATATATGGTTGTATCTACCATACACGTTTTTTCGGCTAACCTTCATTAAGGCCAGCATCATGCATGGGAACATTTCATCCGCGCTCTCGATCATCATGTTGTATGGCCAAGTGAGGCCCAACATGTTGCTGAACTCATACGCCGAGAACATGATCGGGGGGATCGGTTTTTCTTCTGGCGCCGGTTTCTCAGTGGCATCAGTGTCGGAGCTGTCCGCCTGCAGCTCCTCCACATCTTTCTCCAGGGTGCGCACTTTCTTCTCCGCCCTCAACATGCGCCCCTCCAGCGAGCACGTTCGCTGTGTCTGTTCAATCATCACGCTCAACACGTAGTCAAGATTGTCAAGCGTGATCGCGCTGTCTGCATTGGCATCCAGGTCTTGGCAGACAATATTGCGGGCTTTGCGGAGATCACTTTCGAGCGATTCCGGGCCCTGCAACGTCGGACGATCACAAATAATAGGGTATTCGCATGCACGCGAACAATGGCACAACAAGGTTCTTACCTTGTCCTCTTTCGTGCACTTTTTCTGCGTTTCGCCCAGGCTGACTGCAGCCGCGCGCTTTTTCCGGGCAGATGACGAGCACGCGCCGCCATAATCCTGCGTAACAGCGAGAATTTCGACTTTTGGCACTATGCCAAAAATGTCGAGCATTTTTGCACTATCAATATGCACAAATTCGCTTCCGATCGTTAACATACGATCAGCGAGGGCGTTTGACATGCATAAAGAGCCATACAGGGCACAAGCATGATTTCTTGGCATTCTGCCAAAATCGCCAGCATGCACATTCATGTACAATGCATGGGCTACCGATGGTGGCCAGTGTTTCGGACCATTCCCGTGGCCAGTAGTAAAAGAAAACCCAGCAGCACTATGCCGGAAAGACCCAAAATATCCGCCCATAATGCATGACTCACCTCGTTCCTCTCAGTTCTCTCCGAATTTACCTCGCGAGTCGCATTTCCATCGTGGGTGTCCATGGATTCGGCAATGTCGATCACCAGGGTGCCTTCAGAGCCTTCCGGGTCACGGTTCTTGCTGTTCGACAGCTCGCCTTCGTCTGGGGCCAATCTATCTCCCGACATGTCCGCCAAATTCAAAATTGTATTTTTGCTGACGTTAGAGTCACTCGTACTCAATGTCCGGTTTCCGCCCAATGTGGATAGAACAATCACAGACGATTCACCGTCTGGATTCACACTGTTGTCAGCAACAGATGACCAGTGTGTCGAGTCGGAGTCACGATCGGATTCTGCGTATCCGTGACTCCTCAACAAAGTTTTCGTGATTATTGGACATGAGCCAATTTGTGGCTTTGTCACGTACAACCTAAAAAGACAGCTGTTTGGTTCCAAAATGGACAAAAATCGTAAAAAAACTGTCCAAAAACAACACAAAAGCGGGGTTGACTTCTCCCAGTGTCACACCCCTCGACCACCCTCACTAAAAGCGGGTGTCGTCGACCTTGAGCACTCCTTTAGAAAATTGCGCTCAAGAAATTTTTTCTTTTTTCCCCAAGAAATTTTTTCTTTTTTTGCTTTTTGATTTTTTTCCACTTTTGCTTCCCGAATTACATGAGTGGACAAACTGCTTCCATACAATGAATTAAGTATAAGTTTTTTGAGGTTAAAATCCCCCCAACCCCTCGAATAACTCCCCTTTCAAAAATGTCTGACGAAAAAATAACTCTCACGGGGTTCGAGGATTTGGGTATATGCACTTTTGGAATGAAACTCTCCAACTGGTGTGGCCGATCTGGTGTCACCTGGTGCCAGTGCCGCACCTTGCCGCTCCGCACCGGTGTGGGACTGCTCCCTGAACATTAATACTTTCATGTTCATATTTTGTAGGATTTTTCTAACATTTCCCGACTTTTGGCACCTTCATTGTACCCTTTAATTGACCCTTGTCATGTTTTTTTTTCCATCGCAGCCGCAACGTCGCATTGGCGTAGCAATTGGGGATCAGATTTTGGATTTGAGTGAAGTGAAACATCTTTTCACTGGCCCGCTGCTCGCTCTGCAGCAGGATGTGTTTGCTCGGGTTTGCGCATTTCTTATAATATAATTCAATCTGTAAAGTTTAATTTTTTCTTATTAATTTATTAATAAGCAATTTAAAAAAATTTTGCGAATTTTTTCCTGTGGTGTGGCGGTGAAGGTTTTTTTTAAAATGGCAAAAATTGGCCCTTTCTCGGAAATGTTCATTTACTGTCAGGTGCTTTTTTTAGAAAAAATAATTTTCCCATCATTTGTTGCACAGACAACAGTGTCTGCAACCTTTTACTAGTAAGTATAATAACTTTTGTGAATAAATGGCACCAATCACTGCCCATATTTCAAATATCAAAACATCATTTTTTACAAAACCTGACAAATTTTCCACAAAAAATTCACTCAGCCAACACTGAACGGCTTCATGTCGCTGCCGCACACGCACTGGTCCGAGGCTCGAGCGACCATACAGAAAATGTTGAGTAAAGATGAGCCTATTTTGAAGGATGATTCAAGTTTGAGGCAAAAAGCCTTTGTGAAGATGTCCGATGCGCAGATGCATTTGCCCGTGGAAATTGGTTAGATTTGTGGGCGGAGTTTGCTGTGTTTTCTCTGCAGGTGTTAAAAATTTTTTCGGACATCACACTTATTATGGAAACATACCATAAACCATCTGAATAATAAACCAAAAATTATACGGGTTTTTCATCATAAACACCTTCCCGGACAAGTTCACCACCCATTTTTTTATTTCACTTCGAACGCAATATCTCCGTCCATGGGGGTGTTATAAGGCTGAAACTTTGTATATATAAAGTTGTACGACCCCCTTACTCCCCAACAATGAGGGGAGGTGCGGCGACTCACTACAGAGTGGGTCGCCCCATATGCAACAATTTTTGTGGCGTTTTTGGTGTCCCAAGCAAGCTCACCACCCACTTGATTAGCTACACTTTGAAGGCTATATCTCCAGCTGTGAGGGCGGTAGAAAGCTGAAATTTGGGGGATGTCTTGCCAACAACCCCCTCACAATACACCAGTGGGGCGGCTGCCGACGACCCACTCAAGCATGGGTCACTGCATATAAATTTGATAATTTTTTTAAGAACAGCCCAAGTGTCAGAAACAAGTTCGCCACCCAACTGCAGTACAAAAAAATGTTGTGAGAACATACCCAATATAAAATTGAATCAGATTTGAACCCTAGTTCTGCTCATAAAATTTTTTTCAGTAGGGCACCCACCCTGTCCCATAAACAGCAGACTGAAAATTCCACTTTAAACCAATTTTTTGTATCACACCTAAAAAGTTGGTTTACAAAGTTCACTCGGGGAGGGTCTAAGGTTCAAAGTTATGTAAACAACATAACCTCTAAAATGCTTCCATAAGGAAATTTATTAGGGGTGAATGAAAAAGTGAAAATTGTGTCAAAATTTGTTCCTGAAATGACATCATTTTGACATCATAGAATTCACCCCAAGTAAATTTCCTTATGGAGGCATTTTAGAGGTTATGTTGTTTACATAACTTTGAACCTTAGACAATTCTCTAGTGAACTTTGTAAACCAACTTGGTAAGTGTGAAACAAAAAAATGGTTTAAAGTGAAATTTTCATTCTACCGTTTATGGGACAGGGAGGGTGCCCTACTGAAAAAATTTTTTTTGGCTGAAATAATGTTCCAACCCGATTCAGTTTTATATTAGGTATGTTGTTGCAACATTTTTGTCAATGCAGCTGGGTGATAAACTTGTTTTGGGACACTTGGGCTGTTCTTAGAAAATGGTCAACTTTATATGCAGTGACCCATGCTTTAGTGGGTCGTTGGCAGCCGCCCCACTGGTGTATTGTGAGGGGGTTGTTGGCAATCCATCCCCCAAATTTCAGCTTTATACCGCCATCACAGCTGGAGATCTGGCTCTCGTAGTGTAGCCAATCAAGTGGGTGGTGAACTTGTTTGGGACACAAAAAACGCCAAAAAAAATTGTTGCATATAACGCGACCCACCCTGTAGTGAGTCGCCGCACCTCCCCCATTGTTGGGGAGTAGAGGGGTCTTACAACTTTATATATACAAAGTTTCAGCTTTATAACACCCCCATGGACGGAGATATTGCATTCGAAGTGAAATAAAAAAATGGGTGGTGAACTTGTCCGGGAAGGTGTTTAATATTTCGTTTTTTGAATGGAAAAATCAATTTCGATCTTTATCAGGAGATTTGATTCACTAAATTCTGATAGAATTCTGCACATACTTTGCTGTCCACCGAGTATACGCATTGACACAGGCGACTACACGGACTTTTATTCGTCGATTTATCACGCGACGAATGTGGGCACGATGTTTCGCGGGCCAGATAACGCATTGCAGGAAAATTGGTTGGTTGAAATCTGATTTTAAAAAAATAAAATAAAATATTATCGTCTGTTTTCCTTCTAAACATAGGAAATGGCTGCCAGTCGGCTATCACGGCCGCGCTTCAAGTGTTCACGTTTCGGGGACAGATGTGCGCAGACCCTGGGGACAACTGAAGGATGATAATGGTTTGTTTTTTGGTGAAAGTGGGTGGACAGGGGTTTGTGTGATGTAAATTACTGGATATCGACGAACAAATTTTTTTGAACCGTATCGAAAATCGACATCAAATGTCAACAAATGTGACACTTGAGTAATTCGAATGAAAAAGCTCGATTTTTCAACATTTTATACGATTTATTTGACACATTTGAGTCAATTTTCAGCAAACGCGCCCATATTTGGCACTTGCAAACTGATGGATTTCGAACTAGAGATGGGATTTTTCGTTGGCGGTCCTGAAAACCCGCTCGGAGAACCGGTTCCCGTGTCAAAGGCGCACGAAAGAATTTTTGGCATGGTCATTGTAAACGATTGGAGTGGTTAGCTTTTCTCGTCATTTTTGTTGCATTTCTAGTTAGATACCGTATTTCTTTTAATAGAACGGCATACCTCAAATAGAAGGGAACATTAAAAAGAACGGCATGTTTTAGCACTTTTACACTCACGAAAAAATAGAAGCTTCTTGTAGAACGGTAGTTTCCAATAGAACGACACCTCCAATACAACGGCAGGTAAAAAAGTTGACGAAAAAATAGAACGGCGCTCTTCTATTAGAAGAAATACGGTATAGGTTTTCAGTGGTACTTTTTAAATCTGATTTGTAATTCGATCGTTCCATCCTAAAATCCCCTCAATTTCCTTTTACCAGCGCGTGACATCCAAAAGTGGGAATACATTCCCCTGGGGCCGTTTCTGTCCAAAAGTCTCGGCACGACCATTTCACCTTGGGTGGTCACAATGGAAGCACTGAAACCTTTTGTGATCGATAACCCCAAACAGGTTTGCTAATTTTTATGAATCTTGCTTTTGTTTGGAAAAATAAAATATTAAAATAAATATTTTTTTAAATTTAGGACCCCCCGCCGTTGGAGTACCTGCGAAATGACAAGCCCTATACGTTTGATATCAATCTGGAAGTGGCTATTAAGGGTTAGCATTTATTTACCGTATATCCTCGAATAAGTCCACAGGGTTAATTTTTTCATCATTTTTGACTGGGTGTGTTCAATGGGGGTAAATCCACAATTTGGAACACAAATTTCATAATTCAAGCAATGAAATTTATGTTAATGACAATCGGCTGCAAGAGAGTGCAATTTTTACAGAATATCAAATATTTGAAGTTTTTTAATGGATGGGGCAGCATTGCAGTCCAGCAGTTATTTGAGAGGAGTGAATATTTCTCCACCTGACTACAAATTTACAAAAACACAGGGGTATTATAGATGTCGGCCCTCCGGGGGGTTGGATATAGGGTTCAAACGGGATCCCGATCCCGATCCCGGATCCCGTGAAATTCCGGGATTTACCAGTCCCGATCCCGATCCCAAAACCCCAATCCCGATCCCGATCCCGATCCCGAAATCTCAAAAATACCAATCCCGATCCCGATCCCGAATATTTTCAAATCCCGATCCCGATCCCGAGAAACTCCCAAGTCCGGGATCCCGATCCCGGAAAAATTAGTGGAAATTATAAGAAGTGAAATAATGACGTTTTTGCATGCAAAAAAGTGGATGCAAACCCCCAGCGTCAATTTGATGCCACTTTTCTGGCATCCAACAGTGTTTTGAGACCTTTATGAACAACTGTGAATGCCAGAAAATTGGCTAAAATCTCTATCCCTAGAACCCAATCCCGATCCCGGAAAAATGTCTATCCCAATCCCGATCCCGATCCCGTGACCCCAATCCCGGCCAATCCCGATCCCGATCCCGATCCCGAAATCTCAAAAAACCAATCCCGATCCCGATCCCGAAAAGTCAATCCCGTTTGAACCCTAGTTGGATAGATAGCAAATCGCTCCTCCGGAGGGATAGATAGCTTAAAATTTTTCTGGGGGGGTTGGAGGGAGGTTCGCAGGGGTTCAATATATAGGCATAGAAGGGAGGAAAAGGAGAAAAATCGCTAAAAGTAGGTGAAAAATGGCTAAAAATGGGTATATAAGGACATATAGTACTAAAAATAGCTGAAAATAGGGTATTATACGCATGAACTAGTGATTTTGGAGGGGAAAATCTATATAAAGGTATGAAAAATAGCGATTTGAGCGAGAATTGGGGTATAGTTTCTCAAAAATCGTTCCAGATAGATAGCTGGCCGATTTGGGGGGGGGGGGGTTAGGGGATAGTAGCCCAAAATTTTGCCTCCGGGATAGATAGATAGCTGGAGGGTTTGGGGGGTAACCCCCCCCCCCCCCCACAACCCCCCCCCCCCCTTTCCTACCCCTGCTGGCTTGGGGGAGTAGGTGTTCGAGGGAGGCATATCCCAAGATTTACGGTATTTCAAACACCGAATGAAGCGTATTATTCAGTTAAAATGAACATATTTTTATAAATTTTATGCGAAAACATGTCTGCGCCAGCCGTGGTGACGAAGAGCAACATCAAGGTTCCATTTTTTAAATCTTACATTAAGTACACCAGTTGACTTTCAGCAAGTGGTCAATCGAAAAATCCCTTTTGAGGGCAAAGTATACTTATAGTCCTGGCGTCGCTTGGGTCAGTATCGATTGTTTTTCGTATTTTTTCGACACGCCGCGCGCCATTTACATTTGCACGTTTGAGGGGTCAGAGCGGTAAGCATCAAAGGTGCCGATTTGCGACTAGATCCGACTCCGACTAGTGTGTGGCGAGTGTGACAGAGGCACTAATGAACTGCCACACACACTAGTTGACATCGACAGCAGATGTCAACTGGTTCCCACCCCAATTAAAAGCTTGCTCACGAGCCGACGAGCGACGTTCAAGTGAAAGTGTCGTGGTCTGTGCAAAACGAGTGTGCGTCATTAGGACAAAAGTTTATTCGTACAACTGTAGCTATTGTACAACAAAAGTTCTCATTAGTACAAAACGTGCTTTTGTACAACACAAATCCCGATTGTACAACACGTGTCGCATCCGTACAACATGTGTCGCATCCACACAACAAATGTCCCTCTTGTACAACATAACTTCTCATTACAGGTAACAGATATTGTAAAGCAGATTCAAACAAATATTTAGTTATTCTGCATAAAAATGCTAGATTTTTAGCCTAATCGCATCACCAATAGCACTAGAGAGATCGTGTTGCTCAGCAGGTGCTGGCACATTTATCTGGTGCACGCATAGCAGCTCCTGCATTTGCTTTTTTTTGCTGCATCTGCTGCAGTGCAATTGCCATCCCAGGCTGAGGGATTTCTATGGGATTAGTTGCAGGTGCAGTGGGTTGAGATGCCATCGCGACCGCTGCATTGGGCTGTGTAAAATTTGTTAACATGAATAATTGATCTATGTGCACACTTGATAAACATAAATAGCGCTCTGACTGAACAGTTCAGAATTTATGTCACTATTATACCACAATACCCCCCTTGAATAACTCCCCCTCAAAACTTTCTGATGACAAAATAACTCCCCTGGGGATTTATTCAAGTATTTAGGGTAGATGATTAAAACCACTTAGATGATTCAATTCACATGAAAAAATTGTGCACATTCACCAATACTGAGAGCAACATAAATAAAATGATTTCACTGTGCACACTAGTTGACAAAAAGTCATACATATACTTTAGCTAACCACATACTTACCAAATCATCATCATCCACAATAAGGTACATACCCCTAAAAATGTACCTCAACTTGGCACCTCGTAAACAACTGGACATACCTCATTCGGTGTATTTCTGAAATCCTCATTTTTTGAAAAATGTACCTCATTTGTAGTAAAATACGTCATTTTGACGTACCTCATTCGGTGTATGTCTGAAATCCTCGTTTTTTGAAAAATGTGCCTCATTTGTAGTAAAATACGTCATTTTGACGTACCTCATTCCAACCTTTTACTACTCACGTTTTGTACTAATGAGCACTTTTGTTGTACAATAGCTACTGTTGTATGAATGCACTTTTGTACTAATGGGATACTCCCGTGCAAAACGCAGAAAAATTATTGCGGTAGGTGCAAGTGCAATGTATACGGCCGGCATGAAGTAATATGTATACGATGCGTATTGTTATTTGCTAGCAAGCTTTGAATTGGGATGGGAACCAGTTGACATCTGTTGTCGATGTCAACTAGTGTGCGCGGGGTCAGTATTGGCAAAATCTTGAAAAATTGGAAAAATATTTATAATTTGGTAAAAATTTATAGGGAAACACAATTGAATTGATGGTTTAATTATATTTTCTCAAATCACCCGTTTTTTCAATACAGTAAATCTATCGGCGGACATCACACTTAGTATGACAGTGAAAGCGAGTGCGCAATATTCTTTATCGGCGGACATCATAATTCCCCCGACATAATCCCCCAGATTAGCACGCTGGTTACATCAGAGTGACCGCACAATACGCACGTAATTCGGCACACGTCTAAAAAATATCTAAATACAGTTACGCATACTCAATTTAGCTGCGCGAGAGAGGGGCCGAGTTATTCCCGTTTCTCGTGCAGTATCTGATGACCGCTGCGCGCCTGCTGCAAACAGACGCACTGCTATCTAGGACTATAAGTATACCTAACCCTAGGGATGGAAAAAAGCGCTTTTTTTCAACGGCCCCGCTTTTTTAAAAAAAAAGCGCTTTTTAAAAAAACGCGCTTTTTTCGCTTTTTTAAAAAAATGTCTGCACGTTCACTAAAAAGCTCCCAAATATGGTTCTGTATCAATATATACAGGTATATCAGACAAGTGGCAGTACTTGTGATGATATATAGCCATAGAATGGCTGTGTAGCCATAGGATAGCATTATAAGTGGCGATTTCTGCCAAAAAAATACTTTTAATTTTGATTCATTATGTATGTCGCCCTTTGTGAATGTTTCGCGACTTCAAGTGAAGTGAGGCATGAAATAGTGCTTATAAATGAGGCTATAAGAGAAGGCTAATACATTGAGAGTAATGTTTTACACTGTAGAAGTATGTGGTAGGACATTGGCTGGATATTCTATGCTACACTAACATATCACTACTTATTATTACATGATAGCATACAGGAATAGAAGCAATGGAACTAAAAATGCCACAAAACCGATGAAAACAACCACCAGTGCTAATGTGCATGTGAAATCGCGCGCTTGCGCGCGAAAAATCGGAAAATACCTAGTGCGTTGGTACTGAAATTTTTTTGCCAGCGCTCTTTTTTAAAAAAAAGCGCTGGGACCCTTGCGCTTTTTTTTAAAAAAAAGCGGCGTTTTTTTAAAAAAAAGCGCTTGAAAAAAAGCGCTGGCCATCCCTACCTAACCCTTTTGAGCCCGCATCAATAAACGGAAACGGGTAATGTTTTGACAACTAGTAACGGTTGACTAACAAAAGATCATTCATTACTGCGTACTTCCAAACGAATTTTTCAGTTGCCCGTTGGCTGCCTGTCAACTCGTGTGCGTAGCGACTTCATTTGCACTGTTTCATCACGTAAATATAACTTTCAATCAAACCTACTGTAATCCAACTCATCCAATTGTCCGCAGTACATGTACTGGAGCCAACTGCAGCAATTGACCCACCACTCGTGTAACGGGTGCAACATGCGTCCGGGGGATCTACTGGCCTCTGGGACTGTTTCCGGCCCTGCCAGGGAGGAATATGGGTTCGTTTCTGTGCGGGTTTCAGCGTTTTTTGGCGTGATATGTTTGGGATAGGGTATTTGAGGCCTGTTCACATTTTGCCGTCCGCCGTTACAAAAAAAATGAAAATTACGTAATGAATCGGTACCAAAAAAATTTGGCTGCCCTTTAAAAAATGTTCTGTTTGCTTGCGTTTTGAAAAAAAACTCCAGCCATCCTTCATTTCAATTATTTTTATTAAATTCAAATAGATTTTGAAAGTTGGCGTCAAACCTAATTGAAAGTTACATTAAATTCACTGTTTCAACGATCAAAAATTAATAAATTCAAAGACATAAGTTGACATATCTTTTTCCATCTCAGCTGCATGCTGGAGCTGTGCTGGAGGGGCAGGGACACTGTCAAGCTGACTGAGACGGAAGAGCGAAAATTCCTCAAAGATAATGACGAAGTTGTCATGAAAGGTGACTGAACTTTTTAGAATGGCTTTTTGTAATTGTTTTTTTTTTCAAATTTGAAAAATCTATCATAGCGTGGTCCGATGGACATGGCTATCGCGTTGGTTTTGGCGAGTGTCGTTCAAAGTTGCTGCCTGCTGTGACCAAATGAATGGGATTATGTGGACTAAAGACGAGATGTTAGGCTTTTTGAGTTTTAGTTTTAGATTTATTCTCGGTCCTTATCATTTTTGAAATAAAATCATCATCAGACAGGGTTGTTTAGATTTTTGCCATCGGGTGCTGGAATTTTGCCAATTTTTCTCCATTCCAATTGTCTTAGCCATGGATAATGAATTGTGATCAATCATTGATAACATTTCACTTATGTTTTTTTGTTTCTCACAGTGTTCATCGGGCATATCCTTATTAACTTTAACACATCTAAATATCTATTTTGAGGGGAGATTTAAAATAAATTGATTCAACAGACTCTATATGTCTATTTCGAAAGTTTAAATGTGTTTTTCTGTATGCACGTCATTGCTTGCGAATGCACGGCTCCTATCTAAATATATGCATAATAATATTATCTGCCTGGATTAGGAATAAATCGAATGATGGGTGTTCATACAAATTTCCAAAATTTTCATTTTGTAGCCGTAACAGGAGCTGTGTCAGAAGCCATAGAAGTTTGTGGCTTTTTCTTAAAACTAAAACAAAAGATGTTTTTAGGAAAAATTTTCGTTGAACGACTTTTTTTTGTTTAAAAGACATTTTAAAAACAAGCTTTTTATAACAAAAAAACTGCTCAAATTTGGCCACGCACGCTAGTACGGACTTGGGTGGGCAGGTGTTTACTTTAGAACTCTGGTACATGTCTGCATATAAATATGTTAAATATTTCGACTTCCGTATTCCCTCGAATTACCCCCGGGGGGTTTATTTTTTCAGAGTGACAATTTTGAGAGAAAAACGTGAAAAATGCAACAACAACCACCATTTATAAGTTTTTACAGCCTTATATAAGGATGTAGATGGTATAAACGATGTTCTAACGTAACACAGTAAGTGTTTTGAACGTCTGTTATGCATTTTCTGGACCACAAATTCATAGTGCCCATTTTGAGGGGGGTATTTCGAGGAAATACGGTATGTCTTTGTGTATAAATGTGTGTCTGCGTTGCCAAATGTCTATTACCACCTATTTTCCTGTCCAAAATGCACGATTTTGCGTGACCAGCGCTTGAATTTATCTTATCAATTTAGCTATCACTGTAAATATTATTCTTCCCGACTTGATTCATGTCTTTGACAATTTCATCTAGGGTGTCAAAATATTTTTTTAACGGAAAACGGAAAGGTAAAAAATTTATCACTTTACGGAAAACGGAAACGTAAAAAAAAATTTCTGCCGGAAAACGGAAAGGTAAAAAAATTTCACTCAGCGGAAAATAGAAAGGTAAAAAAAATTATCAGCCGGAAAACGGAAAAATAAAATGCCGGAAAACAGAAAGCAAAATTTTCACGGTAACGGAAAAAAATAAAGTGAATTTTGCACAGAAATGGACAAATTTGCATGCAGGTTTGCCTGTTTGGCTTTGATTGTGGTAGCTGTACATTCTGCAACTATGGATCATGCCAGTCACTTCACTTGTAGTTCAAGCTTAACTGAAGCAACAAAAAATCATCAAAAGGTAGCAAAAATACACTACAACAACAAAAAAGTTGTATGGAGTAGATGTGGGTCCACACAGGGGCCCACAACCCCAAGACACAAGTGGGGGCCCACAACCCCAAGTGCTGAACTGAACATGCATCGCAGAAGGTCACAGGTGGTGTGCACTTGAAACATAACAAGACGGGTTTGGTAATAACCCCATCTACACTACTACTTAACTCCTCAGGGGGTAACCTGGATTAAATGACCTCAGATAATCATAAAAATGTGAGAGATACAACAAAGTTTACAAGTTTCACATATCTGAAGTTACAAAAACCAATTGAACAATGTTTGCATGGGAAAACAGAAAAGCTTATACACAAAAGAGTTTCCTCAATCAAATGAACAAATTTCACGTCTTGCATTGACAGCAGGTCTTTTATCCAACATCCATTGACTTGGACTTCTGCTGCACTTTCCTTGATGTGTTGCATGAGGGCAAAATCAGCAGTCTTCCCAAATCGATAGGCGGGGTGGTCTTAACTTGATGGCACAGGTTGACAAATCAGCCAAATCAGTTTGTGTGGTGATGTTGCGCAGACTGGCCAGGTAAACACCTTCCCGGTCACGTCCGGCACCCATTTTTTGATTTTACTTCTCACATCCTATCCCCAGTTCTAGGGCACCCCAGAGGCTGAAACTTGGGGGAGATATTGGCGCAACCCCCCTCTACTTTGCACGAATTTGGGGGGTCGCGGCGACCCCTCTCAGCGTGGGTCGCCCTAAGTGCAAACATTTTTTCGGCTTTTTTGGTGTCCCACAGCAGGTCCGGCACCCGCTGATTTCTGAGCTGTGGGAGGGGTATAAATTTAAAATTTTGGAGATGTGTTACCTACACCACTCCCCTACTATACACTATTCAATAATGTGAAATAAATGTGAAATATTTCTAAAAAATTCGCTTATTCTCTAAAAAACACCACTCCCCAATAGATGGATGACAAAAAAATCACTTTTTGGAACTTTTTTATTAGACACTTGAAGAGATGGTTTACGATACTTTAAAGGGAACGGTTTGATGTTTAAAGTTTTGTAAAGAACCATACCTCTAAAATGCCTGCATTACAAAATTTACTTAGGGCGAATTTTATGACATCATAATGACATCATTGCAGGAACAAAAATTTACAAAATTTAAACTTTGAAATTCCCCCCAAGTAAATTTTGCAATGCAGGCATTTTAGAGGTATGGTTCTTTACGTAACTTAAAACATCAAACCCTTCCCTTTAAAGTATCGTAAACCATCTCTTCAAGTGTCTAATAAAAAAGTTCCAAAAAGGTAATTTTTTGTCATCCATCTATTGGGGAGTGGTGTTTTTTTAGAGAATAAGTGAATTTTTGAGAAATTTTTCACATAAATCTCACATTTTTGAATAGTGTACAGTAGGGGAGTGGTGTTGGTAACACATCCCCAAAATTTTAGATTTATACTCCTCCCACAGCTCAAAAATCAGCCGGTGCCGGACCTGCTGTGGGACACCAAAAAAGCCAAAAAAAATTTTGCACTTAGGGCGACCCACCCTGAGAGGGGTCGCAGCGACCCCCCCAATTCATGCGAAGTAGAGGGGGGTTGCGCCAATATCTCCCCCAAGTTTCAGCCTCTGGGGCGCCCTAGAACTGGGGATAGGATGAAAGACGTAAAATCAAAAAATGGGTGCCGGACGTGACCGGGAAGGTGGTTAGTTGGGATTTCCAAGCAGAATTGAGCCATTGGCAGCAAACATCATGAAGTTTTGTGAGCATGTCTCTCTCTTCACGTCTTTGTGAGCACGTCTGATACAGATTTGGATACAGATAAAAATTATGAATGACACAAGAACCTGGTAGAAAAAACACCATAGTGGAAAAAGATAAATACTGATTGGAAAAATAATGGAAAAATGCCAGAAAACTGAAAATTGAGCCAGAAAATGGAAAAATGGCCTGGAAAAATGGAAACGGAAAGGTAAACATTTTTCAGCCAGAAAACGGAAAAATGGGCCGGAAAAATGGAAACGGAAAGGTAAAAAATTTTCAGCTGCCGGAAAACGGAAAGGTAAAAATTTTTCAGCTGCCGGAAAACGGAAAGGTAAAAAAATTTCAGCTGCCGGAAAACAGAAAATGGAAAGGTAAAAAATTTTCCTGTGGAAAGGCGGAAACGGAAAACGGAAACGGAAATTTGACACCCTAATTTCATCCTTGGTTAAGGCATATAGTATTTACATAAAACTTATGTGAAAAATAGCCGTATTTTTTGTTTGGCTTTTCCTTATCACTAGGTAATGCGGTGAATTTGTTCCGCGGCAGAAACCAAAACATTCTTTCACTTTTGTCTGAAAGTGTGCTAATTTTCAGTCCTCACTCACCTATGTGTATTTGCTGAATGTATTAGATTTTTGCATATGATTTATAGATACCGTATTTCCCCGAAATACCCCCTCGAAATACCCCCCGCTCGTTTGACCCTTTCTCTCGAGACCACTATGAAGCAATCACCCCCCCCCTCAAAATACCCCCCCCCAGATTGAGTGTAAAGAGAACGTACATGACAAATGCTGCAGTTTGTGTTCTGCGTAGTGCAGAACACGTTAAAACAATGTCGGAATCACGTGAGAGCAGTGGTCTACGTACTAATATTAGTATACAGGAGTCAATACATGTCAGTTATTGATGCATTTTTCTACCCCAGCGCACATCACAAACAACGATTCTGTACTACCATTTCAAAAAATTTCTGCCGAAATAATACCCCCCCTCGAATAACCCCCCTCGTTTAACCCCCCTCGTTTAACCCCCCCTCTCGGGAGCACTATGAGACAATCACCCCCCGGGGGGTATTTCGAGGAAATACGGTATATTTCATTTATAATATGTTAAATATACCGTATTACCTCGAAATGGGTTACTACGGGGGTCCATGGGGTTTTATTATTTCGCCAGCAACATTTGAGCGGGGTTAATTCGAGGGGGAGCATTTTTTGTAAGAAATTTTCGTAAGGATCGTAGTAATAGTAGGCATTTGTGTACCCAAAACAGATAAATGTGTCCAAACAGGATATATTTGAACATAAAAAGGTAGATAGCTACACAAACTACACATGTGTATAGCTGCGATGCAAATTCGCAGTAATAAACAAATACATCATGTAAATACCTACGTTGCATACATGATGTACACATCATTCCGGAGGTATTTCCAGGGGGCATTGATATTTCCCATTTTGCCCATTTTAAGGTGGGTAAATTCAAGGGGGTAATTCGAGGTAATACGGTAATAATTGAAATCACAGGGTCCATTTATGATTTCCCGAAATTGCTGTAAACTTGTTTTGTGTATTCCGGTGACAGACTCAAAATCGTGGCGCAACTGTGTCCACGCAATTCTAAACCCTGCCAAAAATCGGTAACAATCGTTAATCAGAAAATCTCAATTTCCCTTGTCTTCGCAGCACCATTTTCCACTAAATTGCATTTTTCCACCACATTGCCCAATTTTGCACACTATGCCAGCTTTGGAGCGTGAGATCGTCGGGCTGCACGCGGCGCCGCTGCTCTGCGATAATCAATGTGTTTGGCTGCTTGCCAGGGATGCGGCGGTTTGCCAGTGCGTTGCGTGCCTTTGGCCCCCTACACACGCTAGTTTTCACCGCTACGTGTGTGAAAACTGAAATGGCGACGTGCAACGTACAGCCTACTCTGTATGTGTTTACCGTAAATCCTCGAATAAGTCCCCAGGGGAATTATTTTTCCTCAGAATTTTTTGAGGGGGGACTTATTCGAGGGGGGGGAGTTATTCGAGGGGGGAGTTATTTTTTCGTCGGAATATTGGGTAAAAAGCATGATCAATATATTATCTAAATGGGGTTAAGTAGGTTGCATTAACGTGTAAGCCAGTAAAGAAATCCCGTAATTCATGCAATGAAATCAATGTTAGTGTGCATCAATGCAAAATAATGCGTAATTTTAATGAACGTATACATAAATACGTTTTTTATACATGGACTTCTTTTTCACCCTTAAAAGAGGGGGAGTTATTCGAGGGGGGGAGTTATTTTTTCCTCAGTCAGCTTACAGGGGGGAGTTATTCGAGGGGGGGAGTTATACGAGGGGGGGACTTATTCGAGGATTTACGGTAGTTTTCATATTTTGAAATTAAAAATTTCATTAATTTAGAATCTCACTTATGACTCAATGACATTTAATCATTCAACTGTGTTGATTAATCCGCATTTGAGAAAATTTCATTTTTCTCCGAAGTCACGGTGAAAACTAGTGTGTAGGCATTTTGTGCGATGGAGGGTTTTGTCACCGGGGCAATGCCAAACCCTGTAATCTGCGAGTTAAGTGTGAAAAAAAGTTAAGAGTGTTATAAATGTTTTTCTGCTGAGCGCTTGCAGTTTTCATGGCATTTTGTGAGTTTCCCAGACTTTCACGTTTAATTTTACGGTTAGGGGTGGAATGATGCCATGGCGCCGCGCCATTGACGTTTTTTCACTCATTGTCCAAAGGCTGGCGCGCCATCAGTAAACCATCACGTATAGCCGTCGCGTTCCCATACAAAAGCTGGGCTCAAACCAGTTCAGGCTAAAAAATTGCCAATTTGAGAACATTTTTAACAGCAGAAACTTTTTTGAAACAACATTCAAATGATAATGTAATATATATTTTAAATTTCTTATTTAGACCAAAATAACATTTATCACAAACCCCTGCACTTTCAGATCATACACTGACGCATTTAATGACAGATGGTTAATAAATCACAAACAGAACGTGACAGTGCGCACTTTCAACAATTTGGATTCATTCTCATCACTCAAGGATGCAAAATGCGATTTGCTGATTGTCTCAGAACTTTTGGAACACAATGAACCTCCATCTGATAAATTGATGGATGTTTTACTCGAAGCCGTGAAAAACGGCGGTCATGTGTTGTGGAGACAGGATAAGTGTTGGTTTTCTCTAACTTATTTTGGGTTATGTTTTTATGATATTTACCTGTATTTTTACCGGCGCCATAAATACAATAACAGAACGTTTTCAATGAAGTTATAGTTAAGATTTTTCGGCCAATGGTGGTAAATTCTAGGAGCCTGTGCCTCAGTTCACGTCAACTCTCAGTGCACGTAAACACGTAATCCCAGTGCATGTAGGTCTAAATACTCCCAGTGCACGTTGACTCCCAGTGCACGTTAACTCTCAGTGCATCTAGATTCTAGACTCCCTGTCGACGCGGCCGCAACACTGTTTACTGGGCCGCAACACTGGGAGCATAGCTGAAATCGGGGGTAGTAAATTTCCGGGGGGGGGGGGGTCGGCCCCCGAGTGCGTGCTTATAACTTGGGAACCGCTGGCGAAAATTGTTAATATTTTGGTATAGTATGGTTTCAGGTCGGGGCTAACATGAAAATCGAGGGCATCCTCGAATATTCCCCCACTCTCGAGATAAGGGGGTCTAAAAAGGTGGTCATTTTACATGTCCGATCTGGCATATTGAATTTTAAGCTCAATAACTCAGCCATTTCTCGGCGGATTTGGATCGGTAAACACTTAAAATGATCGGAAAACCTGCAGATTCCATTTTTGTAGTCGTATAAGTGATGTCTAAATACCGTATTCCGATTTGACCCGGTTTTTCAACACAAAAATTAAATTTTTCTGAACATGTTATTATATACTCCAGACAACGAGAATTCGCATAAAACGAAAATGAGTTCAATATCTCTTTCCAATCAAAACTTATAGTGCTTCAAACTTTTCCCTCCCATCCACATAAACAACCGCATGAAGCATGATGCATGCAACTTCAAAACTCCATATCTTGACCATTTCTCAGCCGATTTTCACCAATGAACACTTCAAATGATCAGAATAACCTGAGAATTACATTTTTATGCACAGACTTTCTGTATATCCAATCAGATTTCCGATACAATGAAATAATGCGTTCAATATCTGAGTTCTCACGAGTTAAATTATCACAATGAAAATGCATACAGTTTAACTGAGAATAAAAACGATATCTCCATGCAATTCTGATCATTTGAAGTGTTCATTGGTGAAAATCGGATGAGAAATGGTCGAGATATGGAGTTTTGAAGTTGCATGCATCGTTTTTCATGTGGTTATTTTTGTGGATGGGAGGGAAAAGTTTGAAGCGTTATAACTTTTGATTGGAAAGAGATATTGAACTCATTGTTGTTTTATGTGAATCCTCGTTGTCTGAAGTATATGATAACATTTTCAGAAAAATAAAATTTTTGTGCTGAAAAACCGGGTCAAATCGGCATACGGAATCTAGACATCACTAATACGACTCTAAAAATGGTATCTGCAGGTTTTCCCGATCATTTTAAGTATTTAACGATCCAAATCGGCCCAGAAATGGCTGAGCTTTTGAGCTTAAAATTCAATATGCCAGATCGGACATGTAAAATGACCTCCTTTTATACACCCCCTTTAATCTCGAGAGTTGGGGAATATTCGAGGATGCCCTCGATTTTCATGTTAGGCCCGACCTGAAACCAAAATATCAACAATTTTCGCTAAGCGGTTCCCAAGTTATAAGCACGCGCTCAGGGGCCGACCCCCCCCCCCCCCCCATAACTTTACTACCCCCGATTTCAGCTATGACTGGGAGTCAACGTGCACTGGGAGTTTACATGCACTGATAGTTTCTGCCAATTCTAGCTCACTTCTTTACAGTAAAATCGGATTTTATGCTGGCGAGGCTGACTCAGTGCATTGAGGTGTACACAAAAGTTTCAGACGCCACTGTGGAAAGATTTTTGGTGAATTATGTCGGTCAGAGCGAAGATTCTCTGCATGTAAGTTGAAAAAAGATTCTCTGTCTTGTTTGAAATCCTATTTTTGAACAAATTTAAAATACCGTAAATCCTCGAATAAGTCCCCGGGGGAGTTATTTTTTCGTCAGAATATTTTGAGGGGGAGTTAATCGAGGGGGGGAGTTATTCGAGGGGGGAGTTGTTTTTTCGCCAGAATATTCAGTACGTAAGTACGTACGTCGCCCCTTTGGGAAAAGCATTCTTTTGCGTTTAGGTCGCATACGCTGCACTGCATTTGCATTCGACCAGTGCTTTTTTGGTCTGTCTGGCTTCATCAAAAGTGTTTTAATGTAACACGCCTTATTTGCATCGATTATAGGGGGGAGTTATTCGAGGGGGGAGTTAATTTTTCCTCACGCTCACAAGAGGGGGGAGTTATTCGAGGGGGGAGTTATTCGAGAGAGGGGGACTTATTCGAGGATTTACGGTATATACATTTTTATTTCGTTTTTTTTCAGGCAACTAGAAATCCTGTGGATTTTATTTGGTGTTTGAAAAAGACTACATCAACATCGACTCAAGGAAAAGATTGCAAAAGTGAACCGCATGTGTCTCTTAGAGATTTTTTGGATTCCACTCAATATGTCGATAAATCCGTGTCTTACTATGAGTGGATTTTTGGACATGGGTTTATTAGCCCAGGTTAGTCGGGATCGAATTTTCGGATTTTTTAATCTTTATTTTGTTGTTTTATTGGTTATTGTGTACCTAGTGATGAAAAAAGCACCAGGACTTTGGCGCCAAGCCCCCAAAGTGCCGTGGCGCCTATCCGAACCACAGCGTCAAGTGTCAATGGCGCCAAGCGAATGGTGAAAACTGCCAGAAAAACTGGCACCATGGTTTCTTTGAAAAAATGGCGCCGGCACCGTGCCGCTTTTCGATCACTTGTAAAAATTACGTTTCAGGCGGAGCCGAACAGAACCTTCACTTTGCACGATTCCTGCACTTGGCGCCGTGCCAGCGCATGCTGGACGTTGGCTGCGGCATCGGCGGCAGTCCAATGCAACTCGCAAAGGTGAATTTGAATTGTTTTCAAACTTTGAGTTTTGTTAGAAATTTGTTCCGCGAACTCGGAGTGGCATTGTTTTGCAACTTGAGCAAATTGAGCTTTCACTTTTTTAAATAAATTCCATACCCATCTGCGCAGGAATACGGCTGCCATGTGACTGGAGTTGATTTGAGTTCAAATATGTTGGAAGTTTTCGCATCTAGGCTGAAAACGCACCCTGGTGTTACTCCCAGACCCTGTAAAAAGCCCTGTAAAATGTCAAATGTCATGCATAGTGTCAAAAGTCGACATGGAAAATGCCCTGCAAAATGGCAAACAATTTGCCATTTTGCAGATCATTTTCCATGACTTCTGACACTTTGCATGACATTTGACATTTTACAGGGCTTTTTACAGTGTCTGGGAGTGCCCCCTGATTCGAGAATCAGACTAATGTTGGCCGATGTGATGAATTATGAATTTCCAGCGGCCAGTTTTGACTGTGTTTACAGCAGGGATTGCATTCCGCATATTGAGGGAAAGAATAAGCTGTTCAAGAAATTTCATGTGCGCTGGGCGGGGTTTGGGGAGGGGATACGGTTAAATGTTTCTTTTGTTCGCTAGCGCCATTTAAACATGGTTGAATATTCGATCACTGTAACTCAATTGAATTCTTCTCGCTTTCTCATACAACTACCGTATATCCTCGAAATACCCCCCTCGAAATACCGCCGCTCAAAATGGACACTATGGATTTATAACCCCCCCCCCCGAAATACCCCCTCCCCCAAACTGAGTGCAAATGACAAAAGCTGCGGTTTCGGTCCGGGCAACGCAGAACACACGTTAAAACAGTGACTGTGTTACTTATATTTTCTGGATTTTTAAAATATGAATGGCCGCACGCACGCTAGTTGACATCGACACCAAATGTCAACTGGTTCCGTTCCCAATTCAAAACTTGCGTTTGAACGTCATTCATCGAACGTCATTCATCGGCTCAGCAGCCAGCTTTGAATCGGGATCGGCACCAGTTGACATTTGGTGTCGATGTCAACTAGCGTGTGTGGGCACAATCTCCCGGCGATTTTTGAAACGCTAAGTCTATAGACTCTCATACGTGTACCTAAACTCACCTCAAACTTTCACAAACCTTTCCCAAAACCTTTCTCACACTCCACACAGTCATGGCTAAAACCTGGCGGTCGTGTTCTAGTCACAACTTACGCCCTGGGCAGCGGGGAAATGGTTCCTGGTGGCAATTTCGACAAATATGTCAAACAGAGACACTATGATTTGCTGGGAGAGGACTCTTTTCAACAGGTTTGAACGGCGGGTTTACATTTGTGTGATGAATTTAGGATGGATTTTTTATGTATTGTTATGTCTGGGAGCACTCTCAGACTCTCTAAAATATCAAAATCCAAATATCATGCAATATGTCAGGAAAGTCATGTAAAAGTAAAAGTAAAAGAAGTCAAGTAAAAGTCGCGAAATATCGCACATGATATGTGTGAAATATCACAGATGAAAATTACGCTTTTTACAGATTTGTAGTGAAGCTGGATTTGCCAAAGTCGAAGTTCATGATATGACCAAAAATTTCCGAGACATTTTGCTCAATGAAATTGATAGAGCCAAACAGCGAAAGGCTGATTTTCTCAAGGTAATTTGTTCTCTCTCGTTTTTCATTTTTTACTCATTTATTCACCGCATTCTACTATTTTCCCCAAATTTTTATCAGGAATTTTCCGAAAAGGCGTACGATGAGCTTCTGAGTGGTTGGAGGGACAAAATCGGTTATATCGATAATGCAAATTTGGTATGGCTTATGATTATTTGTAAAAAGTGAGAACATATAGTGGCATCAGCGAGGATTTGAGAATTCCATTTTGAAAAATTCTGCTGCAATCGTTGATGGCAATTTTTTTGCACATTTTACAGTGAAATCTACCATATACGATCTGAATAAATAACCAAACAAAATGTTATTTTTACCTCCTTCAGGTGTGGTTTAGAGTTTCTCTATCAAAACATGGTGGTATTCTCTGTAAAATGTATACAGGTATGCAATACTTGTCAGTATACAATCGAAAACATCAGTAAAGCATCAGTATCAAAATACACACTGATGCCATTGCAATATTTATAGTTCCCATCGTTGATTTTTAGCAAAGACTTTTATAGGATATTTACATAATTTTTATCCCTTTCAAATATATTTCACATTTTATAGCTGCGTGCAGTAGGGTAACTGAGTCATTGTAAACTTTTTGTGCCTTAAAACCATTCCGAGTTGTGTGATTTGATTTGTTGACGTTTTCAGACCAAAATAGACATTTTGTGCTGAATAAATGTTGTAATGCTCTGAGAAAATTTACCAAATATGTTCTGTTTTTATTTTATAGTCAGAAGATTTAATAACGTAGCTTAACGAAGATTTAAGACGCTTTGCGTAAGAACCAAACCTGTGAAGGCACAAAAAATTTTTTTGCGTTTTTCATCGTATATTTCGAATCTACATATAGAAAAACTCAAAATTTCTTTCCATACATATATTCAAAAATGTCATCTTCCTACTAAAAAAATTGATCAAAGTCAAAAGTCACCATTTTTCGAGCTGTTTTTTGAAAATTCATAACTTTTGCTTGACTTCATCTATCAATATAATATTTTGAATTTTTATTAAGATAGTTGTGGAGATTATTTGGCCCATACAAACTTATTTCATCAAACGTTTTTTTCTCACCGAAAATCATGACTGAAATTTTGAAAATGGCACCAAATTTTCAGTTTGTAATTGAGAGCTTAGCTTTTTTTGCAAAAACTGCTCAATTGCATAGTTTATTATAATAAAATTTTTTTCTAAAACGTAGGCCTGCACTTTGAAATCAGCCCAACCCCTTTCTCACCATCATGTATGTACAATCTAACTCTGAAGGCTCAGATGAAGTTGTATGGAAAAAGTTTCCATCATAAACTGAGGTTGTTTTTGCATTGTCTTTCATTTGTATATTACCATTTTTATGAAACAGAATTTTTGGCTACTATCCCCCAAACCCCCCCCCCCAATCCAAAAACATTTTAGAACCAAGAACCGGAACCAAACTTTTTTGAAACTCCCAACCCCCAACCCTACTTCATAGCATTCCAACTGCAAGCAGAAATATAAAATAACCAAATGCCAGCTAAAAGCCACTGTAAGTCAGAACACTGGTACAAATAAACCTTTTCTGGATATTGCACGTAACACACCCATGCTTGTGATATTTATGGAAAAAGTGAATTTTTGTATGAAAGCACCCTTCCAAATTATGTTTAATAAAAAATGGTGATATACAAATGAAAGACAATGCAAAAATAACCTCAGTTTATGATATAAACTTTTTCCATACAACTTCATCTGAGCCTTCAGAGTTAGATTGTACATACGTGATGGTGAGAAAGGGGTTGGGCTGATTTAAATTACTGTAGCAAAAAAGGCAGGCCTACTTTTTAGAAAAAATTTTATTATAATAAACTATGCAATTGAGCACAGTTTTTGCAAAAAAAAGCTAAGCTCTCAATTACAAACTGAAAATTTGGTGCCATTTTCAAAATTTCAGTCATCATTTTCGGTGAGAAAAAAACATTTTATGAAATAAGTTTGTATGGGCCAATTAATCTCCACAACTATCTTAATAAAAATTCAAAATATTATATTGATGGACGAAGACACGCAAAAGTTAGAATTTTCAAAAAAAGCTCGAAAAATGGTGACTTTTGACTTTGATCAATTTTTTTAGTAGGAAGACTACGTTTTTGGATATATGTATGGAAGGAAATTTTGAGTTTCTATGTCTGTAGATTCCAAATCCATGATAAAAATGGGGGTGAAATTTTTTTACATCAAAAGTGAATTTTTGTATGAAAGCACCCTTCCAAATTATGTTAAATGAAAAATGGTGATATACAAATGAAAGACAATGCAAAAATAACCTATGTTTATGATGGAAACTTTTTTCATGCAACTTCATCTGAGAATTCAGAGTTGGATTGTATGTGATGGTGAGACAGGGGTTGAGCTGATTTAAACTGCTGTAGCAAAAAAGTGCATTCCTACTTTTTAGAAATTTTTGTATTATAATAAACTATGCAATTGAGCACAGTTTTTGCATAAAAAGCTAAGCTCTCAATTACAAACTGAAAATTTGGTGCCATTTTCAAAATTTCAGTCATGATTTTCAGTGAGAAAAAAACGTTTGATGAAATAAGTTTGTATGGGCCAATTAATCTCCACAACTATCTTAATAAAAATTCAAAATATTATATTGATAGATGAAGTCAAGCAAAAGTTATGAATTTTCAAAAAACAGCTCAAAAAATGGTGACTTTTGACTTTGATCAATTTTTTTAGTAGGAAGATGACATTTTTGAATACATGTATGGAAATAAATTTTGAGTTTTTCTATATGTAGATTCGAAATATACGATAAAAAACGCAAAACAAAATTTTGTGCCTTCACAGGTTTGGGCATGTTTGGTTCTTAGGGAAAGCTAGTCTTAATAACGTTAATTTAAGAGTGCGTAGCTGCGTTTGTTACATACTGCTAGTGGTTAAAAAGGTTGACATAAATCCGTTTCTGAACTTGATTATGAAAATCAATACCACAAAAACCCCACCAATCACAATAGCATCCAAACATCCCACCATTCACACAACCTTCTTGCCAGCCGCCGCCCTAGGCATGTGCACATAGAACAGGAAAGGCACCCAAATCAGAAGGGACACGATGGCCGCATCCACGAGCATGGTGTACATTGGCCAAGTGCCAAAACACAGCGTGAGTGAACGGCTGGTTGCAGTGTTTAAGTACAGTCCTAGTACTACCGAGCTTTTGAGCACCTCTATGAAGGCCACGTGCGTCACCCTGGCGTTGTATTTGGGGTGGCGGTTTGTGATTGGATTCTAGGTACCCTATATAATCGAATAAGTCCCTAGCTTGAGGAAGTTATTTTTTCATCATAATACTTGATATAATTCATGATCAATATATTGCTTGAATCAGCCTACATTAGTTTCATAAACAGTTTTTTCGCAGGACAATTTAAAACATTTTTTAACATGTTATATGTCTTCCCCCCCCCCCCCCCCCCGTCAGAGCTGGGGGAGTTTTATATTCTTCACCCACCTCACAGAGGGGGAGTTATTCGATACTCGAGGATATAAACTGGTGGAAAATATAAATGGGAAATCAGGTAAACTCGGCGGACATTATAGAAGTCAATGGTCTAAGGAATTTTTGTACGAGTGCGGTATAAACTAGCGATAGGGTCATATGTGAATTTGGCCCACGTCCAAGTCGCTCGGCGTTTCAGACAAATGAGAGCGAAAAGCGCAGGTTCACGTCACTGATTATCGCTGCGGAATGCAATAAATCGACCGGAAATGATCACAAATGGCCGCCCGTACACTAGTTGGCACATTTGTGATCATTTCCAGTCGTTTAATTGTATTCCATAGACATAATGAGTAACGCAAACGTAAATCTTGCGTCTTTCACCTCATTCGTATAATACGTAACCCGACGCGTGCCAAGTGAACATACCGGATATCTATCACATTCGTCCTTTTTAGGAATTCGTTAGCACTGTTTGAGCGAGTTATCTAGCTTTCCAAGTGTGTAATTTTATATCCATGCTAAATCCATTTATTAGGTATTCACTATTGAAAGTTCAATCAGTTTAAATAAACTGAATCGAACGGAATCCGTCCGTTCGAATTCGAACTTGAGACATATCTTACTCGTACATAAAAGAAGGAAAGCTTATTCGTTTCATGTCTGCCGAGTTTACCTCATTTTTCATAACAATTTCACAAGGAAACGTGCAGCCCAATACGGCTGCCAGTTATTGTGGGGGTGCCCACAATGTTTGCCTACATATATGCCAAGTGGCACCCCCTGGCACCCCCATGTTCTGCTGCTACAGATTGATGAATGTTTTCTTTCCAATTTTTTCCTGGCAAATATAAATGGGAATTTTCAAAAAACACACAAAATACAGCTGCAATAAAGTGCACAGCCAATTTTTTTGTGCTGCCAACACAAGTGATGAATACACTTGTGTTGGTGCCTTTTCAAATAAAATAAAAATTACTTATGGCTTGCCCACAGCCATTTTTTGACTGCTGGTCAGTTGGGAGTATAATTTGGCACCTGGTCCACTCACCCCCACAAAACTTGCCCCCAGCAAGCAGGCATGGATTACAAAACCATGACAACAATGATTTTAAACTTTGTGATTATAAAAATTGTGGTTGTGATTGAAAAACTGTGATTTTCAATTTTCTGGGCATGACCTCTATTTGTTTGGCCCAGTCACACTAGATACAGGGCACATTGCCCATTGGCCCCTATAGGTTTTTATCAAATAATTAGTGTCCACACTGAATGGGCACAAGTATTTTGTCATTTGCATCAAGACATTGCAGGCGCCGGACACGCTGTCAGGCGAGTGCCCCCTTTACGCAGGGCCGGGTTTATTGTTAGCTATAAAAAATACTTGAATGCAAAAATGGGGCCCAGGAGCAGCCATATGTTGCACCTGACAGCAAACAAGCCAATTCTGGCCCCCATGTGCTCCATGAATAGCTTGGGATAGTGGATTGTCCACTTTTTCAAACTTATGTTTTTCAAAAAAAAATTATGTTTGATCAACAATGCCGTCATTGTGTGGGGCTTCCGGAGGTTCTGAGTGGGTGGAAAAGTTGCACATAATTACAGTCTACCAATGTCAAAAAAACTTTTTTGTCTACAATGTCCAGAAAAAAATTGTATCAAAAATGTTTGTTTCATCGGGAACAAAAATTTGTATGGAATTCCCATTTATATTTGCCAGAAGAAAACATGAAAAAAAATTTTTCTGATCAAGGGTGGCCTGAGGGGGGGTGTCCCCTAGGGTATATATAGTAAATACTTGGGGGCACACTCACACAAGCTGAAAGCCTAACAGCTTGCATGTGGGATTTGTAAAATACAATCAAGTGATTTTCCCATTTATATTTTCCACCAGTTTAGGGTATTTTCAAATTTTGCCCGCTGGCCATTGCTGTTTGCATGAAATTATAAATTTTCTCACCTCTGATCGAGGCATGCATTTATTAGTACAAACGATATAAGGAAATGCGACATCCACAGCATTTTGCCTTGTTCCTGTGAGCGACATTCTTGTTAGCTTTTGGTGATTTGACAACACCAACATGATAGAATCCTAAAGCTCTGTTTACACGGATTTTTTGTAATGACAGAAAATTTTGCAATGACAACTTCCGACAACAGGAAAAAATTCAAACATATATTACTCTTGAGCAACCAGACCGATTCTACTCAAATTGATACGCATATAATACTCCCTAAATACTGTGTATAGTTAACCAGTTTTTCTCATGAATGTGGAACTTTTCACTCGACCTATGAAACATTTTCAAGTGTAGTCAGTGTCATCACAAAAATACTGTGTAAATGCTGCCTAATATTCACATGATACAGCAAACATTCCTTTCCGCAACTTACCTCCATTAAATATGGTCTGGATAAAAGACTGACACAACCAAGCATGGCCGCTTGAACAAATGCATACGCATAAAGTGCATTCATCGCCCACTGTCCATAATCTTTGTATCCCGCTGGCAGAATGCCAAGCACATGTTTTGATGGTGGAATCCCGATTCGCCTTTCAGTTTCTGCCATCTGTTTTGAATGGTGTGTAAATATATCAATTCCATTCAGATAATTGTCAACCATGGATGTAAAATGTCAAAACAAATGGCACATTGCATGTAAATTAATGACTAGGTAATCACTGTGCATGCAATAGTCATGTCTGATGGGGGTATTTTTTTCCTTCTTATCCAGGACAACTTGTTCAAGAATATGTTGACTGCATTCTATTTCTGTGCAAAAGTATCATTACCAGAATTGTTTGGTCATCAGTTGGTTGCATTTTCGTGTCTGGGAAAACAAAGAGAGCCTTGACTTTGTTCCACATGCCATCCTGTTTCATGGCCACACTGAACACATTTATATGGTCACACAACTGAAATGCAAATATTTGTATATTAGTCAGGTATTTAGATGAGCTGAAAACCACTCAGTTATAAATCCATGATACCTGAATACAATGACATTCAATGCAATATGCATTCTATATGCACAAAAATTTATATCTATTGCTGTAATAGAATATCCCAGACCCTGAATAGTGTAAAAGACCCAGTTAAATGTCATGTGTCATGTGTATCCAAATCTTATTGTATCGTATTCAAATCTTATGTGCAAGAAGATGTACCATTGTGCAAAAATGTAAAGATTTGGATACAAAATGTAAAATTTGGATACGCTACAATAAGATTCCACATGAAACTTTACAGGGTCTTTTACATGACATGTGACACTTTACACGTTTTTTTCATGACACATGACATTTTACAATGTCTTTACATGACACGTGACCAGGGTTGGCAAAATCTCAGAAAAAAATAAAAATAAAATACAAATAAAATAGAAAATTGGAGAATAAAATAAAATAAAATGAAAAATTCATAAAATAAAAATACAATTTTACTAAATTTCGAATTTTTGTACAATTTTAGTAAAAAATTTCAAAAACTCGAGTGTCTGTAAAATTCTATAAAAAGTTTTATATCCTCTTGTTTAAGATTCTAGCTGCCAATTTGCAGAACTGATGCTATGTTGTTGCTTTCATTGTTGTGATTTTTGCTCAAAATCGCAAATTTTCACATTTTTTCATATATTGTTACCTTACAAATAACTAATCTACCGTATTTCCTCGAAATACCCCCCGGGAGGTGATTGTTTCATAGTGCTCCCGAGAGGGGGGGGGGGTTAAACGAGTGGGGGTATTTCGAGGGGGAAGTTATTATTTCACAGGAAATTTTTTGAAATCCTAGTACAAAATTGTGGTTTGTGATGTGCGCTGGGGTAGAAAAATGCATCAATAACTGACATGTATCAACTCCTGTATACTAATATTAGTACGTAGATGGTATAAACACTGTTCTAACATGATTCCAACATTGTTTTAACGTGTATGTTCTGCACTAAGCAGAACACAAACTGCAGTATTTGTCATGTACGTTCTCTTTACACTCAATCTGGGGGGGGGGTATTTCGAGGGGGGGTGATTGTTTCATAGTGGTCTCGAGAGGGGGGGGGGGGTCAAACGAGGGGGGTATTTCGAGGAAATACGGTATGTGATTTGTTCCCATTTACTTCGTTCCATACCATGAATAAGCCTATCTGTTAACCCCGCAAGCCCCCCCCCCCCCAAATAACAAATTATTAGCTATCTTCCTTCGGGAGGAGCAAATTAGCTGCAGATCTATCCGGCCCCTGTGAGGGTCAAAATTCAAGATACATACATAGCAACCAATGTCACAAGTCACAAATTTTTGTATTCATCTGTACGCTTTTAGCGTGCACATTGTTTTATGGCCTTGCATCCAAGATTTTATATTTTTTGTAAAATTTTTGTAAAATTTTTGTAAAATTTTTGTAAAATATTTGTAAAATATTTGTAAAATGGTTTCATTTTATTTTATTAATGACTTTTCAGAATAAAATTAAATGAAATAAACAGAAACATAAATAAAATTAAAATAAAATACAATTTGATTAAAATAAAATACAATTTCAGTAAAAAGAATTTTACTAAAACCAACCATGCACATGACATTTTATAGGGTCTTTTACAGGCTCTGGGACTGCCCAGGAGTGGGATCACTACCATGAATATTGCACCAATTTTTGTGTTCTACTTAGTAAATGTTATCCATTTTCAGCACACACAACACAAATTTCATCAATTTCTTTTTACCCCACCTCAGTGTAAAAAAGATCATCACTGGATCCCTTTTCAACCAGTCCAAAGTGGATTGGTTCATCCTGCCTCTCTTCAGCAAAAGTCCCAAAAAGCCTGTCAAATATGGTCAAAGTGGCACCAAAGTTCTTATTTATGCAATAGGCATTTCTTCCATGGTGTACTCTGTGTACTGATGGGGTGACAAACACCCATTCAATGCACTTTGGGAGTGCTGGCAGCATGCTTGTCTGTGGAAATGGATTTGTTGATGTTTCATTTGCATTAATAAGTGAATAAAATGACCCAGTACAGTGGGCCTGCAAAATGATGGTTAAAAAGCATATGGATCCAATTTATTGGAACCAAACCAACCAAAATGCAGAAAAAGTATATTTTGTTATATATCTTCCCATAAAAAAGTATAATTAAATCTCTGGAAAAACGTGGAGAAAATCTGTATAAAAATATAAGATTTCTTATATTTTCTGATATCTATAAAATATGATTTTCCTGAATTTTTCCCCCTTTTTCAATGCTAAGCACAGTGTAAAGCTGCAACACGCACTTACATTCATATGTGTCATGATTTGGTAGAATATGAAAATGTAGACAACAACGAGATGAACATCATTGGACATAAAGAATACATCGATGTACTGTCCACACAAGTCCATCAAGACCTGCAAAGAAAAAGATATTGTTTTGTCATAATTTCTAAGCATGTCTGTACTCTGGAGTGAAAGGTTCTTTCATAGAGTAGTTCCACAGGCTCCGCACCTGTACGCACAAACGCCCGGCGCGCACAAACACTTGGCACGCACAAAATGAAAATCCGGTACACACAAACGCCCGGTATGCACAAAACTGTAGCTGTGTGCAGGCCGCACAATGTGCGTGCCAGTCGTTTGTGCACGCCGGTCATGTGTGCGGGATCGGGATTGGCTTTTGAGATTTCGGGATCAGGATTGACCTTTCGGGATCAGGATCGGGATTGGCTTTTGAGATTTCAGGATCGGGATTGACCTTTCAGGATCGGGATCGGGCTTGGGATTGGCATTTTTTGGGATTAGGATTGTAAAAAATTCTCATACTGAAGGATTTTGTCTACTGATCTGCAAAAATGGGCCTAAAACACTTTGAAAAAAAGTTTTTCATTCGACTTTTCAGTTTTTTTTACCTGTAAAAAGCGTCAAATAATTTTGACGAGTGAAATGTATTTACAGTTCTCACATGACTTTTCACTTTACTTGAAAACATGCCAAATATTTTTTTGGAAGCATCCAGGTGCTCATGTATGGGGGGCAAACACAAAGTGGGGGGGGGGCGTGTGAAAATCCCCTGCCCGGTATGCACAAATGACTGGTACGCACAAATGACCGGTACGCACAAATGCCCGGTATGCACAGAGCATCAGATTTGTGCGTACCGGGCATTTGTGCGTGGCGGGCTCAATTTTGTGTGTGCCGGGCGTTTGTGCGCGCCGGGCGTTTGTGCGTAGGAGGCCTGGCCCGTTCCACACTCTGGCGACCGCAACCCTCTTTCAGATTAATCAGATGAAATCACTTTCTATTTACCGTATTTCATCGAAATACCCCCCTCGAAATACCACCCCTCAAAATGGGCACTATGAATTTAGATTGAATTTATATTGAAAATTGAGTGTAAGTGACAAAAGATGTGGTTTGTGGTCCGGGCAAGGCAACGCTGAACGCACGTTAAAACCAATGACTGTGTTAATTTTTGATATTTTCTGGATTTTTAAATAGAAATTTCCCAGAGATTTTTGGAATGCTAAGTCTATAGTCTCTTATACGTATTTACTTCCCCCCCCCCCCCGCTCGTTTAACCTTCCTCAAAATTCTCAATATGAAAAAATAAACCCCGTGGGTATTTCGACTAAATATGGTATGTGCACTCGAGTAATAGATACTGTATCTATACAAAAAAAATTTTCCCTAAATTACTGTAACTAGGTCAATACTCTTCTATCATTGAGAATATGAAGGGTGTGCCTCTAAAATTACCGATCTACAAAAAAATCGATTTTGAGATAATCGCGATTGAAAGTTTGGAGCATGCAATACCCATACATGGGTATTGGGTATGGGAATTTTGGGTAAGGCTATTTCGGCCATTTTGTCGGGTATCCACATGCATGGGTATAATCATTGATTATACACATAACACTAGCTATATAAAATTTAGGGAATTGTATTTTTGTAGTACAGTACATTTTAAAGGAACAAATTGGTAATAGCGTGTAGATCGGTATTTTTTAAAGCACAAAATCAGAAAGCTGTAGATCGGTACTTTTACCCATAATAAAAAAGCACAAAATGAGTTTTTGCGCAACCGGACACCGATCTGACATCGGTACTTTTAGAAGCACAAAAAATAATGTGCAGATCGGTACATTTAAAAGAACAATTTTGAAAAAAGTGTGTAGATCGGTACTTTTAAAGACACAAAAGCTGAAAAAGCTTGTAGATCGGTACTTTTAAAATTCCAAAAACTGTATTTTGCAATTTTTTTTGCTTTTTTCGACCCCCCATATCTCAAAATTGAATTTCGCACCCCCCACATATTATATATATTTTTGAAGCGCATTTTTATGGGGACCCCAAAAATGGTCCTAACTCAAATTTGAAAAATTTGTAGATCGGTACTTTTCGAAGCACACCCTTCATATGCTTCTTCAGTAATTTTATTGTATACTCCGGTTACTTTACACCCTGCACGCGTGGTTCCCGCTGGAAGTGTGCCAACGATGGTTAACGCGTCTGAGTTTCATAAAAAGATGACAAAATTGATTGTTGTTATAATGTTATTCATTAACATATTCACATCGATGAATTTTTTTCATATTTTTACGGAAATCGCATGATTTAATAATCATTGGCACGCTTCCAACACGAGACATAAATCAGTGCGAGGGCAGAGTATCACGTACGCCGAGTATACATTATTCGACTATTAAAATGTACCTACCGTATTACCTCGAATTATCCCCCCCCCTTGAATTGACCCACCCCCCTCGAATTAACCCCCCCTCTAAATGGGCTGGGGAAATAATAAACCCCCCTCGAAATACCCCCCCCCCCTTCGGAATGATGTACGTCACGTACATAATAAATACGTCATGTATGCAATGTACATGATGTATATTACTGTTAATTTACATTGCAGCTACACAGACTAGTTTGTGTAGCTATCTACGTTTTTATGTCAAAATATATCCTGTTTGGACACATTAATTACCTGTTTTGGGTATGAAAATACCTACTATTTACTACGGTCCTTACGAAAATTTCTGAGGAAATAATAAAAACCCCCCTCGAATAAACCCCCCCCCCTCGAATTAACCCCCCCCCCCCTCAAATTTCGCTGGCGAAATAATAAACCCCATGGGGGTATTTCGAGGTAATACGGTAATTTTGAATTTGAGCAGCAATACTCTGACTAATAATCTGTAACTAACCAAATACATCATTCCATTGCGCATGGAAGTACTTGAATTAACATGTTCTGCGCTGTGATGGCTCTTGTGAAATGACCAGAACAAGGGCACATCTGCAAAGTTCCAATGCAAATACAAGTAGGTAGGTATTTTAGGTAAATATAGGTGTGTAGTTTTGCCATTTTAGAAGTGAGTGCAGTGCATTTTTTGAGCTTTCTATCCTATTTTATTTTGTAGTTCAACACAATTTCACACACATTTATTGAAGAAAAATCTTTCATTTCAAAATTATAATTTACTAAATATGTGGGAAAGCTTGACAAAAACTCAAGGGTATCCATAGGGTACAGAATATGGGACCAATCACCCACATTTGGGTCTAACTTCATCTAATTCCACCAATATTTTCTGTCAATATTGAATTTCTGAAAAATAAAAAATGATTTACTTGATTTTTTGAGAAAATATTTTATGAATGGCAAAAAATAAAAATGATTTTTGTTAAATCATTATAATGATGAATTAAAGATTTTCCATTACATTTTTGTGTCCTGATATATATTCAGTATACCGTATTTCCTCGAAATACCCCCCCCCCTCGAAATACCCCCCCCCTCGTTTGACCCCCCCCCTCTCGGGACCACTATGAAACAATCACCCCCCCCCTCGAAATACCCCCCCCCCCAAATTGAGTGTAAAGGGAACGTACATGACAATAACTGTAGTTTGTGTTCTGTGTACTGCAGAACACACGTTAAAACAATGTCGGTGTCACGTTAGAACAGTGTACATACCATCTACATACTAATATTAGTCTACAGAACCTTATAAATGGCGGTTTTTGTTGCATTTTTCGACGTCTGCGTACGTTTTAGACGACAATTTCGTACCTGGTTTTCAAAAATTTTCTTGTGAAATAATAACCCCCCCCCTCGAAATACCCCCCCCCCCCCTCGTTTAACCCCCCCCCTCTCGGGACCACTATGAAACAATCACCCCCCGGGGGGTATTTCGAGGAAATACGGTACCTATATTTGTTATATAATGTTAAAATAGGTAAAATATATGTAAAAAACATACTATGAGCAGCCACATGCAGCACATAGAAGAAAAACTCCTGAACAACCCAAACTGCAGCCACCATCCCATAAAACTGCATCTTGTCATTCGGGTCAACTTTTATCAAACCATATTTTTGATGGAAGTCCATGTAATTTCTTTGCTGTACATTCATGCTACCAAGTGAGGAGATAGAATTTTGAAAATTCTGTGAGTGAACATGTTTGCATAACCGTTTTGCGTTATGTCTCTCTGTACCTACGACACCGGGCCTTAGCCCCACCAGGGGGCAGTCCCGAGCCCTGTAAAGTGCAATCAAAACAACAAAGGAAGGATTTTATTACCGAACTTTGCATTACAATTGACACTTTGGCAGACACTTTGCGTGACAATTTACAAATTTGTATGACATTTCACCTGACATTTGACACTTGACTAACACTTTACAGGGCTTGGGACCACCAGTGGTACACCATTTAAATATTTGGTGGCTGGTCTGATGCCTTGCACCTTTCTAGTTTCCATCAGTACTGGCAGTTTTGCCTCCAGGTGCCACTCCCAGACCCTGTAAAGAACCCTGTAAAATGTCTCAAGTGTCTAAAGCCATGGAAAATGGCAACTACGCATTACAGTATGATGCGTTTTTCCAAATTAAAGTCCTTTTTTGCTTGTGAAAAATAATAAAAATTTTCCTTCATTATGCCACTAGATTTCTGTGCAAAATGGGCTGTCTGTAGAATATTCTCATTTCTGCCTGCTCCAGACAGAAATAAGAGAACAAAATTAACTGATCTCAATCAAAGTTTGCTGGTGACAATCACTGATCACTGGGAAAGTCTCCACATAAATACAGTACCCATTATCATTCTGCGTGTTTACAAAAACTGTTTATTCGTTAAGGAAGTGATTTGTTTCCGTCAACCAAGCTAAAAGTTGATCCCACATCGTACATAATAGACCGATGACACTTAAGCTTAATTCCTAGAAAAACTCTCACCTTCAATTACTGAATCTGACAGAAAAATGCTCCACAGACCAGCGAATTTGTCAGCTTTTTGAGGTAGGTAGTTTCATTTGAGGTTGTATGGTACCCAAATTTGTGTCTCTAGTGTTCAAATGGGACCTGTTTTTTGGCCGGGACCAGCACCGGAACCAGAAATTTTTTATCGGGACCGGGACTGGGGTAACGGGACCGGACCGGAACTGGAACTGCCTCAGTCCCTGGACTATTATTGCATAATAAGCCATGGTGTGGTTCCGTTTGAACCCTAGTTCTCTCTGGTCCTGTAGAAATTCCAAATCAATTTCTTGAATCAATATAAATTTACCTGGCAAAGATCTGCGCTGCCAAGTGGTTCGTCAATGAAAAAGCCGATTCGACATAGCACACTTTACTTTCCCTTTTGTTCCTCCTGAACATAAAAACGACCAGTTCAATCATAAATATTATGCCGGTCAGAATGCCCGCCTGAAAATAATGCCAAATTATTATACCGTATATCCTCAAATAAGTCCCCCTGGGAGTTATTTTTTCGTCAGAATATTTCAAGGGGGACTTATCGAGCGGGGGTGGGGGCTTATTCGAGGGCGGAGGTATTATTTTATCAGAATATTGTGCAAAATGCATGATCAATATATTGTCTGAATGGGGTTAAATCCTGTGATTCATGCAATAAAATCATTGCTAGTGTGCATCAACTGCAAAAAATACATTCTTTTTATGAACGGAACTGCAATGAAGTTTACCATACCACCATTCATTCAAAAAAGCGCTTGAAATAGTCAGTTCAACTTAATAATAAATTAATAATTAGTAAATAATTCATGTGGGATCGATTCGATAGAAAAATTTTAAGCTGTGCGTAAAATTATTTTAGAAGATTCTACTCACATTTATCCAATTGCCTAATTCATTTTCTTCTAAACACACCCCAAGACCAAGATCACTAAGACTAAATGAACGTGTACATGTAGGTAGTTCTACACAGTGACAATTTTTTAGAGAAAAATTTCCCAAAAACGTAGTGTAAAAACAAACAAACTACTTTTCAAGCAAAAGCAAATGCTGAAAATAAATTCACTTACGAGGTCATTGTAGAATGTGTAATCAATGGACGAACTCCCAACGTTCCCTCCTGAGGAAATGGCTGACTTCATTCTGGAATCCTGCCAACTAAATTAATTCTGAATAAGAAATCGAGGTTCCGGCTGTGGCTCAACTGATCTGAAACATATTATTTAGTGTCTTTACCATCCTGGATCGTAAAGAGATGTTGGTTAATTTCCTGTTGCACCGAAATATTGGATCGGGTCACGTATGACAAGTTGGCCCACATCCAAGTTTTCGGTTGCGTATTGTACAAATGAGAGTGAAAGCGCTCAAACTGCTCAAAATCGCTAAAATAACTCAATTTTGCCCATTGTCACCTTCATAATCGCTATTTTCGTGTATAAACATGTTTATATACCTATTTTCATCCTTATTTTATTTTTAGAGACTTCGAAACAATTTTTGTCCACCTGTTTTTGGCCAGCTGCCAATTTGTCATACGGGGTATCTCGGGATATTTTTACACTGTAGGTTTGAGTCGTTGAAGAAAATACAATATCGACACCACACATGCATGTATTTATACCCAAACATAATATTTTACGCACTAAATGAAGTATATTCATTCGAAGTTCATTCAACCGTTTCACCCTTGATTGCCGTTTGATGTTTTGGGATCATATTTTTCTTGAGTTGATCGGCAACATTTTCGATATAGGTAAACGATGCGGCTGTAGTGTCGGCATGAATGTTTTCCGAATAGCATAGTTTTCAAGCGAAAATATAACAAGTCACATGCCCTAAAATGTCAAATGTCAAGCCAAGTGTCAAAAGTCATGTAAAATGCCCTGGAAATTTTTTTAAATGTTTTAAATGACGTAAAATGCCTGGTAGCCCTAATGCTACGATTACAGCTCAGGCGTAAAATTCCAGCGTAAAATGCCATCGCAAAATTGATTACATAAAAGTGGATGATGATACAGGTCTGCAATTTTTCATGGAGAATATGTTTATCAATACCTTCATTGTGTCCGAGAGTCATCATCCACAGTCGCTGCAATTTGATTGTGGAAATTCAAAAATTTCTATTTTACGCTGGAATTTTACGCCAGCTGCAGAAAAATCAATTCTACGCTATGTCATTGCATGCAATCGCCTGGCGTAGAATTGACTTTTCTTCAGCTGGCGTAAAATTCCAGCGTAAAATAGAAATTTTTGAATTTCCACAATCAAATTGCAGTGACTGTGGATGATGACTCTCGGACACAATGAAGGTATTGATAAACATATTGTCCATGAAAAATTGCAGACCTGTATCATCATCCACTTTTATGTAATCAATTTTGCGATGGAATTTTACGCTGGAATTTTACGCCCGAGCTGTAATCGCTCCATAAGCGATTGCAAAACCGGCATATTTACGCGCGCGGAAAATTGGTAAAATGCCATTCACGCTGTGGCACATCAATGGCGCAGTGGCGCGACTGCATGTTCTTTCAGAAATTGGGTGCCAGGCGCCACGGAGAAAGGGCGCCAAGCGCCAATGGCGCCCTGGCGCGGCGCCCTTTCGCGTCCTCAAAAGGCGCCAGCGCCACGGCGCCATTGATTCACTAGTCGCAAGGGGAAATGGCCCGGTTATCGCTTTTGGGGGTATATACTAGCCCCAGTCAAATTCTTGCTGGGTGTATTTCTGTACATATATTTCTGTTTTGTTGGCTTGTGCTTAGAATTCCGAATTTGAATTTTGAACTACCGTATATCCTTGAATAAGACCCCCCCCCTCGAATAATACCCCCCCTTGAATAACACCCCCCTGTTGGCCATGTGAGGAAAAAATAACGCCCCCCTTGAATAACTCCCCCCTCTTGAATAAGTCCCCCCTCTGGGTAAAACGATCGATGAGCAACACACGGAAATGAAAACGAGACAAACAGAAAAATAAAGCTATGTCTGGGCTGATTCATCGAATGCAAATGGGGTTTGGTGTGTGAAACGAAAAATAGAAAAGAATGTTAGCCGACGGCCGGGACGGCACAACAGATACATTTTGTGTACGCAGCGTATGCATACCTACACGCCGATGAACACGAATTTTAGGATGGATACGTTGTTTTTGTTCTTGTTGAACTGGTCATTTTCTGCATTAGATGTGTTGACGGAATGCATACAAACAATGAATAAAGTGAAAGTTTTCCTGGAAGTTCTGAGGAAAAAATAACTCCCCCCCCCCTTGAATAGTACCCCCCCTTGAATAACTCCCCCTCCAAAACCTCTGACGAAATAATAACGCCCCTGGGGTCTTATTCAAGGATATACGGTAACGAGTTTCTTTGAATTACCGTGGGGGTGTATGATCAATGTTTGAGGGGTTTGTAATATTTTCAGCATTTTGCTTATTGCCTACTTACCGTAAATCCTCGAATAAGTCCCCGGGGGAGTTATTTTTTCCTCAGAATTTTTTGAGGGGGGACTTATTCGAGGGGGGGAGTTATTCGAGGGGGGGAGTTATTTTTTCGTCGGAAGATCGAGTAAAATACTTGATCAGTATATCATCTGAATGGGGTTAAGTATGAGTGTGAACGTGTGAGCCAGAATAGAAATCCTGTAATTCATGCAATAAAATCAATGCTAGTGTGCATAAACTGCAAAATAATGAATGCTTTTAATGAACATATATACATACATACGTTTTTTATACGTGACTTCGTTCCCACCCATAAAAGAGGGGGGAGTTATTCGAGGGGGGGAGTTATTTTTTCCTCAGTCAGTTTACAGGGGGGGAGTTATTCGAGGGGGGGAGTTATTCGAGGGGGGGGACTTATTCGAGGATTTACGGTATATTGCATGAACCTGTGACTACCGTATTACCTCGAAATACCCCCATGGGGGTTTATTATTTCGCCAGCAAAATTTGAGGGGGGTTAATTCGAGGGGGGGGGTTTATTCGAGGGTTTTTCATTATTTCGCCAGAAAATTTCGTGAAATCCATACTAAAGATCGCGCTTTTTCCTACACAAAAACGGTAATAAATGTGAGAAAATAGGTTATATTGGGGCTATCGATGTACATTTGTACACAAATGAGCGTATAAGTGTAGCTGCGATGCAAATAAGTAGTATTAAATACATCATGTACATTGCATACATGATGTACATCATTCTGGAGGGGGGTATTTCGAGGGGGGGGCATTATTTCCCCAGCCCATTTTGAGGGGGGGAGTTAATTCGAGGGGGGGGGGTTAATTCAAGGGGGGATAATTCGAGGTAATACGGTAGTTTAGTTCACACAGTTTAATAAGGTGTGGGTAAGTTGTTTTTTCGGGCTGCTTGATTTCAAGTACAATTTTTTCTTAAATTTATAAAATTGAAATTAAATAACTGAGCAAATTTTTTAAAACATCAAATGCTATTGCTGGTGTTAAAAAGATACAATGACAGTTACAGCTCATACATGAAAATATTACACATGTGTATCAAAAAGTATCACTCCAAAAATGTTTATTGCTATTTACAGATAAATCACATTCTATCCAGAAACTGTTCCAATGGAGGTATCTGTTCTCTCAACCCTTTGCGCTGGCGTGTTGCCAAGATTACCTGTCAACCAGCAGTACATTGTTTTCATTAATTTGTGCAAATATTGGGTAGATTAAAGCACTAACCTGCATCAGTTTGCTGTCAGGATCACCTAGGTCACCCGGTAAAACTTGCCAATGGTCAAATACACACTGCGGGAATGCCTGACCACCTGTGCTCGCTGTCAAATCAGCCGTGAAGCCTTTTGAGTATAAAGCAGTTGTTTGGAAACTATTGGTGAACAGGTGCTATGATATTTATATAATAACAACATTCTGGTTCCAGGTCTGTTCAATCTGAGCTTGTCTACATCTTGCCCAAATTTTTTGTTAATTATGCAAGACTTGTCAAAATACAGCACCCCGAAAATTGGGACAAGTGAAGCTGAAAATGAAAATAAATAGTCAAAATTTATCTGGACCGACCACCCCTGGATCAAATTTCTGGACCTAACTCAATATTTCCAATTTTAGACGTATCAATTTTAACAAATATCCAAACCAACCAAAGCTTTCATTGACAGGCAAGTGTGCCTTGATGATAAACATTGGTGTACCAGAGACACTGTTCATTTCCACTACCACAGCCCTCCTCTTGTTGAGCACACTGTAGACTCCACCCACAACTGACTCTGGACATTGAATCTGCATACCAGATAGGTGTAAAAACTTACACTCACTTGTGAGTGGTTCAATTTTACTATAACTGAAAGTAGATGTTACAGAATTTTTACATTTTTGTGACATTTGAAATTGTCTGGGACAACTCCCTTGACATCTTGTGGGATCTTAATTTTTAACAGTTCACAGAATGCAGACACTGAAACACATAAAATAAAAAATTTGCAAAGCTAAAATATGTACTTCAAAAACTGACCTCAACCATATAAACTGGTTCCAGAAGTTTTGGGCCACCAGTCAATACTGAAGCACACATAGCTTTTCTTGCAGCAGGCATGATTTCTCTACCACACCTGTGTGGTGGGTCAGAATGGATCTTTGCATCCAATAGCTGGAAATTGACTGAACGCAGTTCCTCTTCACATAGAACACCCTGTAATATTGGGGGCACAGTATACAAATGCAAATGCTATTAAATGCAAAATGGCACTTTGTTCATAAATATATAGTACTGCATATATAGTGGCACACCTATGGTGCAACAGGGGATAGGCATTCACTGCCTTTTGTAATGCCATTTGGCTGGTGCCACTAATGTTGGAATATTTGTGTAGTGTGATATGTACTGCTGCCACATTTTGGACCTCCTGACGTGTTGAGTCCCAAATACCAACAGCACCACTTCATGGTGCAATCAGAAATTCTAGTGCAGCTCTAATCACTAAAAAAATTTAAATCACCTCTTTGGTTGCCCATTGGAAACCTGCCAGCACACTGTCTTTGATCTCAGCCAAATACTGCACCCCTTTCGTGCAGTCCAGTAGCAAGTTTGGACCGGTGCCATGAGGACCAAAACACCAGACACTCCTGGCATCTGCCATGTTTAGATTGTGCTGCTCAGCAAGAATTTTGCACAGTTTCTTGTTGTCAATTTGTGGATTGACTTCACCCTGTGTTTTTTGTGAAGTACTTCAGTGTGAATACAATCTAGGTATGCATGAGAGAAAATTGCTGTGTATTCAAAGCACACACCTTGTCAATGTCATTTGACAATTCTTCAGGTATTGGGGAACATTTCATGAAAATTCTATTCAATTTATTTGCTGATTTTGCTAAACACATTCTGCTTGACTCATGCTGGACTGTTTCCCTGCAAGTGGATATGAAGTTGTGCTTTTTAGTTTTTTACACTGGTTAGTGGGGCACAAAAATTACCTGTAAGTCACTACAGGCTCAGATTTCTTTATTGGGATGCATGCATGCTCTTCCTCCAAGTTTTTCAGGCATATCTCCAGGTGCAGTTCACCAGCTGCTGCCACAATATGCTCACCATTATCCTCAATGATGCACTGAACCATTGGGTCTGATTTAGCCAGCCTTTTCAACCCTTCCACCAATTTAGGCAGGTCAGCAGCATTCATGGGTTCCACTGCCAGCCTGACTACTGGAGAGACACTGAAAATTTGATGAGTGATGATTTGCTCACAAAAGGTGGAGAGAATAAAAATAATGTTTACCTGAATTTCATCATCTTCAAATTGTGTGCATCACTGCATGTGGTGATTGTGGCAGTTTTGATGATGTACTGGTCCACACCGACCAGGGCACAAATGTTGCCACAGGGCACTGTGCTGACAGGTTCAACTGATCGACCCATCATGAGGACACTTCTGTAAAACAACAATGAAATTTTTTCACATAGTATGTTTGAAACAAAAATGCCATCACAATTCAATTCAACCTCTGAATAGTTTTCTCCACCAAGTCTGATTTCTGTCCTGGAACATAGTTCTGGCCCTGTATTCTTACTTTCAAACCACTGCCCACTGTACCACTGAACACCCTGCCAAATGCATAAAACCTGCCCTTGTCACTAGTGGGTACCATTTTACTGATATACATCATCAATGGGCCACTTGGGTCACATGCCTTGATCGCTGAATAATAATATATTTTATTTGTTGTTTTGTGTTATAATTGGTGTATCCTGTCACAGGTGAATTTTTGGTGAAACGCTTTATCAATCATCCTTACAACTTGTGCACCCACAACAAGGGCAGATGAAACCTGCCCTTACCATTAGTGGCAGCTGAAACTTTCAGTATTTATAGACTAAATATGGTACTACTTTTTACATGCAATCATGCATTTTCACATACACATTAATATTGTGGTTGTCTTTATTGTTTTTGTTGTGTCTTCAGTGGCAAAACTTCCGATACCAATGCATGCTACCACATAGCAAATACTAAGGCACAGTTACTGTAAATAAATAATAGAATTCAAAGAAAATACCCATTGCTGCCTCATCATCTTGTGGGCCTTCATAGAGTAGTTCACATCTGTATTTTTGTGCCTTCACTGGGCTGGGTAAATAATGTACAATCATTTGGAATAGGGTGTCCCCTGCTGGCAGCCACTGGTGCATTATTGACTGCATTTCAATTGCATAGATGATTTTTTATCTTCACAACTGTTATTTAAAAAAACTGTAGCTAGGTCACTTACTTTCAATAATTTCTTCCCATCCATTTCTCTCTCTTCCTTACTCAATTTCACACCCAATTTCTCAGTTAGCTTGAACACCTCTGACATGTCACTCTGGATTACAGCATTGAAAAGCCTGTAAATTGGCTCAAGAACAAAGAAAACAAATGCTCTTTTGAATCCAATTTTATGGGATGTTGACCACTCTCCACTCTTTGGATTGAAATAATTCTCTCCCCACAGTTTCTTCATCAAGTCATCAGCTGACATGTCAACTTTCTCTGCCAGGATGTCAGCAAAGTTTCTCAGTGTAAATGCCCAGCCTTGTAAAGCTGAACCAAAACCAACATTGCCCTTTGATGGGTCCAACTGTTGTTGGGGTAGCAAAAGTTGCAATGTGCAAATTGAAAAATCTATGATGTTTCAAATTCACCAGGATGTTGCCCATTGGACCATTTTCTTCTCCATATGTGGCCACAATTGCATTGATCCCTTCCACAATCCTGTTCAAACATTGATACAATTCTTCAGGCTCCAATTTCAGCTCAAGTAATGCCCTGTCCATTTTATTCATGAACAAAATTGGCTCTATCCGTTCTGCAATAGCCTGTCTCAAAACCGTCTGTGTCTGCACACATACACCTGAAAAGGGTGTCATCAGGGTAAAAGGGTATGAAAAAAGTAACTTGTCAGCAATTTGTCAGCTAGCTGTTTTTCACTGCAAACCTGAAACACAATCCACAACCACCAGGGCGCCATCAGACACTCTCAAAGCCGCTGTCACCTCTGAACTGAAGTCTACATGACCGGGTGAATCGATCAAATTGATTAGATAGCCATTGTTTGCCACTGGTTTTTGAGACACATTTTCTGTGCTCGATGGTGCTTCTGTCTTTTGGGCTGAATTTTCCTCGAAATACATTGAAATTGCACTGGAAATATGTGGTTTGAAGTTTTCATACTAAAAGACTTTTAATATTAAAAAACTTCCATTCCTAATTGGCTCACGTGCTCTTAATGGTGATGCCTCTCAGCTTTTCCTCACTACTGGAATGGGTGTAACAAGTTTCCCCGGCTTTTCCCTGTGCTATTATACCAGCCTTTGCTATCAATGAATCAGTCAATGAGGTTTTGCCATGATCCACATGAGCGATTACAGACAAATTTCTGATGCTTTCCTGTTTTGACATCTGATTTTGCAGATTTGGGATGCTGAATTTCATCTGTTTTGATGTTTGGGAATATTTGGCATAAATCTATGGCTGGAATAAATAAAATGAACTACTTTAAAGATAAATATGTATACTTACCATCCTGACTATGCTTCTATTTCAGTCTAGAAATTATTCTTGTTAATTTTGCATTGAATCTAGAATTGAAGTAGCCAGTTTCACTATTCAAGTGACATTTCCATTCATTTGAAGCTATTTATATCCAGACCAACACTCTGGCCGCTATGTTACAAAAGTATGGTGCAATATTTTGCACGTTTTTTCTGCACCCATCTAGATTGGACAAAAGCCTCACAATGTTCTGTAAGTTAATACCTACATAAGTGACATGTAAGAGTTACATAATGGGTATAATGTTGACATCACTGATATGGAATATACAATGTTTTAGTAGAAAAAAGTGCTTATCAAGGATGTGTATCCAAATTCCAGTTCACATGTATATGCAAGAAAAATGAAAATGTATGATTCAGCTGAGGGAAACAGCTAAATCCAGACAGTGTCTCCATGGATCTATGCATGTACTATTTGCATACTGTGTACAACTGAAAGCATAAAGAAAAAATAAAATGCAGCCTGTTTGTATGAACTGTGTTTCTGTTTGTTAAAGATTTGTGTTCAAAATAGATACGTTTGCAATATACATTTAGAAAAATCTTTCATTTGTTTTACATATTGAAATCTACTTTCTTGTGAGTTGTGACTTCATTACAAAGATTTAACAAATTGCATAAAATCTTTCAGTGGACCTGGGAGTGTTCAAAAATATGTAACTATTTTATGCAACTGGTATGAGACATGTATCTGCAAGTAAAAATCACAATTCTGAAACCTCAATAAAATATTCACAAAATCACATTAGTCAGAGTGAATCTTCTTGTCTGCTGCACATTTAACCACATGTACATAAAGCAGGAATGGGACCCATAACATGAGGGCTCCAATGGAGGCACCCATGAGCAGGTGGAATATTGGCCAGGTGCCAAAGCACACCATGAATGAGTGACTGGTGAATTTGCTGTAGTATAGTCCCAGAATGGCTGCACTTTTGCACACCTCTGTCCAGGCAACATGTGTCATTCTGTGGGGGTTTTTTTGTTATTGAATTTGTGTTATTGTCATTTGTTTTTTTTTTGTTTTTTTTGTGACTTTCATGGTTAAGTACTGTTTTTCCAAAGAGCATATATTATTACCTGACCCTTGAAATATTGAATTAAGTTTCCATCAACTTTTACCTTTGATCAATAGATGCATTCACCACCACAATTGTTGCCAGCATATTTGCCATCCAAAGCATTTTGCCATGTTCCTGCAATAAGAATGCAATATAAGGGCCTTCAGATTATCATAGCAATTTTTTCCACTGCAAAGCATTATTTATGTTAATGTATTTACATAGTGAATGGTGTTTGTCCACTTTTCCATGTTATATATTGGTGAATAAATGGTAAAAAATAGTGCAAGTGGAACAGCAAATATTGAAAGCACCAGATGCCAACCTGCAACAGATGTGGTCTTGACAATACACTGACACCAGTGAGCACAACTACCTGTATGCTTGCATACACAACTAGCCAATTCTGCACCCACTTGCCATAGTGTTTGTGTTTCACTGGCAGAATGCCAAGCACTTCTTTTGATACTGGCCATTGCTGCCGCCTCTCAGTTTCAGCATTCTAGGAGGTGTTGAATTTGAATGTTTAACAACTTATGTAACAATTTTAAAAATACATGATATATCTGCTCCCTGTAAACATTTGAGTGGCAAACTTGAACCCAAACCAACTTTAATTAAGACAACTGTTTTTGAGCAATTCTTCTTTTATTAATTATGACGTCACGATGGACTGTTTCATTCAGAAAAATGCATAAAATGCTGTCTGCCATGTATAAAAATGGAGAATGTGCACTTGCAATTACCAGGATGTTTTGATCATCAGTCAGTTGTATCTCATGATCAGGAAACACAAACAGGGCCTTGATTTTATTCCATATGCCAACCTGCTGCAGGGCCACACTAAACACATTGATATGCTCATAAACCTGAAATGAGAGTACATGTACAAGTTTTTGTCATAATCCATACCACTTAGAGTACTCATCTACTGCATCTACCACAAACGAAATCCATTCAATTATTTGATAAGATCAACATTTTTCACATTAATGTGATGCCTCAATGTTTTTCACATCAATGTCATCAAATATCAACATCAAACGTAAGTCACTTGTCACGTACTGAATGTCAATTGAAGTAAATACAAATGATGTCAAACAGTGAACATATTTATTATACAATGGGTCAGAACTTAGTAAATACAAGGCACAATGGATCGGAAAAAAGTGTTTATCAACAATTCAAGCATATCTAATTCAAGACATGCTACTTGAAGCTACAAATACTCAGGCTCAGGCTCAAATGTCAAACCTCATTATACACAGGATCTTTGCTGCCTTCCTGTACAACCAGCCCATAGTGTATTGCCTCAGCAGGGTCAAACTCAGTGTAGGTGCCAAAAAGCTTGTCAAAAATGGATAGGATATTACCAAAGTTTTTATTGAAGTAGTGAGCATTCCTTCCATGGTGAACTTTGTGGCCCTCTGAGGTGATGAAAAGCCATCCAAGCCACTTTGGACTTGAGGGCAGCACAAGGTTAATCTGTAAATTGATTTTGGTAATTAGTATTTACATCACTCCTGAGGAAATTAGATTTTTCAATCTTCTTGTGCTCAATTTGCTGAAAAATTCCTGTGAGTGTAGAATAACATTAATTATTTCAAAAATTGGCCATCTTATTAGCATAATCAACCTGAGTTTAACACTAAATAAATGAAAAATTTAAATTTAGGAAAAATGGTTGAAAAAACTTACATTGGTGTGGCTGTAGATCGTGTGATAGTAGGTTATCATAATCTTAAACATGGCAATTTTCGGTGGGATGAAGTATGTTTCAATATAAAGCTGGATTGCCTGATAATACACCTGCAAAATGTAAAAATCATGATTAAAGCATCCTCAAAAGTATCTCAAACATCCACGTAAGATTTAGGTATCAACGGTCTATTTTGAAGATGTGGTGCAACAGCACTGGGTATCGACGACAAACCCGGTGGAGAAGTTTTTTTTGAATTCCAATGTTTTCTTTCTAAAATGACTTTTTGAAATTCGATTTAAAAAAGTTTTCAAATTTTAAAACTCAATTTTCAAATTTTAGAATCTTTTTGGAATACTTTTTGAATTTTTAATTTTTTCACTAAATTACCTATTGCATTTTCCTTGTGAATTTTTATTAAGATATTCTTCCATTCCAACCTTCCAAGCTGTTACTGCAGACACTTCTGTACATTTTTTCTGCACCTAAAAATATACCTATTCAGGTGTGTGTGTGTGTGTGTTTGTGTATAGGTTTCAAAATATGCCTACCGTACTTCCTCGAAATACCACCCGGGGGGTGATTGTTTCAGAGTTAGGATTTTGAGGGGGGTGAAACGAGGGAAGGGTGGTATTTCGAGAGGGGGCGTATTATTCTTCCAGAATTTGTTTTAAATTTCAGTACTAAATTGTCGTCTGTAACATACGCAGGCGTAGAAAAATGCAACAATAACCGCTATATATAAGAGTCTATGGACTTACCGTATTTCCCGTGAAATACCCCCCACCGAAATACCCCCCTCAAAATGGGCACTATGAATTTGTGGTCAGGGAAATGCATAACAGACGTTCAAAACACATAGGTACTGTGTTACGTTAGAACATCGTTTATACTATCTACATCCTTATATAAGGCTGTAAAAACTTATAAATGGTGGTTATTGTTGCATTTTTCACGTTTTTCTCTCAAAATTTTCACTCTGAAAAATAAACCCCCCTGGGGTAATTCAAGGAAATACGGTATATAAGTATGTAACACTGTTCTAAGGTAACAATTTATTGTTTTTAACGTGTGTTTTGCATTGCCCGAACCACAAACCGCAGTTTTGAGTTTTGTCATGTATGTTCTCTGTACACTCAATTTGGGGGGGGGGTATTTCGAGGGGGCTAATAAATCCATAGTGGCCATTTTGGGGCGGGGGGGGGGTATTTCGAGGGGGGTATTTCGAGGAAATACGGTATACACAGTAGAAGTAGCATTAGTAGAACAATGTGCACTAACTACATGTGTTAAGCCATTCCGCATTGAAAGCACACTGTTCATGTGTTCAGCTGCATGGTGGTCCTTGTGCCAACGCCAAAACAGGGGAACATCTGAAATTGTGAAGGGTATTGGTGTATTAAAGGATGCTTTTGAGGTTGATTTTCGTGAGGTCCACTTGTAACGGCGATAACTCCAAAAGGTTGATTTTTGAGAAAATCGCATATTAAGTTTTGTTTGCAATGCGCGTCCAATGGCTTACTCAAGTTATCTTCCAGTCTGTCCTAAAGTTCCAAATGTTGGTAAAACCTGTAAGATATTCCTCCGCCTGCATTTTACATGCATTCGAAAAAAAACATTTCCAAATCTATGAATTTTCGAATTTTACTAGAATAACATCGAATTTGAGTATTTCTTGTGTTTTTTTCTGCTCGAAACAAATTCGAAAACCCGAAGAAAAGAATGTTTGTTTGCCTTCTCAGTTTCAAATGATTTCAAAATGGAGGATTTATGCTGCGATTACAGCTCGGGCGCAAAATTCATCGTTCGTAAAATTGATTTTGGGCGTAAAATTTATTACAGATGAATGGATAAAGATACAACATTGTTTTTTCAGTCAAAAAAACTTAGATGCAGACGTTTCTTGTGTTCAAAGCTCATGGGCAGTATTGGCAAAATCTCAGAAAACAATAAAAATAAAATTAAAATAAAATGAAAAATTGAAGAATAAAATAAAATAAAATAAAATGGAAAATTTCAACAAAAAAAAAATGGTATAAAAATGCAAATTTTTGTAAAAAAATTGGTAAAATTGTATACAAATTCATTTTTGTTAAAATTGTATAAAAATTCATATTTTTTGTAAGTTTTTTATCTGTGGTTTATAGTTCAACCTGTTCATTCAAATAAAATAAATTGAAACAAGAATAAAATAAAAATAAAATACATTTTTATACAATTTTTATACAATTTGTATACAAATGATTTTTATAAAACCAACCCTGCTCATGAGTTTATTTTAATCGTACTTGGAGTTATGAATTTTATGAATTATGAATTTTAGCACAATTTTTGCAAGTATGTGCTGTAAGTTGCGTAAAAGTAGTGCATAAAATTTAAAAAAATTGCGCCTAAATTCATAACTTCTAGTACAATTAAAATAAACTGATGAGCTTTGGACACAAGCAACATCTGCATGTGCGCTTTCTTTGACTGAAATTACAACGCCATATCTTTATCCATTCACCCATAATTAATTTTACACCCAAAAATAAATTTTACACCCGGTCAATTTTACACCCAAGCTGTAATTGCAGCATTATGGAGGATTCTATTTATGAGGAATTCTATCTTTGTGAAAATCGACATAATTGTTTACAATATTACACGTATTGTGTGAATGAACAACAATGTTTAAAAAAGTTTTAAGAACTCACTATGAGCAGCTCTGTGTCCCAGGTAGAATAAAAATTCACGGATAAAGAGTGAAGCAGCAAATAAACCATAGAATTGAATGTTACTATTGCAATCAATATGGATTATGCTATTTTTCTTATACAACGAATGGTAGGCGCCACCGAAGATATCATCATTAACGCCAGGACCAGGAGAGATGATAAATAAATTTATTAGTGTGACAGGCATCTGTCGATGTTACCGTATATCCTCATATATTAACCTCCCTGACACCTCCTTCCAAATACCCCCAGATCTGAGTGAACTGATGGCAACTTCTAATTGAACTGCAGGTTTCCAATAGAAGGGCATCTCCAATAGAAGGTACACAAAGTGCTGGAATTGTGCAAAATGCACAAAAAATAAATACCGTATTACCTCGAAATACCGCAATGGGGGTTTATTATTTCGCCAGCAAAATGGGGGGCTTATTCAAGGGGGTGGGGTTTATTATTTCGTCAGAAATTTTCGTAAGGATCGTAGTGAATAGTAAGCATTTGCGTAGCCAAAACAGGTAATAAATGTGTCCAAGCAGGATATATTTGGACATAAAAATGTAAACACCTTCCCGGTCACGTCCGGCAGCCATTTTTTGATTTTACTTCTTATATCCTATCCCCAGTTCTACGGCGCCCCCGAGGCTGAAACTTGGGGGGTATATTGGCGCAACCCCCCTCTACTTCGCATGAATTGTGGGGGTCGCGGCGACCACTCTCAGGGTGGGTCGGCTTAACTGCAAATTTTTTTGTGGCTTTTTTGGTGTCCCACAGCAGGTCCGGCACCCGCTGATTTCTGACCTGTGGGAGGGGTATAAATCTAAAATTTTGGGGATGTGTTACCAACACCACTCCCCTACTATACACTATTCAATTATGTGAGATTGATGTGAAAAATTTCTCAAAAATTCGCTCATTCTCTAAAAAAACACCACTCCCCAATAGATGGATGACAAAAAATTCACTTTTTGGAACTTTTTTATTAGACACTTGACGAGCTGGTTTACAATACTTTAAAGAGAAGGGTTTGATGTTTAAAGTTATGTAAAGAACCATACCTCTAAAATGCCTGCATTGCAAAATTTACTTAGGGCGAATTTTATGACATCATAATGACATCATTGCAGGAACAAAAATTGCAGGAACAAAAATTTACAAAATTTTCACTTTGAAATTCCCCCCAAGTAAATTTTGCAATGCAGGCATTTTAGAGGGATGGTTCTTTACATAACTTTAAACATCAAACCATTCACATTAAAGTATCGTAAACCAGCTCTTCAAGTGTCTAATAAAAAAGTTCAGAAAAGTGAATTTTTTGTCATCCATCTATTGGGGAGTGGCGTTTTTTTAGAGAATAAGCAAATTTTTGAGAAATTTTTCACATTATCGAATAGTGTATAGTAGGGGAGTGGTGTTGGTAACACATCCCCAAAATTTTAGATTTATACCCCTCCCACAGCTCAGAAATCAGCGGGTGCCGGACCTGCTGTGGGACACCAAAAAAGCCACAAAAAATTTTGCACTTAGCGCGACCCACCCTGAGAGGGGTCGCCGCGACCCCCCCAATTCATGCGAAGTAGAGGGGGGTTGTGCCAATATCTCCCCCAAGTTTCAGCCTCTGGGGCACTCTAGAACTGGGGATAGGATATAAGAAGTAACATCAAAAAATGGCTGCCGGACGTGACCGGGAAGGTGTTTAGATAGCTACACAAACTACCGTATTTCCTCGAAATACCCCCCGGGGGGTGATTGTTTCATAGTGGTCCCGAGAGGGGGGGGGGTAAACGAGGGGGGGGTTATTATTTCACAAGAAAATTTTTGAAAACAAAGTACGAAATTGTTGTCTGAAACGTACGCAGACGTCGAAAAATGCAACAAAAACCGCCATTTATAAGGTTCTGTAGACTAATATTGGTATGTAGTTGGTATGTACACTGTTCTAACGTGATACCGACATTGTTTTACCGTGTGTTCTGCAGTACACAGAACACAAACTACAGTTATTGTCATGTACGTTCCCTTTACACTCAATTTGGGGGGGGGTATTTCGAGGGGGGGTGATTGTTTCATAGTGGTCCCGAGAGGGGGGGGGGGGTCAAACGAGGGGGGGGGGTATTTCAAGGGGGGGGGGGTATTTCGAGGAAATACGGTAGTCTATGTGTAGCTGCAATGCAAATTAGCAGTAATAAATACGTCATGTACATTGCATACATGATGTACATCATTCCGGGGGGGGGGGTATTTCGAGGGGGTTTATTATTTCCCCAGCCCATTTTGAGAGGGCTTTTAATTCGAGGGGGGGTCAATTCAAGGGGGGATAATTCGAGGTAATTCGGTAAATGTACGCTGCGATTTATTGGCTTTGGTCCATTCATTTTGTGTTTTTTTAACATCAAATGTTGAATGAACTCTATGTATCGCCATTTTGTCTGCCATAGTAAAAACGAAATATTATGATGTAAAAACCGTATAATTTTTGGTTCATTTTTCAGATGATGGGTTAGGGTAGGTTTTCGTACTATTTAAGTGTGATGTCCGCCACGTATATGTAAAAGCGCGTTCCTTATTATGAATTTCACGAAAATTTCTGACGAAATAATAAACCCCCTAGAATAAGCCCCCCTCGAAATACCCCCTCAAAATTTCCACTCTGAAAAAATAAACCCCCTGGCGGGGGTATTTCATAGAAATACGGTATTTCAGTTCAGCTGTGACAAGCACTAAATCACCGGTCAATTATCTTCTCTCCAGCACCGAGTATCAATCTGAAGGAAGGTAAATAGATTTACATACTAAAATTTAATTATTTACATGTTGCATTGCATGCATTGTGAAATATTTTAAAAAGTCTCACCATTTCTAAGAAAATGCAGTGACAAAAAACTGACCTGCAAATAACATACGCAGCGCAGTTATTGGTAACTGAGAGAACAGCCTCTCTCAAACTGACTTTGAATCCACTTTTTCCAATTAGTGATATGAGCACTTCCAGTGAGAAACATGTGACCATCAAGTAAATGGACTGTGAAATAATGATATTTAAACATAAATTTTTAAAGAAAGAAACGTATTTACAAACAATTACCGTATTTCTTCCAATACAACGGCATACATCTAGAGGGGTACCTCCAATAGAACGACCGGTAAAAATTTCCTTGGAACAATGCCAAAATACAAAAATTTTTTGAGATGGCGAGAACATCAAAGCATAGTTGTTAAAATGTATTAACTTTTACTCGATAAATACGTATACTCAAGTACAGAGTAACTACGTTTACTCTGAAAAAAGTACTTGTACTTACTTGACGTATACTTTTCGAAAGTACTCGAGTACAGAAATCGTATTTCTGGTAGACTTTTTATTGAGTTTTTCAAGGCATTGAAGGAAAAAAAGGGAGATAATATGCTAAAAAATAACGGAAAATAGTCGAAAATGTGTATATAAGCACAGACATATCCAAAAATTACTTGAAATAGTTAAAAAGTCACGATAACTAGTGATTTAAGCGAAAATTGGGGTGACTTTTTTCAAAAATACTCACGTTTACGTTTTCTGTGGTCAAAAGTACGTTTACTCACATTTAGTCATGAGTAAAAGTAAAAAATTCTGCTTTAGGTTTTCTGTACTCAGGGGGTGAGTAAAAAAATACTTTACGTTTATGTAGACTTTGAAAAAAGTTTGGTAGTTTGAACAACTCTGCATCAAAGGCCCTACACACACTAGTTTTCACCGTGGCTTGTGTGAAAACTGAAATGGCCACATGGCGACATTCAGCCTACTCTTATCGTATGCTATATGTGTTTTAGTTTTCAAATTTTCAAACTTTAACTTTCATTTATTTAAATTCTAATTTAATTAAAATTAAATCATTCAACCGAATTCATTAATTTGCATTTGGAACAATTTCAGTTTTCACACGAAGTCACGGTGAAAACTAGTGTGTGTAGGCACAAAGGTACACCGACTTTTGATTTAGGGGTTGTTTTCACATTTGGTTTTGTTTGAATTGATGTTCTGGTATAGGTAAAAACGTTTCTCATGTTTCATCAATAACACCATGTTCAAATTAAAAATTTGTGGAAAATATTGGTTAAATATAGAAAGGAACGATCCAATTTCCAATAAAACGGCAGGTAATTGACGAACAAATAAAACGGTACCCTCCAATGAAACGGCATCCTCCAATAGAACGGCACCTCCGATAGAACGGCAGGTAAAAAGTTGATGAAAAAATGGAACGGCACTCTTATATTAGAATAAATACGGTAGTATATATACACCGTTTTCTAACCTCTTTTCCATACGAATGAATCGGTGGTTTTGTGCAACTTTCTATAAGATACTTACGATTATCTGATAAAAGTGTAGTGTTCATGCTACGAAACTACGTGAATTTATGTTGGTAGATCGTTGGCAGATGTTGCAAATCGTTCTCAATGTGCCGCCTGGAAAATTTGTCTAGCTCTGTAGAAGAACAAATTTTTTAATGGGTGTATTCTTATAGTAATTAAAATAATTTTTAAAAGCATATCAATAACAGTTGTAGATGAAAAATTGTGCAAAAGAAATCTATGACTCTCTCTCACTGTTGATCGTCACATAAAAAAATCAATAATTCTAATTTTTGGATAGTAGTCATTTGTAGTGATGCGAAAAGCGCCATGGCGCTTTTCAAATCTTAGCGCCGAGCGCCAAATGCGCCACAGCAAATTGGCGCCAAGCGCCAAAAGCGCCATGGCGCTTTCCCGATCCTTAGCGCCAAGCGCCAAAGGCGCCAGGAGCCCATGGCGCCAATCGCCAAGAGCGATTTCCACTTTTCATCCCGTACGGTTGTCAAGCTCACGGTTTTCATGCTATTCTGTGTCACTTTACTAGCTAAGTGTGACACTTTACTTGCTACTCTACTGTGCCAGTTTTCATCCAAAGTATGACACTTTACTTGCTATAAGTATTCCACTTTTCAAGCCGGAGTTGTGTGTTTTGTGTCAATTGACTCTTTTACGTGAAGTGTGGCATACCGTATTCCTTCTAATAGAAGTGCGGGTCTTCGATAAAATGGTGTCTCCAATGGAATGTACATCATAAAACTGCTGGAAGAGATGATGTAAGACACTTCCATCATTTTGTATCATGAAACTTAGGAGGGTGCACTGGTACGCACAAATGCCCGGTATGCACAAAATTGAGCCCGCCACGCACAAATTCCCGGTACGCACAAGGCTGATGCTCAGTGCGTACTGGGCAGGGTTGGCAAAATCTCAGAAAAAAATAAAAATAACATGGAAAATTGAAGAATAAAATAAAAATAATCGAAAATTAATAAAATTAATACAAAATTTTACTAAAATTCGAATATTTGTACAATTTTAGTAAAATTTTACAAAAATTTGAATGTTTGTACAATTCTATGTGATTAAAAAATCTATCCCATTGCTTACTACCTAACTTGAAAAAATGTCGGAAAGAATGAAGGCGAATTGATCGCTCCAAAAGAATGGTGGGTAAAAGAGTTGATGAAAAAATAGGAGGACGCGCTTCTATTAGAAGAAATACGGTATTTATTTGGCATGTCTGTGGCTTGTAAACCGTAATACTTTGGCACGTAAAGTGGTATACTCTGGCATGAAAAGTGACACATCAACTGGGCATGTAAAAACATGTCAGTGGCTTGAAAACCGAAAGTTTTAGCAAGTAAAACGGAGTATTTTACATGAAAAACGTGAGCTTGTAAACCGTGAGGGATGAAAAGTGGAACACACTCATCGCCAATGGCGCCAGCGCCAAAATGCTTTTGCTTTTAATGGTACAGGTGAGACACACAGTACCATTTTCTTCAATTTCGATAACTTGTGTTGCCTATCAAAACACAAAAATGGTCAAATGGAAGTCAATAAGTTTTGATGCTCAACTGAGGAGTTTGGTTCCGTAACCCGTTAAGTGCAAAAGTGAAAAATATTGAGTTAAGTGCAGATCTGATGTATATATATATATTTCTTCGTGATAGAACAAAAATTTTCTCAATATCTCATACCATTCCCAAGATACAGAGATAGCGTTTTTTGAAAAAAGCAATTTTGCATCCGAAACCTGTTATCTGCAGCCCAAAATAGGCGAGTTTGCACTCGAAACCCGTTATCTACAAAAAAAAACTATCATTTTTTGCACCCGAAACTCGTTATCTGCAGAGAAAAAAGTTTGCATCCAAAACTCGTTAAGGATTTAGTATGGAGGTGTCAAAATCACCATACAAAAATGGAGTTTGCATCCGAAACTCGTTAAGGAAATCTGTACTGGTTTTTATGAATTTGCATCCGAAACTCGTTATCTGCAGGTGCTTTGCACCCGAAACTCGTTATCTGTATGCATTTATGCTGATGTGACGTCAAACAAATCACCATAACTCTAGGTACATACCCCGGCCAGAGGGTTGTAAATATGGAAAATGTAGAGAAATTCATGAACTTTTCAAAAAGTTTCGGGCAAGCGTTGTCACTTGAAGCATGCCATCGTGGGCCAATGTCAAATTTTCAAATGCGATTTTCAAAAAACCCAAAAACCTGCTGATAACGGGTTTCGGAATCAAACTCCTCAACTCCTCAACCATAGGAATGATATTGACCTGGGGCCAGTTCCGTAAAATGAGAAGTGAGAAGTGAAATGGCAAAGGCAAAGTAAAAGTGCAAAGGTGAAGTGAAACGGCAAGTGAATTGGCAAAAGCATAATAAAAAAAGTAAGTAATTTCTCTTCGCTTTTGCCGTTTCACTTGTTATTCCACTTCGCCTATGCGCTCTTACTTCGCTTTTGCCATTTCACTTCTCACTTCTCATTTTGCAGAGCTGGCACCTGGGTTTTAACTGATTTTTACTTGTGATTTTGAAAACAGGGTCGACTCAGATCAAATATTTATAAACCAAAAAAATTTCAGCAATTTGCTACGTGGTTTGTATTTTTCACACATTTCACAGACTTCATTAAGAGATTTCACACATAAAGCTGCATTGGGAATGTTTTAATTGATTTTAATTTGATAGCCTCCGTGAATCTGCCATGATGTGTTCAAGAAACATCCTTTTCACACAATTATTGTGTATTAGTGCATGCACGCACAACGACTTGCGTCAATCACCGCGGCGCAATGATCACTCTCTGGCGCTTTTTTGGCGCTTCAAAAAATGGTAGCTCCAAGCGCCAATGGCGCCACTGGAAAGTAGCGCCAAGCGCCAAAATCGCCATGGCGCTTTTCGGAAACACGGCGCCAAGCGCCAAAGGCGCCACAGCATTTTAGCGCCAAGCGCCAAAAGCGCCACGGCGCTTTTTGCTTTGGCGCCAGCGCCAGGGCGCTTTCACATCACTAGTCATTTGTTCTATTGAATGGACTTGGCTAAATCTGTTGATAAAATTGGCATATTAGTTTAACAAATACATTTAAATGAGAAATCTACGTCCAAAAGTCGATAACTCCAAAAAGTTAAAAAAATTTCAAACTCAAACACTCAATTTTCGAAATTATGGAGTTATCGACTTTTTGTAGCATACCTACTCGTTAAATAGGTATATGTGAAATGTGAATCTCATATCTTATATGTACAACATTTATATGCAAAATGATTTTGCGTGCCATACAGTGTGAAAATGTGTAGGTATTCATATAATAGGTAAAATACGCTGCACTGATCCTGATGTGGCACACTTCTCAATTCTTACAACGGAAACACAGTTATAAATAGAAACGTCATAACTGCATTAAATTGCACAGTACCGTATTTCCTCGAAATATCCACCCTTGAATTAACCCCCCTCGAAATACCCCCAGGTGTTTTCGAGCTGAGGAAAAAATGCACCCCCTTCGAAATACCCCCGTCTGGAATGATGTACGTCATGTACAGGGTTGGTTTTATAAAAATCATTTGTATACAAATTGTATGAAAATTGTATAAAAATGTATTTTATTTTAATTCTATTCTTGTTTCATTTCATTTTATTTTATTTTATTCCAAAATGTTAATAAAATTATAAAATGGAACCATTTTACAAAATTTTTACAAAAAATCGAATCTTGCATGCAAGGCCAACAAAATGTTATGATTAGACCTAAACATGAAAAACTTTCAAGTGAAATTTTTTTCATTACTTTGCAAAACGCTGCATGCAGTAGGTATTGTTAGCTAGTTAAAAGTGTAAGGTTACAATTATTGATAACAATGGTTTGCATTTTTGGTAAAACAACTACTGAAGTGTGCAGGGTGTAAAATGTCATGCAAAGTGTCAATTGTCATGACAAATGTAAAGTGTCAAATGTCAAGCAAAGCGTCAATTGTCATTATGAATGCCATGCAAAGTATAAATTGAGGCGTCTAATTCTAAAAGTCGACAAGTCCACAAAATGTGATTTTGAGTAAATCGCATTTTAAGTTTCAAACACAATTCCAGGCCCGTGGTGCGTGTCCAATTTGGCTCTCTCATGCTTTTCATTAAGTTCCATATGTTGACAATAAAGTGTCAAATTTTCAGCCCCAAATCTCAACGTATATGTGAAAAATGGGGTGTCCATAAAATTCCATTCGGTCAGAGCAAAACTGTTTTTGGGAGGGAAATGGACTTGTCGCCCTCTTGCACGCGAGAACATTTTTGTTCCCGCCCGCGTTGCGCCTCCCTTATGGGAAATTTATGCGCTTCTCGACTTTTAGAAATCGGTGCCCATAGTGGACTTATCACATTTCTTGCGTTTTTTTCCCATAAAAAAAGGATGCGCAGGATGGACTTGTCGACTTTTAGCCCAAAACTAAGTGGACTTGTCGACATCTTGCCCAAATTTTTTGCATTTTTCCCCAAAAATGTCAAATTTGGCACTATGCCATATGGGCATGTGAGGTCAAAAAATTTATGGAAAATGATGAAAAATGTGCGGTCGTAGCCCCAGATGACATTTCAGGGCCTAACTCGAAATTTTCATATTTGGACTTGTCGACTTTTAGAATTGGACGCCTCAATTGTTTATTCAAATCATCAAATATTTCTGTATCCAAATTTTATGTTTTTGTATCCAAATCATTTTGTATCAAAATCTGATGTTCGCATATGATTTGGATACAAAAATAACAACAAGATTTGGATACAAAACACAAAATTTGTGCTTGATACAAAGATACAATGTGCTTAAAACTTGACACTTTAACTTATATTTGTCATGACAATTCACACTTTACTTTACATTTGTCATGACAATTGACACTTTGCATGACATTTTACATGACATTTAACACTTCACAGGCTTAGTACAGCACCCAGTTCCCAAAATAGACAGGTAGAAACTCGAGCAACACAATAAAATGTTTACAAAAAATATGAATTTTTATACAATTTTACAAAAATTCGATTTTTTATACAATTTTACAAAAAATTAACAAAAATTCTGAAATTTTTATACAATTTTTATTTAATTTTCCATTTTATGTTATTTTATTTTATTCTTAAATTTTCCATTTTTTAATTTTATTTTATTTTATTTTCTGAGATTTTGCCAACCCTGGTCATGTATTCAATGTACATGATGTATTTATCTAAGTTCGTTTTCATCGCAGATACACATACACCTTAAGTTGTTTATAGATAGAACTTTATAGAACTTTTACCAAGATTCTTGATCGGGCAACACATGATAAGTTACGTCGTTAGTTTATCGTCCATGTTACCGGTTGCGTATTATACGAACGAGAGTGAAAGCGCTCAAAGTACTCAAACTCGTTAAAATTAGCTTAATTTTGCCCACTTTCACCTCTATAATCGCTATTGTCGTGTATATACAAATTATATACCTTTTTAGCCTATTTTATTTATAGCAATTTCGAAATAATTTTTTGCCAGCTGTGTTTGGCCGGCTGCCAACTTATCATACGGGTATCCCCGAAAATTCAGTTTCCCCGGTAAAGTTATGGTCATAATTTGCATACGACCTTGGAAAATACTTTTATGAGTTTTTGTAAACAAACGTGAACTTTAACGAGTGAAACGCGCTCAAATGAAATAACCCCAGTGCCGTGGCGCCATTCCATTACTGTTTGGACTTCTTTTGACTGCTTTCTTTAGTGTAAACTTGTCGACCAAATCCGCACACAAAACGGATTGGGTCACGTATGAGAACTTGGCCCTCGTCCCAGTTACCAGTTGCGTATTTTACGAATGCGAGTGAAAAATTAAAGTTAGCTCAAAATCGCTGAAATTTGCTCAACTTTGCCAATTTCCACCTTCATAATCGCTATTTTCGTTCACAGACATGGTTATATATCTAGTGTAGCCTATTTTATTTATATTCATAGCGGATTTCGAAATTTTGGCCGTCTGCCACGTTCTCATACGGGGACTTTTCCCACAAAACCTCCTTTCCTGGCCCAATAATCCGAAAACGCAATTTTGCAAATACCTTTCCAGAAAAAAAGAAAAAGTTTCGGAAGTGTCGCAAGTCGTCGCTAGGATATTTTTTCAGCAGAAAATCTCTTTAAAAATGGCCGTGCAAGGCGAAATGCAAACAAACGATCCTGGAGAGGAACTCACAGCTTTGATACTGAACAATCAGGTTGGTAAAAGGTGCACAGTGTAATAAAAAATTGTGATCGTTTTGGCGGCAAACAATTTCTACGTGTTCGTTTACTAATTGGCTTAGGTCCAAGTGACACTCGTACCTCCTTCCAGAGAATGAGCGCATCACCAAAACACTCAGACCTAAGCCTAAGCAGAGCCTAAAATATTGTGAAAATATTACAAATTTCCATGTAAAGCCGTAGCGGTGACTTATACACTACAGCATAACCCAAGCCCCGCACATGGCTTGGGCACTTTTTATTTTTAGTGTCCTGACCGTAATTTGGCTTGGAATGGTTTATGATGTCAGAATTGACATTTGCATTTTGGGGGTCAGAGCGGCACACACCAAAGGGCACCCATGTATTGTCAACTCAATGTTTTGTTTATATGCCGCATTGTTTTCATGTGTTGCATTGATGCATTCATTTCAACTTTCATATAATGTAGTAATGAGTCCTACCATAATTCAATGAATAAAATTTTGTGGTAAATTTCGTAATTAATTAAGCCATATTAAAAAACAAAATATTATGATGAAAATATAGTTTTTGGTTCACTATTCAGATGGGTTTGGTAGGTTGGTACTAAGTGCTATGTGAAGTGATAAGTGCAATTGTCAAGTACAATTATTGAAAAGTATTTACAAATAAGACAATTACCCCGCACTTAATTACCCGCATTTAATTACACTAACAAATACCACCCGCATTTAAGTACATCAATTGTGTACCTTTCATAACACTACATCAAAAAAAGCTGCCGAGCAAATGCGCCATCACATGAGCGGATTATTTGTGCTGCAATGACAGCGGAAACAATGAAAGGACTGTGCCGACAGCCCAACTTTGAACCGGAATACCCAGAATAAAAACAGACCTTGGGGGACTGAGTTTTTTCTTGTGCGAGAGCACGCGTCTGTTGTGATGCGCAGGCGGCGAAAATCAGTGTGGCAAAAAAAATACCCAAGCCACTTGAAAGCGTCGCTCTAGCTGTAGTGTATAAGTGCACTCATTCCATATCCAAACTAAATAAATGCGAAGTACCAACCGTATCCAAATCAATGATCCCAATCAAATTTTTGGCACAGTATCAAAAAAGTCGCAAAAAGAATGCCGATGAATTGAATCAACGTTTGGCATTGTTCCAAAAGTAGTTTTCCGCTTTCAGATTGTCAAAATGCGACCTATCGTGGCGCTGGCGAGAACAAGGGTTGCCAATCATTTGGTTAGACGGATTAAAACGCTGAAGAAACGAAGGTTGGACTTTTTAACGATTTTTGGTTCCACGTTGGCGAATCTAGAAAATATTTCAAAAAATGATTTTCAGAATGGAGGGACGCCCGTCGAAGAAATTATCTATGCAGTGACATTTAGTGCAGTGCAATTTACACCCGGGCTTCATTTTTGATCCTTCAAACATGCCGTCTTATGTATTTTTCCCTTTCCGGATTTATAGTTTCGTTTTTGTATGCGGAAACGTTCGAACGCGGAACGGAAAATTTCAGTCTACCCATCGTCATATATGCATTCAAAAATTTTTGTGCGCAGAACGAAATCTGAGCAAGAGCGAACTCGTAATGAGAGGAAAATCGAACGATTATCTGCTGAACTGAATGCCGTGAAGGTGCAGTTTCTGATTGAATATTTTGCTGAAAAGTAGGTTATTAACGATACGACTTTTCGATATCGATATGGTGTTATATTAGATCTTCTGAAACTCGATGTCGATATTCAATAAGAGAAATGGTCGAAATCCGATATTTTTTATAAAAAAAATATTTGATATTTAATAGGAGAAATGGCCAAAATCCGTATTCGATGTGACGAAATGGTCGATATCGATATTCAGTATTGAATCTGACAAAGTTGGGAGATATATCGTCCCAACCCTACTCCCAAGACCATTCTCACTCTGCAAAAACATAACTTCATTCTATCTTGGAAAACATTTCAGCACCTGCGTCCGGATGATGTGTCAAAGTTCGCACTAGTGAATGTTAAATCGGCTGAGGAATTGATAAAAGTGAGTTTTTGTTTGACGCGTTCAGGTTCGGAACCGATAGGATTCAGTGAATTTTCGGTAATTAGGTAATTTTCCGATACTTTAGGGTTGATTTTGGATTTATGACTTTGAATGTATATCTCAGAACCCAAAAATCGAGTTACTGAAAACTCATCCGGCCTAATCAATTTCCATCCATGATTTAAATTCTTCCCAACAGGCATTCACCCCAACAACGGCCGCATCATGTCGTGCCATCCATCGCACCGCAACGCAACCAGTGATGTCACTCGAAGTGGACACTTTCCGGACAAAATTCCCCAGCCAATGGGCGACGAGTGTGCCGTTCCTTTTGCAAAGGCTCGGCTTGCAGTATAGGGGGAAAGAGAAGACAGTTAGGAAGGGTAAAAATGCTGGCAAGGTGCCAATTCTACACGGGAATGAAGATGACATTAGTGACGGTTCGGATGGCGGTCTGTTTTTTGTTTTTTTTGTTGGATACTGATTTAAGTCCGGCCCATTTCTGCCGCAGAGCTCTTTCAAACGCGCATTCTCCCTTCACAACATATCTTTTTGGCTGACCAGGCTCCGCGGCCTAAAAGCCAGTGAAAATGGACTGAATTTCGGTCCATGTCGCTGTATATGCCTGAAAAAACAGACGTATACTGCTGTTTTGGCGCCAATGCCAACGCCGGTGGCGCCATGGCGTGGCGCCTACGAATGGCGCCATTCCCCTACAACAGGGGTAAAAAATTTTTTTTGGGGGGGGGGGGGCGCCGCCCCCCCCGTTCGCCGGGCTCCGTATACAATCCGCCCCCCGCTCAAAAATCCTGGCTTCGTCCCTGAGCATAAGCCCCAGGGGTTCAGTATGAGGGGGGGTTATCCCCCCCTCCAAACGATCCAGCTATCTATCTATCCCGGAGGCCGCTCAGCTATCTATCTATCCCGAGGCGAAAATTTTGGCTACTATCCCCAAACCCCCCCCAATCGACCAAATCGCTAATTTTCGTACCGTTTTATATGTAGTTTTTCACCTTCAAAATTCTAATTCACGTTCCGTATTGCCTACTTTCGGCTAGTTTTTTTTATACTTTATGTACTTATCTACCTATTTTAGCAGTTTTTCTCCTAAATACATGCGATTTTTCTCCTTTTCTTCCTTCTATAACTCGAAAAAGCCTATATATTGAACCCCCGCGAGCGAAACCCCCCCCCCCCCAACCCTAGCGTGGCAGACGGTACGGCCTTGCGGTAAACCGTACGGTACGGTAAATTTTCTCTTTTGCGGTAAACAATACGGTATGGTAAATCTTCAATTTTGCGGTAAACGGTATGGTACGGTAAATCTGAAAAGTGCGGTTCGCGGTACGGTACGGTACAGTAAATCTTCAATTTTGCGGTAAACGGTATGGTACGGTAAATCTGAAAAGTGTGGTTCGCGGTACGGTACGGTACGGTAAATTTTCACTTTGTCAGATATGTACCACTGCTGGACTACAGACAACTTTTACTTTATCAATTGACACTAAACTGGATCTTGCAATTTGTTAATGGATTTTAAAACAATAACACTGTGATGACATAGAATTACATTAACCACAATGCAGTGGCTCAGTATATAGGCATTTTCAAGGTTTAGAAGGAAGAAATGGAGAAAACTTGCTAAAAGTGGGTGAAAAATTGCTAAAAGTGGGTGAAAATGGTAAAAAAAGTATATATAACATAAAAATAGCTGAAAATAGGCAATACGCCATGAATTCAATTTTGGGACACACTTCAACCCCCCATTGAAGACCCCTGCTGCGTAGCCATGGGATAGCAACAGATTTTAATTCAACAGCAAAGTTATTATTTCATTAAAAAAATTCATTTTTCTGTTGATTACCTTTTGTATACTACCCTACATCAAACATATGTATACCTACAACAAATAAGCTTAAAACATTGAGGGTGATGTAAAACACCTACAGTGTGATTTGAAGCACATGGCTTGATTTAAAAAACACATTATACTAATGTAGATCAAGAGTTACAGTAATATTGCATGCGGAAATGGAAGGGCTTCAAATCAGTGGAAACAATGTTGTCAAATTTGCGCGCATGCGCGCCAAAAATTTGCAGAACACCGCATTTTAAAGTCAGTTTTACGGTGCATTTTTAAGCTCAATCTGAGTCAAATTTACCGCATTTTCTGCGGCAATTGAGTGCGGTACGCGGCACGGTACGGTAAATTTTGGAAAATGCGGTACGCAGTAAGGTACGGTAAATTTCTAAATATGTGGTAAACGGTACGGTACGGTAAATTTTCCAAAAATGCGGTACGGTACGGTACGGTAAATTCTGTCACCCTACCCAACCCACCCCAAAAATTTTTTTCAGCTATCTATCCCTCCGGAGGAGCGATTTACTATCTATATGAACCCCCGCGGGGGTCCAAATCCACAAAACCCCTGATTAGTCCTTTTTCAATTGACATCTATTTTTTATTTTGTCTAATTCACGTGCACATTTTCCAGTCGATCCCGTCTTATCGCCTACGCCTTCTGCTTCGGAAAAGCCGCAAAAAGTTGAAGGAAAATCTGCCAAATTGTCAAAAGGACGCAAAAATAAATTGGAAAAGAGCCAAGAAATCGCTGCGGAACCGGAAAGTCAGGAGAGAAGTTCAAATGTCAAAATTCAAGTTAAATCCAAAAAGCGTGATGCTGCAGTGGAGCAACTTTTATCTGAAATTGCTGGATCACCAAGTTCTGTGCAGCCCGATGTCAAAAAGAAAAAGAAATCTGTGCAAAAGTTACAAAAACGAAAACTTGACGCTGTTATACCGGAGCCTCAAGTCTCAAAGTTAGATTTGTTATTCCTTTCAAAAGTAAGGCCCTGTTTACACGGAGTTTTTGTGACTTTTTTGCGATTTTTTGGTGACTTGTGCCACTGCACTATAAGCGTGGCGATCACAGCGCATGAATTTGCTAAGCAGTAATCGTCACACTCGCGCAATGGCCCCCCACACGCTAGTTGACATCGACACCAAATGTCAACTGGTTCCGATCCTGATTCAAAGCTTGCGTTTGAACGTCGATCATCGGCTCGTCAGCAAGCTTTGAATCGGGATCAGCACCAGTTGACATTTGGTGTCAATGTCAACTAGCCCAACTAGTGTGGGCCCAATGTGCAAATCAATTTTCTCTCGATTTTTCGGTGATCGTTGTCGGCCCCCGACAACAGCATACAAAAATCAAACTTCTATAACTTCTGGGCGACCAGACCAATTCGACTGAAATTTGACATGCTTATGTATACACTTAAATACTATGTATACTCAACCACCTTTTATCGTGAATATGGGACTTTTCACGCGACTTATTGAACTTTTTCAAGTGTTCTCTGTGTAGTCACAAAAATGCCATGTAAACGCTGCCTTATCATTTTAAATGTCGCTTATTATGATATAAATATAATGCATTTTTATCCACAGACCCGATATTCTTCCATCTGTAAGCGGAGCGGCAGTTATTCAGCGATTGAAAGGTGCGGATTGGAGTGAAATATCGGAAAATTTACTTGGAAACAAATATGAAACCGTTGAAAGTGGAAAAAAAATTAACGGGAATGACTTCAAAAACGGTGAAAAACTTTTTTTCCACATTTTAAAGCATTTCAAAATATCAACTCTTTCTTCTCAGTCAACTCGAAGGATTTACTAGATGATCCATTTTTCACTGCCGACGGCGATGTGGACATTTCTGAAGATTGGAACAGTTCATTGCCCCTGCCACCGGAACAGAAGCGGTGCGTTTATGTTGTCGCTTCTGTACTACCATATCCCATCTAAATACAAAACGATTTTTAATTATTTTTCGTACCATAACATTGGTCGTCTCGCACCATAGTTGGATTGAGTGCGTAATGTTCACCAAAAAATGAACGTTTTTCACCAAAATAAGGTAACACTCAGGGACGTGATCCAGGATTTTTGAGCGGGGGGGGGGGGCTGCTAGTTCAAGGATTTCGGCGAACGGAGGGGGGCTCAGTCCCTCCCTAAAATTTTACCTACATAGTGGCGGAATGAAGCGATGGCGCTGGCGCCATTAGTAGGCGCTACCCCATGGCGCCATTGTCGTTGGCGCCAACGCCATGGAACACTAGATATGTATGTAAATCTACATATAAATACAGGAAAAAGCACACCATTGAGTGTATTTAAAAAGATAAGCGGCCACAGGGAACAAATCTGATGATATTATATATCTGATTATATTATCTCATCTCTGGTGAAAAATACGCGCTTGCGCGCAAAATTTTTTACGCTGACGTTGAAAAAAATCGCATTTCCCGGTCACTTTCTGGTCTCACCCAGAGTTGCAAAAACGTATTTACGTTTACCCGAAATACCCGGTTTTTCGGGTATTTATACTTACGTTTACGTTTACGCTTTCCAAAAATACCGTTACGCTTTGTTACGTTTTCCTGGCACAATTACCCGGGGACCAGAGAAAACATAAAAATATGCTACACGGAACTGTATTGTTTGACAAATTTAGTGTATGTTGATGAGTTCAACATGTTCTAATGTTGAGGAGTTCTGATTCCGCAATTGGAGAACTCAAACACCAATTTGCAAGTGAAAAGTAAAAAGTTGAAGGAAAGTATTTTTGTGAGGGAGAACTGAAATGCAAAAAAAGTCAAAAATATTTTTAGTTTTTTTCTCATGACTGACCATTTGTCTTTTAACTTGTCATTTCACTTACAAATTTACTTTTCTTTCAATTTTTACTTGCCATTTAACTTGCCATTACTTCTCACTCATAATTTTTTTAGTTTTCCTCTTACGGAATTGGCACCTTATGGCCCTACACCCAGTAGTTGACAACAATGCAAAATGTCAACTCCAATACCAATTCAATATCTCGATCCCATCATTCTAAATATATATAGATAAAATACAGGTAAGCAGGAAATGTCGATGGAGATCATATGAACATCCATATTGTTAAAAAAAACATTTAAAAAAACAAAAAACAGCTATTATCTTATAGCGGAAGCAGAAGCACTTAATATAATTTTTACGTTTACGTTTTATTTTACGTTTTCCCCGGTATTTTAAAAATACCTTACGTTTTAGTATTTATACTTTTGATTTGGAAAAGGTATTTACGTTTACATTTACGTTTTCCAAAAATACCAGTATTTGTACAACTCTGGTCTCACCCCGGGAAGGGGGGGGGGTGCAGCCCCCCCCCGCCCCCCTCTGGATACGGCCCTGGTAACACTCTTTGTTTAGCGTGCGATCAGTATTTACAACGAATTAGCCGTTAGTGAAAATTATTGTGAATTTTTTATTTTGTCGTTTCTGTCATTTTAGCGGCAGCCGCGGCGGAGTTCACAAACGTCGTGAAAGTTTGCCATCGCAAAATGTTTCCATGAAACGTTCGAAAGTGCGATTTTCTGGTGCAAATGGGACGACATTAAATCGGAGAGCACCGACGGCCCCCGCCCCCATTTTGATTTGTTTGGGGGCTCAAAAGATTTATCATATCCAGCCTACTCGTATTGAATGCTCTATGTGTTTTAGTTTACAAATTTTCAAATTTTAACTTTCATTAATTTAAATTCAAATTTAAATTAGATCAAATCATTCAACCGTGTTCGTTTATTTGCATTTGAAAAAATTTCAGTTTTCACACGAATTCACGGTGAAAACTAGTGTGTGTAGGCACATTTGGGTAGATGCATGTTGTTGCTAGCTCGCCAAATTTCTGTATTCTACATGGAACGCACATTTTTATGTGCATCAGTCCGTTGGGATGGCTTCGTAGATGGCAGAATTTACCGTACCGTATCGCATTTTACCGGAATGTTTACCGTACCGTTTACCTCACTGTTTGAAATTTCCTGTACCGTACCGCGTACCGCATTTTCCGAAATTTACCGTAACGTTTACCGCAAAATAGAAGATTTATCATACCATACGGTTTACCGCAAGGCCTTACCGTCTGCCACCATGCGTCCCCAGTAGAAATCAGTTTATCAATGCAGCATTAGTTTATTGTGTATTTATGATATTAGCGGAATTCATTATTTTGCGCGATTTTGTATCATTTTTTTCAGAAATCTACAAATGAGCGACCTCTAAAATCCCAAATTTTGGAGAATTATAAGAAAAATTCAGAGAAAATCCATCCCTCTTGGCAAGCCAAAATGTTGGCAAGAGAAGCGGCAAAGAATGCTAAGCCGACTGGCAAAAAAATTGTTTTTGGTGAAGATTGATTTTTCAGTGATATTTTTTTGCGTTTGATTCGCGTTGTTCTTCAGACTTTTAAAAGTTGTTATAAGTTTTTCGAGAAGAAATCTAGCGTAGATTAGGAAGCAGTGTAAATAACAGATGATTTCATTGTTTTATATTTTATCGCGAGGAATATTTTTACTCTTTGTTTTTCTTGATTCATGAAAAAATAAAACTGCGTATGCGTCCGATTGTGGAGGATTTAACCCGGCTCTAAATGTCTGTCATCTAGCGAATTTGACTTAAATAATGCCTTATCGACATATTTTTACTTTATACATCCTCGAAGGACAATGGCCCACACACGCTAGTTGACATCGCAAATTCGTGTCAACTTAATGTCAACTAAATAACACAAAAAATAAAAAGCATCAAACTTAACAGAAACAACGGAAAATGAAGTGTCGTGATGTAAAATTAACTATCCTCTATCAGATAGGAATGTTGAAATCACATAGTTGATTAAAATTTAGTTGACATGAATTCAGTTGACATCCAGCGTGTGTGGCGCCATTATCGGCAAATTTTTCTGAAATTCTGCCAACCCTTATTTATATCACGGTTGCTTGCAAATGGCGTTTTTCATGTGTATTTATCCAAACACTGCTTATTTGTTTTTGGGAGGTGAAAATAATCCGATGACAAATACAGTGCCTTCAGGGAATGCGTCACCATTTTGAGTGCATTCATAATTTTGCACTTTTTCATGAAATATACTTCAATGCACTCAAATATTTAGGTATTCGATTTCACGTGCTTTTATCGCCAGGGTCCAGTTCCTAACATTGTCAAGTTATGAGGTAAGTGTCAAAAGCGTAAAATTGACAATTTTGATGCTAGTTGTAGTAGAAATAAAAAGTTCACTGCACAGGTATATGAGTTCATTTCGTATTGACCGTCTATCATTTTGTCAATTCTTGACACCTGACTGGTCATGGAGTTTCCACTGGAGGATTATGTCAACTCCGTGCTGCCTTTTCCAGTGACAGGTTTGCTGTGGAAAATGCGTGAAATAAAATATCGTATTACCTCGAATTAACCCGCCCGCCCTTGAATTACCCCCTCGAAATACCCCCCTCAAATTGAATGTAAAGAGAACGTACATATACTCCAATTACTTTACACCCTGCACGCGTGGTTCCCGCTGGAAGTGTGCCAACGATGGTTAGCGCGTGCGAGTTTCATAAAAAAATGACAAAATTGATTGTTGTTATAATGTTATTCATTAACATATTCACATCGATGAATTTTTTCATCTTTTTACGGAAATCGCATGACTTAACAATCATTGGCACGCTTCCAACACGCGACATAAATCAGTGCGACGGCAGAGTATCATGTACGCCGAGTATAACAAATACCACAGTTTGTGATCTGTACAATGCAGAACACACGTTAAAACCGATGATTGAGTGTATTTAGTCATATATGACTATAAACACATGTACATCTATGTAATTATTTGATTTTTATACGTCTGAGTATGGGGAATTTCCAAAAATGACTGGCGAAATAGTAGACCCCCCTCGAATTATCCCCCCTTAAATTTTGCTGGCAAAATGATAAACCCCCTGGGGGTACTTCGAGGTAATGCGATATGTATTTTATCTAGAGTCTGTTTTATAATATTTTATTTACCTATTCAGAAGTTGTATTTTAGTTCACATTGCATTGCTTTAAGCATGGTGAAAATTGATTGATATACTCGGCGGACCGAAAAGTATGCCAGAATCCCGTAATTGGATGAATAAAATCTTGTGATAAATTTCACAATTAATTATTCCACAGTAAAAACTAATCATTATGATGAAAAACTATAATATTAGGTTGATTGTTTAGATGGGTTATGGTAGGTTTCCATACTATAGGTGATGTCCGCCGAGTATACAATATTGCTACTGCGCACACTAGTTTGCACCGTGACTTTGGTGAAAACTGAAATTTTATTCAAAATCAAATAATACAATCCGGTTGAATGATTTAAATTCATTTAAATTTGAATTTGAGAGCTTACATTTGAAAACTAAAACAGCATAAATACAATAATTGTACATTGGATATCGACATGTCGCCATTTCAGTTTTCACCGAAGTCACCGTGCAAATATTCATCTTATAAAAGATTTTCGAAATGATTTTCGGGGTATCGGTCATACGAACTACCTATTTACACGTTCCAAGTTTTATCACATTGGGAAAATTTAGTGTGTGACAGGCTGGCGACCCCTTTCATGCGATAAAAAACATATTTTTAGCGCTATAAAGAGCATAATAAAAAGCATCTGTCGGACGATCTGTTCCACAGCTGAAAAAAGCGTTTTAATAGCCACCCCTCAATGGAGAAGAGTTGTTAAAAGTGCCGAACTTTTTCAAAGTATGCGTAAACGCAAAGTTATTATGTTTTACTCACCCCCTGAGTACAGAAAACGTAAAGTGAATTTTTATTTTATTTTTACTCGTTAGTGAACGTCCTTTTTCGCCAAGGAAACGTAAGAGAGAGTATTTTTGAGAAATTTTGCCCCAGTTTTCGCGTGATATCACTAATTTTCATAACGTTTTGCCTACATTCAGCACTTTTTGCTACAATTGTGCTTATATACTCATTTTCGATTTTTCCCACTATTTTTACCTTTTTTGCTCGAATTTTTCCATTCTATGCCGCGCAAAAGTCTATATAAAAGACTAGCCGAAATACGTTTTCTGTATTCGAGTACTTTCAAAAAGTATACGTGAAAGTGAGTACGTTAACTTTTTTCGGAGGAAACGTAAATTTATTTACTCAGTACTCGAGTATACGTATTTTGCGAGTAAAAGTGAATACGTTTTAACAACTATGGAGAATACCCCTTCAAAATTTCGTTCATAACGATGCATCTATTGAAAACCTCTAAAAATTCTTATTTCAATTCTTTCAAACACTGCATTTCTGCGCGAATTACGGTAAGGTCATATTTTACCTATCCCAAGACATTCGCTTCATTCCGTGGACAATGGAAACTACCCAATGTAAAGTTATCAACGCATTTTTTCCATGCATACTTAATGTCTGGAGGACTGTCCCAGTTCACATGAGGGTTTGGGTGACATTTCAATCATCTAAATATGTTTTGCTACTTGAAAGATGGGAACTTTGACGTTTTCATCAAGTGGTGTGATAGGTGGACAAATTCTTTTCTCGTTATTCGGATGGTATAAGGTAGATTTCGCTGTGAAGTGTGCGGTCAGTAGACATGCATACATTATGTACCTATTTACATTATTCCAGATGGAGGTATTTCACGGGCGTTTTATTTTTTCTTTAAGTCGCTCAGACCTGGGGCCAGTTCCGCAAAATGAGAAGTGAGAAGTGAAATGGCAAAGGCGAAGTAAAAGCGCAAAGGCCAAGTGAAACGGCAACTGAATTGGCAAAAGCGAAGTAAAAAAAATAAAAAGTAATTTCCATTTTTTGCCATTTTACTTGCCATTTCATTTCGCCTTTGCGTTTTTACTTCGCCTTTGCCATTTCACTTCTCACTTCTCACTTTGCAATAACTGGCACCGGGGGGTATTTCGAGGGGGGATACTTCCAGGAAATACGGTAAAATATTTACATCTTCAATCATCGTTTATTGAAGAATTCTTGCACCATCATAATTATATATTTTTCAGCCGGTAGCACCCAGCTTGCGTCGGTTTTCGATGCTTGAGGCGGCAATTTTACTTTCATTGCAGACTTTGCAGTAATTTGATCGGTGCCGCTGCACTGAATGCTGATAATGGTCGCCTCATGGCTACCATTCTTGATGGTGAGCAAATCAGACTTTTTTTTATTTTCTCTTAATCGACAAAATTTTGCTGGGTTTTGTGGCTGCGGTATTTGAATGGTCATTAACGATGGCAATTAAAAATTCTATTTTTTTTTGGAGTTTTCGAATTTTTATTACACCACCAGAAAAAAACACTTAAATATCGATTTATTTTTTAAAATTCTAAATCGTTTTCGAATTTTTGGGTATTTTCGGTTGAAAATGAGTTCAAAATGTAGAAAAACAACACAAAATTTTATTTTTGTAGTGGCAGAACATACATGTGAAATATGTCTGCGGTAATAGAATGGAAATTTGTAAAGCATAAAGATAGGTGATTTGATTTGACAGTAATTTGATACAAAAAAATATATACTTGTAAAAAATTCGAAAAGTCATCGAAAATATTTGAAAATTCGGAAATTTTTTCCAAAAAAAATTCGAAAAGTCCTTTTAGAAAAAAAAAACACTTTAAAATTTAAACACTTTTCGAAAGGGTTTGCTATCGTTTATGGTAATCCACATAAATACGTTTTTTCGGCACTAATTATGGCAAAAAAGCTTGTGTGGTATTTTATCTACCAGCACCGCACACTTAAGAAAAAAATGCGATGAAATCTGCCGAATAAAGTCTACCGTATTTCCTCACCCGAAAAATTTCTTTTCTCATCACATTATTTACACTTCTCACCACAGTTGCAACTTTTTCGACGATCGCGTTTCTCTCCACAAATCAAATTCAACATTAAAATATGATTCGAACATTTCAGCGCAAAGAAGTATCCCTGCAGCGCGGGCGGGCCCACGATAAACTTTAGATTCTCAATTCTCTCGCAACATACATAATTCCGGGACAATTTTCTTTCCACCCCGCAGATGCATACACGCAGTAGCAAGGACGTAGTCAGGGGGGTGCGGGGGGGGGCGCCCCCCCCCCTTCCCGGGTCAGGGAAAAAGGTGCTAGAAATGGCACTTCCATGAAGCGATTTAGTCACCAGTTGAAAAAGATTTTGCGGTCGCGGCAGCCTCAAATCCAGTGATCATGCACTGAAAATGTGAAAAGTCTTGTCCACGTCGCTGTAAATATATGTCTGTAAATACGTAATTAAAGGTAACAGTCTGTAAATACAGACATACAGTGGTCCTGCGCCAATACCAACGCCGGTGGCGCCTACGAATGGCGCCATTAAATTTTAGGGGGGGGGGGCGCCGCCCCCCCCCCGTTCGCCGGGCTCCATATACAATCGCCCCCCCCCCGCTCAAATATCCTGGCTACGTCCCCGCGCAGTAGGTTGATTGAGTTAGGTCTGCCAGGCGCGCCCGGTCCCAATTGGTCCACTTTTGCAAACGTGCGTGGCATTCGCAAATTGGCGCGGTGAAATGGGTCCGGGTTTTTTTTCGTTTTTTTTTTTGGGGGGGGGGTTCTCTGGGTTTTTCTTTGGGGTTTGTGTTCTGGTGAATGAGGTTTTTGTGTGAATTTTTGCTTGTTGGAGGAGTGAAAAACTGCACGATAATTGATTACTTAAAACACCACTCTATACTAGTTTTCATTTAGCTATTATTGCGGTCGCCATGCATAACACTGTTCAAAGTAAGCACTTCACAGAAACCTATGCTCCGCCTTTAAATACACCATAACTCTGGCTCTACAACCATGGTTCTATAGCGCCAGTTCACAAGCCCTATCCCAGTCCGCATGTGAATGCCTGTGACATGGCCGGAAAAGCATCAAAGCTAATTCACTCATCAGTGAGTGTGGACATTTACATTTTCCACCAATGACGCTCATATGGCATGCATTTGGTAATTCTAATGAAGCTGGATACCAGTCACAATTTTGTGCAACTTCACCAAACACACAGTTGTGGGTGTACTTTTTGGGTCAAATGAACTCACAGAAAATGGATTTATTTCGGCTTGAATTGTTTTGAGCTGAGCGCCAAAACTTGCGCAAAAATCTATGTTGATGTTAGCGGACCGTGTGCTTTATTTAGAATGTTACCATATTTTGCACAATTGTTAAAATGTATTTACATTTACTCGAAAAATACCGTATATCCTTGAATGAAACCCCAGGGGAGTTATTATTTCGTCAGACGATTTGGAGAGGAAGTTATTTGAGGGGGGGATGTTATTCAAGGGGATGAGTTATTTTTTCCTCAGAAGTTGCACTTTATTCATTGTATGAATACATTCTGTAAACTTATACGAGGTATTTCACAGTTCAACAACATCAACAATAAGGTTTCCATGCTAAAATTCATGTTCATTGGCAACCAAATCATTCAAATACATGTTGTGGATACACATCAAACATCCCAGAGGGGGAGTTATTCAGGAGGGGGAGTTATTCGAGGGGTGGAGTTTTTTTTTCCTCACCAGGCACACAGGGGGGAGTTATTCAAGGGGGGGGGGACTTATTCAAGGTATACGGTATTTACATATACTTGGGTTGGGTGCTGGGTGATTACATTAACATATACTATTTGAAAAAGTACCGGTACTCACCTGTACGCGTACTTTTGAAAAGTGTCTATGTAGAGAAAATGTGTTTCAAAAATTACATGTGGGACAAAAAAGTGAGTACACTGCTATGTATTTACAGACGTGATTGGATTGAATATACCGTATTTCCGAAATATCCCCCTTGAATAAACCTCCCTTGAATAAACCCCCCTTCGAAATACCACCAGGTGTTTTTGAGCTGAGGAAAAATTAAACCCCCCTTCGATACATGATGTATTTATTGATGCTAGTTTGCATCGCAGATACAGATAAATATACACTTATTTGTGTAGTACATAATTACGTCGATATATCCCGATATAGCGCTTTTGGTCACGTTTATTATGTGTTTTGATTATGTAAAAGCGCGCTCTTTACTATGAATTTCACGAAAATTTCTGATGAAAAAATAAACCCTCTCGAATAAGCCCCCCTCGAAGTACCCCCCTCAAAATTTCCACTCTGAAAAAATAACTCCCCTGGGGGTATTTGGAGGTAATACTGTAGATATCTTTTTGAGTAAATGTCAATACATTTTAACAACTGTGTGTCAAATGCACAACTCCCGTGTGTTCAAAACGTTCAAGGCAAGCGCGTTTGGTACAATACTTTAGTCATTATTCCATAGTCTTTTGTCAGTCATTTGTCCGTTTTACTTCACTTGCATGGAATTTTTTGTCCCAATTTTTGTCGCTTAGACATTTGTCCCGCTTTATGAATACCTACTCGGAGCAAACTTTTGCCCATAATCTCTGTTTATTGCACATTCTGTTTATTGACACCTTTTCTATAGCTTACACATGTACCTACCTATACAATAATCCCATTACCTGAATACATTTACTTGAATAAGTCCCCTCTTGAATAATTCCTCCCTGTTGGATGAGTGTGAAAAAAATAATTATCTCTGTACCGTATTTCTCCGTGTAAACCGCCCCCCCGTGCACAACGCCCGGGGCGTTATACAGCTGTATAGCGCCCCCGGGGCGCTATGCTTGGTTCCAAAAACATAATCTAAGTGGAAATATTTTCAGGACAAATCAAGCTGAATGGTAATTAATAGTCCACTTGGTTTGAATTATTTGAACGTTTTGCCTTGCGGCACGCATTGTTATTCTGCGGAATACACGTTTTTCCATTGAATTCGGTGCACACGGGGAGGGAACACAAAGTATGTAAATATTTAAGCAAACATTTTCCTTGCATAGCACCCCCCTCGCAATAATTTAACGCCCGGGCGTTATACAAGTTTTTAAGAAAGGTTACCGAGAAGTGCCTCGGTTTTGTATAACGCCCGGGCGGTTTACACGGAGAAATACGGTAATGACCCCTTTAGCTTCTAGCCATACGATAAATTTTTAAATCCAATTCGAACAAAAATGGCTGGTTATTTTGTTAATAAACCATATTTTGTGAAATGAGTTGATAGAAACATGCTTTGAAATTTTGATGTAAAAATAATCCCCCCTTTGAAAAATGCCCCCTTGAATAGCCCCCCCCCCCCTATAAAAGTCTGCCGAAAAAGCAAGTCCCAAGTGATAATTCCAGCAAATTCGTTATTTATATTTCCTACATCTGATGCCTACTATACCTTGCCTTCCACCGGTTCAACTAAATCTACCTTGACAATGTGTCATGGCGCACTTGACGCTAGCGCCATTGTTAATTTTGCATGGAAAATGGCACAATGTTTTTGTCACTGACCACCAGAGCGGTTTAAAAAACAAGCCTTGTATCTACATGAAAATTGACCATTTTTCAATTTCCATAGTCCCAGTAACAAGTTTTTCGCTTTTTTATATTTTCCTGTATTTAAAGTTCTTTCGATTTCAATCTTCTAAAAATCGAGCAAGCAAACAACTTTATTTGTTAAACAAAAGTATTTACCTGGTGCCCTAGTAAATATTTATAGCAAGTAAATATTTAGATTATGTCATTTTTGATGGCAGACACCGTTAGTGACCATGGGAGTTATTTTTACATCAGACTTTTTTAACTAGGGAGTTATTCAAGGGGATGAGTTGACATCTTTCACCTCCATCACAGAGGGGTGAGTTATTTTTGCCATTACTCAGCTACCATGGGGGAGTTATTCGAAGGGGGCTGTTTTTAGGTGAGGGGTTGACTTTTTCGGAAACAGGGCGCCAGGCGCCAATGGCGCCATTCTGAAGCGGCGCCACAGAAAAATGGCGCTGCAGGAAACGAACGCCAGCGCCGTGGCGCCATTCCATCACTAGTGTCAAGTCAACCCATTTTAAACATACACCTGTGATTTTAGCTGACAAAAGTACTTTTTCACCATGTAATTAGTCAGTCGCTTTATGCATGATGTCTCTTGAACAAATAATATCTATTTGCCTAGTTGTAGTCAGTTCATGTTGCCACAGATTTTCAAATCAAAGTTTAGTATAGCTGCGCGGAACTTTCTGGATCACTGTGAACTTTTTCCTTCATATTTAATTCGGTTGACTCAAGGGGACTTTTCAAGTGTGGTCGTTATCTAGTGTCTAATACATGTGCTAATATATGTACTCATGTAACATGTAAATACATACCATATTTGCTCGAATAATTCCCTTTTGGGGATAATTTTTTTCGTCGGATATTGTTGAGCGGGAACTATTCAAGGGGGATTTTTATTTGGCAAAATATTCAAGCATGTTTTATCAACTCATTTCACGGTATATGGCTTATAAACAAAGTAACATGCCATTTTGTGCAAATTAGATACACAAAAATTGATCATATGCCCAAAGGGGGGATTATTTAAGCGGAGGATTTATTCAAGCAAATATGGTATTCATGTAACTCATTCGAGATATGTCTCAGTTGATTCGCGTCATTCAAGGATTTCGCTTCGACTTATAATAATACTCGCCCACACATTTCAAAAAAATATTCCTCTTGTCAGAATGTGTTACATTTCCCATTCACTTTTCAATGCAGATCACAGCTATAAATGGTCTATTCACATAGTCAAAATTATTGCAACATAGGTTTTTATGTCAATGTCCATCTAACCGTGAACATTCTTGCTCATTGAAGCATTCATTCCTAGAAACACCTAGCTAGATGTGAAAACATAATAAAACATCAGCTTTTTTGTAATCTTTTTAAAACAACCAGGGAATCAGTTTTTAGAATGTGTGAAGTTGACAATCGTTGCACAGAACATTAAAGGTGCACCGACAACATCAATTTCTCTAATTGTTGTATTTGTCATAAAGTCTAAATTGACATAAAATCATAAATGCTGTTGTTTAAAAAATTAGCTGTTGCTTCACCAATTTTTGCAAAATTGATCGCTAGAAAGTTTTTCAATTTCTACCACCAAGTAATGTTTAAAAAGAGGTATACTCTAATATGTTTTTAGTAATGATGCCATCATGCAGTTTACTGTGCCATACTGTAACTTTTGTGCTCACAGATGTGCGAGTGCATTTTTGAAATAGGAAAATTTGAGGATCTGTAAGTTAACCGTTAATAGTCTGGCTGGCTAGAAGGAATGTGTTTTCCTAATAAATACGGTTGAGCAAGTGACATTAGAAAACAATTTTCTCTAATGATATATATATATATTTTAAATTGTAGCTCTTGTTTTCCAACCTCTAAAGTGATTTGGTATATAAAATCACTGTTTCAAATTGTCTATCATTTACCATTACCGCAGATTTTTTCTCAAACCATTGATTTTTTGAAAAGGTTCAAAAGGTGATTCAACTTACATTTAGCAGTTATCTTGTGATTTGTAATTTCGTCATTAAGGACCTAGCATGATAAATATAATGATTGCTGCCTCAACTAAATGAGTGCAAATTTGTATGTTGTGACAGATGTAGAAATAAGCATTTTCAGACACGTAATGTCCTCAATAAGTCAAATGTTTGCAGTCGCTTGCCACAGGAAGTGCCTATTTAGATGTCAATAATCAATCATTGCTGCAGTAGTGCATTATCATTCTTTGAAGTTTATATATCTAGTTGTTTCGCAGTTTTTTATAGCTACAAACGCACCCCTGTCAAACGGGGGTCTCCAATGGGGGGCTGGGGGGCAGATCCCCCTAATCGGTCAGCTATCTATCTATCCCGAGGCAAAATTTTTGGCTACTGTGCCCTGGACATCCCCTCAAATCGCTCGGATATCTATCGATGCGGGGTAATTTTAGCGATTTTTCCACAATTCTTACTCAAAATCACAAAAATTTAGCTTTATTTTGCCAATTTTCACCTTCAAATAACTATTGTCTGCTATATACATGGTAACATACCTATTAGGCATTTTCGCCAATTTTGGCCGTTTTACCTATTTTAGCGATTTTCGTTTTGTATTTATATAACCTTGAAAAAGCCTGTATGTTGAGCCCCCGCGAGCTCCCCCAGGCCCACCCCAGCCCCCAGAAAATTTTCCAGTTATCTATCCCACAGTTATCTATCCCACTTCCCACAGTTATATATCCCACAGTTAATTATCCCATCCGGGGGACCGGTTATCTATCCCATCCAGGGGACTTGTTTGCTATCCACCCAGCGTCGCGTCGCGAGGCTAAAACTCCTGGAGACCCCTCTGATGTCGAGTGATTAATTTGACATACCGTATTTGCTTGAATAGCCCTCCCTTTGAATATTTCCCCCTCGAATAATCCCCCCTGTAAGATGAGTGACGAAATAAAAATTGCCCCACTCGAAAAATCCCCCCTTAAACATATATCATCAATTAGTTGTGCCAAATTTTAACAAAAATGGCACGTGTTTGTGTTAAAAATGCACATTGTGTGAAATGACTTATATAAAGATGCTCGAACGTTTTGACGAAAGAGTAATTCCCTACACGAATAATTCCCCCCTCGAATAGTCCCCCTTTCGAATAGTTCCCCCTCAAAAAGTCTGGCGAAATAATAATCCCCCAGGGGGATTATTCAAGCAAATACGGTAGTTTCGAATCGCAAGTGCCAGATGTTCAATCGCCTTGCCAACGCAGAATAATGTTCCCGGGGCCAGTTCCGCAAGTGGAGAAGTGAAATAAAAAGTGGAAAAAAACCGTAATTGATGAATTCTGACTTTTACAGGATTGTCTCTGATAACGGTTATGATTATTTAAAAACGTGCCGATTTTTCGCTTGCGTCAGAACCAGGGTTGGTTTTAGTAAAATTCTTTTTACTAAAATTGTATTTTATTTTTATTAAAATTGTACTTTATTTTTATTTTATTCAATTTTTCATTTTATTTTTATTTTATTTTTATTTTTTATTTTAGATTGTGACCAGGATTGATTTAAGTAAAATTCTTTTTACTAAAATTGTATTTTATTTTTATTAAAATTGTATTTTATTTTTATTTTATTCTTCAATTTTACATTTTATTTTTATTTTATTCTTCAATTTTCTATTTTATTTTTATTGTATTTTTATTTTTTTCTGAGATTTTGCCAACCCTGGTCAGAACTTTGGAATTGAAAATTGAATCGTATTCAAAAAACGTCACGTCAAAATTTCACTTTACTTTTCACTCTCATTTCACTTCACTCCTCACTTCCCATTTCACTTTACACTTCTCCACTTGCGCAACTGGCACCAGTTCCGTGCTATTCCTAGGGGGCAATTCGAATATTTCTTGAAACTTGACGGACACTGTATAATTCTGCCAACCCCTCAAACAAGTCTGCCGCACTTCCATGTTACTATGATGGCGTCGTTCTTTCATCCGGCTTAACTCTAGCCCGCCCATCTTCTATGGACTTCCAGGCGCTTGCAATGGCGCCAGCGCCAGTGTGGCGCCAATGTTTTAAAATGGCGCCATAAATTATCGTGTATTATTTTGGACGATCTGAAATACGCGGAAATACACTGTATTTGAAATTGACCGGAACTGCGCTGTGTGAAGTAAACGTTCTGTGCTGTCTCTGTTATTCTACCGAGTTTCCTCTAAATAACCCAACTGTGTTTATTTTGTTCAGGGTGCAAATATTGAGGGGGGTAATTCGGGGGTGGGGGTGTTTCGAGGAATTACGATACATTGATTTGTGATCTGTGTCTACTCGGAAGACACCGTAAAAAGTTCCAGTGTTCGAAAAGCTGAATATCGGTGATCGGGTTTGATACAAATACCGTAAATATGTCTCATCTCAATGATTGTTAACATCTGAAAGAATGTGTCAAAAACGCCTTGCTTCAATTGTAATGGAATCCATGAAGTATACATACCACTTGAAAAAGAGCCCTGTGGTGTTTTCTAACCACTTATTAATCATCGACATGTTTTTCCATCGCTAGACGCATGTGGTCAAGATAAAGTTAGGTAATAAATATGTATGCATTTGTAAGTGAGCTTAAAGATGAAAGTCGGAGTTTGAACAGGGTGTTACACTTTTCTGAACTAATTTTTCCACGTTAAATATATTTACGTAGATTTTATGTTTTTCGAGCACAGGAAGATAATTTTGCGTGATTTCATCAAAATATCGTCAGTTTAAAGGCTGAATAAATGCTATTTGATGTCAATATGTATGTATTTACAGTGAAATCAGGTATAGATGTAAATTAATATGCAGTATTTTTCAACAACTTTCATAAACCACTAAATGCTAGCTATGGATTTTCTACTCAACATGAGTAGAAACAAGTCGTGTAAAATGTCCTGTAAGATATCAAATTTTATTGTCATATTTTACCAGTAGTTTCACATTTTCCAGGGCATTTTACATGACGTTTGACACTTTGCATGACATTTTACAGATGATGGGAGTATTCCCTGCTGTGTGCAATGGAGGGTAGCCCTGGCCATTCAAAAATTGCCCTTGTAGGGGCCCCCTTTCCAGGTTTCTAATTTTTGAATGTCAATGGAACATTTGAGTGCTACCCTTGTTTTATGCAATTCTGTTGTATTCTGGCATGATTCTGGTTAGAGGGGATTTCTGGATACAGAAAGTGGGGAACATTTTATGAGCTCATTCCAGTTTATGTCAAAACACAACAAAAAGCAGAAGTGCAGAACAAAACCTTTTTTATCTAAACTCAATACTTGGAAATTGGGAAAAATATTGACTGACCACTACAACTAAAGAGTGGGGAAATGTCTCTGGGGCCCAAATGTAAATACCTAACACTTGAACTTGTATTCAACCTATCCCCATGCTTAGCTGAAAGTTCATCGGTTGAATTTAAATGGGGTATCAACATTTTAAACCACTGCATGTCATCTCCCAGCTACAACTGATTGCACTGTACCTACCGTATTACCTCGAATTATCCCCCCTTGAATTAACCCCCCTCTCCAATCAACCCCCCTCAAAATGGGCTGGGGAAATAATAATACCCCCGGAATGATGTACATCATGTATGAAATGTACATGATGTATTTATTACTGCTAATTTGTATGCAGCTACACATACATAAGACTAGTTCGTGTCGTGTAGCCATATACGTTTTTATGTCCAAATATATCCTGTTTGGACACATTTATTACCTGTTTCGGTTACGAAATTGCCCACTATTTACTACGATCCTCACGAAAATTTCTGTCGAAATAATACCCCCTAGAATAAGCCCCCCTCGAATTAACCCCCCCCCCCCCTCAAATTTTGCTTGCGAAATAATAAACCCCCATTGGGGTATTTCGAGATAATACGGTATAGTAAACGTGAATAAATACTTCCACATTTGGAATCGCTTGTTCTGTGCCATTTTTTCAGCTTTTGCCGTGTAGATATTTTAATGAATATGCCGCAAAATCATGACAGAGCCGAACACAAAGACCATATGTTTGCACATTTATGAACATACATGCATACCGTTTAGTAACTAAGCAGCGCCATGGCGCAAGCGACAATTCAAATGGTGTTTGATGCCCAACCAAATGCACTGGCGCCATTGGCGCTTGAGACAAAAATCATGTATGTGGCGGGGCGCCATTAAATCCTGGCGCTTCAAGTGGAAATGCGCCATGGCCCTAGGGTTGGGAACCTGACCCGACCCGACCCGTACCCAATACCCGCACACGTTTTGGAACCAAAACCCGACACCCGAACCCGAAACTACTATCCGAACATGAACCCGATACCCGACCTTTATACCCGAACCCGCACTCAATACCCGAAAATCCCCGCAAAAACTTCCCACAGGTCAATCTTTCAAGCAGTTTAGGAGCATTGTAAATACAGCCTCCAGTTGTTTGGTGCAGTTGTCAGCTAGTCACTTCTAATTGTTTTTTTTCTTCAATAAGTTCAGATCTCCTTTTATTAATTACTGCATGTCTTCATTCACATTTGAAAAAATTTGATTCAATTTAAGACAATTCAGATAGCTGCCTTTCCCTTGGCCAAAATGGCTGCCAGAAATCTGGGTACACTTGATTGCAGTTTTATTTTCAAAGTGTGTTCAGTTGTACTGGTTCAGTGAGGCAGACAGTCTGACTGGGTGCACTGCCAGGCATGGCATGGTTCCAACTAGAAAAAGTGGTTTGCTCAACCAAAAAGTTGTGAAAACATCCACAGTTGAGTTGGCAACTGTTTTGTAATCAGGCAATGAGAATTCATATCCTGAGTGTGCCGACAGTTGCACTTTTTTGGCATCCTGTGAAGGCCACCTGCCACCATTAACTGTAATGTTTCAAGCACTGTTGAAATTTATTGGTGGGTTGAGTGTTTATATACAGGTATTCTAGTTTGCCACTGTTTTTTTCTCCAAATTTACTGAGGTATAAACTGTGGGCCAAAGAGAAACCTGCAAAAAATATGTTACACCATTCTTGGGGCCTCAGCAGCCATGGCATGACACTATGCAAAATAACAGAACCATTAAGCTCAATTGCTACAACTGGAAATGATTACTAAGTATTATTGAAACATATTTCTGCTCAGTTCACAGTGCAGTGCTTTCAGAAGTTATTATCCAAGCATGTTGAGGTAACACTGTGGGCCAATCTGAATCCAACAAAAATATGCCTCACTATTTTTGGGGGACTCAGCGACAACAGTGTGATGGTATCCCACAACAAATGGAGCTATGTTTTATATCACTATTCAATGGTCATGCTTTTTTCTGCAAGATGATTTTTTTGGAAAAACTGCTGCATCTCTGTGTATTTGTACTTAGTTATACACCTTGCGATAGATACACTACACCATGCTGTATTTTTTTGGTCCATCCAATACCAGCTGATTTTATCACCTGATGCCCAACAATTCTCTTACCCCATACCCGACATTTTTATTACCTGATACCCAACATTTTAACCTGAAAACCCGACCCGATACCCGACCTCAATACCCGAACCCGAACCCGATACCCGCACATTTTTTGGAACCGATACCCGACCCGAAATTTTTAGGACCCGATACCCGATACCCGAACCCGAAAATTTTGGAATTCCCAACCCTACATGGCGCCTTGGCGTATTTACATTACTAATACGGTGCATAGCATGCAGCTTTAGTTCAGTGAAAGTGGTCATTAGTCATGTTACTACATCCCATATCCCATGGTTTAGTTTTAACCTGAGCACATGCAAAAGTTTGTGAACCTATTTCATATCTCAATAGTGCTGTGATGCCTCGGCGCCATGTGAAGAATTATTGAGCAAATAAATTTAATGGTATGGAACTATTTACCTATGATGATTCTCAGTATATCTTTTGTAACAAATAATCAAGAAACAACTGAATGTTAATGAATTGCTGCACAAATTTTCCAACATTTGCATAAATTACCTTAAAATTCAGCACTAATTTCGCATTTTCCCATTTATTTTTCAATCGTTACTTATGCACTGACGCTGCCCGCAGTTATTAGTGCTCATGTATTTACCAGTTTTGCATGTTATTCAAGTAGCTTTTTGCCATTTGCATTTTACATTCATAGCACACAGCACAAGTTTAGCTGGATAAATTTTGCATGACTTATGCATGTGCCAGTGGACATAAATATATATTTTATGCTGCCTTCATATTGAGGTATATACCTAGTTGGCCTGTTAGAGCGAGCTTATAAGGTGCTAAGATTCTGTCACTTTTTATCTTATGACACTATTTGTAACTATTTACAATTTCCTTGACGATATCCATCTCTACGTGAATGTACATGTATCTTTTGCATCTGGATGGGTTGTATTTACAGTGGAAGTTTTTGTATTTTTCCTACAAAATTTATTTTCTTCGTGTTGCAAATTGTATCTCTTTTTTATAATGTTTTATAATACCAAGATTTCTGCTCTCGACTTTGCTTTACGTCGATTGATCTACATCAAAGTGAAATTGAAATTTGAAATGACAGGGTAGGATTATGCAACCTACGCTTGTCTTATTTCATACTTTTCAATGTTGCAATTATGCAGGTTTCTAGGCCAGTTTTGTTGTCGTTGACAGCTAAAAATTGCCTTGGTGGATGTCTTTTTTTGTCATTTGAAAGATTTTTATGCTTCGATAGATTGGGTAATTTCATGCTCGTAAAAATATTGTGACAAAAAATTATGGCTGCAAAATATGTCACGCTTAATGTCATGAATGTCATCTAATGTTCATGATATAAATATTTATATTTTTTTCTCGCCAGTGGTAGCGCATTCTTTCTCATTTGCACTATATATTTAGATTTGTTCAAAAACATTGCTATGTATCGAAGTTAGGTATATAAAAAATAGGTATCTTGTGGTTTGAGAGGGCTTTTAAAAGTATTTGTCGCTGTTTTCTTATGTCGCTATGTACCTGAGAATGAGTCAAACATTTTTTTCTCTACAGATTTTCACGTTTTTTTGTCATTTTAGGTAAATACACTGATATTTTTTAATACTCATGCTTGGTCCATGAAATACTGCATTAATGGGGTTAAGAGATGGAAAAGCCATTAGCATACGCGCTATATGCATTAATGAAATCTTTTGGAGAATTGTTTTTTAAATATCAGAAAATTCAAAAATAATATTTATAATTTATTATATTTATCGTCTTTTCTCGGGGAGATTTACTTATTATGTTTGTTCTGTGATATTTTCTGAGACTACCGTATTTCCTCGAAATACCCCCAGGGGGTTTATTGTTTCAGAGTGGAAATTTTGAGGGGGTGTATTTCTAGGGGGGCTTATTCGAGGGGAGGGTATTGTTTCACCAGAAATTTTCATAAATAACGTAGTAAAGAATGGGCTTTTACGTACCCAAACTTGTAATAAACATCACCAAACGGGACGTAGTAAATATAACATAAAAATAGCTATACAAACTACTCTATGTACAGCTGCGATGAGATTTGACCCCAATAAATACATCATGTACATTGTATACATGATGTACATCATTCCAGACGGGGGTATTTAGAGGGGGGTATTTTTTACTCAGCTCGAAAACACCTGGGGGGTTTTCGAGGAAATCTGTATTTTTAATTATAATTTATATTCTGTGAATATCACCCTTTTTCAGTGCAAAGCGCGTTGGCGACCAGGTGAAAATAGGGCGGGCAATGGCATGTAAATAACTCTAAGCTTTTATTAATTTTTCAAAGTACATTTTTTGACTAATTGACTTTTTAAAATCCACTTCTCAGACTACAGAATTCCTATTTGACGAAGAAGTCCAATATGCCAATGCTTTCTAAATATTTCTAAAATTGCATTTGTTCTAACAGCCTGCCAAATCATGGATTAATCACAATTTTCTACAAAAAGATAGGCGAGTCTTTAATAAAGTGCCCTCTATTATATTTTATTTGGTAAATACTGTGTAATTAACTATTGGTGACCCTTTATCATTTGAGAAAGTAAGGTATATTTACAAATATAAATTTTTTGAACACTACTGGTTTAACTACTTTTTCCTCCTGATTTCATAACATTTTTTATATTGTAGATATCCATATTTAATGCTTTTTCAAAACTAAACTGTCAATAATCAATCGACTTTGAGAGCCACACAAACGATTCGGAAATTATTTTTCATACACATTGTGACAGCTTGGTTAACATATTATTTCGTTCCAATGATTTGGTTCCATATCATTTGGTATCATATCTTTTGGTTCCATGTAATTTGGTCCCGAAAATAGTGCAGAACAACATTTCTACTTCTATTTTGATCGTCTGGACAGAAATGTGAAACATGGTGTTGAGGATGGATGGTGGGGATGTGACTGTCACAATGGCCCCACACACACTAGTTGACATCGACGCCAAATGTCAACTGGTTACGATCCCAATCCAAAGATTGCGTTTGAACGTCGTTCGTCCACTCGTCAGCAAGCTTTGAATCGGGATCGGAACCAGTTGACATTTGGTGTCGATGTCAACTAGCGTTTGTGGGCCCATTGTGACAACATATTGTCTATTCGCCATGTCAATTTTGTCTACCGTATTTTCTCGAAATACCCCCCCTCGAAATACCCCCTCGAAATACCCCCCCCAAGTATAGTGAATAGAGAATGTAACTGACAAAAGCTACGGTTTGTGATCCGGAAAACGCGGAACACACGTTAAAAACAATGACTCTGTTATGAATGAACAGGGTTTATACCGTCTACTTACTTATATAAGTATATAGAGTCCCATACATGGCGGTTTTTGTTGCATTTTTAGACATCTGTGTACGTTACAAACAACAATTTAGTACTGTGATTTTAAAAAAATTTCTGGCTAAATAAACTCTCCCCCCCCTCGAAATATCCCCTTGTTTAACCCCACTCAAAATTCGCACTCTGATAAAATATACCCCCTGGGGGTATTTCGAGGAAATACGGTTAATATTTCGCTTCTAAATCAAGCAACCACCACAAACAAATTGTGTTTTTCAGCAGCGGTTTCAGTGGGGGGGGGGGGTCAAATGGGTGTGGAATAACGAGCAACTCATTTTTACATGCCCATGAAATGACAAACCGAATATTTGCACCCGAATCATTTTAAGCAAATAAACATTTAATTGTTTACTGTAGGGCTGAAAAATATATGCCTGAAACATACAGACGTAAACACCTTCCCGGTCACGTCCGGCACCCATTTTTTGATTTTACGTCTTACATCCTATCCCCAGTTCTAGGGCGCCCCAGAGGCAGAAACTTGGGGGAGATATTGGCGCAACCCCCCTCTACTTCGCATGACTTGGGGGGGTCGCTGCGACCCCTCTCAGGGTGGGTCGCCCTAAGTGCAAAATTTTCTTTGGCTTTTTTGGTGTCCCACAGCAGGTCCGGCACCCGCTGATTTTTGAGCTGTGGGAGGTGTATAAATCGTAAATTTTCGGGATGTGTTACCAACACCACTCCCCTACTGTACACTATTCAAAAATGTGAGATTTATGTGAAAAATTTCTCAAAAATTCGCTTATTCTCTAAAAAAACACCACTCCTCAATAGATGGATGACAAAAAATTAACTTTTTGGAACTTTTTTATTAGACACTTGAAGAGATGGTTTACGATACTTTAAAGGGAAGGGTTTGATGTTTAAAGTTACGTAAAGAACCATACCTCTAAAATGCCTGCATTGCAAAATTTACTTGGGGGGAATTTCAAAGTGTAAATTTTGTAAATTTTTGTTCCTGCAATGATGTCATTATGATGTCATAAAATTCGCCCTAAGTAAATTTTGTAATGCAGGCATTTTAGAAGTATGGTTCTTTACAAAACTTTAAACATCAAACCGTTCCCTTTAAAGTATCGTAAACCATCTCTTCAAGTGTCTAATAAAAAAGTTCCAAAAAGTGAATTTTATGTCATCCATCTATTGGGGAGTGGTGTTTTTTTAGAGAATAAGCGAATCTTTGAGAAATTTTTCGCATTTATTTCACATTATTGAATAGTGTATAGTAGGGGAGTGGTGTAGGTAACACATCTCCAAAATTTTAGATTTATACCCCTCCCACAGCTCAGAAATCAGCGGGTGCCGGACCTGCTGTGGGACACCAAAAAAGCCGAAAAAAATGTTTGCACTTAGGGCGGCCCACGCTGAGAGGGGTCGCCGCGACCCCCCAAATTTGTGCGAAGTAGAGGGGGGTTGCGCCAATATCTCCCCCAAGTTTCAGCCTCTGGGGTGCCCTAGAACTGGGGATAGGATGTGAGAAGTAAAATCAAAAAATGGGTGCCGGACGTGACCGGGAAGGTGTTTAAATCATTGGGACCGAATTGAATTTCAGTCAACAGCTTGTGTGACCATCAAAAATTTATTAGATATACTAAATGGCAGCTTATTGTTTGTCACATTTTAGTTTCGGTAACAATTTTCAGTTTCAAGTGCTGTGTATGTTTCTGTTGCAAATTTGAAAACGGAAGCCGTCTTTTTCATTCTATTGTTTGAGAATTCTACGACACTTCAAAATTTAAAAAAATACTATGAACCGAGCTGCCCGGAAGAAATCCCGCCGGGTCAATCAAATTTTGTCGCTGACACTGGTGCGTTTATTAAATTCCGCGAAAAATTTGACTTTCCAAAAAAAAATGAATACCCACCAAACTTCCCTTCCCTCACATCGATTTCCATCTCCCCCGAAAGCGACCCCAATCAAAAGCGTATTTGACGCACACAAAAAATACGCTACCCTTAACACTAGTTAGGTCGCATTTCAACGAAGCCTCCTGCCAGGCGCCAAATTCAATTAGTATTTAAGGAGAATGTAAGGCACCGGATACGCGAGCAAACCTTGAAATTGTGCGCTTAACAAGTTGACACACGTGTGTCAACTGGTGCGTGTCAACTCAGAGTTCGGCTTCACGTGTCGCAGAGCGATCTTCCAATGAACTTACCGTAATATTTAGTTTTCAACATCGCCGCATGTGCATTTCGCGATCGCTCTAGGACACGTGAAGCCGAAATCTGAGTTGACACGGACCAGTTGACACTAGTGTCAACTACTGTGCGGGGCGCCAATGCGCTCAATTTCAGCGCTACTCTCCTGTCGTGCGCCTTACGCGCGCCTTACCTTCTAATTGGATCTGACCCCGGGGCACGTAAACGCGCCGCTGGCACACACACGCACACATGTGATGTGATGGATGGGTATGGTCCGGTGCACATGTGTCTTGCTTATACTGTGCCGTGGCACCGGGCCACTGTTTGGACTTTGTAAGGTGCTGTGTAGGGTGTCAGGTTGAATGTGGGATTGTGCTCTTGTGGGTAGTTTTTGTTTTGGCATTATGGGGTTTTGACTATCTGAAGTCATATTTATAATCACAACATACATCACCATGAGCCTACACCATGAAATTTGAATTGTACAGTGCTGAGTCAAGCAAAAACCAATGGACTCATTTCATTTGCCCATTACAAAATTGACAAGGAAATGCTGCATACTGACAAAACTTGATGCCGATTCACCAAAAAAAACAATAACACATTTATATTTGTCAAAATTTGTGAGTGACTTATCATATCATCACATTGCCAGCATGCTTTCTCAATCAGACAGTAGTTTGTTACCAGCATGCATCGATGATATACCAGCATTTTGCAAATGTTGCGGGATACCTGGCAATTTGTAAGTTAACAATGTGCATTTGATGGGTTAGTGATCTGAGAGGATGTTGTATGATATGTGTGAGTTTGGTTGCAAATTGAGCATGCTTGTTAAGCAAACTGGTGATTAGTCATCAGTGGAAAGTTGTGCTTCATCTAATTGGCACTGTTGGAAGTGTTCAACTACAATTGGAGCTGATCTACTGGTGAATGCTCCATGCATACTGGATAAAAAAACCATATCCAAGCCAAGTTGCTGCCTCTTCTCTCATGTGGGGCCTGAGCACTCCCCGACAAACAATTTCCCCACTGTTACACATTCAAAGTGACACCATCTAGAACGACAACAGCTTGCACGGCTCCATGGCCCCAAATGCTCAGTCATTGTATGCATGCATCTTTCGGCTGTGGGCAGTTTATATCACGAATACCCCCCCCCCCATTCCGCACCCCCCCCCCCCCAACGGTTGGCATCCAACGTGCCTCCTTGGGTGAAAATTGTAAATGTTATGCGTTATTTACTTGGCTGCTCGCTCTGCTCGGGGCTGATATGAATGGATGTAAATGCGCCGGCTGTCGTGTGATTTCATCGTTTGTAACTCTTTGTGTGGCCTCTAGTTGCGATGATTGAAGTAGTGGATGTGTCAAGTTTTTCGGTCAAGGAAACATTTTCTGTCAAAATCGTTTTGACAAAAATTCGTAGAAATGTTTTTGGGCAGGAATTTTTTTGCCGAAGAAAACTGCATGGGTAGAATCCGTTGATATATGTTACTGCTGTTGGCTTTGTGGGTAAATTAATAATTAAAATTCGGTTTTTAAGTATTGGAGAAACCTCTCATGTTCGACATGTTTACAACGTCCATCCTTACTCCATCTCACGACGCGAAGTCGAACCAAAGAATTTTCGAAATGGTGGTCCTTATATTTGAGCTACCAAAATCGTTTAGGGTACTCTGGCTATACAGATTTGAAACTGTGTACAATTTTACTCTTTACAATTTTATGATAAGAATGAATTCCTGGACACAGAAAAACAAAAACAACTATTCAAACCTGTCACAATGTGTAATGTATTTTTGGTGGACCCTGTGCCGCTACACATCTAAACCCATTACACATCTACCCCTATAATTCTTACCATTACCCATCTAGACCCATTGCACATGTAAGCCCATTTATTTATTTTACTTATTTTTAAGTGTATTTCTTAATTAAATATTAATCAACATTTACAAATTTATTTATCAATTAAATATTAATTAGCATATTTATAAGTTCATAATTGAATATTGAAAAATATTTTAACTAGTGATTTTAAAGGTCACAACAATCACAAAATGTGTAAAAATTTGGCGATTTCGAGCAAAAATTTGGTGAAATATTCTCAAAAATCGTACCAGATAGGTAGAAGATAGCTGGCCGACTTGGAGGGGGGTCAGGGGAAAAAATAGCCCAAAAATTTGCCTCCGGGATAGATAGATGGCGGGGCGATTTGTGGGGGGTAACCACTGGACTACCCCTGGACTACCCCTGAATACTAATACTTAAGATTTTATATTTCCCTTGAAAACTATGTATGCAATGGATAACTATCAGTCTATCTTAACTTGGCCAGACAATTTTTGCATGAGATGATAATTGGCAACGTAAATACCGTGCGCCGTGCACATGCACCGCCAATTTAATTCTTCTCAATACCCCTGCAGGCAATCTGGTGTACTTCCAATGTTTAGCGGTGGCATACAAAAATTAGCATTCGCAGAAAAATATGCTAAATTTAAAAACGTTACACCTAACTAAATTTTTCTAGAGGTATCTGAAAATTGAGAAGTTCGACAATTATTTTCTTATCTATTCTATTTACGTATGGAAAAACGTTCTTGAACCACCCTGTTTTTGGAAAACGACAACGTTTTTTTTCTCAAATAAAAATTTTTTCCTTCTAAAAGCTCTAAAATATGATTATGAGTTAACACATACAGGTACCATATCATAAATATTCTTGAATAAGTCCCCCTCAATTATTTCCCCATGCTGCTGAGTGAGGAATAAAATAACTCCTCCCCTCGACTAACTCCCCCATGCATCGCAGTGAGGAAAAACTAATTCCTCCATCGAATAACTCCCCCCACCCCCACTTGTTTCATGTATGGATTCTTTAAAATTTCAAGTACCGTATTTCCTCGAAATACCCCCCCCCCCTCGAAATGCCCCCCCTCAAGTTGGGCACAATGAATTTGCGGTCCGGGAAATGCATAACAGACGTTCAAAACACTTACTGTGTTACGTTAGAACATAGTTTATACCATCTACATCCTTATATAAGGCTGTAAAAACTTATAAATGATGGTTATTGTTGCATTTTTCACGTTTCTCTCTCAAAATTTTCACTCTGAAAAAATAAACCCCCAGGGGGTAATTCGAGGAAATACGGTATTTAAGTATTATTCTGCATTTGGTACTCACTAGTATTGATTTTATTGGTTTAATTATGGAATTTCTATTCCACTTTTTAATTTATGAAACTATTTGACCCCATTTACACAGCAAAATTGATCATGTACGTTATGCAAAAGAATCACTCCCCTTGAATAAAATTTGATTAAAAATAACTCCCTTGGGGTCTTGTTTAAGGATATGAGTATGCAGGTATGAAACAAGTTGCAGTAATTTATGAAGTTCCATACGGTCAAATAATGGCTGTGGAGTCATACAATATCATAAGAAACTATGATTTCTGCTGAAAAAATCTATTTTTATGTTAACCCATCCTGTAAAATAAATTTTTATAGAACATTCATTACTTCAGATAAGGTTGAACATTGAATAGTGCCTAAATAAGGCTGTAAGAGAAGCTAACAAATAGATTGAGAGTTAATTTTCATGCTTCCAAAGCATGTGGAAGCACATTGCCTGGATACATATATTACACTAACATATCACACATTATTATCACATAGTAACATTACACAGGACTAAGCTTCCCACTAATTATACAACAAAACATATGAAAACAACCCTTAAGGGTAATTCATGTGAAATTGTGTGCTTGTGCACAAAAAATGCAAAATAACTAGGTAGTGAATATGGTTTAAAATGGTTATGTTACAATGCTTGTGTTTTTCAATGTCATCTTTTAAAATCAGTTTGAAAAACCTGGCCATCCCTTATTCTAAGTCAAAATCTCATGCATGCTATCAACACGCAATAGAAATCACCATTTCACCTGAATGCATTGGTCTCCGCTGGTGAGGGGGGTTGGGAGGGGGTGTAACTGCCCCCGTAATCTATCTATCTCAGAGGCTGCTCAGCTATCTATCCATCCTGCGACCAAATTTTTGGCTACTTTCCGCAGAAACCCCCCTCCCCCCCAAAAAAAAAAAAAAATTTGGCCAGCAATATAGCTATTTGGAGTGATATTTGAGAAATTAGTTTTTTCTTTCCTTCCTACACCTTAAAAAACCTATATATTAAACCCCGCAACCCACCCCCCCGAACCCCATCCAAGCCCCCCCTAAAAATTTTTTGCAGCTATTCATCACTCTGGAGAGTGATTTGCGTTCTATCCAACTCTTATGAAGTCAAAATCTAATCTAAACTCTAATCTAATCTAATCTAATCTAATCATGACTTAACCCCTTGAGCCGGGAAAAGAATTTTTCAGTTGAAAAACGAGGATTTGAACAACTTTTAAAGCAGAAATTCTGAAACCACGTTTAGAAGTTTTTTTTGAAAAATCATTTTTAAATACTCAAATTTATGCCACTTTTAAAAAAAGTTTCCCATCGGCAGACCTGACGCGGCACGCACAAAATGCGATGCAATTTCGCATGCATGCTGCCATCAAAATGGTATTTTACTACAAATTCCAACTAGCAATTTCTATATTCTATGCATTGCAATGCCTATGGTGCAGCGCACTGTATGCATGCAAGTCCTCTCATTTACGGTATTTTCTGGAGGTCCCCTGGGAGGTTGTTTTTCGTCATACAATTTTGGTGCGGGGGTTACTGAATGGAAGTATCCGAAAGATGAATTTTTTTATTATTATGGATACACCTTGAACTTTTCAAGACGTAATTCAATTGCTTTTATTACTGTAAATGTCTACGTGAATTTTTTAATTACCTTCTTTGTATTTACATAATCATTTATGTAAACTTCGTTCAAGCTTCATCTATTTGCTTATTTTCAACACATTCTGTAGCTATTTTTATCCGCCCGAAAACTAATCAATCATTTAAACATTTCACTAATTGGCCTTAAACATGCGCTGCTCATTTAAATAGTATTTAAAGCCACCTGAATTTTTTCTCATATCGCTTAAAGAGGGACTATTCGAGGGTAACATTTGAGTATATACTGTAGTAATATGTGTTTTGTGTGTTTCCTCGCTCTAGTATTGTGCCCCGGGGCACTGCGTTTGATGTCCCATGAATTCGTTTAGCTTGGCGTGCTTTTGAAGTAGGTTAACTATACTTTCTTGCTTGCACTAGGACGGGATGCTCGTGTTTTATTACATTTGCGAGAAGAACATGGCGCTGTGCAAAGTTGCCGCGAAGTTGCCATTGAAGTTGCAAGTTTCTCGATGAATATTACATATATACATTTCTTTTGACATATTTCACGTTTGACATATCACACTTTTGACACTCTTGTTCCCCAGACATTTAGTTTTTTTTAGCATCTGTTAATTCATTCTGCCACATAACCACAACCGATTATGTGTTTTTCTCATGAAAACACACACAAAAATATCTGCTTTACATGAATAAAACAACCATCAGACAACTTCACAAAGCTTTTTTCAAACAATTACCATTAGACAGGAAACGTGCGTTTACCACTATTTTTGCATGCCAAAATCACACTGAAATTTAGCAGTGCACTGCAAAGCACGGCAATTTTATATTTCGCTTTACTTTAGTCATGCATATATCTAAATAAATATGTTTTTACTGAATGACTAAGGTTATATTTACACTGGGATTTTTTTTACAAAAAGACTGGGCAAATATTCCACTTTCACATTCCGTTTTATTGTTCTAGATCTATATTTATAAAATGTTTAGAACGTTCATATTTATAAAATAAATAGAAAATTTTACATATCTGTACGCCCTGCTTTTTTAAGTGTCTCTGCTCTGAATAAAACTCAAAACAACAATTTTTTTTTACTCGTAGGTTCCACACAGATCAGAAAAAAAAACATTTTCATTTTACAATTACAACACATTCTCATGACACACCTCGTAGGTGTAATTACGTCATTATGTAGGCTGTGTAAATTGTGCAATAATTGCTTTGCAGCCGAGTCAGTTTCATAGTGAAATATTATGGTAAGCATAAATAAATAAGCATACCTGGATCAATACCGTATTTCATCTAATAGAACGGCACACCTTCAATAGAACGGCAGCCTCCAATTTTAAGGCAGGTTTTGACAAGTTTTTGCGCTCACGAAAACAATAGAACGGCATACCTCCAATTGAACGGTACCTCTAATACAACAGGCAGGTAAAAAAGTTGACGAAAAAAATAGAACGGCGCTCTTCTATTAGAAGAAATACGGTATGTACTCTCGGCTCTATAAAAATCCATAAAATGTGCGTATGTGTTTCAGTATTCTTCATAAATAGGATGGTATTTATCTATACCTGACCATACTTACATGTGAAGGAAGATGTAAGCTACCGCATTTCTATTAGTGGATTTTGTTTTAACCATTTATTCCAACCCTGTGTGTCTATGCCACTGTGGATTAGTGGAACTGATCAGTTTTATGGATTTTTGTATGGATTAAATTTGGCTGTTTCAGACATGCTAATCTGTAAAACCTTTTCCATCATACCTTCATTACGTTTTTGTGACAAAAGAATTTGTCAGGCCAAGGGGCAGTCCCATCCAGACCCTGTATATTTATCCTGTTAATTTGCTGTTAAATTTCAAATGTCATGCAAAGTGTCAAAAATAATGTAAAATGCTCTTGAAAATGCCAACGTACGTTTGCCATTTTACAGGGCATTTTACACGACTTTTGAAACTTTTTGCAGAGTCTGGGATTGGCACCAAGCGTGTGCAACAAAAATTCAGACAGAAGAAAGTAAAAAATATCCGCCACCAAATTTCGATTAGTCGGTGCGCTTTTGTAGTTGCCCAATGCAATGCATCGTTTGCTTTTCTATTGGCTCTATTTACATTTATGCTAGTTTTCAACCGAAATATTTGATAACTGAGAAATCAACTTTGAACGCATTTCAGTTTACCGGAATGAGGTGCCGTCAACTACAATTAATGGGGATAAAAAAGGTAACCCATTCTGGTAAACTCGAATTCGTTCAATGCTGATTTATGAGTTTCCGAAATTTCGATTAAAATTAAATAGTAAATATGTGAGGCACATTGAATCAATTGCAGTGTGGCCGGCCCTGTTAGTTTTGGTTTGTTCAATTTCGCGCTCAGTTTCAAATTCCGTTCAACTTGGCGCCATAGTAGGCTGGCGCCTGGCGCTGGCGCCACAAGCCTGAAAATCGCCACAGTGCTTAAGGAGATTTCTTTGGCATTTTTGGCGCTTCATCATTGGAGAATTATGAGATGTCCGAAAGCGCAAACGCCTGTTATGGATATTCGCACAACTATTCATGTCAAATATTTGAAAGTTTTTCCACATTGTTATCACTTTTTATTTCATTCAAAGTACACGCCCACCCGAAAAAGTCATAAAAAGCATGTAAAATTTGTTTCCATTTCGTTAAGCGCGATACTTGAATTGAAACTATTGATATGTAAAACATCAACACGTGTAAAATAACTTTATTTGTTTTTCAGCTGATTTTTTGAACAAATATTAATTGTATTGTAGTACATAGCGACAGAGATATATTTACAGATATATTTACGTTAAGATAAGTGATCTCTCAATTTGATTGAAAAATGTAAATACCTGCGATTAAAAATGAGCCAACGTAAAATCATTGAATTGGAATCGTAAATCGTTGAATAATTTTCTGTTGGCCATTCCATGCAACGTAAAATGAGTCGATGGGAAAATTACTTTACATTGACTCATTTGTTTTTTGTACAAATTAGTTTTTTGTACATCCTTTTGTATTTACAAATTAGAAAATCACGTGTCTGACTGCAAATGTTTGTAATAGTCTTATTTTACGCTTCACTTTTAATTTTTTGCCAAGCTGTAAACGCTACTAAATGGTGCTTTTTTATTTTACTATTGCTTTTCCAGCGCCGGCTTTTCTATTGCGGAGTGCTGTCCTTTTTTCATCGATTTTACACATTATTTCGTCAAAAATCTATGAAAATATGGTTAAATTGATAGTTCACATGCATGGCAAGTTTCTGAACCACTACATTCAGGTGTCTACTGTATTTCCTCGAAATACCCCCCCTCGAAATACCCCTCAAAATTCTCATTCTGAAAAAAACCCCTGGGGGTATTCCGAGGTAATACGGTATATATATTTTTTCCTATGGGGAATGATAAAGCTTATAATTTATCTTTATTTTAATTTACCATAATTTATAAGGTTCCTGCCTAGCTGCTCATTATTTTAGTGGAAACAAGCCTCTTAAAATAAATACAAACAGTATATCATCTGTAATCTGTATCAAACAAATACAGATTACTGTATGCTGTTCTGTTACATAGAATCAAAGCTTGAACATATCTTAGCTATTGAGCAATATAAATATGTATTTATGTCTGCAATAGTTTAGGCAATGTAGTGCGCTGTTTAGATTTTCAAATTAAGTTTATTCTCCTGGGACAGATTTTATTGGAAATTGAACTCGTGCAATTTTGTAGACCAATGATAAATTTATCTGAAATGTCGTTTTTTGAATTTGGGTCCAGTCAAAAACTAAAATGTTAATGGAAATGAAAAGTGTCATGTAAAATGTAACATTCGTGGTGAAGTGATCTGAATTTTTTTCACATTTGGAAAAAAATGATAAAGTTCACTATCTTATCAACTTTTACCTTGCAAATTAAAGTTTTTTTTTGTTTTACATGATATTAGGTTGTCAACTAAGTAACCTTAATTTTTTGCGTATGTGTGATCGCAAAAAATTAATGTTACTTAGTTGACAACCTTATATTTTCAGGGTTCAGGATTAGCCCCCGGGTACCAGATATCCGTTCCAGTTTCCGAAAAACCTCTAAAAGAGCGCACATTTCTCAGAACCGTTTCTAAAAGTCTCATAAATTACATCTTTCGCAATGTTGTTCTGGCTTAAACAGAAACGTCTTCCAAAAATGTTGCGCCACAGTTCCACGAGCGACCATCGATATATGTTCCAAATCTTTTGAAAAAGTTCAATTGATTTGTTGGCGAAATGAATTGCTGGCATATGTACCCATAGCCATCTATTTGAATTTATGCACCGATGTTTTTCTCTTTGCATCAGAAAACAGGTGTAATATAAGCAAATATATCGTATATCCTCCAATAAGTCCACCCTCGAATAAGTCCCCCCACTTTATGGGTAGAAAACATTTCACAACATTTCACATTTACAAAAATACGTTTTATGTATTATATTGCAGTTAGAGTCCACTAACATTGATTTCGCTGCTTGAATTGTGAATTTTATGGTCCTACAAATGATTTATGTTTCCAAACTTACCCAATTTGTGCAGTCAATTAATCAAACATTTTACTGAAAATTCTGATGAAAAATACCCTCCTCGAATAACTACACCCCGCCCCGCCTCGAAAAAGTCCCCCGAAAAATTCCAAAAAGTTGGAATGCGAAGGTTTGTCCGGGAAGGAAGTAAAAAAAATCGGAAGTTCACATTTCTTACTTCCAAGTTATTAGACGCTTTTTAGTGGCAATATTTTAAATTTTGTGCAGGAAAATAATTGCCCAACCTGTCTCTTTCAATAACCATTAGCATATTTACCTGTATAAGTAAAGGAATTTTTTTGAGAACATTACTTTGACCCTAAGCGAGTGGTGACTAGTGAGCGTCACGTTAACTTTAACAATTGGGAGTTGACCTTTCCAACTTAAATAATGGGACTCCTAAATTGTAGGCTTAGTAAATAAACAAAATATTCACTTTTTAAATCGATATTTACTCGTCAATTGTAAAATTCTATACACCATACTCCAAGACACTGAAATCTCTCTCAAAAAAAGTCAACCATCATTCACAACCCCCCATTCTCGCACACCCAACCCCACACATACCCCCCAGCGGCAGGAGTTATCTGCAGCGACGTGAGGGCCCATGCGTCTGCGCAGTGCGCTGCCCCCCCCCCTTGACGCGTTTCGCATTCCGCACGTGCGGCGGCTTGAAATAACGCAGACTTGTGCAGTGCACTGCATTTCAATGCGGCCGCGCGACAGAAGTTGCAGTCGCGCGGCTTTTTTTGCGTGGTCGTGTGACGTTTTGTGGGATTGTGAAGAGATGCGTGATGTGTTTGCGTGAGACCTGGGAGCAGTCATAGACCCTGTAAAAAGCCCTGTAAAATGTCAAATGTCATGCAAAGTGTCAAAAGTCATGTAAAATGCCCTGCAAAATGGCAACCGGGTTGCCATTTTGCAGGGCATTTCACATGACTTTTGACACTTTGCATGACATTTAACATTTTACAGGGGAGCCGGCGTCACTTCATCAGTCGCATTTTCGCGTCGCCGCCAACATTTCAGACCGCGACAAAGTTTCCTCAAAGTCCCCATTTCGATCGAACACGCCCACACTGATCTACGACAACATACATATAAGCGCGCGGGCATTTCGCGTGTGCGCATTTCCGATTTTCCGCGGCGGCCGCGCAATTCGAGTGACGCTGTGCCCAGCTGAAAGCAGTGCGCTGCACAGGACTCATCAGCTTTCGCCGCGCGGCAGGGGGGGGCTATTTAGACAAAAATGCCTCGAGCGTCGCCAGTTTACTTTTTGCAGCACCCCCCCCCCCCCGACTGCCGTCGGTCGCCGCTTGGACTGCATGCGAAATATCGGCTAAAGCTGCCCCACTGCTGCGCTGGGCTCCGGGTTGAAACCCGACCCGACCCGACCCGACCCGACCCGACAGCCGACTCGGGTCGACGGGATATTCGGGTTGGGACTAGCTGAGTGATTATATAAGTGATCGATGTCGATATGAAAACTTAAAGAAGTCGGTAGTTTATATTCAATGATGTGCCTCCCCTCATTGTTAAAATTCTCGCGAAATCACGGTTCCTTTTCGACTGCCCTCACAAATCCCGGTAAAGTTGCAAAACGCCCCAATTTCCGGTTCCCGCCGCGGGTTTCCATCGCTATCCACCGCAGCTATGCAGTTTGTGTGCTGTTTATGTGCCGCGTGGATGCCGGCCCAGTGGAAACCGGCGGCGGAAAAATGTCGCCAAATCGACGATCAACCACTAAAAAACCTGGCACAACTAAAACCCCCCACAAACCCCACCCAACAACCCCCCAAACCCCCCAACTTTCCCAGCCGCGCGGTCACGTCCACGGCGCGCATGCGCTCAGACATGTCGCCGCGCCGCCGTGTCGCCGTGGTGTGCGCTGCAACGGCGCTACGCGTCCGCGCGCAGTACTGTGCGGTGCGCTGGTCAGCGGCGGGGGGGGGGGGGTGTAGACCTGGTGCCAGTCCCGGACCCTGTAAAATGTTCAATGTCACGCAAAGTGTCAAAAGTCATGTAAAATGCCCTGCAAAATGGCAACCGAGTTGCCATTTTGCGGGGCATTTTACATGACTTTTCACACTTGACATTTGTGTGACATTTGACATTTTACAGGGCATTTTTCGGGATCCGGGACAGCCCCCTGTATGTGACTTCGTTGGGGTAAATAGGGGTTGATGCGCGGATTTAAAATGGTTTTTGGGGTGATTTTGACGGTCGATGCGGCTAAAATGCGTCGATATTCCGGGTTTAAATTTGCGAATTTGTCGATTTTCCGCCCATTGGCTGGATGCGTGCCCAGTGGGGACTCGGTGCGGACCACTTTTCTTTGCCCCCAGCGCTCGCATGCGGGCCGCCCAGAGGGTTGTCCGACTCAGTTTTGCATAGCGGATAAATTAAGACGCGTTTCTGCAACGCAAGTGCAAAATGAGTCGATCATCAATCAAGTTTTTTGCTGCGATTATTGGCAAAACTGGCGTGTGACAGGTTTGCGCGTGACATGCTACTTGTCACTTGACGAGCTGCGGAAATGGTGCTACATTTTTTTTGAAGCTGCAGTTTTAGACCTAAAGCTGCAATTATAACTCGACGTAAAATTCCACTGCAAAACTGATTGCATGAAAGTGGATGATGGACAGTTTTGCATGTACAATATATTAATCAATATGTTAATTGTGTCCAAAACTCAGCGTAATCGGTCACAGCTAGATGAACGTGGAAATGTGTTTTGGGCAAAATTAATGCATATATTTATAAATATCTACTTCCATGTAATCAAGTAAGCTGTGGAATTTTACATTTGAATTTCACGTCGAGCAGTAATCGCAGTTTAAGACAATTTATTTATAACCTAAAATAAATTTAAGAGATGCTATAAAGAAACCTCGCCGCGAGCAAGCCATAAATTATTTATCGCATACACACAGGCACCTCACACATCTAAAATTTCCAATTAACCCATCAAATCCACTTTAAAAAAAACTCTTTCTCAAAAACGTCGCGCAAACGAGCGTCTCAAAATGTCCGCAACTCCGCAAATTGACGCTCTGATCGCATCACGTGCGAGGCGCCGGTGCAGTCGACCGGCTTGCGGCAGGCCGCTTTTCCCCCATGAGTGACCGCCGGGCGCAGTCACAGACCTTGTCAAATGTCAAATGTCATGTGAAATGTCAAGTGTCGTGCAAAGTGTCAAAAATCATGTAAAATGCCCTGGGAAATGGCAAACACGTTTGCCATTTTCCAGGGCATTTTAGGTGACTTTTGACATTTTGCGTGACTTTTGACATTTTGCGTGACTTTTGACACTTTACAGGGTCTGGGATTGGTACCTGGACGCGAGATGTCAAGCGAAAAGACGTTTATAAAGAATGTAGGAAGAATTATGACTCGCGCGGAAACTATTGCAAAATTAGTTGCTTTTTTGCCGGCGCCAGGCGCAAAGTTTGTAACTTTCAGTCACTTGACACGATTTGAAATCTTGCCCCGGTTGCAGCTGGGGATGGGTGCACTGAACTGAACTGATGGCCGAATTTGGAAAGTTGGATTGAGCTGAATACCTCCCCCCCCCCCCCGATTTTCTTCCTCCCCCTTTTCTTTGGTTGGCAGTGAGGAAGTCAGATGAGAATGTGGGCTGCAGTTATTGGAATTTTGGCGGGGTGTTCTGTGAGCTCGCGTAGGACACTGTGTTGGGGAAGTTACACTTTTAGGTGATACGTCTGATAAGATTTGAGGTCATTAAGAGTGAGTTGAACTGTACTAATTAGTGTTGAAACGTTTTATTCTTTTGCAGCCCGATTTCTCCATTAATGTATCAACATTCCATTGATCAAAGACATGATGTGTGTAATCGCTGGCAGCTTGCAAAAATTTAATGTAGATATGCTAAATGTAATAACCTGCATTTCCTATGATAACTTTGTATGCTCATCACTGTGACTTCTTGTTTTGCAATCTTGACATGAAGAGATTGCTCAAATGAGAATACCCACATCTAAAATTTAAATTTCATTAGATAGACTCTACTTTGTTTTGCATGCTTCATTTGACTGTTTCATTGCATTATCATACAGCAAAAAGTCACTCTAGTTAAAGTATTTGCATCTACATACCACTTTCCACAATTTTGAACAAACATTGTCATTCACAAGTAAACCCGCAACATGCAATGCACATTCATTCCTCAACATTCCCCCATAGACAACGCGAGCTTTAAGAACACCCTACTCAAAAGTTGCCAAAAGCTGCAGGCGAGTGGCCATCATTTGGCAACTAAAAGTATATATATAGCACGGGCATTCCGCAGCCCGCCGCAATGGGTCTATCACAGCGTCATTTCTATGATTGGACTTCAGTTTGTGTTCCAAAGCGCCCTGCCGCCCCCCAGGGGCCAGTTTTAATGTAATGTAGGGCGCACGAGAGGCGCCCTACACGCGAGTACGCGCGGGATATTGCGAACGTAAGGGCCCACACACGCTAGTTGACATCGGGAATGCGTGTCAACTGAATGTCAACTAAAAAACACTACAAAATGCATCACTCAACAGAAACGATGAAAATTCAGTGTTATACTCGGAGGACTTAATGCCGTACATTTTTCCCGAGGAAACACTCCATCGGTGCGAAACGTCATGAATTTTAACCGCTCTCCAACTCGTTCCAGTGTGAAATACAGAGATACGTTCTGGTGAATGCGGAGATTCGGAACGAAATATTTCCTGATTCTAAAGGCCACTTTCTAAATGTTTTGCAGAACGGCGTGATAGCCTGTTATAAGTTCTGCCGAGTATATTTTAAGATTTCTGGCACCCGGAAACGCGAAATACTTATTTGAAAATACTAGGGTCGGCCGGCATACAGACAAATCTTTTCTTTTTGTAAAAGGTCGGTCCTAAAAGTTTTCAGTTTGACGTAGATATTTGATTTTTTATAAAAATGGTACATAAATATTAGCAATTGGTAGAGTATCGTGTCTGCCGAGTATACAAAATAAAATTAACTATGCACATAGCAAAGTTGAAATCACATACCCAATTAACCGAAGTTTAGTTGACACTAATTTTGATGTCAACTAGGGTGTGTGTAAGCCCTGGGTGCACAAGTTCAACGTGTTGGTCCCACACACACACTAGTTGACAACGCTACCAAATATCAACTGGTTCCCATCCCAATTCAAAGCTTGCTCTCGAGTATGCATTATCGTATAGGTACACTTATAGTTTATGCCAGCCTTGTACATTGTAGTACATAATAGACTGCAATATTTATTTCAACACAACATCATTTGCAACATGCTTCGACATTTGTGTAAATATTAGAACGTCGTTCGTCGGCTAACCAGCAAGCTTTCAATTTTGATGGGAACCAGTTGACATTTGATGTCCGTATCAACTAGTCTGTGTAGGGCCTTACTCGCGCCCTACGTTCTGCGCCTTACATCCACCCTAAATTCCATTGAATTTGCGCCCTGAACCCAGAAGTCCCCACTCGCATCCGTCGCTGATATGATAGTGATGTCCAACTGGAGGGGTTTTCGAATAGCGCCGCGCGTCCCCTCGCCTAAATTGCTATTTTACTGTGTCTTTGTGCGCTGTGTTTTTCTTTGCTTCCCGGGAAACAGACACGAGATCAGTGTGCCTTGTTTTGGGATTAGGTACTGCACTGGTTGCGTGGGTTGGGACATTTTTTAATTGTTTTTTTTTTTGGTTTTGTGGTTGATTGTGTGCGAGAATGTCCTTTTTTTGTTTAGAAAGTCTTTTGTTTTGCTTTTGGGGCGGCATGCAAGTGTTGATTGGCTGTTTAAGAATGTTCCTTAATTAAATGTGTTTTGTGCGTTCATATTTGTTTGTGTTCAAATTTGTGTGTTCATATTTGTTTGTGTGGACATTCATTTTAGATACCTAGCTATAATAAATCGCCCACATATTTTTGGCTAGTATTGTCATCGTCGTGTATTTCACATTTTTGTTATTATGGCACAAATTCCAGCAGTGTGTAGTGTAGTCTTTATGATTCTAATATTATTGTACGTTTTGATGCTATTCTATTACATTATTTCTTCTGTGTTGATATAGATATATTCATTCATATATGGATTCTTAACCTTACCGGTAAATTTTTTGTCACATACATCCGCAAACACTTTTCGCACGAAAATACGTGAATTTGTGTATTTAATAGTTTTGGCTTCGAACCTACAGTCTGGCTCTAGTGTAATTGTAATGGCGTTGCATGGAAAATTATTTTTTGCCTCAACTATAAATACATCTGCATACCATATTTTTTCTAATTGGATGGCTCGCAATATGAATTAGGACCAGGAATTGTGTGTCAAGTGTAAAGTCAAGTGTTAAATGTCATGTAAAATGTCATACAAATTTGTCAATTGCCATGCAACAATTTGCACATGCTAAGTGTCAGTTGTCATGCAAATTGAGTAATAAATTCTTTTTTGATTGACATTTTACTTGACACTTGACATCACAGGGTCTCGGACTGCCCCTGTGGCCCGGGCCGCAAGTGGAGAAGTGAAAGAGCAAACGGCAAAAGCGAAGTAAAAAGGCGAGTCAAGTTAAAAAAGTGCCATTTCACTTCTCACTACTCATTTTACTACGCTTTTGCCAATTTACGTCTCACTTCTCAACTTGCGGAACTGCACCCTGGTGTACCCACAATGAATAGCCATCGAATCGAAGCATACTCCCAATAAACCTGTACAACATTTACATAGGTATGCGTCACATTGCGTGGTTTATGGTAGGTAATTTTTGATTCTGATGCTCTTGTTTAGTCTATTTAAATCGATCCGGTGTGCCTTTACGTACCTCATATTATGTACTTAGTTTTAAGTTGCTTTTTCCACTTCCAAACGCGTAATTGTGTAAAAATAGACCGGTATGTGATAAATATAAATAACAGATTTCGACTAGTTTACACCGGACCTTTCAAATTTCACCGATTCTCGTAGCATAGTCGATCGAGATTTAATTAGTCTGACACTTTTCGCGTCTGAAATCGCCGCCAATTCAATGTGCTTCTGATTGCCATTCTCTGGGTGCCAATCGGCACCACATTAAATCGGACCGAGATTTTTTACTGATAGTGCACGTTGAAGCGAATTGAAAAAAGCGGGCGGAAAAGTGCCAGGACCAGGAAAAGTGCCGCCACACGGCACACGCTGGATGTCAACTGAATTCGTGTCAACTCAATTTTAGTGAATTGGGTATGTGATTTCAACTTTCATATCTGATAGAGCAAGTTAATTTTATATCATGACTCTTAATTTTTATCGTTTCTGTTCACTGTGATGCTTAAAAATTTTATTGTGTTATTTAGTTGACATTGACACGGTTTATAGTTGACACGAGTTTGCGATGTCAACTAGCGCGTGTGGGTCCAATATAAATCTAGTTGTCTTATGCGAAAAATCTAACACTTCAACATCAAAAAAATACACACCCCTTTCAATAACTCCTTCCTGCAATTATTCGGTCAATGGTCTTATGAAACAATTCCGCGGGGTTTATTCAAGAATATACGGTAGTGGATATTGTCTGTTGACTTCCTGTTCTCATTTAAAGATAATCACACTTGGGTTATGTCTACTTTTTAATTGTAGCTGTGTTTATGTCAACAAACAACGCCTGCCAATCTATGTTTTTCTGCGATTTTTTTAATGCGTAAACCCGGAAATCTAGGTATTTCAAAGATATCGTGTGTGGCACATATATTTACGCTGAATGTGTGGTATTTACAACTACAATATATGCTAATATTGCGAAAAGTTGTGGCTTTGTAAGAAGATTCACATTTGTAATTTAAAAGTTTCATTTTCATTCAGTTATTTACTTGTTAAGAAAAACATTTTCCGTATTCACATTTCAGGTTTAACAAATTCCTTGCGGTGAATACAATCTATCTACACATTCCACAAATGTCTCCATTGTGTTGTGTAGAATATTTACTGACCTTAAAGCTATAACAAAAAAACTCAATCTACCTACCTTTTTCTACTTTACATATTTACCTATTGAAATTACACAAATATAAATATTACACCCACTCCAAAACATTTCACTCAAATCGAACACAAAATGACTAAATAAAAAAGTGTCCATTATAAGGGTTTCTTCTATCAAGAAATCGGTGGCAAAATGCCAAAAATGGATGGTCAGCATTTGCTGGAAGCTACCACATCAGCGTGCGATGGCTCAAACGTCTCAGATGTGAGGAGTAATTCACTTGGCAATGAAAATGAACCTGCTTCATGTGGTGCACAGGTATTTTTTGGTTGATTTTTGATTACCGTATTACCTCGAATTAACCCCCCCTTGATTTAACCCCCCCCCCCCTCGAACCCCCCCCCCCTAAAATGTGGCTAAGGAAATGATACCCCCCTCGAAATACCCCCCTAAAATTGAATGTAAAGAGAACGTACATGACAAATACCGCAGTTTGTGATCTGTAAATACAATGCAATGCAGAACACACGTTAAAACTGATGATTGAGTGACGTTAGAGAAGGGTTTATATGTGTACCGTATTACCTCGAATTAACCCCCCCCCCCCCTGAATTAACCCCCCCTCTCGAAATACCCCCCCCCCTAAATTTAGGCTGAGGAAATAATAAACCCCCCCTCGAAATACCCCCCTAAAATTGGGTGTAACGTGAACGTACATGACAAATACCGCTGTTTGTGATCTGTACAATGCAGAACACACGTTAAAACTGATGATAAAGTGATGTTAGGGCAGGGTTTTTGTGTATATACAGTTATATATGCCTATAAACACATATACATCTATGTAATTGTTCAATTTTTCTACGTCTGCGTATGGGGAATTTCCGAAAATTTCTGGCGAAATAATAGACCCCCCCCCTCGAATAAACCCCCCCTCGAATTGTCCCCCCCTCAAATTTTGCTGGCGAAATAATAAACCCCCTGGGGGTATTTCGAGGTAATACGGTATATACAGTCATATATGACTATAAACACATCTACATCTATGTTATTGTTTGATATTTATACGTCTGAGTATGGGAAATTTTCGAAAATTTCTGGCGAAATAATAGACCCCCCTCGAATAACCCGCCTTCCTCGAATTATCGCCCCCACGAATATTGCTGGCGAAAAAATAAACCCCCTGGGGGTATTTCGAGGTATTACGGTAGTTTTGGCCTCATACTTGAACGTTTATTTCCTAGAAAAATTAATGTTGGGCTTTGTGGTCACATAAAAAAACTTAATAGAATTTTGTTGCAATTCAAAATTTTGTTACAATTGTACAAATTTGTTTTGACGCGAAAAAGGCATTATCATTGTTCTAAATATTTAGCCATCCCGAAATATTCTCGGTCTTTTCAAACCTCCCAAAACAAAAAAAAATCCCAAGGACAATTGAAAAACATCCCAAATCACTATTACCTAAAACCCTTCACCCCACTTCACAGCTGCCTCACACTGCCACCAGCCCTGGCGCCGGCGCCAACACCAACGCCAACCACTGGCGCTGGCGCCAATACGCCCGCCATCGCAGCGCCATTAGGCAAAGATGGGCGCTTCTATGCGGCGGCATTTTGCTCTGCGTCATTATGGGTCTGACTGTATTCGAGGGGGGTGCCAGTTTTGTCAGTGATGGGGGGCTGAGGGAACCTGAGGCTTTGGGGAGGGTGCACAGATTTAAGAGAGAGGTATGTGGGGGGGGTTCATTTTTGTAAATGATGTAAAATCATCATCTTTTCGCCGTTTTTATTGATGTTTGATGGACTGAGATGTGTTTAGGTTGTGTGTGTCGCAGTTTGAAGATTTGGACGCATTTTAGAAAATTGATTAGAAGTGACAGAAGTCTGAGCGTTTTGTTTAAATACTTCCCTTGTCCAAAAATGTGTATGTCAAAAAGTGTATGAAAAAAATTGGAGAGAAGATAGAATGACAGTGTCCACTAGAACGGCACCTCCAATCGAAAGGTACCTATGTAAAAAGTTCACGAAAAATTAGAACGGCGCTCTTAGAATTAGAAGAAATACGGTATCCTGCGCAAATCTAATTCACTCTACCGTATTTCCTCGAAATCCCCCCCTCGAAATACCCCCCCTCGTTTAACCCCCCCCCCCCTCTCGGGAGCACTATGAAACAATCACCCCCCGGGTGGTATTTCGAGGAAATACGGTATTTTATCCACCAGAAAGTCGACTCCCCTCAAAAAATCCAGGCTCCTACTCAACAAAATCAATCAGCGTCCGTTATGCGATATTGTGCGGATATTGCGCGCAAAAAAGAGGAGGAAGAAAACAAAAATGTTACCGGTGAGGAGAAAATCGCCGGCAGCGAACAGTTTCCCGATGATATTTTTACGAAGTATCAGGTGAATTTTATGGGATTTTTGAAGAGAAAAAAGTTTTTATTGAAAATGGGATGAGTTTTGAATGGGATGGATTTTGGGATGGGTTTAGGAGTATATTGATGTAAAGTGCGGCCAGTTCTGCAATGTTTAGAATTTCGCATCAAGCATTTCCCTGCATAAACTTCTTATACTCGACGGATTTGATACTCTGCGTCTGTACTCTTACTTATGTCTTACGTTGGAAGCGTGCCAACGACAATAAAAGTATGCGATTTTTGTAAAAACATGAAATATTGTTGTGAATATGTTAACATATAACGTGCTACATCAATGATTTTTTCATCTTTATGAAAATCGCTTGCACGCTTCTAGCATGAATCTCATGTGCAAGGTAAATATAAAGCCACTGGAGTGGTGACTGCACTTTGGCGCCCTCAAATGGCTTCGGCGCTGCGGCGCCTTTTTTCTGGCGCGTTCCCATCACTATTCGCCACAGAAAATGATGCCCAAGGGCCAATGATGCCGCCATGGCGCCAATCCATTCAATCACTACTCAAATACCCCCCCCCCCCGCGCAGCTCAAACACGGCGCCATAACCTTCCACGCCATCGGCCTGGTGCCAATCCCAGACACTGTAAAATGCCCTGTAAAATGTCAAATGTCACGCAAAGTGTGTAAAGTCGTGTAAAATGCCCTGCAAAATGACAAACGTACGTTGTCATTTTGCAGGGCATTTTACATGACTTTTCACACTTTGCGTGACATTTGACATTTTACAGGGCATTTTACAGTGTCTGGGACTGCCCCCAGGTGTACATGTTCGTGGCGCTGGCGATCGTCTGCGACGAGTACTTCGTGCCGTCGCTAAGCGTGATCACCGAAAAGTTGCAAATATCGGACGATGTGGCTGGCGCCACTTTTATGGCGGCCGGCGGCTCGGCGCCAGAGTTTTTCACCAGCGTTATTGGCGTTTTCATCAGCAGCGACAACGTGGGTATAGGAACTATTGTCGGTGCGTTTTTTTCAAATGTGCTGTTTTATCCAGTTGATGGGGTTCGGGATTGGCTATTTTCATGTGCAAATTTGTATTAAAGTCAGTACTCTCACTATGGGTGTCAAATTTCCGTTTTCCGTTTCCGCTTTTCCGAAGAATTCTTTTTACCTTTCCGCTTTCGTTTTCCGGTAGCTGAAAAAATGTTACCTTTCCGTTTTCCGGCAGCCGAACAATTTTTACGTTTCCGTTTTCCGCCAAACCATTTTTGATGTAAAATTGGGCGAGAACTCAGCCGTAAAGTAAACCCGGCCGTAAAGTAAACCCGGCCGTAAAGTAAATCGGCCGTAAGGCATAGTTGTACAAACGTTTTTACGTTTACTCGATAAATACGTATACTCGAGTGCTGCGTAAATACGTTTACGTTTCCTCCCGAAAAAATACCGGTACTCAGTTACTCGCGTACGTTTTGGAAGTACGCGAGTACAGAAAATGAGTATTTACAGATGTTTACGTTTACTCACCTTTTACACAGCGTAAAAGTAGAAAATTTTTACTTTACGTTTTCTGTATTCAGGTGTGATTAAAAATAAAATACTCAACGTTTACGTTTACTTTGAAAAAAATTAAGTAATTTTAACAACTCTGCCGTAATGATGGCCGGCCTAAAGAAGCACCCTCTACTTTACGGCCGGGTTTACTTTACGGCCGGACCATCCCCGTAAAATTGTTTTTACCCACTAAACAACAACCGTTCACATAAATACTCCAACCATTTGCAACGCACAGGCAGCGCCACATTCAACATCCTGTGCGTGCTGGCCTGCTGCTGCATCTTCTCCAAAACCGTGCTCGAACTCACCTGGTGGCCCTTGTTCAGGTGTGCCCACACTCGTGCCCTTTCCGGAAAGTGGTTACCCTCGAATTAGCCCGGCCTAGAATGGAGCCTCCCCTCGGAATACACCTACCGTATTTCCTCGAAATACCCCCAGAGGGTTTATTTTTTCAGAGTGGAAATTTTGAGGGGGGTATTTCGAGGGAGGGGGCTTTTTCGAGGGGGGGGGGGTATTTTTTCGTCAGAAATTATCACGAAATTCATAGTATAGAGTACGCTTTTATATACACAAAACAGGTAATCAACGTGTCCAACTAGGGTATATTTGGACATATCAACGTCCATCGCTACACAAACTAGTATATGTGTGGCTGCGATGCAAACTGCGACCAATATAGGTATGCATAATGTACACTGCATAAATCATGTACATAATTCCAGACGGGGGTATTTCGAGGGGGGGGGTATTTTTCCCCAGCCCAAAAACACCTGGGGGTATTTCGAGGGGGGGTTAATTCAAGGCGGGGGGGGGTAAATCGAGGAAATACGGTATATCTTAGTGCGGAAAATGAAACCCACGGGGCCTTTTGCAAGTTCAACGTTCCATCATTCTCGTCTTCTGATCTGTCAGACACATCTGATGAACCGTTGCACCAAAGATTTATAGCCACTCACACCACTTCGTCCATATTTCTGGCGAATTCAGATCATCCATGAATGCGTTTTTCATCTTTTTTCCATTTATACAGCACTCACATTGAAACCCTGCTGGCGCCTTTTTGGCGCCCTTTAAAAGCAGGGCGCCAGGCGCCAAGGGCGCCACGGAAAAAGGGCGCCAAGGGCGCCATGGCGCCTTTCAGAATGTGGGCGCCAGGCGCCAAGGGCACCACAGGAAAAGGGCGCCAAGCGCCAATGGCGCCATGGCGCGGCGCCCTTTGGCGCCCTCGAATGGCGCCAGCGCCATGGCGCCATTCCATCACTAGCCGGGGTTATTTCGAGTAAATATTTATGAAGATCACAAAAATCTGTGAATACCGTATTTCCTCGAATTACCCCCGAGAGGTTTATTTTTTCAGAGAGGAAATTTTGAGGGGGGTTTATTAATTTATAGTGGCCATTTTGAGGGGCGTATTTACAGGGGGGATGTTTCGAGGAAATACGGTAGTTTGAAAATTGAAAAGAGAAAGCCAAAAGTAAATAAAACCAAAATATAATAAAATCTCCCTGAAAAAAAGCCAGAAAAAATATAAAAAAATAAAAGCGATATTTTTATATTTTCTCAAAATCTTAAACCCAACTCTTCCATCAATCTTTTCCAACACCAACCCCAACCCCCCCCCCCCCCCCACAGAGATGTCACCTTTTACGTGGTCGCTTTGGCAATAGTGGTTATCTCGTTCTTGGACGAGATGATACGATGGTACGAAGCCCTGGTGCTGTTTTGCATCTACATTCTATACTGCGCCACGATGAAGTTCAACGGGCAAATCGAGAAATTCATCAAAATCTACATTTTGAGGCAGAAAGTGCCCACTGAGGAATTGGTTCGTTCGCGTTTTTGTTTCTTTTTTTGCTGTCTGGGGTAGATTGTTTGATATTTCTTGCTGGCAGCCGGATACGGATTCTAAAAAACGGACGCCAAGCGCTATTCAAAAAAGTGTGCCTGGCGCCAACGCCGAGGGCGCCAATGGCTACTGTTTATTGGCAATCTATACTCGACTGACATCACACTTATTTTAGTATTTTAACGTAACCATAACCCATCTGAATAATGGACCAAAAATTATATAGTTTTTCATCATAATATTTCGTTTTCGCTATGGAATCTTTTATTACGAAATTTATCATAAGATTTTATTCATTAAATTATCGTAGGATTCTGCACATATGTATAATACTATGCGGTCCGCCGAGTATACCAGTATTTAAGTATTACCAAAACACAGGGAACCACCGGTATTTCGGATGGTCAAACACCCGTATTTCTCCTAATAGAAGGGTGGGTCTCCAATAGAAGGGCGGTAAGAAAGTTGACTAAAAAATATTAAGCCGCCCTTCTATTAGAACAAACACGGTATACTCGGCAGACACGATACTCTACAAACAGATAGGAGTTATGTCTTCGGCTGGCAGACGGCCAGCCGAGAACTTATGGAAGACGTGATGGCGAGAGATGATGATGGCGACGAAAGTGATCACGTCATGATGGAGTGTTTCCTCCCGAAAAAAGTACGGCGTAATGTCATCCGAGTATACACCCATACTACCATACCCCCCCCCACCCAGGACCTCGATCTACCCCCCTCCCCGGGCGGGGGTACTCGGCGTCGCTCCAGCGCCAGGCGGTCGCGCGCCGCCCAATACGGCATGCTGCACTCGGGCGCCATGTTCAGACACGGCATCGTCCAGCTCATGGTGCACACTTTGGACCCCCTCGCTGAGCGTGCGTTTTTGGGGGGTGCTGGAGGTTTTGTTGTTGTTGTTGTTGTTGTTGTTTTTTTGTTTGGGGGGGGGGGTTGGGGGGTTAGGTTTTATCGAAATTGCTTTAGAGTAGGCTTCTTTTAGATATTTATTTAATTATGAGTAAGATTTATGTTATTTCAATCGTTAGCAGTTCCTGGTTACTAAGTATGACCTATCGATATCAATATTTGAGATGCAGAAATTGTCGATCAATATTTTGTATGAAAATATACTACTTTCATGTCTATTTTCGACATTATTTTAAGACTTTGCTATCGACATTTCGAATGCAGATATGCTCGATATTTAATTATTAATAGACTAGGTATATATAGTTCGTGCCAATCGTACGGGTTTCTTCAGCATTTGGACATTTTCGCGCCGGGAATGTTGCACGTTTCATTATGGAGTGGGTTGAATTTTGGCGCGTGAATGACTAAACGCAACCGAACTGTACAGTGGCTCTGGCTGTTGCACTACGGGTATTATCTAGCTTGCATTTTCGTTGTCTGTTTACGAGAGCAGCGGCACACTTTATTTCATTTTCAGTGTAAATAAGTGAATGTGAAACTTGTAAATTTCCTGTCCACTATTCCATCATGCTTTTCTGTAGATAAAATTCACCATTGTTGCATCCTATCCAATCACCACAAATACCCGAAAAAACTTATTTTTTACATCTGAAAAGTGACAACTCTCTTCAAATTTGGCCAAAAATTGTCTTTGGTGGTGTTGCGTTCAACGGGAGTGGAGTGATTTAGTTTCTTTAGTTTTGGGTTGCTCATCTATCTGTCTGTCTTTTTATGTGCAAGATTTGGCTCTAAATTAATTTTTTTCTTTCATGTAATTCCTACGCTATACAGACTGCACGCTTTACATTTGTTTCTGGCAAAGACCCCATCATGACGTAATCATCAATTAAATTGGCATGGTTCCAAAAATACAAATTCAGTGTTTTTCAGGCAGCAATTTGATTTTTAATGTTTTAAGTTTTTTCTGGAAGTCGCCTGCATAAGTACCTATTGAGCCACTAGTTTTCATACCCATTAGTTTTCAACTGAAATTTCTAGAATGAAATAAATGATCTTTGAACGCATCTGAGTTTGACGAAATAAGTTAGGAATTTAGTTACTACATATGAGTAATCGCGATAAACTGTAGTTGAAAAAACCACTGAATTCCTGTAAACTCAAATGCGTTATGAGCTTATTTGTGAGTTTTCAGAATTTTGATTGAAAACTAATGTATGTAGAGCGAATGGCGCCAATGTAAAGTGTTGAAAAGTGTAAAGTCTGCGGAGTATAGCAAAATTGCGTGTGAAAATGTCGGTGTGCAAATCTTTGCATCATTCCTGTAAGAACGGAGTTTCTTAACAAAAAAAGTTTCCAAATACCTAGGTTGAAACCGGTTTCTTCCCTAAATCGTTTTTTTTCTCTCAAAACCACCCATTTATCCTCTTTGCACTCAACAAATCGCACACTATCTATCTAATATCTAACAAAGAATCTGGCTTCAATCTGTGCACTCTCATATTTAAGCGCGCGGCAACCAAACGAGCAGTTGGCATCTGTCCAAAAATGCTCCATTTCTGCATTTCAGTGCAACTAGATGATGACAAGGCGGGCGGCCCTATGCGAGTGATTATGGCTGAGCAGAGAACCAGACTTTTGAGGAAATCCATCGGCAGCGAGAGCAGTAGCAGAAGAAACACTAAAACACACGATGAGGGTGCGCGGTTTTGCCTTTGATGTTTTTTTATATAATTATTTTGTTGTATACTTTTGTTGCGAAAAATGAGCTTGTGGCAACATTTATATTGCCTCCTCGCTTTTGGTGTGTTTCTTTGTGCAGGATGTTTCCTTTGTTTTCATTGTGATAAATGTTCTTTCTATTCTGGAAAGTCTTCTCAGTAAGGGGCATTCCACTGAAAATAAATGTTATACATGTATTTATGTAGATGAATGTATGGATAGATGGATTTTATATTTAGATAGAAAACTTGCCAAAAAAATGAAATGAAAAATGAAAACAAACATCCTGCATATTTTTTGGGTTGCTGTTCTAGACTAACTGCTTTTTATTTGCTTCCAGCAGAGATGCAGCTCCTGCCCTTGCCTTAATAAATACAATTGCATTTTTTGCACAACACCGCTTGTACAGATATTTTTGGTAACAAGCATTTGACTGTGATAAAATCTCAAATGTTGCAATACAGGTTTAAAAAATGTACTAACTATTTACATGAGTATGTGTTTGAGCAATTCTTGTATTTTGTTCTATTTTCAGACTGTACTTGGAAAAATGTGAAAGAAATTCCAGAACACCACACACAACTTTTCTAAAGCTATTTAAGTATGCTTTATTGAGCATACTTTTGTCTGAATATAAATACGCACAGGGACACTTTTATGCATTTATTGTCACTGAAATGCTGGTGTGCATCAACAAAGGCACTGTGACAAAACTCACCTGACTCCAATTTGAGCACAACTCAACTCATACATTACAATATCAGTGCACAATTGGGAAGTTACCATGAAACCAGGTTTTAAAACATGAATTTGACACACTTCATGAAGACCAAGTTTATTTATGTTGTAGATGTTAATATTAACCATGTGAATCAGATTCATACTCAAATCAATGTTGCATTTTATTCTTGCTCTATTCTTTCTGCATGTGAGATCAAGTGGGAACATCACTATTTTCACCCATATTGATGATCATTTGAATGCTTGATACCAAACAAAGTGCTGGAAAGGATGAATCAACACAATCTCTTTCATTATGATATGTATTGACACAATTTCTTTTTTCTGTTTTTTTTTGCAATGATCTTATTTTCACATGCATTAGCTTCAGATTTGCACATAATCAAGCTAAAAGCTTTGCCCAGAAGTTTAAAGTATTGCTTGCAACTTAGGCTTCCATATTTTGCCATATCATAAGTAATCAACAACATACTCAGATACTGTTTAATGAACATGTAAAACCCACTGTGACTGTGTGCTTTGCATGCGCAATAAACAATTTTGTGTTTTGGAAACCAGGTTATTGATTCAATTCCCAATGTTACCCAATGTGGAATATATTTATGGAATTGTCCACCTGACGCCAGTCCCGCGCCCAGTAAAATGTAAAATCACTTGTAATGTATGACAGAAAATTTTACCATGCATTTCATTTCACATGAAAATTGAAAAATATGTCTACCATTTGACAAGATTCAGGCTGCTTGGGGGTGGGGCAACCTATCTATACTATTTGTGTGCACCGAATTTTAAATCATCAGTATTATACATTGTCTGGATATCAAAATTGCACTCAAAACTTAGATCAGTCCAGACAGCATTACCCACTCACATTTCTCTAAAATACCTAAATATGTAACATCACATTTATATAGTAATGGCACTTGGTAGTAAACGGAATGGATAATCCTCTCATAGGAATCCATTAACATTATAGTTTGAAACATTATAGTTTGAGCTTTTCATGTAATGTTTTTGTTGGTTATTTTCATACCTAACATAAAAGCACACTTTGAATGCCTGACACCTGTAATAAAATGTGACACACTTTCAAAATTTCAAGAAAACTTTTCTCATAAATATTTACATAGAATCTTTCACACACCTCTAATTTTTATATTTTTCAAAATTCACATTGAACTAAATTTTTCAACAAAAAAAAAATTCGCACGCAGTGCCGCCGGGTGAAGAAGTGTCTACACGCGGCTCAGGGGGGGCTGGCGGCGCCAACGCGGAACAGGTTGGATTTAAAAAAAATAATTTCTTTTTTTCTTTTGGTTTACCTAGACAGGGACAAAAATCTAACGTTTTTACTTGTCAGATGTTTGTGGATGGGATAAATTCATGTTGTGTTATATAGAATACAATATATCTATTGAAGTATAGGTATAATCTCAGAACATTTCAGATTTTTGTGACTAGTGGAAAATGGGTTTACAAAACAACAAACTAGTGTTACAAAAATCCGAGCATAAAATTTTTCCATTCTTAACGTCCTTCCGGGCAGCTGAGTACGTTTACATGTGTAAAATCTGCTTTGCATAACCATAACTGCACATGAAAAAATGATGTCAGATAAACACATGCCGAGTATTTTTCCTTGTACGACATTATTACGCGTAAACTCGGCGGACTTTTTGGAAGTCATTGTTCTACGTGATTTTTGTACGAGTGAGAATACACAAACTTGGCACATGTCCAAGTTTCGTGCATTTCGTGCAAACAAGTTTAAAGACGCACGATTTCTCTTCTTGTCTCCAATAATCGCCGCGGAATCCAATTAAGCGACTGCAAATGGTCGCTAATGGCGACCCATTTACTAGTTGACACTTGTGTTGACTTAAATGCATTGCGCGGCCATTATCGTTGACGCGAACAGAAATCCTGCGTCTTTAATGTTGTTGGTATAAAACGCAAGGAATTTGGACGTGTGCCAAATTCATATACGTTCGTTTTTACAGGAATTTGTCGGGGCTGCGACGATGAGATCCTACCTAAGACCTTACAATCCGACTTTCTAAAACGATTTGTCGATCAAACTCATATTGTTCTTGCATAAAAAGTCGGATTGAATCAAATCTATTGTGAACCGAATGGAATCCGTCCATTCAAGTTAAAATTAAAAAACATACGTCATTGGTAACCAAGGGCCGAATCACTGATTCGTTTCATGTCCGCCGAGTTTACGCAAGTAGAGTTAGAGCATCACAACGACGAAAAAAAGTGAAACGTAAAATAAATAGTCAACCAAGGGTTTAGTAGGGTGGGGGGAGGTGGTAAAACATCAAAAAAAAACAAAAAATTCAATGACTTTTTTACGTTTCACCCTTTTTTATCGTAAGGTGTAACTCTACCTTGCTCTGGATACCTCGTTTGTTTGAAAATAATATCACGTTGAAGTTAAGATTTTGCAAAGTCTTTTTTACAGATCAAAATGTACGAGCTTGCATGTACCCTCGACTAAGGCAGTTCAAAATTTTAAGGATACCAGTCAAATCATTTTTTCCCGATTAGGTATTTTAGTTTGGTATGTATGTATCGTATTTACTCGAATGATGCCCCCACTTATAATTACCCCTTTGAATAATTCCCTCCTCCCAATAATGGGCCCAAACACGCTAGTTGACATCGACACCAAATGTCAACTGGTGCCGATCCCGATTCAAAGCTTGCTGACGAGACGACGAACGACGTTCAAATGCAAGCTTTGAATCGGGAACGGAACCAGTTGACATTTGGTGTCGATGTCAACTGGCGTGTGTGGGGCCAGTGGAAGAAAGATAATGCTCGAACCTTTAAAAAATTGATGAAGTCCGACCTAGCAAAAGAGCTTTGTATTTGGTTCGATTCATCGAATGCAAATGCAGTAAATCCGATGCCACTCCCAGACCCTGTAAAAGACCCTGTAAAGTGTAAAAGACCCTGTAAAATGTCATGTGTCATGTAGAAAACCCTGTAAAGTGTCAAATGTCATGTAAAAATCCCTGTAATGTGTCATATGTATCCAAATCTTATTTTATCGTATCGAAATCTTATTTTTTTGTATACAAATCTTACTTTTTGACAAGATTTGTATACAACAACATAAGTATTGTATATGATAAAAAAAGATTAGGATACAGATGACCCTTTATATAGCGCTTTGCTTGACGTTTGACACTCTTCAGCGTCTTTCCCCCATTAAATAGCCCCCCCCCCCAAAAAAAAAGATCTGGCAAAAAAAAAAATTCTTCAGCGGATATATTCGAGTAAATACGGTATTTCTTGGCTTTTGTCCCATTTTTCTTGCTATCAGCGACCCTTTACCAAGAAAAATGAAATGAATCTGTATTGTAAATAGGAATTTTTGTTGGGGCTATAATTTTTTTGTTTTTTTTCGCTTCCGTATAGCTAGAAAAGCTAGAAGGTACATCAATATTTAGATGTGGCTTACCTCTAGTCAGGTTGTAGGGTGTTGTGAACAAAACACTTAGGTATATCGCTGTGATATCACTTACGGTACATGAAAAATATGAAAAATGTATGAAATGGCAAACCCCTTTTTAACAATTTCTAATGTTATGAGCAACTTTTCACTAAACTTTTGCAATGGAATGTCCTAAACTTTGCACTAACTTCTATCTGTACAATTTTGATTGACAACTCAAAAATTTCTGATAAAAAAGTTTTTCGATTCTTTTTACATTTCACCGCTATGGGCATGTTTTGGAAAAAAATTCACACAGCATTTTGAAGCAATCTGTTTGTGACTTGGGGAGATATTGAGTTAACTGTATTTGATAAAATGACTTGCGCACCGAAATTTAGGAAACTCATAAATATTCTTTGGCCACATTTGAGTTTACCAGAAGGAGGAGTCTGTCAACTACTGTTGACGGCGAACAAAAATCATTCATTCTTGTAAACCGAAATGTGTTCAAAATGGATTTAAAAGCTGCCCAAATTTCGGTGGTACACTATGTGCGGGGCAATGACCACTTTACAAGTATGAAAGTTTACAAGTAAACTAAACCTGGCAGTTCACAAGTAATAATATGAAACTTTACAAGTAATAAGACCCAAGTTTACAAGTAAATTTTGACAGCTTTTATGCGCGCACTTTACAAGCAAACTACAAACATTTACAAGTAAAAAAGCGCACTTTACAAGTATATGACAAGTGAGAATATGACAAAAAAGCGCCCACATGCACACAGGTGTTGGCTGCTTTCTTTGTTAAAACACTGCATTAATTGTCAAACAAAAGTTCTGATCATATAACCCTAATCGGCTGTGATCTGTTGTGTCTGCTTTGCGCCTGGTGCAGCCCAGCCCAGCCCACCGCTATTTATGAGACGGCATCTAAAAAGAATGCATGCAGCAAAAATATTCTGTCAAATGCCTGAGAATCCCGACTATGCATAAAAGGATGGGATTATCCAGGCAGCAGAAAAATGCAAAAAATGCTTTAGCATATGTGCATTTGTATGTCATCCATCAGTCATAAGACTTCATAGTTATCATGACTGACGGTTTTGGTAGAATTGATGAAATTCTGCAAAATAAACTAATTAGGTAAGCCATCTATGTAAAAATGTGCCATTTCCTGGCATTTTTTTTGTCTGGCCTGGGAATGGGAGGCAGCCACCCCCCCTGGCTACCTCCTTGCACATGAGTGCAAACAATTTATGTGTGATTTTTTTACAAGTCAAAGACATGTACTGATACGATGACCTACTTGTAAAACTTCACTTTTTGCCATATACTCACTTGTTGTATACTTGTAATATGCGCTTTTTTACTTGTATAGGTCGGTAGTTTACTTGTAAAGTGCGCGCAAATATTCACTTGAAATCTACTTGTAAACATAGGTCCTTTACTTGTAAACTTTTATATATTTACTTGTAAACTGTTGGATAAAGCCTACTTGTAAACTTTCATACTTGTAAAGTGCTGCGGAGTCTATGTGCGTGGCCACAAATTGTCTCTTTATCTCCCCACTAAAAATTGTGTACAATGGCTAACCACCGCTATTTAATTTTCCCTTCTTTTCAAGTGACAATAATCAAGTAAAAGTTCAAGTTAACTGTCATTTAAAATATGAACTAAAGCTATGGAATTGAATAGCGATGCTGTTAGAGCCGAGTGCAGATACAAATGCGAATAATAAGTGAGGCATCTAGTTCCGAATGTCGGTATCTCCATCATTTTAGGTTTTTCCAAAATTGCATTTGAAAATTCAAAGTTGGCCCGAGCGGGCAACTTTAAAGTGACAAGTCTTGCCCAACACTTTTTGAAAATCTTATGAAATTGTCTACATTTTCCATATTTAAAACCCTGCGGCCGGCGTATATAGCTAGACTTATGATGATTCGATAGATAGCAGGTCAGCAGATTCAGTGGAGATACCCTGTTTCGAGTGATTTTTTTCAAAAAAATCACTCGAAACAGGGTATCTCCACTTAGTCCATGGGTGGACTGGGTGGTGGTGCTGCCATTCTGCTGGCTCATGGCCCCACTTAAGAGCAAATTTCTTACCCAGAGCAGTGGAGATACCCTGTTTCGGACAAAGACTTTTTGGAGATACCCTGTTTCCGACAAAGATTTTTTTGGAGATACCCTGTTTCGGATGATTTTTTTCAAAAACTGACTGGGAATTCTATACCGTAATTCGGATGATTTTTTCTGTTTTGTATGGGAATTTGGACTGATTGCTTCAAATCTATACCGTAATTCGGATGATTTTTTCCGTTGGTGGAGATACCCTGTTTCGAGTGAAATTTTTGGTGGCTCTTTTTGGAGATACCCTGTTTCGAGTGAATTTTTTCCAATTTGAGGGTGGAGATACCCTGTTTCGGATGATTTTTTTTGTTTTTTTCTGAAAATCGGCATATATATATCTCGGGAACGGTATAAGATATTGAAAAAATTCTTTTGCTATCATGAAGAAATAAGTGCACTTATCACAGATCCGCATTTAACTCATTTTTTTACACTTTGGTCTTTACCGACATTCGGAACTAGATGCCTCAAGTGCTCTTTGGATTTCTGTTTGCACTTTTGTAAATAACCAGTATCCTGTGTAAAATATTTATTCAAACCGAGAAATACTTAAAAATAAACAGGCAACGCCCATATATTTATATAACGCAACGTCCAACCAAATATTCGCATTCGCATCGGCACTCAACTAAAATTTACCTAGAAATTTTACATTGCCACCGTCAATCTGCACCAACTTAGAGCGGGTTCGTTCACTGTAAAAACCTTAGTTCACCTAGCCCCCAAACGGGGGGTGGGGGGTAAATAGGGGGTAGCCAAAAGGGGTCCTTCCGTCCTGTGTAAACTCTCGCCCGTCGGCGCGGCAACAGGGCGCGGGGGGCGGCGGCGGCGGGCGGCCCTCGTCGCGGCGACGCCAGCAGCCCAGCCAACAGCAGCACGGCGGCAGGGAAACGGCCGCGCTGCTCAACGCACAGCCTCAGGTGGGCCGCGCGACCGTACGCACTGCACCGCACACGGACACCCCCGGGCACATGCACCGCGAGCGCGCGTTGCACCGCCGACGTGACGACTGCCGCTCGTTGCGGCGTAGGCTCGCTTGGCATGTAACCCGCTTGGCATCCAGACTCGTTACGGGGGTCTTATGGGGGGGGGGGGCTCAGCTATTAGTTAAAACTGTAGTTATTAGTCGATCAGTTAAAACGTTGGAAACCCCTGATCCGTTGTCTAGATGTTGAACGGGTTACATGCCAACAGGCACAGGCCCCGCCGCTGCATGCGTAAAGAGTCTTTGCTTTGCTTTGCAGTGTGGTAGGGTTGGGAAGTTCAAAGTTTTCAGTTCCGGTTCCGGTTCTTGGTTCCGAATGATTTCGGTTCGGATATCGGTTCTTGGCACTTAAGGTTTTCAGGTACAAAGTTCTGAAGTTTAGTACCGGTTCGTTTTTTATTCCCAAATTCCAAAATTTTGGTTCTGATAATAAAATGATCGGGCATCATGTAATAATTGGCTGAATTACGGGACAACGACCATGAAATGTCATGTGCAGATGCAAACCAAGCAGCTCAGTTCTTGTTGTATAGGGATGTGAAAGGGAGGCAACATATTGGATAAGGTTCAGTTCTCGGTGTCAGTTCGGGTGAGCTCCGGTTCCGGTTCTCATTGCTCGGTGCCAGTTCGGGTATGAGCTCCGGTTCCGGTTCTCAGTTAACGGTTCCAGTTCATATATTTACAAGCTTTGATTCCGGTTCTCGATGCTCGATTCCGCGTCATTGGAACCGCGGTTCTGTTTGGTTTCGGTCGTTCGGGTCCCAAACCCTACAGTGTCCCGACCCTTGTAAAGTGCCGTATCGAATGATAGGCAAATCAAAATAATCAAATATTTCAAATATTGTAAAGGGGCGTTCACACTTGTTTACACACCACAAAAACACAAATTCTTACGGTTTTGTACCAAATCGGGCTTTGGTACAAAACTGTGTGAACGCTTTTGGCGCTTGGCGCTAAAACGCTCTGGCGCCATTGGCGCTTGGCGCCGGGATCTGAGAAAGCGCCATGGCGCTTTTGGCGCTTGGCGCCATTTTCCGGCGGCGCTATTGGCGCCTGGCGCTGGCATTTTTAATGGCGCCAAAAAAGCGCCAACCATGATTATAAAAATGGTTATAATACAGTGAAAATTCACAATCCAGTTGATCGATTTTGAGAACAACTGGATAAATATGGATAAATATAGGTAGGTAAGGGTGTCAGGGGACATTAGTATTTAGTAAATATTGATTAGGTAATATTTGGGGACAAATGTACCGTATTTCCTCGAATTATCCCTCCCTTGAATCAACCCCCCTCGAAATACCTCCGGTTTTTAATAACTTACATCATGTATGCAATGTACATGATGTATTATTTGCTGCCGATTTCCATCGCAGATACATATAAAGTAGTTTGTATATGTACATGTTATGCATATACCGTATTTCCTCCAAATATACCCCCTTTGAATTAAATAAAAATAAACCCCCGTGGGGGTAATTCGAGATGATTTTAACAATGTAAACATTGTAGTGGTTGATTGAACTTCAATGGCAGAAGTTAAATCGACTACTCGACTAATTGATTCATCAACCGTGCCGGTGTGTCACAGTTATGAATCCATTATTCTACAAACTAATTACAGGAAAAAATTTTGGCGCTGGCGCTATTGGCGCTTGGCGCCATTACCCTCTGGCGCCATTGGCGCTTGGCGCTGAGGTTCAGAAAAGCGCCATGGCGCTTTTGGCGCTTGGCGCTATTTTGCTCTGGCGCTATTGGCGCTTGGCGCTGGGGGTAAGAAAAGCGCCATGGCGCTTTTGGCGCTTGGCGCTGAAAGTCTGGCGCTTTTTCCATCACTACTACAGGTACCTTTCCACCATTAAACAGACAAAATTATTTGTCTAAAAAGTTTGCATCAAGTTCAACCGGTTTATTATGTTCAATTATGTTTAAAATAGTAGCGGTTATAAATAGAAAACATTTCAAATAGATGGTGAGATTCCAAAGAGTGTAAAAACATTTTCTGTATGATTTTTACCTCCGGTAATGGTTCAGTTAGGTAATGTATCAGGAAAATGTAACAATGAGTAATTTTTTGGAAAATGTAAATGTAAGCTTAAGTATGAATTCGTGTACATATTCTGGGTAAACGTAAATACGTTTTTAAAACTCTGGTTAATACCCATTTTCACTTTACACATAAATATAATAACTTGACAAAGTACAGGAATCATTTTTACACGCACTTTTACATCATTACCAGGCGGCTTATATTCACCACACGGTGGCATGCTTTGCACAGAGTATTCGGGTGCAGGCAGCTCATAGTTGCCTATACGGGTTTTTTTAGTTGGACATGTCTAGACGGTTTAGCTTAGAGTTGTCAAAATTGCCGGGAAAATGTTGTCATTAATGATTAGATTACGGTAGAGATGCATGTGGTTCGTGTGCAGTGCAGTGCGTCCACAGTGATTTTATTTTTTTTGTCCTTCACATTTTGGCTGCTTGCTGTCCATGCAACAAAATAGTGAGATATGCGAGAAATTGCCGGCCGTGGCACCCTCATTTTTGGCGCTTCGCCAATTAATTGGTTGTGATAAAATGTTTTTGCCGTGCTTCTGAAGCTCTAAAAGCTGTTGCTTTTGTTGTTTAAGAGCTTATTTACATGTGAAAAATGTAACTTTCAGCATGATGTCGAGCAGATTTTGCAGAGGTAGTCGAGCAGGGTTTTCAGTTACAGTGCATTTCTTTACCATAATATACCTACCTACCCAAAAATGTCAACTGTAAATTTAGGCCACACATGAGATTTGTCATAAAATTGTAAAATTTAATTACAATTTATTTAAATAAAATTTACAGCTCGCTACAAACAATGTCGTAAATACTTGTGCGTATCCAACGGGAGTAAAAATAGCTTTGCGTATCCAAATGCGATGCTTCCGCGTGCAAATTTCACAAATGTGCCGTGTGTGTAACACAGATTTTCGTCCATTCGAACTGATTGCAGCTCGGCGGTCCGAAACGTGAGAAAAGCTACCGTATATCCTCGAATAAGTCCCCAGAGGAGTTATTTTTTCGTCAGATATTTCTAGGGTTCAAACGATATATCGTATCGAATATCGAATATCGGATATCGACCATTTTTTAATATCAAATATCGAATATCGATATCGAAAATTTTGAAAAAATATCGAATATCGAATATCGATATCGAAAATTTTGAAAAAATATCGAATATCGATATCGAATATCGACCATATTTTCGATATATCGAACCTGTATAATGTCCTTAATTAAGTTATTATTTTTGTTTTGAGATATTTGTGATTAATTTGATTTGCTTATAGTATCTAAGTTGATGAGTAAAAGTAAAGTATTTAATGTCATCTTTGTTGGAGTGCTTACTCCACATTTCTTGTATTTGGCTTGGCCACATACCTACTGAACTACCTACCTCAAATTTGAAGCCAGAAAATGCTGATATGCTGCTTTTTTGCAACATGCCCTTAATCAATTGGGTTATAAGTATGAATTGTAATATCTACCAATTTTTGTTTGTCTGATACAATTTGATTTGTCATGTTTTTTCTTCGATTTTCTCATTCTGACCATTGTAAACCTTGTTAAAATCAATTGTACTTTTCAGTAAAGAGATAATCAACCATGTTTGCAACCATATGAAAATACAATATGCTGCTTGAAATATGCCTTGCTATACCAAAAGCTAAATATCAAATATCGAAAATATCGAAATATCGATATCGAATATCGACCATTTTTTAGTATCGAATATCGAATATCGATATCGAGGGTCCATATCGTATCGAATATCGATATCGAAAATTTTGAAAAAATATCGAATATCGAATATCGATATCGAAAATTTTGAAAAAATATTGAATATCGAATATCGATATCGAAAAGTGATATCGTTTGAACCCTAGATATTTCTGACTAGGGAATTATTCGGCGGGGGGCATTATTTTGTAGTCAAAAAATTACATAAAATGCGTGACCAATATATTGTATGAATGGGGTTAAATTAGTTCCATAAACTTTTATGTCAGGATACAAATTCCATAATTCATGCAATGGAATTAATGAGAGTGAACATCACATGCAAAAGAATAAATGCTTTAAAAGAACACATGCATACCTGCATCAAAACGGTTTCTAAACGTGCACGTTTTTCCAACCTATCAAAGAGGGAGAGTTTTCTCGAAGGGGGGGGGGGAGGGTTCGAGAGGGGGGCTTAATCGAGGATATACGGTAATCACATCTTCAAAACAAATCAAAAAGTCGCCTCTCAATTCAGGAATCAGTGGCTGGCGATGGAAAGTGTGCAAATGAGGCTGAAAAGACTAATAATTCCAGCAGTTTGGTAGTCGACGGGGCGGCGAATGGCAGGCAGTGTGCCCAGCTCGACGCCGATCAACAAGTTGGGCGAGAATTTTTTCTTTTTTTTTGTCAAGATGCTGGTGTTTTGGCTGTTGGAAGATTGTGACTTATTACCTCGAATTATCCCCCCATTGAATTAACCCCCCCCCCTCAAAATGGGCTGGGCATATAATAAACCCCCTCGAAATACCCCCCCGGTTTATTTTTTCAGAGTACACTTTTGGGGTATTTTGAGAGGAGTTATATCTAGTCAGAAAGTTTCGTGAAATTCACAGTGAAGAATATGTTTTACATACCCAAAACTGGTAATAAATGTGACCAAATAGGATAAATTTGGACATAACAACGTAAATTGCTCGCTACACAAACTAGTATCGGTATGTGTAACTGTGATGGTAATCGGCAGCAACAACTACATCATGTACATTGCATGCTTGATGTACATCATTCCAGATGGGGGTGTTTCGAGGGGGGGGTTAACTCAAAGGGGGGTCACAAAGTGGGCAATTACCCAGTCACAATTCAAACAATCCATCCACCATCAAAAACATTAAAAAACAAAAACATTTCCCAGAAACGGCTGTCAATAATCGAGGCGGAAGAGGAAGCGGAACAACCATTGGACATAAGTTGGCCGGAAACTGGGCGCAAACAATTAACATACATTTTGCTGGCGCCCATTATTTTCCCATTGTGGCTCACACTGCCAGATGTCAGGCGACCGGTTTGTTGGGAGCGTTAAACTGTGTCAACCGCCCTCACTTAGTTGACACATGTGTCAACTAGTTTGTGTCAATTAGTTTGTGTCAACTCAGATTTTGGTTTCAAGTGTCGCAGAGCGATCTCTAAATGCAAATGCTGCAATTTTGAGTGTATTGTAGTGATGGAAAAGCGCCAGAAAAAAGGGCGGCAGGCGCCAAGGGCGCCAGTAAAAAATAGGTGCGTACAACACCCTGTGTGTGCTAAAAATGCTTCTACAGCACTTCTACAGCTTCTACTACATGCATTTACGTCTTAATTCACGTTCTCCAGGATTTAATTAACAAAAACAAGACTAGCAACAGAATATTTTTATATAAAATCCACATGACAAATTCAAACACAATGGAAATTGTCATTAGACAACAATCAATTCACTTCAAATAGACTTTTTCAATCAATGTTCCCTTGAAATGGACAAAAACGGAATTGCAACGATTTGAATCCATTGATTTATGATTTTGCAAGTTCGATGGTCAATCATTCTCGTCTTCTGGTGGCAGTCCCAAGCCCTGTAAAGTGTAAAGTAAAGTGTCAAATGTAAAGTCAAATGCAAAGTAAACTGTCAATTGTCATGCAAAGTTCAGTAATAAAATCTTTTCTTTTTTGTTTCGATTGACACTTTACTTTGCATTTGACTTTACATTTGGCACTTTACTTTACACTTTACAGGGCTTGGGACTGCCCCCAGATCGGGCAGGCACATCTGATGAACCATTCGACGAAAGATTCCCACCCACGCAAACCACTTTGTCCACTTTTCTGGCGAATTTAGATCATCCACGGATGCGTTGTTCATTTTTTTCATTTATACAACGCTCACCTTGAAACTCTGCTGGCGCCTTTTGGCGCCCTTTTAAAGCAGGGCGCCAAGGGCGCCACGGAAAAAGGGCGCCAAGCGCCAAGGGCGCCATGGCGCCTTTCAGAATGTGGGCGCCAGGCGCCAAGGGCGTCACAGAAAAAGGGCGTTTAGCGCCAATGGCGCCATGGCGCGGCGCCCTTTGGCGCCCTCAAATGGCGCCAGCGCCATGGCGCCATTCCATCACTAGTGAATTGGTATTGGAGTATTGGAGTAAAGTGTATTGGACGATCGCTCTGCGACACGTGAAGCCGTAATCTGGGGGGACACATACCAGTTGACACGCTTGTGTCAAATAGTGTGTGGGCGGCCAAATGTGCTAACAAAATCTCACCCCTTTTTCCTACCCCAAATTTTTTGTTGAGTTTTTGGTATATTGAGCGGACTGCTCGCTTTTCAGTCGAATGTTTCCAGATTTTTTGAATACAGCCATGCTACAAATTCCACGCAAAATTTCCCATACTTGCCAGCCAGGGTGCAAAATAGTAACCGGCTTACCTTTTCTTTACTTTTTCACTTTCACTGATGTTATTAATTTCCCATTTTTCATTTTCACAGTACACATTTCAAAGTTTAAACACCATAAATACCCATTTTGAACTTTTTTAAATTTGAATTGAAACTTTTTTAATACCCATTAACCCCGCAGTCGGCACGCAAGTGGTTCCCAATATCATTTTTCGGCAGTATTCTTTGGATTGCATTTTTCTCCTATTTGATGGTTTGGTGGGCGTCTACTATTGGACACACGTTAGACATTCCTGTTGAGGTATGTTTCGATATATCTAGTTCAGTTTTATGGTTACCGTATTTCCTCGAATTATCCCCCGCTTAAAATAGACACATATATGGACCCCCCAAATATAGTGTATTTACATTAAAAAAGTACATTTACTTTATGTATAAAGAGAACGTAAATGACAACATTTGATTTTGAAGAGAACGTAAATGACACCCAACCATTAATTTTGACACAGAACGAAAAGCGATTCTATTCAATTCTTTCCACATTTTACTCCCGCTTTACTGTTTCACCCTTCAAACATAAAAATTAAAATCACCCATTACAAACAAAAAAATTATACAAAAATAGAAATTACCCCCCCCCCTCCCACAGATAATGGGCCTGACAATTTTGGCAGCCGGCACATCAATTCCCGATTTGATAACCTCCGTAATTGTGGCGCGTAAAGGATTGGGAGATATGGCTGTGTCCAGTTCAGTAGGATCGAATATTTTCGACGTTTGCATGGGGTATGTTTCCTTCTGGCTGTTTTTTGGTTGCGGAAGTATGAGGGAGTGTTTTCAATTTGGGGATGGTATTTAAATTGATGAATTTATACCTTAAACTGAGAAATTCATTGATTGTTTCGAGTATCAATTATATGAATGGAATGTTGATACCTACCTTGGGTTCCCAACACTTTAAGTTCTGTACCTAAAACACTTTTTGTAGTTGTCATTTCAAATTCAATTTACTCCCTGTCAGGTACTTCTTCTACATTTTATTTTTCGAAATCTGAAGCCCCACAAGACACGGAAATCTCCTTATCACCTATGCAGAGTTGTTAAAAGTACTGAACTTTTTTTAAAGTAAACATAAACATTAAGTTTTTTTTACTCACAGCTGAGTACAGAAAACGTAAAGTATTTTACTTTTACACTGCGTAAAAGGTTAGTAAAATACTTTTTCCAGAGTAAACGAAAAATTAGTTTATTTTCAATGAAAACATAAAAATAGGCATTTTTCTCACAGAAAACATAAACGTGAGTAGGTATTTTTCTCACAAAAATAACGTAAAAATTTGTGTTTTTTTCAATTTTTACTCTGAAATACATCAAAGAAGTGTTTTTCTCTCCTGATTAGTATTTCTTTGGAAATTGTCCTATCTTCGTCACTTTCTGTATGTCAAAATGACATTTTCTGTTCCCTTAAAATACGTTTTCTGTACTCGCGTACTTTCAAAATGTACGCGAGTATGTGAGTACTGGTATTTTTTTAGGAGAAAACGTAAACGTATTTATCAATTAAACGTAAATACGGTTTAACAACTACGCACCTATGAACCGCCATAAAAACAAATGTCCACCCAAACTTGGCAGGATGCCAGTGCCCTGGCTGCTCTACTTCAGCTACCACGCCATAGCAGCGGATGGGGCACCAGGTGCCGTCCCAGACCCTGTAAACTTCCCTGTCAAATGTCATGCAAAGTGCCAAAAGTCGTGTAAAATGCCCGGTAAAATGGCAAACGTACGTTTGCCATTTTACCGGGCATTTTACACGACTTTTGGCACTTTGCATGACATCTGACACTTTACAGGGCTTTTTACAGGGTCTGGGACTGCCCCCAGATTATATCGCCGTGGTGAGCAAGGGACTGGTGTGCAGCGTGGGCATGCTTTTCATAATGTTGATCGTTTTGGTGATCGCGACTGCCATGGCCGGATGGAAAATGAACAGAATATACGGCGTGATAATGATCTTCGCGTATTGCATATTTTGCGTAATTAGCGTAATGTTGGAAATGGACGAGATTTCGTGTCCGTTGAAATTCGGTATCAAGTGTGATTGAAGTGTAGACTCCTGAAGTGGCATACTTTTTACACATTCTCCACAGGTTATAGTAAATTTTTTTCCACTCTCTGCAGAAAACTTATTTAGATAGTCATACAGGCTCACAATTTTACACATCTAATGTGATGTGGTTGAATTTTGTCATACACGCCTACTCAACAAATCTGCAATTGGCATACTGCCAAGTGTATTTATATGACATTTGCAATGTGTAAAGTGCACTGGCAAGGAGCATGCTAATGTGCTCTGTGATAAATGGAATACAATTTTGTAAATATTATTATATTTCAAAGTATAGCATCATCTTAAAAAAGTCCCCCCAGTGTCTATAGGGTAAAGTCAACGTAACTCCATTGAATTTCTCAACTGAAGTCACCATGATGCTGCATTAAAAATTGAAATTGTTGCAGCTGTCTCTGTGAACTATTTACATTCCCCATTGAAAAATGCAGTGGTGAAAGAATAATATGGCTGCATTAAGCTTCCATGCCCTTATTCAAGCAGTGTGTAAAAACCCCAAAATACTGCACCATTTCAGTGCATGCAGTTATTTGTGTACTGTACACATTGTTTTTCAGACTGAAATGTGTAACACGTTGATTTTGTATCCCACATTCCTCATAAATTTTCACAATTACTGAGTTGTTGCAAAAGTTATCTTAACCTCAGAAGGATAAGTTTGTTCAACTTCTGTGACAGCCCTGTCAGGGCCGTATCCAGGGGGGGGGGGCGGGGGGGGCTGCAGCCCCCCCCCCTTCCCGGGGTGAGACAAGAAAGTGACCGGAAATTGCGACTTTTTCAACGTCAGTGTAAAAATTTTTGCGCGCAAGCGCGCATTCTTCACCAGACATAAGGTACTATCATCAGATTTGCTACAGATAGCCGCAAATCGTTATAAATACACTCAATGTTGTGCTTTTTGCTGCTTTGTATGTATTTTTACATACATATACAGCGTTCTATGGCGCTGGCGCGAACGCCATTTGCGCCATGGCGTGGCGCCTACTAATGACGCAAGCGCCATTCCGCCACTATCTAGCTAAAATTTTAGGGGGGGGGGGGGCTGAGCCCCCCCCCCCTCGCCGGCCTCCGTAAACAAGCAGCCCCCCCCGCTCAAAAATCCTGGATACGTCCCTGAGCCCTGTATTTTTTCTAGAAATATTTTTTTCCATGAAAGCTTCTAAATTGTAGGATTATCATCTATGTTATCCAAGTAACCATTCCATCTGTTTATTTGACTTTGTTTGAAATAAAAATTTAGGTAATTTTATATTTATTGATATTTTCTCCCTTGATTTTTACATTAGGATTGTTTTTGAACTGTCTTGTGTTCTCACCTCATCGCTTAGTTCTACCAAACAGAAAGCTTCTATACAAAATGACTTCCATTATAGTGTATATTTATACAGAAAGAATAGATAAGTTTACTAAAGATTGTTTGATTTGAATATTTATTGTCAGTGTTTTTCACCTTGTTATTCAGATTAAGATTCACTAGTATTTGCCTACTACATTGTACTTTTATATTCAACTAGGTACATGATATGAAATGTGATTTTTGCCATGTGTAGGACAGTTTAGATGCTGTCTTATAATATCTGGTCAATATGCAAGAAATGGAACATGAAACTGAGCATTTTTATTTCTACAAGTAATGCAATGTCATTGGTTTTCCAGTGGGAAAAAAGCAAAAGTTCAACTGAATCCAGGGTGAAGCAGAAATTACAGCACCAATGGACATTATTTCAGTGAAAACAGGTTTTTTAGCTTTGTCAACTATTATGGGACAGTATATTCACAATTGTCTTGTTTTAGAGATATGCATGTTAGGATAGGTAGCTTCAGGAGCTCATAAATAATTGGAACTTATTTCCATAGAAGTTTCATTTTTTGTACATCCTGATGTTAAAAACTTTAAAAAAGACAGGCTAAGCATTGTCTATGAAACACAGCTCCCTACAGATTTTTAGATATTTAGAACATTTTTATAAGTGTACCAGTATATTTATACATCCTTTACTTTCAAGTTTAATAACCAGTATTTGATAATGTTATATCCATTTCACAGTTCAACCAAAGATTGTACTGTTTGTTTTTAATTTGATTTTAGCTGAAATTTGCTTACTGTGATGAAACCTCGTAGTTTTGTCTAAAACACTTTGTTTGTTTAAAAAAATATTTATGTGATTTGAACTTTGGACATGCTAAAATACCCTCTTCAAATTTGTCTGTAGCAGGACAGTTTTGGTATCTGTATCTATCTCAGTAAATGTAAAAATTTATAGCAAATGGTATTCTTCAATGCCATATGTAAATTATTTTGTATGAAAAAACTTTTCACTCATGAAACTCATATTTGTAGTGTCAATATAGTTTTTACATTTCCCAATTTAATTTTTTTTCACACCAAGGCCCAACAAAAACCTCCAAGTATTCGTTTGGCAGGAATTGTGGAACACTTGGAAACTTTGAATAAATATGTATAATGATATCCATGAGTTTTAATTATTTACAACTTTCATATTTTCTATGTGATAAACAAATGTATACTGTAATTAACAATATACCCGGTGAACATGTAAACATTGTTTGTGCATATTGTAGAATAGTAACCAACTATTTTTTTATGAACTTCCATGTTTATTGTCAGTTCAGCCAGTATTGAAGTTGAGTAAACTGTTTTGATTTAAATAAACAGAGATTAAGTGTCAGTATATTTTTATTTTTACTCAATTTTCTGTGACTATAAAAACAACATCAATTTATGTTGAATCACGAAAAAGTGCTACCAAAAAAATTGAGCCAAATGTAAATATTACAGAAAATAAATCATGGTAGCTGTTTAATCACATAAAAAACACATGTCTGATTTCGTAATTCTGACTGAACAATGGTGAATTTCATCAATGAGCATAGGAAAAATCCTTAAGTATTTATTTACATCTAAGTCAATATAGGTAGGAATAAATATTATGTATATTTTTATGAATTAAACCACCTTTATTCTGATATCATAAATATAATGAACATTTTTCAAAATATGAATACGTGTGAGTCGGAAGCAAAAAATAACAAACAAAATTCATGTTTTTCAATGGCAACAGGTCCCATGGAATAAATGAAAACGTGTAATAGTAAAATAGAAAGTAAAATCTTGTAATCTTGTAAAATCGTGTAAAAGTAAAATCTTAGCATTTAATTACACAAAAGTTCACACTAATCGATTATTGTGAAAGTTTTGACACACAAAAACAACAACTAGAAATGACAATGCGCAACTGACTCAAGTAGAAAATCACAGCACTGCCCATAAAAATTAGCAATGCAAAACCCTGCTTTAGCTTATTTCTGAAAATGCTTGATTATATAAATCAATATAAATATGTAAATAAATACGAGAAAACATGTACACGTACACAATAAATACATATATGAGATAGTGAAACACTGGCAAAAGTCAATTTAGGTATATAAAATATATATAAATATCTGCTCATTAGAAATGAACGATAGCCGATGGCAATATTCCAAATCGATGACGAAAGTCAAAAAGCACTCAAAAACATACAAATACAATTAGCATTGGCTTTGTTTGCAATTACACGCACTAATTTCAATTATGTCTTGACTATAGCCCTGCGTTAACTTCTAAGTAGCCTTTACGTTTCACGTTTGCATAACCAAATTAGATATTGAGATTGTGCAGTGCCCAAGTTAAAAACCTGTATTAGAGTGATTATTGTCTCAAAATTTGAAAAAAACTCAGTTGTTTTTGCCACGTCTGTTAAGCTAGAAAAATTTTGTTCGGGAAACTTGAAAGTTCGCTGCAAAAACAAATTGCCAATGACTGAGAGATAGATTAAAAATATATTTAGACAAAGATCAGAAATGGTCGATCATAACTGAGACGAAATTTTCATTCAACCTGCCAGTAGAGCCGTCATCTCCCAACGACACCTGTGTGATTTTCACAAAATTAAAATTTTGAGGAAATATTACGATTTGTCGAACTTGGGACAGCGTTCATGGCAATGGTAAAGTAACTTGAAAATCCCAACATTTTTCCGGACTTCCGGATTGTCCCTCTGAAGCACTTTTGACACTTTTATAACATTTTACATCACTTTTGAATCATTGCATGACATTTTATATTAAATGACTTGACATTCTACATGACTTATGAAACTTTGCATGACATTTATCATTTTACATGACTTTTGACATTTTACAGGACTTTTGACACTGTACATGACATTTGACACTTAACAGTGTCCGGCACTTTACCCCATCCCACAAACTCCGCCCCCCAACCCCAACCCCAAACCCACCTGTTTCCACTGGGCCCCCCTATCAGCGCCACTTGCACTCTTCAGCGCGAATGACCACTGGTCACTATTGACCCCACTAGCCGAGTGCGGCAGCCTCAATTCGACCGGCCGTTGGAACGACAGGCCCTGGGGGCCGCACATGACCAGGGGGGACAGGAGGGTCTCCCCCTTGTCCGCGTCAAGGGGCGGAGCCAGGGCTGATGCGTCGCGGCACACCTGAATTTTTTGGGTGTGAAGTGGGTTTGTTTTATATTTATGTTTCAGGTACGGAAAGAAACCAGGTGCCAGTTCCAGACCCTGTAAAATGTATGTAAAATACCCTGTAAAGTGTCATGTGTATCCTAATCTTAATCTATAGTATATAAATCTTATGTTTGTCTATCAAAATCTTTCGTTTGGACATAGATTTCGATACAAAAACATAAGATTTGGATACAAAAGAAAAAGGTTTGGATACACATGACACTTTACATGGTATTTTAGATGACGCATGACACTTTACTGTGTTTGGCACTGCTTTCGGTGCTGCCATGGTGAATTTCATCTGAAAATTTCAACGGTGCCCGTGCGGGTGTAACATTTCACAGTGTCCTTCCCATATCTACTAAAACACCGCCAAAAAACACACACAAACCTTAAAATAGATCCTAGTAGGTTCGCCCTGAGGCAGGGCGCCCGGGGGTATCCTAATACTGACCCCTGTGGCGTCGGAGGCCAGTTCACCCCCCTGGTGATCGAACAAGCCGGAACAATGTGCAACAACCGCTTTTTCGGTGCCGCTACTGTGTTCGGAACTTTCTGCGTCGTCCGTATCGTGCTGATCAGCTGAGGTGATACGGATTTGGTTTGTCCCATTTGAGGGGGGTCCGTTGGCGATGGGGGTTATGTCCCCCGGTTGGGAGTGACTGTAAGGGGGGGGGTGTAGTGTATAGCGGATAATTTTGGGATGGAAATACCGTATGACCTCGAATTATCCCCCTTGAAAAGGGCCCAAAAAGAGATTTTGAGAGAAACACGACATGCTTATACGCTCAAAAAATCCCGAAAGCCCCCCAAAAATCCTCCCTAACTGACCTGACCCAAAAGGGGACCCACTATAAAGGGGTCCAACATCAACCCCACCCCAACTCACCCATTAAGCAACCCCTGCCTGGGCGCACCCCCCGCACTGGCCACACTACTGTGCTCATCACTTTGACTCGCGCTCGCACTGACGCTTATATCCTCCCCATCCACGGGGGGTGCCCCCATACCGGACCCGTTATTGTTGTTGTTTAACATGTCCCTGGCGGGGGACGGGCTGGATTCTTCAGCCGATGACACGCGGACGATTGTAGCGCCGGGGTTGTGGTGCGTTTGCATCTGGGGGTGGGGGGGGGGTTGATTGAGGTAGAGGGTGGCTTTTGGGATATGTGGTGGGAAAGAGGGTTTTGAATTTTTATTACGATTTTTAACGAGGTTTTTATTTTTATACATATTCTTTGTCACTTTTATTTAAAAAATTAATTGAGACTATTCCTGTCACTCGAGGATGTGAGGAAATGGATACACCGGAGCCAGTTGTGCGAATATTGCCTTTCGCAATTTTGCTTGTCACTTTATGTTTTTCACAACATATCACTTTCCCCGACACATAGCACTTGAAGAACGCAAAAAGTGAACCCTAACATATACTTAAATACAAAACGAATGCCAGCAAAATAACAACCACACCTCACGCTGGATCAGCGCGGCACAGATCAAAGTACCTACCCCCCAACCCAAACAACCCCCCCCCCCAAAACAAAACCCACGGCAGGGGGGCTCACAGATCCACTGGTGGCATAGGGCGCCTGACTGGAGCCTGCCATTGGCGGCTGGGGTAGCCGGCTGGGCGGCGCGGGCGGCGGCACTTGGGTTCGAGCTGGTAGGGGTCTGCAGGGGGGGGGGGTTGCGAATTGATTGTGAGTGAGGGATGGAAGGTGGAGATTGAGTATCAGTTGCTATCGGCGATGGGCGATGAAGGAATTAGATTTTTTCGAATTTCGAAAATAGATTTCAAATTTTCCAATTTTCACTTTTTGGAATAGGTACTTTTCGAATATTGTTCCACTAGATTATTGCACCCCCCAACCCACCTAGCATACGCCTGAGTCGCGGGCGGGGGTGGAAACGCAAAACTAGCAGCCGCCCCATTGCCACCCCTGCCACCCTCCCCTCCACTCCCAGCACTGCCACCTGGCTGCTGGCTGCTGGCAACGTGCGTTGGTGGCTTTGCCATGGCCGCGCGCACGCTCCCGTAGACCACTTGGGGTTGGTGTTGATTTTGAGTTTGTTGTTGTTGCTGGGGGGTGCCCGCTGGGCTGCTCATGGTGGCTTGGCGGCTGGGTTGGGGGGGGGGGGGTAGGATGGTTGCCAAGGGGAGGTAATGTGGTTGAGGTGTTGTTTCAGGACTCGACGGATATAGATGTTTCAATTACTGTTTTTGGTAACAATTTGAATTGAAAACTTGGCAAAAATGTTTTCAAAAAACTCTCGTGTAGCCATTATGCGGGCAGTCTAGCTGTCGTTCCATATGGGGGTGCCCCCAAGTATTGTCCAAATTATGTACCCCGGGTGGCACCCCTACGCTATTGCTGAGACTATCGGTATCATAGGGGGTGCCACCTGGGGTAGATGTGGACAATACTTCGGGGGACCTCCATATGAAACGACAGCCTGATTGCTCCCAGATTTTGCCAGTTAAAATGCACTCTGCACCATTTTACTTCTCGCAATCCGTTTTACAAGTCTTCAAATCGGCGCACAAAGCCGCGCAAAAAGAGACGCGCTTTCAAAACCACAACCCCCCCCCACACACTCACCCATTACTATCCTCATTCTGCACACTCACAGTTGCAGTAGCCGCAGCAAAGGCACTGGCAAACGGCCGCCCCTGCGAGTGTGCCTGCCTACCCCCTCCCGAAGGACTGGGCACCCTATTATTGCCCTGAGCGTGAGCCTGTTGCCCTTGGGCAGGGCCGCCACCGTGGTCACGCTGGTCCGCTTCGATGTCGTCGTCATCGTGCTGCTCGGCGAGCACCTAGGGGGGTTAGGGGGTTGGGGGGTTTGGTGAGTGTGATGCGAGTGGGGATGTAAAAAACGCTTTTTTTCTTCAACGACATGGTTTTTTAAAACTTTTTTTCAAAAGAGTTGTTTAAAAAACCTTTTTTCAAAAGCTCCCAGATATGGTTGAATCAACATTTGTAAGAAAATTGTTCATATTTATGTGATAATTAAATCCTCAACTTCAAAAGAAAAAAACCCATAATTTTTCAGATCATGTAATGAGTAGGGTTGGCCGATGTTTTTTTAAAAACGTTTTTTCTTAAAAAAAACGTTGTTTTTTTAAAAAAACATGACGTCCGAAATGTTGTTTTTTTTATAAAAAAACATCGACCGAAATTTTTAGTACTAAGCACTAGGTATTTTGCAAAATTTTTGCGCGCAAGCGCGCAATGTCACACACAAATTGACATTGGTGGTTGTTTTCACTGGTTTTGTGGCATTTTTAGTATCAAAGCATCCATTTCTATGTGCTACCATGGGTTAATAAGCCGTCATATGTTGCTGTAGTATATAATATTGAGGTAATGTGCTTCCATGTACCTCCACAGTGTGTAACTTCACTCCCAAATTTTATAACCTTGTTTGATCACTATTCCACTATGCCTAACTTCACCTGAAGTCACGAACATTCGACTATAAGGCGATATACGAACGTATCGACAAAAAATGGATATTTTTTACACAAATCACCACTTATAATGCTATCCCATGGCTCAACAGCCATTATATGGTCATATATAACATCACAGAGTATTGCCACTGTCTGATATACCTATATATGTTGACACAAGGTCATATCTGGGCGCTTTAAAAAAAAAGTTTTTTATTGAAAAAAGCGTTTTTTATTTAAAAAAACGTTGTTTTAAAAAAAACATTGAGTTAAAAAAAACGTTTTTTTCCAACCCTAGTAATGAGCGTCATTTTCCGGGTCATAAATAGCTTTGGATTTGAGTGGTATGTTATTGGCAAAATGCTTGATGACAAAGGGTGATTGACAGAATGTTGAGTGACGTTCATCCAATAAAGTTTACTTTTCTTGTTTCCAGTTGACATTGGAATTTTTTTATATTCTTGTGTTGACATTGGAAAATTTTTATTGATGTTATTCTGTGCGGAAGGACTGGACGTTATCTTGGCTGTCCCTTATGTATGAGTAATTTTTTTTAAATGCTCATGCGTTGATCCGCTCTATTATTAATTTAATTAAATTAAAACGTATACAGGTGTATCAGGTGACAGTAGGTCATATCCGCTGACTACTCACAAACCGCTTGCAGCATTCTGTCAAAAAAATCACGAAACAACAATCAAACCCAACCCCCACCACACCTGTTTCACATTATAATAGCCCTTATTCTGCTGCTGCGCGTCCCCCTGCACCTGTCCAACATGTTTCCCAGCCTGTGCGCGTTCGGCGTGGTCTCCGGCCTGCGCGAGTCGGCGCTCCAGGGCAGCGCGCACGCCCGCATATTGAGCGTCTAGATGAGACTCGGCTGGAGGGGGTGGCGCTGCGATTTGGGGGGGGCGTTGGTTTGGCTGTTGTAAAAATTTGTTGGCAGATTTTTTTGGCAGTTTTTTGTTTGAAATTTAAGCGTGTCGTATTATTGCTAGGCACAGCCATTGTTTGAATGTGACATTAACATTGATGTCAATATAAACAGGGTGCACGCCAGGTCCGCCACCCAAATTCTGAGTCGGTGCCGGACGCCATATCTCCAGTTGTAGTGGGGGGATTTATTCGAAATTTTGAGGGCATATACTCGAAACCCACCCACTACTATACACGAGCTGGGGAAGGTCGGCGACCCACCTGAGTGTGGGTCGCCGTATAAATGAATAGTTTTTTTTGAAAAAATCGCTGTCCACGCGAGGTCCGCCACCCGTTGTTTTTTTGATATAACGGGCTGCCAAACTAAAACTGTTGGGGGGAATTGATCGGAATTTTGAGGGGGTGTACACGACACCCCCCACTACTTTTCACGGAAGGTTGAGCCCCCTGGCGACCCCCCTGAGAGTGGACCACTGGAAAATAAAATGATATTTTTGAGAGTTCGCTGTCCAGGTTTAGCACTGGACAGCAAAAATAAAAATTACATTAGAATGTCCCTTGGAGGACAATGTATACCACTGTAAAAAGTGTGTATTCAAAAAGCAAATTTTAAAATGAAAATTTGATCTGGTATGAAAGTGTATTTGACACCCATACACAAGTTCCAGATTAAATTTCGATTTAAGTCAAATCTTTAATACACACTTTTAAAGCTGGCTTACGATGCCTTCTAGGAGATGATTTAAGGTAAAAATTCGCGTAAACAACATTGCCCCAAAAATCAACCATGGAGGAGATTTGATGGGGTCACTGTAATGATGTCATCGATGACATCATTCCAGGAACAAAATTCGCCTTGTGGGACAGCTTTTGTGTTGACCCCCATCAAATCTCCTCTATGGTTGATTTTTGGGGTAATGTTGTTTACGCGAATTTTTACCTTAAATCATCTCCTAGAAGGCATTGTAAACCAGCTTTAAAAGTGTGTATCAAAGATTTGACTTAAATCGAAATTTAATCTGGAACTTGTGTATGGGTGTCAAATACACTTTTGAACCAGATCAAATCTTCATTTCAAAATTTGCTTTTTGAATACACACTTTTTACAGCGGTATACATTGTCCTCCAAGGGACATTCTAATGTCATTTTTATTTTTGCTGTCCAGTGCAAACCTGGACAGCGAATTCTCAAAAATATCATATTATTTTCCAGCGGTCCACTCTCAGGGGGGGTCGCCAGAGGGCTCAACCTTCCGTGAAAAGTAGTGGGGGGTGTCGTGTACACCCCCTCAAAATTTCAATCAATTCCCCCCAACAGTTTTAGTTTGGCAGCCCGTTATATCAAAAAAACAACGGGTGGCGGACCTCGCGTGGACAGCGATTTTTTCAAAAAAACTATTCATTTATACGGCGACCCACACTCAGGTGGGTCGCCGACCTTCCCCAGCTCGTGTATAGTAGTAGGTGGGTTTTCGAGTATATGCCCTCAAAATTTCGAATAAATCCCCCCACTACAACTGGAGATATGGCGTCCGGCACCGACTCAGAATTTGGGTGGCGGACCTGGCGTGCACCCTGTTTATTAGGGTGTAAACTGAGTTTCTTATCTTTTTTGCGATCTCATACAAATATAGATTCCTGCGTTCCATTCCGGCCGATTATGATGCCCTTCGAGTATGTTGGGGTTTGGGGTCTGGGCTATGACGAAATTTTTTTTTTCCTCGAATAATCCCCCAGTCCCGAGATAAGGGGGATCTATAAAAAGGTGGTGATTTTCCATGGCCGATGTGAACACTTGACTTTTGAAGCTTGATAAATCGGCCATTCCAGGGCCGATTTTATTCATTCAACACTTAAAATGATCGAGACGACCTGTATATTCCAGTTTTCTGGTCGTATAAGTGATATCTAAACTCTGTATGCCAATAAACTTAAAGCTTAAAGTGTAAAGTGTTATAACTTTTGATTGGAAAAAGATATTGAAAAGAATTTTGGGCCAGATGAATTCTTTTAGTCTAAGCTATGCGATAGCATGTTCAGAAAAAGTTTTTGCCGTGTTCAAAAAAAGGGTCAAATCGGCATACGGAGTTTTAAACATCACTAATTCGACCGCAAAACTGAAATCTACAGGTCGCCTCGATCATTTTAAGTGTTGAATGAATAAAATCGGCCCATAAATGACCGATTTATCAATCTTCAAAAGTAAGTGTACACATCGGCCATGGAAAATGACCACCTTTCAGGGGTCTCGAATGGGGGGGGTTGGGGGGGGGGGGGTTACCCCCCCCAAACCGCCCAGCTATCTATCTATCCCGGAGGCCGCTCAGCTATCTATCTATCCCGGAGGCAAAATTTTGGGCTACTACCCCCTAAACCCCCCCCCCCCAAATCGCTCAGCTATCTACCTATCTGGAGCGATTTTTCAGAAACTATACCCCAATTTTCGCTCAAAATCGCTATTTTTCATACCTATATATAGATTTTCACCTCCAAAATCACTGGTTCATGCGTCTAACTGCCTATTTTCAGCTATTTTAAGTACTATATGCTCTTGTATACCCATTTTGAGCTATTTTACACCTACTTTTAGCGATTTTTCTCCCTTTTCTTCCTTCTATGCCCCGAAAAAGCCTATGTATCGAACCACCACAACCCCCCCCAAACCCCCCCCCCCAGAAAATTTTTCAGCTATCTATCCCTCCGGAGGAGCGATTTGCTATCTATCCAACCACTCGGAGGGTCAAAATTCAAGATACCCCTGCCACCTTTTTGTAGACCCCCCTTATCTCGGGACTGGGGGATTATTCGAGGAAACAAAATTTTTTCGTCATAGCGCAGACCCCAAACCCCAACATACTCAAAGGGCTTCAAAATCGGCCAACTTCCAACAGAATGGAACGCAGGAATCTATATGTGTATGAGATCGCAAAAAAAAATAAGAAACTTAGTCAACACCCTAATACTACCATGAAATTTCGTCGTCACCACGGAAATCACATGCGCTTATGCGATGAATGGTATTTTATTTATCAGATTAAAGCCTAGTTAGCTATGAGAATTAATTAAAGATAGGAAAAATGCTAGTTTCGTCCCATTTTGCTAGAGTAGCAACCTGAGCTAGCTAAAAAATTAGTAGTTACCCACAGCAGAATTCTTTGTTATGGTGAATGGAGCTAAGAACATAAACAAGCAACCACCTGAAGCCACTCGCTCACCCTGAAAAGTGACAAATTTCAGGTAAATCTAGAAAACATTCTTTTCTAACAAGTTACACTTCCCACCTTGTACAAAAATTTGTCACTTGAATGTCACAGGGTGCGGGACTGGCCCCAGAAGAAACATCGGTAATAGACCACATCAAAACGCAAGCCGAAGCGTGAAAAACTGCGATAATCCGGAACATTTTCCCGGCACCACAAACTGGGTCGTATCAACTTCTGAAGAGTAGTGGTCCAACTAGGGTTCAAACGGGACAGGTTTTTCGGGTCGGAACCGGGGGGGGGGGGGCAGTCCCAGACCCTGTAAAATGTCAAATACAAAAACCTAAGATTTGGATAATATAGAATAAGATTTGGATACACACGACATTTCGAAGGTCCTTTACATGAAACTTGACATTTTACAGTGTCGGCGATAGGAGTCTCGGGACCGGTACCGGAACCGCCTTAGTCCCGGCACATTACCGAACCAGCTAACGACAAAATGGTCCCCTTTGAACCCTAATTCCAATCGAACCCTTCACCTCACCTCTAGCGGACACACTTCTACCGGTGGCACCAGCGGTCGCGTTCCACTGGTGGGCACCAATTTGCTCAGAGTCGCTCATGGTGCCGTCTTGTCTGGTGCCGGCACCGGCACCGGAACCGGGTGCCCAGCTGCGCCACATGCTTCCCGTTGTGTCTGTGGTTAGGTGGCTAGGGGTTAGTTGGGGGGGGGGGTAATTGAGCAGGGGGTTATTTATGGGTGGGGTGCGTTGATTTCTGGTGGGAGTTTTTGATGGATTTTTGTGTTATTGTTGTTGTTGTTAGTTTTTTAAGCTGAAAGTAATTTTTATCCTAGCCTGGTAAATTTTACCTTTTTGAAATGCGGACAATTGATTAAAATTCGTTATTAGCAATGAACTATGAAATGTTTCAATCAGAAAGAGGGTCAAAAATCAAGGCAATGCATGTTTAAGATATACATATAAAGAGAGGGTTAACCGAAGACTAATTGTATCAAAAAGTATCAATGTCAAAGCTTTTTAGTATTTTAAAATGACGAAATTTCTCCAGCGCACTCGAAAAATACACAATAATTGACAAGAAGCAGTGGACAACTAATCGAAACGGTGTTACCGATATTCACTCGAAATGAAACAAAAAGAGCACATTAGCAGGTTTTGAGGTGTTTCAGGGGATACATTTTTAGGGCAGACTAGTGATGGATTGCCGCCATTTTAGGGCATCGCCATTTTTTAAGAGCGCCAACACCAAAAACATCGGCGTCATCATCACTAGAACTGCTAAAAACACCTCAGAACCACGAACAATAAACTCCAGCAGGCCAAAGAAAAGAAAAGAAAAAAGAAAAAAACGCACAACAATCCATCATTTCCCCGGCATCCGGTGCCTTATGCGCCCATCTGGGCGGCGGCACGGGCGGCACGCGTATTCGCTGCCGGGTCCCCGGTTGGCACGGTGCCACGGGTACCACGGGTACCCGGTTCCTTCTCAACGTTGCCACGTGAGCGATGTCGTTTTGCGCCGCGTATGTTGCAGATTGAGCCAACCATTCACTAGTTACTCGGGGCGCGGGCGTATGCCCGATCTGTTCGGCTTGAACGGCTTGCTGGTGGTGTTGCAGCTGGTGCCGGACGCGCGCTTGGTGCCCGTGTTGGGCGGGCAGCGTGCCGTAGTGGCCAAGTGCGCTGGTGCTCGCGGTCATGGCTGGGAAAATGGTGTGCGAAAAGTTTGGAGGGTTCAGCGGTTCTTGTTTTTGGGTACGGAAGTGTTATTTAGGTTACTTTTTGCGATGAGTAAATATACCCCTGCACAGAAATTGCACGCAAGCCGCAGCGGAGGACAGATTTGAGGGAAATAAAAGAGAGGGTAATTTAACTATCTAAAAATAATTGGAGTGGATGGACACATTGTTGTACATTAAAATGTTTATGACCAAAACGTATATTTAAAAATGTGTTCTAATGTAATTTAATATCTGAACGTCAATTGTTTTTGCGACACACCGACCAGCATTTTCGTCACAACAGAAAAAATTGCGCGCAATGCCTTGTCTGATTGAATCACACCTTTATCAGCGCGGGAAAACGGCCAGGTGTCATTTTAACAATACTCAAGACATTAAAGCATGTGAATGCTTAACAACAGCACTACCTAAATTCGAAAAAGCACAGTTGACAACGAAACATCCCTAGATAAAAACACCAGAGGAAACGCAGTTGTACAATTTAAAAACAAAAACAAAAATGTCTGGCAACGTTTTTGTAACTCTGGCACTGAGCCTTTTATTCGCCACGATGGCGACGGCAGGTGAGTTGAAATATTCAATTAAAAATTAATTAATGCAATATTTTTCTCCACTTAAAATTTCCAGACAAAATTCATCAGCTGCACAAAATTATACTAGCTAATTTTATCTGAAGTGCTAATAGTGCCGAGTAAAATGTACCTCCCCCAGCCCCGCGTGATAGCTAAAAATCAAATGTTACCTAGTGGTATCAAATACCTGGGATTTAAAACATATTTTTTGACGAACAAGCGCCATAATCGCCACTATTCAGTTGTCCCAAAAAATTTTCCTACAAAAAAATGCAACCATTTCAGAAATCGACAGGTTACAGCGTGTTTCCGGCGACAAGGTGATGCACCCCGACCTCAGTTCGTTTTGCACAATTTTCATTTGACTTCAGATCGCATTTTTCGTCAACATAACGTCAACTTGCATGACACGTTTGGGCCTACACACGCTAGTTGACATCGACACGAAATGTCAACTGGTTCAGTTCCCGATTCAAAGCTTGCAAACGAGTGGACGACCGACGTTCAAACGCAATCTTCGAATTAGGAACGGAACCAGTTGACATTTGGTGTCGATGTCAACTAGCGTGTGTGGGGCAATTTTCGCGCTTCCCGAGTCCGATTTTTGTAGTTTTATCTGGCAGCAAAGCTTAACTAAATTGCCGCTGCAGACACTAGTTAAATGCCAGTAAACAGAAAACTAGTAAACTCATAAATAATCTTTAAATGGATTTGAGTTTCCTGGAATTAGGTGTTCGTAAACTCAACTGTGTTCAGAGCTGATTTACGGGTTTACTACATTTTTAGAATTTCATTAATAAATCAGTGTATGCGCGACATAACGTCGGAATACTAATTTCAGATATTTATGGTAAATTCATAAATTGGGCTCAGCGATAAAAGCACAACAGTCAGACCGATCAAACTAGGCCCCAAATCCTTTAACTTCAAACCATCAAACTTTCATTAAACCCAACCCCAGTTAACTGAAACATCTCAAAACCCCACAATTGTCAACTCAAAACGCAGCCGACCACAATCGCTGCCCTTCGAATCAAGGACGTACGCAGGGGGGGGGCGGGGGGGGCGGCCGCCCCCCCCGTTCCCGGGCCGGACAGAAAAATTTGCCAGAGTTGGCACTTTTCTGAGGCGAACTTGTGGGCACTTGAAAAATTTTCTTGCGCGCAAGCGCGCAAATCCCCACCCCATTCTTTAATATGTATTTTCAGGTGTCAAATTGGATTAGAAAAGCGTCCAACAGTGCAAAAAGCGGACCTAGTACCATACATAGGTATCAATAGATACCTATATGGTAGACGTTGGCGCCAACGCCATCGCCAATACTGCCATGGCGCTGGCGCCTACAAATGGCGCCAGCGCCATGGCTCCATTCCTTCACTATAGGGCCAAATTTTAGGGGGGGGGGCGCCGCCCCCCCCGTTCGCCGGGCTCCGTATACAATCCGCCCCCCCCGCTCAAAAATCCTGCGTACGTCCCTGCTTCGAATACGCTCTACCGTTTCGTAACGAATGCGGTAGCCGCGTATGGACATTCCGGTGATGCGCAGGGAATGGCGGCTAATGTCACCAATACTGTGCTACAGGTTTGTGGATGTGGGGTGTTTGAAAATATTTATGGAACTACACACAGAGTTGGTAAAAGTACTGAACGTTTTTCAAAGTAAACGTAAACGTAAAGTATTTTATTTTTACGCACTACTGAGTACAGAAAAAGTAAAGAAATTTTTTACTTTTACGCTGCGTAAAACGTGAGTAGACGTAAATACCGGTATTTTTACTCAGGGAGGATATTTTTCGATTTTGTACCCATGAAGACATAAAAATGAGCAAAGTGAAAGCGAGAGTTGTTGCCTTCCCTACCCTGCCAACTTACATAATTGCCACAGTAATTTTTGCAGCTGTTTCAATTCGTTTGAGTGGTTTTTGCTCTTTATGCACTCGAGTTTTTTTCACAATTACTTTTTGACAATCGAATTTTTCAAAGCTGATAAAACTTTTTAATCACATTCGAGTTTACCGGAATGAGGGGCTGTCAACTAGTCTATTGATCAGTTTTCGAAGTTTCGGTGGTCAACTAGTGTGCACAATGACATTCTTTTTCCCCTGGATAGATTCTTTGGCGTGAAACGTTTTAGATAATATTCCATAAATCCCCGATGAAAAAATTCAAGCTCATGTCAAATTTGCAGTCCCCAAGAGCGCGTAAACGGAAATTAAATCCAGAAAATAACCGATGGCTAAAAACGAGCGCTATCAAAAAAGGCACTTAGGCACTTATCAAAAAAGTAAAAAAAGGCACTGTACTAAACCCTTCCAAATTTTTGCAGGCATACAGCGGCGCATGGCTGACATTAGCGAGTCAAACGGAGCCCGGAAAACACTGGTCTTACTGGGGGTCTAACCCAATTTATACGAGCAGTGCATTTTGTTTCTATGCCAGTGATTATTGGGTGGTGCAGTTGACCAGAATTGACCTGTGAATATTGTCAACTTAATGACTAACAAGGCATGCAAAGTGTCTGTGCAAATTACTTTGCATGTGCAAAATGAAATTTTGAATTTGTCACGGATCGATCGGGAAGTCAGTTACAGGACCTAGTTCCTTAAAGGATTCAAGGAATTTTTGATTTGCACAGGCACCTTGCCAACTACCTGAGGTTGTTTATTGAATTTAAATATCTTAATCTCTTTTCTTTGGCGCAGATATGTAAAAACATGCAGTTGTTTCTATGATAGATTTTTTTAAATCTGTCGTCGCTTTAGCTTAACATTCAAAAGATATGCCAAGTTTTTCTACCTTTTTCCTGATTGTAACATTTAGTCAATTTAAGTTAGTGTTTGCCAAATCCTTCTTTCCTACTATGCAACAAAGGGAATTCACACAGCAAAACCAATAAAAACAGAGGCTCCGCCCACATGAGGAACAAATGTTACCCCACAAAAAGACACGTTTAATCTAATCTACAGAAACACACTTTTCACACCACTGCAAAACGACACTGCAACCAATAATTTCATCGTATTTATCTAAATATCGACTTTTATGCTATTTTTTTATAAACTAGATGGTGATGGTTGATAGGGTTCGGGAAATTATAAAACACAGTTTCAAACATTTTGTTGTCCCATCAACAACACGTTCATTATTCTCAAAATAAAAATACAATAAATTTGTAATGAAAAAACAACAACAAAACCCAAAAACCGTCAACTCACGATCGTGGCCAGCCACGTTGACTACGCCTTGCCTTTGCACATTATTTGGCTGTCTGCCAAGAGTGCCATAGCCGCTGTATTCACTGGCAGCTGTCTGATGCTTGGGGCTGCACGGCACGTCGCTCGCGTAATCACCCTGAGTTGAGTTGACTGGAGTATACGATATTTATATTGGCCCTACACATACTAGTTGACAATGTCAATTGGGTGTCAACTGGGCAGACTGGCTTCAATTCAGATATTGTAGGGTCGCCGAGCTATGTTCACATGCACGAACTACTATCAATTCCTTTCGACCTTGCGACAAGTGTACTTGAAAGTTACTGTCTTATCACATCACCGTAATGTGGTGATGTGATAAGTAAGTAACTTTCAAGTACATCAATGTGTAAATATTATTGTCCTAAAAATTCATAAAAAAATTTATGACCCGGCTGAACTGAACCCGTAATAGTTATGTTTACAAGATAATATTATAAGTTGAGATGGGATAAATCTATACATAATACAAGTTCGATATTCGATACGATATGATATGACTTCGATGTTATGTCGATAAAATAAATATATTTGGTGCCACACTGGTTCGCCAGTGTGGTATTTTAAATTAGGTGGAGTTAAAAGTATGCAGTTAAATTTACACTTCAAATTAAGTACTCAACGAAGCGTAAATTGAAAAGTGAAAAGTGAAATGACAAGTTAAAAGTGTACTTCCCTTTTAATTTGCCATTTTACTTCTCACCTCTAAACCTACTTTTCTTAAAACCCTTTACTTCCCACCACTAAATAGTTTTTCACTTCTCCCCTTCCATCATTACCCCCCGTTCCACCCCCCCCCCCACGCAATTTTACCTTGGAACTGTCCACATCGCTATCGGCTCCGCCCACCGCGCGTACAGCCGCGGCACCCATTGGAAACAAAAAGTCATCGTCTGTTAAATCGGCCGGCCGTCGTTCCGCCATCCACACGCGTCGTTCCTGTGTTTATTTTTGTTTGTTGATGTATACTAGAGCGACATTACACCTTGCAATGAAATCTACCATATCACGTCTGAATAAAAAAAACATTACCTAAATATTTCCCATCAGATTTATCATATTGCTTCTATACTCGGCAGACACGATACTCTACAAACAGATAGGAGTTATGTCTTCGGCTGGCAGACGGCCAGCCGAGAACTTATGGAAGGCGTGATGACGACGAAGTGATGACGTCATGAAGCCGACGTGATGGCGAGAGATGAAGATGGCGACGAAAGTGATCACGTCATGATGGAGTGTTTCCTCCGGAAAAATGTACGGCATAATGTCATCCGAGTATACTTTAGGTGAATTTGGTGCCGTTTTTCACGTGACCTTATTCATCAAAATATGCTATCATTCATTGTATAGCGATCCGTCTGTTCAGTTTATGCGCACGCACTGAACAACAAACAGAAAAACTACCGTATACCTGCAAATGTGAGACCAAATCCATCAAAGCCTCGAACCACCTATCCTCCTTCGTAGCGTCCAAAGTGGCCGTAAATAAATGTTGATAATGCTTCTGAATCTTAGTTCCCTGTTCCAGTAATTTTTTAGTTGACATTGGCAACTTGCCAGGCAAGCCGCGAGATTGTCGTAATTCACGCAATCGCGATCTCGATTCCACACCGACATAAATTACTACCGGACAATATTGAGCATATTGGAGTTTTTCGACGGATGCTGGAGTCACGTCCAAAATGCAGTGCTTGTTTTTGTTCATCACCTGCGGGGGATATTTTATTGTGAGGGTATTATTTGAACAGTTTATTGAATGTTACGGTAGGATACATAAGTTAAGACATTGATAAAGCAATTACCGTATTTCCTCGAAATACCCCCCCCCCCCCCGTTTAACCCCCCTCAAAATTTCCACTCTTAAAAAGAAACTCCCCGGGGGGGGGGGGTAATTCAAGGAAATACGGTATATATGTAGATATATCAATTGCTCAAACGAACCTCCTTAATCCCGGACAGTCTCACAATTCCCGAATTGAGACCACAATTTCCACTATTCGCATTTCCATTCGTATCGATATTGCCCTGATTTTCCGCCTGTGGCGATGCGAATCTCAGCGGAAAATCGCGCAGTAATAAATCTCGAGCCACGTCTGCGAGCGGCCCGAATAGAACCACGGGACGCAAAAAGCCGGGGTGTTTCAATCTGAAAAAGTTGGTTGTTTTAGTTAAATTAGCATTGATTTAACATTGATCATTGGTGCATTGAACTGGGAATGTTTGTATTTTCAAAGTTTTGAAAAAAAATTTTAATCGAACTTAATGTGTTGCACTTTGCACTAAAAAAGTTCACTTTTCCACATTTTATGCGGATGAACATTTACAATTGATAATTATCCAACATATTTTAGTCTTCAAACTTTTTAAAAAAATGAGATCACAAACATCCACTCCAAAAAAACCCCGAACACAATCCCAAAACTACCGTAACCCAACGAATAAACCGACCACAACCCCAAAACTACCATAACCCACCGAATAAACCCCCAAAACTCACCTAACTCTCTCATAAGCGGGAAATGTCACACTCCCACTAGCAAACACAACTTCATCCCAATGTCCTTTCGTGAGCGATTTGGACCGCCTCGAAGCAGCGCCGGATAAGTTTATGCGGCGGCGGAAAAATCCCCCTCCCGTTTGACGCCCATTCAATTTGTTCGCGTCATCGTCTTGGGGTCGGGAGCCCCTCTGCTGTTCCGCCAATGTGTTGGCGCTGCGAGTAGTTGGAAAGGTGCCAGCTTTGAAGGTGGTAAGTGGCGCGAAAAGTGGTAGGTTTTATTTTGTAACGTCAAGTGGTTGTAAAGTTTTGTCAAGTGGTAAGTCAAGTAACGAGTAAACTGATAAGTGAGAAATGATGTTTTGAATTCAAATAATTGTCTTGACTTGCCACTCACCATTTATTTTTCTTGTGCACTGGCCGTTTTGGCCTCTGAGTTCCCAATTCCCGAAAATGTTATATTTGCAAACTTTTCTTTTGTTAAAAAAGTTGTGTCATGAATTCACTTCCAACTCTCCCATGATGTAAGATATGTATGTATGTGATGAAAGATATTTTTATCATTGCTTCAACGTTCAAATGGGATATGGTATTCTAGATAATAAGTATAATTTCAGTACAAAGTGATTGTAGTACAACAAAAACCCTACCATAACCCTCAACATACAACGTCACTAACAACACAAAAAAATCACCCCCAAACCCACCGTTGCATATTAGGTATGACCCCCCTATTCATCTGAGCCAAACTATTGGCACCCCCATGTTGTCCGCCACTGGTAGGGGGACTCTGGGCCCCCGGGGGTGCTGTCAACTTGACAGCGTGCCAAGCGCCCACTGCACCCCCGTGTAAAGTGTCGGTCACTTGAAAAATGTCGCCGCGTTTGAATGTCAATTCGCCTTGGCGATCGGGCTTGTCGCAGTCGAAGTGCGTTCTGAGGGGGTTGTTATTTGAGGGTGATGTTATTTTACAGTTCCTTGTCAGTTTGGATTTTTTGGATCATTCTGTGTGTTTTTTTATTAAGTCGATGAAATTCAAAAGGGAACGGAACATTACAGGTTTCGTGTAAATGTTATCGTGTTTGGGGCATATTTTGAAAATTATCGAATCCAGCAATAAAATTTCGATACCACCCCAGGAAAGATAAAAACGTTCACTTGTTTTTTTAAAATTTTCTAATTAAAAACATCTTCAAAGTCAAACCTGATATAAAAATTGTCGCCCAATCCCTGATTGCGCAGTCTATCAAATTCATCTTTGCGATATTGCAAAGTCAATTCAACACTATCTTTGATTGACAACAAATGCATGACCGCTTCCTCCCGGGTCACGTTTGTCAAATCCAAGGCGTTTATCTGGGTCAATTGAATGAAAATAATGATTACATATTTAAAATTGCGACCCCAAAATGAGCTACATATCGATCTATTTTAAGGCGAGAAATTTAAAGCCAATTCATCCCACACCCAAATTGTCTAGCTATTTATCAAAATATTCATGTGGAGGCAATTTCCAGTCAACCTGACACCTAGAAAAAAATCTTGGCAACCATCCAACACTATAATTTTACCTCACCCTTAGCCAAAATTACATTCAAAAATGCCCAAAAATTCTAAAACAGAAAAAAACTCACTTTCAAAATCTTGTCGCCCGGCCTGACTCCCTTGATTTGGGCGGGGCTATTTGGCTGTACAGCAGAAACGAAAATGCCCACTTCGTTGCCGCCGATCACGCGCACGCCCACGCTCCCGGCTTCCTGTAAGTTTTTTTGGATGAAAGTGTTTTTTTTAGAATTTTTTTTCAAATTTAAAATTGAGTGATTTTTTTAGGACAATTTTTGAGGTGGAGAAAAGTTGTCAGGTACATTTGGATGTTTGGATGGCTACTACAACTGTTTCTGGAAAAACTGGTTTATGTGCCCTGTAAAGTGACAACTTTACGTCAAGTTTCAAGACTCCCAATAACATATTTATATGGGGAGTGTGAATCTTAGCTCTTCATTAAATCACAACTGGTGTTTCTCACAACACTGTAAATAACAGTGATTTATCAGAATCTCGTCACTTAAAAACTTGCATAACTTGCACACTAGGGCCAGTCCCGCACCCTGTAAAGTGTAAAATACAGTGTCAACTGTAAAATGTCAAATTTCAGATCAAACCTTCTCTCTTTTATTCTAATTGACATTTTTCCGACATTTGACACTTTACTTTACACTTTACAGGGTGCGGGACTTCTCTTCCCCTGACGCGACATTCAAGTAACGACACCACTCTACACAAATAAACCTCCCCACCTTAGTAAAGACGACACTTCTAGTTTCAACAGCGTGGGGTCTTGGCGGTCTGCCAGCGACCATTGGAGAAGTGGCATAGGGCAAATTTGAAGATTCCCCGCCGGTGCTGTAGTCATTTGCTTGGCTCTGAGGTTGGCTTTGAGGTGATGTAGGGCGGCCTTGTAGGGTGCCTGGAGGGTTGTGGGGAGGTTTAGTATGGGTTTTGTGGGGTCTCGGAATGGTGGGGAGTTCAGTATGATTTGTCGATAATAGTGATCAATTTGAGGATTTTTTTGCAATAAATATGTACTGAACATATTTGTCGCCGACAAAATAGTTTGATCAAAAATCTTCAAAAGTTAATACAAGTGAGTGAATACAAGATGCACAATTGTGACAGCATTCAAAAAAAATCTCGTGACATTTGCATTTTTGAAAATCTAAACATAATTTATTTACCATTTCGACTGGAAGGACCAGTTTGCGCAACATAGGCATCGCCAAAAGACTCATGCTTTAAAAACAAATCATATTTACAAAAATATCAAGAAAAACACCGCCCACTCACCGTAACCCCTGGGCGGGACATAACTCCCATAATCATCATTATACGCCCCCTCTCTATTACTACTAGCCGTCCTGGCCCTGGGAGCATAACTCCCCCCATTTCCCTGCGCCGGCGCGGGGGACCGTCCACCATTACTGCCCCCTCCGTACGAGTGTCTCTGCCCAGTAATAACCCCACTAGTGCCCGGCTGCTGGCCGTAGTCACTCGTTACCATTCTGCCCCTTTGGGCCGGAATTTGTCCGTGCGCTTGAATTAGGCTGGGCGAGTCCCTGGGGCTGCCCCTGGGGGTGGCGCCGGTCCCGTCTGTGGGGGGTCCTGGTGCAGCGGTGCTGGCGCCGGGGGCGCCCACTACTGAGCCCAGACGCTCGTAGAGGGTCGTTTGGGAACCCCATCTGGGTGGGGGGGGGGTGTTAGGGTTTTCATGATTTCGTTTTAATCGCCTAATTATATGGTGTCTGCGAAAGGGATGGCACCCATATTTTATCACTCACAGCTCAGGCGATCTTGGGCAAAAATTTGAACAACTTCAAGTTCGTTTTTTAAACTTTTTTTTAGAATCGCACGACTTGAAAGAAATTAATTCCTTTAATTTATTAATTTTTTATTAATGAAGTCCTAATCCATTTTATACAAAAACAAACTGCATAAAAAATATGAAAAAACCTGGCAGCAGTTCCTCTGACCACATCTCTCTCAATGACCAGTGACAATCTTTCTCTCGACTTTTCCAGCATTTTTTGCGCCTCGGCAAAACTCATGGCTTCGCAATTTTGTCCATTTATAACTTTGACAGTGTCCCCTTCTTTTAGACCCGGTTCTTTGTCAGCTAATTTTGGATTTGTGATGTGTTTGATGTAATATTTGCAGCCGAGAATAATGCCGAATGCTGAAAAACGTGGAAAATGTCTTGAAAATAATCAAATTATGGCACCCGGAGTTGCCAAAAAGCACAGTTGTAAAATATTGTCAACTAATCTTAAGTCAACTATCAAATGGCGTCGATGATGCAACTATAAAATGATTTTTTTTTAAACGACTAAAAAAGTGCAATGCGGAAAAACCTGTGGTCAATGCCGCAAGTAGAGAATTAGAATATATTTTTTAAACGTTGTTAGTGAGATGTAAAAAGTGAAAAGAAAACTGACAAATTTAATTTTGTTCAACTTCTTAAATCTCACTAAAAAATGGGTTTTTTTCGCATCGCCACTTCCGGAATAAGAACCAGCATGGCACGTCTACAAAAAAACCCCTGGCAACGTCTGTCAACTCCCACCAGTCAACTCAACTTTCAAAACTCAATTTTCCCCAAAAACTCAAAAACTCACAATCCTTCCTCTTAGACTTTGTCAACGTAAACTTCATAGTTCTCTGTTCAAATTCAACCGCGGGCATGGGCGCCCTCCTTTTAATGACCATGTTTAATTGATCGGAATCTCGCATAATCTGCACTGCCGATGCGTAATCAGCGTTTTCTAGATTCACACCATTCGCTGATACTATGCGATCGTTGATTCTGAGGGGGGTTGAGGGGGTTGGGGGTTGCTAAAAAATAAATACCCGGTGGACCGCAAAGTATTTGCAGAATCCTACCATAGTTTAATGAATAAAATTTTGTGATAAATTTCGTATTTAATTGATTATTCCATAGTAAAAACGAAATATTATGATGAAAAACTTTAATTTTTGTTCATTATTCAGAAGGGTAAGTAGGTTACCATACTAAGTGTGATGTCCGCCGAATATACCAGAGGTTTATTTGTATCCTGGAGGCACTCCTTAACCCTGTAAAATGTCAAGTGCCATGCAAAGTATCAAAAGACATGTAAAATGACCCTGAAAATGGCGAAAAAGATTACTGGAAGTTTCACATTTGTTTAGAGCCATGACATTTTACAGGGTCTGAGAGTGGCACCAGGTGAATTGTAATTGAATTTGAGCTTAATACATTATATACTGGAATACACATGTATCGGATGAAATTTCCTTCGCGAACGCTTTATGGTGGATTACATAATGCGGAAAAAATACACGCTGTCCAAATAAGCCTATGAATTTCTACAGAAACGAAACAGTCGTGCACGATTTTCGCTGTACCACATGTAAAGATTCTTAAAAAAGATTCACCAAATTAATGAAAATTAATTTACACTATGGATAAATCAGGTGAAAATCGGGCACCCTACGTAAAATATGAAGTACAATAGTAGGCTAGTAAAATAAAAGTGGCATATGAAGGAAGTGTTTACATGGCATTTGACACTTTACATGTATGTTTGTCAATTGACATTTGACAGGGCATTTTAAACTTGACAATTGATTCGGTTCGGAAATCGGAAATGGATTTTGGTAAACAAAACAAACGTTGTTCTTCAAAAGGGGTTGTCGAAAAAGTTTTTACATCCCTAGTAGCACTGTCAACTCACGCCGAGATAATCAATTGCCAGTCAAACACAGTGTAATTCCAAGTTCACAAATTACCAACATTCCAGCCAAACTCAAAGCCAACAATTCACAACTCCCACAAACAGCCCCCCATTCAACTTGAAACATAGTGGAATCGATCACTTCTCATCTCAGATCAAACCAGTGCAATAACAACAGCAGTTTTAGGTTGCATTATTATTCACACCAAAGGCAGAGCACCGCAAAATAAATAGCATTTATAGCAATGCCGTTTTGCATTTGCAATATGCAGATATGTAAATACAAATGGGGATTTTGTATCCATTCTTTGATGCGAACTAATTGGCGCCTGCCAGGTGGTGCCACTTCCACATACTGTAAAATGTCAAATGCCATGCAAAGTGTCAAAAGTCATGTAAAATGCCCTGTAAAAATGTCAAACGTCACTTGACAATTTACAGGATCCCCCAGATGCCTGAAATTTGAGGTTCGCTGACGCATATCATTTCTATTCTGGCGATAATCAACGAGAAATTGTATTTCAATGATTCAAAACAAAAGTGCAAAATCAGTTTTGCATTTGCAAATGTTTACACTCGCATATTCACTACACACCTAACTCCCCACGAAAGCATTCACCACATAAATACACTCGCACTTAAATATTCACAACCCCAGACCGCAAAATGGGCGAGAAAACAGGGGGAACGGCTTAAAATCAGGGAGCCTTTTAGCTTCAAACTGCTAAACTGTAGGGCTGTTGGCAGCCGGGAAACGATGTGCGCCATTTCCATGCTTCACGTATTTTAGCGTGGAACAGACAGCCGGGGTGCATGGCGCATTTCTCAAGGGCACATGAGCACAGAGCAAATGTGTGAATTGACACCGCTTTTGGGGCTTCATGCTTGAGTTGCGACGCGAATTGTCTAGTTTAGGTGTGAAATGCGACGGTTTTTGCTCTTTCTGGTAAGTAATTATAATTGCTCATCGTAAAATAGGGCCCACACACGCTAGTTGACATCGACACCAAATGTCAACTGGTGCCGATTCCGATTCAAAGCTTGCTGACGAGCCGATGAACGACGTTCAAACGCAAGTTTTGAATTGGGAACGGAACCAGTTGACATTTGGTGTCCATGTCAACTAGATTGTGTGGGGCCATAGTGACGACGGAACAGAATCGATAGTCGCATCTAAAAAACAATCGCATGCACACGCAAAAATGCAACCCAAAATAGCAATTACGCACAAAATTAGGGTTGAAATTTGACACTAGCCATCGCACCCTTCGGCCCGCTCTACAATGCGCACGCGCAGCGCACTGCAAATGACACCATGGCTGCGGCTGAAAGCAGTGCCGTGCATTTTGAGGTAGTGCATGGCACTGCATTGACGCGCGCCTCTGAATGTGATGTCATCCATTTGCACATGGAGATGTCTATTGGGCCATGTGCACTTTGAGTATGAGATGGTTTTTAGATTTTGGATTTTTTTAGTGGGGGTGGGTTGATTATTAAATACATAAATAACTATGTGTTTATTTTTTGGGTGTGATCAAATAATTCACGTAGGAAAGCATCTGAGATTTGAATAATGTCAGTTAATTGTATCATATTTATTTATGAATTTTATGCAAGTCTGCTGGCGCAATTTCACAGACCTAAAAAGAACGCTGTAGAAAACGTTCCAAAAATGTCATAAACGTTTTATTAGCGGGCACAAGTTTTCAGTTTTCACTTTCTGGTCACCGCAATGGCCCCACACACGCTAGTTGACGCCAAAATTAGCGTCAACTCAGAGTCAACTGGTCAAAAATTCAATTGACTCTGAGCCATTTACAATATGTATCCAAAAAATCCCCTTCTTTCACTCTACATCAATCGACTTCTCAATATTTCTTAATCAACACAGGTAAAAAATTAAAAATAGTTATACTTAAAACAGTTGACTCTGAGTTGACTCAATCGACTTCTAAAAAGTAGCGTCAACCACCGTGTGGAGCGCCAATGAACCGCAGCAATAAAATGCACCAATAAAGTGAAAGAGCATTGAAATAAAAGCTACAAAATTGTTTATAAAACAGCCATTCAAGCCTCAAAATTGTATGTAGGCAGATTCTAGAAATCAACAGAATTCTCCACTTGTACAAGGCAGCTAATAAGTTAAACAGCTCTGAAATAGCACAAGCATGTGAATAAGTCAAATTTACATCTTGATGTAATCTGCAACCTTTTTGTAGTCTACATTTTTATACAGAAACATGTTTTATATTTAAAGAACATTAACTAATAAGGGAATTTGGTGTTTTTAGAGATCGCAAAATTTAGTATCCTGAAAAGTCCTGAAAAATCATCTAGTTGGGTCTACCAAAGGTAAATCTTTTTGATTATAATTTTCATGTTTGCTTTGAAATGATTAATTATTTCCTGGCACATAAACAGTGAACCCAAACTCCAGACATAACTGGACAACAAAAATTTTTTTAAGCCAAAAGGTTGCGAAATGCACCAGTCACACAATCATACACACAAATTCCTTCAAGCATAACACAAGGGCGTCAGTATGCGAGCACATGTAAAATACACGTGTATTTACATATATATAAATGCATACATATGGCACACGTTGTGAGCTTACTAAGCGCAAATGGTGAACAAGTTTGCCACAAGCCTCATTTGCTAACATTCACTGCAAATGTTGAGTGATGGTGAAATAATGTAAAATCACTGGAAATTTCGAAATTGAAAATTCCACATAGACCGAGAAAGTGAGATCACATCTGTGATTTGAGGCAGTGATTTTATACCATACAAAATAGACAATAGAACAAATCGAAATGATTCATGCACATTGTACGAAATCAGAATGGATAAAATAAATCGGTTTAAAAATCCGCAAAAATCCGCGTGCACAGTGAATAGACTGTTTAAACAAAAACATTAATTTATGAAAGAGTAGACCATCTATAGAGCAAAATAAAAAATTTCCATACAGCAGAAAAATGAGATTTTCGATTCTCATATTCTAGCGTGCATACATTAGTTGAAACGTTTTACGTTGAAACACATTTCAAATTCTAATTTACCCAAAAGTAAATGGTCCTCAAAAATAATCAACTCCAAAACCGTACCACTGACTAACCCATTTCCATTTAATTCACAAAAGCGAAGTCACTTAACATACGCTCATTTCAATTACACTTAAAGTGCATTTAACACACGCACTGCACTGCGTACGGGCGAAATTGCGGTGCAACGCATTTGAAATGAATAGAAAATCAGAATAGGGCCAAAAACGGGAGCCATTTAACTGTCGCAGCGATCGGATGGGGCGCATTTTGAGGTTTTAGGAGCCTTTTTATTGGCAGATAAACCCCGGCGGCGTCTCATTTTGGTTATGCGGATGAAAATTTACAAAAAAAATTATCAGAAAAAGATATTCAGATGTGAAAAAATCTTCCAACGAACTTTAAAAAAATCATTTTCTTGAAAGCAGTCACAATTTTTCATTCACTCCTTTAAAAGCCGAGTCTAATTTTTCCACCAGTGACAAAGAAATTATCCATTTATTTAGTTCGAAGCACACGCAAAGTGCAGCGCAGCGCAATTGACACAACGTATGAGAATTGTAATCGCTTTTGGCTGCGACTTTTTCAACCTTCTGTATTCAGTCTGATAAAAGTGACGGAACAAAAAAAATTACAGAATAATTGTTCGATATTTATTCAGCGATTCATGTTGAAGTGGAATAGTAAAGTGAAAAAATGTAAGCCTGGGAATTATTAACAGAAAAGTTTATACTAGCGGAACCTTTCAATGTGGGAATTTTTACGCTGCCCGATCCATTATGGTAGCTAATAATCACAAAAATGTTAGATAAATTCACATCCGACAGGCACACTAACACAAAAAAAATTCAGCCAAGTGACGCACTTCTTACCCACACCAGGTCCCAAATTTAATTTAACGTAAGGCGTCCAGCAAGCGCTAAAATTATGCCCACACATAAAAAGCATAAATGCAGTGATTTCTGCGCATAATTTCCGCGCCTACCTGAGCCCCGCATTATACATACTTGAACGAGGCCCCTGGCGCCAGACCCAGACCCTGTAAAAAGTCCTGCAAAGTGTCAAAAGTTATGTAAAGTTCTCTGTAAAATGTGAAATGCCATTTTGTAGGGCTCAGGGGTCTCCTAGGGGGGGGGCTGGGGGGGGGGGCTGCCCCCCCCCCCCAAATCCGCCAGCTATCTATCTACCCTGGAGGCCGCTCAGCTATCTATCTATCCCGAGGCAAATATTTTGCCTACTACCCCCAAAGACCCCCCCCCCCCCCAAATCGCTCAGCTATCTATCTATCTGGAGTGGTTTTTGAGAAATTTTGCCCCAATTTTCGCTCAAAATCACTAATTTTTGCACCTTTTTATAGTTTTTCACCTTCAAAATCGTGCTCTCCGGCTATATGCATGGTTATATGCCTGTTTTTAGCCATTATAAACCTACTTTTGGCCACTTTTAACTGATAATTAGCGATTTTTCCCCCTTTCGGCCTTCTATGCCTATATATTTTGCCCCCGCGAGCCCCCCCCCAGAAAATTTTTTCAGCTATCTATCCCTCCGGAGGAGCGATTTGCCATCTATCCAGCCCCCGCGAGGGCCAAAATCCTGGAGACCCCTGGTAGGGCTTTTGACACTTTGCATGACATTTTACATTCTACAGGGCCTTTGACATTACTTTTGACACTTTGCATGAAATTTGACATTTTCCAAAGCCTGGGACTGCCCCCTGAGCACCTCAAGAAAAGCAAGAAAAACAATGGGCGCACATCAATCGAGCAACCTGAAGCATTTGCTTCATTGAGCCGACAAAACACAAGCCGCCCACCGGCGGAACACCAGAAAGCGAGACTGCACTAATAAAAGAACTGCCAGTGGGGCAGCCCGCGAAATGCTGAGACGTTGCAAGCATGGGGGGTGGCTCAATGTGAAATGACGTGTTTTTTTGTTGTTTTTTGGATGAATTTGGACGTAGTGTGATGAGAAGTGTGGCATTTGTAGTGTGGCATTTTGGCAAAATTGTAGCATTTCAATCCACTAGTAGAGAAGTGGGAGAAATCCGCAAATTTAAGATATCATATTTTTCTAATAGAACAGTGTTGTTCTATTTTTTTCTCAACTTTTTTACCTGCCATTCTATTGGAGGTGCCGTTCAATTGGAGGCTTACATTCAATTGTTTTCACAACCATTTAGTAGTCTATTTAGCAAACTATTTTACAGCATTTTTTTATCAGAAAAATACACATTTTTCTATTCCTGCCGTTCTATTGGAGGTGTCATACTATTGCAGGTATGCCATTCTATTAGAAGAAATATGGTACCTATAAAGAAAAATGCTTGGTCCCAATTGAGCTTAACTTCAGTTTAGCACAACAATATTTGTTTACATTAAAATATTTACTGCCAAATCTGCAATATTTATCGAACAATACATGTATTTACAGCATGGGCTAGAGATTTACAAAATAACTTCTAGTTGTCCGATCCCAACAATAAAAAACTCAAATTCAATCCAGACGCATCATTCAAAAAATAGAATCACATCCAGAAATCACATCCAAAAACACAACCCTCAACCAAAAAAACACCGCAATTTCTGACCCACCCCGTACCAAAAGTGTTCGCACCCCCGTGCACCGAGGCAATCAGAATCGTAAAAATGGGGGCCCGCCAATGCGATGACAGGCGCCCTTGAAAAATGGCTTTTCCTTTACTCACAGGCATATGGTCAATTCCACCTCGCAAGGCCGCGCCGAGGGGCCAAACTAGGCCACTGAGCGGTCATTTGCAGATAAAACGCGCTCCCATTTAGACTCGGGGGTGTTCTTTAAGCTCGCGTACCCGCACGCGGTAAAAGCGCACGCCAGTGACAATTCCGGACCCTGTAAAATGTCATGTCACTTGTCATGTAAAGTGACAAAATGCATGTAAAATGGCAAACGATCGTTACATGACTTTACACTTACATGGAATTTATATGACTTCTAACAATTTACATGCCTTTTAACAATTTGCATTACATCTGCCATTTTAGGGGCATTTTCCATGGCTTTTGACATCTTGCATGACATGACATTTTACATGACTTTTGACACATTGCAATAGATTTGACATCTTACAGGGAATTTAACAGGACCTTTGACAATTTGCATGACACGTGCCATTTCACATAGCATTTTACATGACTTTTGACACTTTGCATGACATTTCAAATTTTACAGTGTATTCTACAGAACCTTTAACAGTTCACATCACACTTGTCATTTTCCACAACATTTTACATGACATTTCACAGTGTCCGGGACTGTCCTTAGGGCACCGCCAGTCCCACGAACACCAAGAAAGCTCGAGTCAACATGGGGGCAGCAAGTGGAACGGAAACACGGCGCAAACGGAACTTCCATACACAGATTACGTACAGATCAGGTTTGTTTTATTCGCCCCACATGCAGTGCATGGAAAATGCAGTGCCCTGCTTTTTGCATGGGACAGTATATAAATAAGTGAAAATGGCCATGATGTTTGAGAACTGGAAATAGCTTCGATTCAAAACTAATTATGACGTCATTAAAAGGCAATAAATGGCACACGCTTCACACCTGGGTCGCTCGCTCACACCAGTATTGAATTGCTGTGCGGCACCCGAACAAATCACGCGCAGATGTATGTATACACACAATGGATGCAGCGCAGTGACCGGGTGTATATATCTGGGGCCAATTCCTTGACTGTCAAGTGACTGTCAAGTGTCAACCAAGAATTGGTCGCACAATTTTCGGTCTATATTTCACACGCAATTTGTGACTTATCGCGAAACTTGACACTTGACACTTGACACTTCCCTATTCACTTGACACACTCAGGAATTAGGACCTTCACCCCTCCCAACCGCCTTATCAGAAAGCATTCGCATTATCACATGCATATGCATGCGACTCGAACGGACGTGGAGACTCTGAAATCTGCGCGCAAACTGATGCATGATGCATTTCGGGGCCGCGTCCCGATTCGAGGCTCTCTCCAGGGAAGGGGATATGACATGTCATGTGCTATCAGCCCAGTTGAATGTATTGCATCAAGGTCACTAGTTCCATGCTGCAGCTTTGCGAGCAGAAGAGTGTTAGCTGGCGGCTGAATGTGCACATTTTTAGGGAATCTTTTGGCTTATGCATAAATTTGACTGAGGAAGGTAAAGCGATTTGAAAAGAGACCTGCGGAACACGGCCACTATTCAAGACATGTTTAAAAAATGCTTTTGTATAGTTTTTAAAGACGCCACTCTCCCGCGTAACTTAACAGCAAAAAAAGCACTGTCAAAGTCAGCTATGTAGCTATGCAGTTTCTTTTCCCACGCGACTACGCATTCATGCATTATTTCAGTGTTCAAACCTCTATGGTTCGCAATTCAGGCAAATAATGCGATGAAAAATCTCTTATCTTTCGAAAGACAAATTGAATCCATCAAAATTCACATTCCCAAAGAAATCACATTTCAATCCAAAAATCTAAAACAAGAAACCAAACCCACAAACCCCCCACCCCCACCCAAAACCAACAGCAAATGTCCCCAGGCGGGTCCGTGTCTGAGCACGTCGCTGACCACAATGGAGGGGTCGCCCGACTTGAAGTGGGGGTTGTCCCGGCCCCCGGACACGGCGATGCCGAAACCGTAGCTGGGGACCTGCGGGGGGTGAATTGAGGCTTTAGAGGGGGGTGAATAGGGGTGGTAAAAACGGTTTGAAAAGCGACGTTTTCAAAAAGTTTTTTTTAAACTTCTAAATATGGTTCAACATATTCAGGTACATCAGACAACTGGCAATACTTTGTGACAATTGTACACACAGTTATATTTATAACCACAAAATGGCTGTGGAGCTAAGAGATAGCTTTATAGGTGGTGGCCAAATTATGGCTGTTAAAAAGGTTTTTTTTGGATCTCTACTTCTCACACTTACAACTTGAATATTTTCCTGTCACTTATAATTTGTCTTCACATTTGACAAGTTGTGGAATTGGCACCTGGTACCCCTGCGGCTATGTCACACCTTATTCACAGAATATCGGATCATATTCTAATAAAATTATCACTAACTCGATTTATAGTGACGTTGAGAAATTCCCAGGAGGTACGTTCGTCGCTCTGAAAGTGGATTTGCAATTGTATGAATAGTAGTTTGATTGTGTATATTTCTAATTGTATTTTCTATTATCATATTTATTTCAATATTTTACGCTAAATATATTTACATGCTTCAATTTTACAGGGTAGGGTGATTGCTTTTACACTTTTAGTACATATTTTACACAGAGAGAAGTGCTTTTGATTTTGTAGAAGTTACTTTCGAATTATGGACGAGACAAAGTAGGAATGAATGTATGCGAAAGGAAATGAGGTAAAATAAACATTGTGGTTTAGAAAAAAATGATTCTTTCGATTTTATAGATATTTAAATAGATAAAATGAGATGGAAAAAATGGAAAATAGTTATGAAGCGTCATGTGACATGATAAGAAATGCCTATTCCCATCATAAGTATGCATAAAAACTTGACACAAGTAATCCCCTGAGTAACAAGCAGAAACAAAAGCTACCTACACCCACTCGAATCACTTGGATGGAAAAAGTTGACAAAAACTTATGTTCATCAAACAAAAAAAATGTGACAACTGTCCCCAAGATTTTGAGTTACCTTGTTGAGATAAACAAAAAGGTTCAGATCTGTGGGAACGTCAATTGCTGTGAAAATCTGAATGTTCCAGCTTAAAGCAGGGAGGGTGAGTTCTTTTTATACATTTTGTGAAAGTACGTAGAAGCTGCCGTTTTCTGGCAGTTGATCTGAAATGGTCATAAAAAAAATCACAAAAAGCTTCCGAGACAAATTGTCTGAAAACAGATAATTAAATCCATTACCGTATATTAATTAATAGCCATCCCCGGATAAGCATCGCTGTCAGAAAATGTGGGAAAAATATGCTCCCCCAGAAAAACTTATCAATCGGACAGACATTAATTAGTCCGGGATTCACAGAGCGTGAAAATAAAACAAGTAAATGCGTTTTAATGAAAGTGCATTCCAGCAGAGTTGTTAAAAGTACCGAACTTTTTTCAAAGTATGCGTATGCGTTAAGTATTTTGTTTTTACTCACCCCCCCCCCCAAATACAGAAAGGGTAAAGTAAAAAGTATTCATATTTACTCTCGAGTAAAGAGTAAAATACTTTTTTCTCAGAAAAGCGTAGAAGCATATAAAATTATTTTTACTTTCTGGAAAAAGCATAATGAATGTTTACGCTGCACAACAAAAAGGTGTTTTATTTCTATTAATAAGTATTCATCATGAACAGCAGGGGTCTCGAATGGCAAAAATAATCTTTCTGTACCCGCAAAAATTACTCTATTGTACCCGAGTACTCTCAAAAAGTAAGCGTACAGGCGAGTACACATACTTTTCAGATATTTACTCGGTACTCGAGTATGCGTACTTTTTGAGTAAAAGTAAACACGCATTAACAGCAGTGTATTCCAGACGTTTTTAACAATGCCACTGTCAAAATCACCTGCCAAAAACGTAACTTGGGGACTTATGCAAGATTAAAGTGCCGCGAAAAAACACAGTGACTAAGTCTAAAGTGTCCAAAAATTCAATTTTCCATCAATGTCAAAAATGACGCAGCGCAGCGGCCGCTCAGCCCATCACATCTCAAAGAAACTGAAATTAAGGCAGCTAAATATTCGAAAAGGCACTCATTCAGTTACACGTTTTCCACTTAATGAAAGTGTGGCGAAAAGAAAATGTGCCGCCAACTGCGCTATCCGATCACCCGAAACTATTTTCGCATCTTATCTAAATGGAAATTTTGTAGAAAATTTGTGAATATGAGACGTTTGGAGAACTGGGCGGCGACGTTTTTCGGAAGACGTTACGAAAATCGTACTGTGAGTGGGCGGGCGTAACGTAACGTAATATCCTAAGAAACGTAATCAGGTAATCTGCGGACAATTGTCACAATTTACCCTACGGTTTACCGTCAAACTTTACTGTACCGGTAATTATCGGTAAATGTGAGAATTTACCGGTAATTCGCCGGTATGGCTCCCTAACTGCATACCACCCTGGTTGTGATGATACGATAAAATAGATGAAAAATGGAATCAAAAAATTAATTTGCTGAATTACCTCAGTATATAAAATGTGAAGGCTTTTTGTTAAAATACCAGGAACAAAGCAGTTGTTAGAGGCAAATTCAAGATAACTGTAATACAAAAAGTGCTGCGAAAAAGATGTCATAAATAACACGAATATTTAAGTGGAAATTCCTAAGATCAGTGAATGCTGATAACACATTATTCAGAAGTACCCGAAACGTTTTAAAAGGAAAAATAGATTTTGAGTCACTGACTAAACAGCTCATTTGGGTCAATATCGAAACAATGTCAATGACAACATCATCAAATTTTACTCGAAACATTTGTCACTTTTCGCCACTTACCTGCAACATATACTCGGTGGAATTGATAGTCTGCACTCACGTTGGAAGGGTGCCAATGATAATCGAATCTTGTGATTTTCGTAAAAGGATGAAAAATTCATTCATGAAGGGCGGCCCACACAGTAGTTGACAACGTGGTTCAACTGGTCTGTGTCAACTCAAATTTCGGCTTCACGTGTCGCAGAGCGATCTCCAAATGTTGAAAAACATTTGGAGTGTATCAACGAGAGTATAGCGATCGGTAACCTTCCCGATCGGTAAGCTCTCGATCGGTAAGCCAAAGTATGTCGATCGGTAAGCCAAAGTGTGTCGATGGGTCAGCCACACAAAGTCTAACAAAGTATCTCGATTGGTAACCCATGGTATATCGATTGTAAAGCCAATGTCTCTATCGGTAAGCCGCAATACAAACATACCACACGCATACATACATACGTATGGTCTAATTAGATGTGGCGGCAAGATAGTAGACTTTTCGGCGATGTGTCCACACACACATGTGGACACTCTGGATGGAGAAGTGACCATGGCATTTTACATGACTTTTGACACTTTGCATAACATTTGACATTTTACAGGGCTTTTTACATGACTTTTGACACTTTGCATGACATTTTACAGGTATAAGTTTATCATTTTTACACTACATCTACATATTTATAAACTTTTGTAGTATATTTGCGCACGCGTGATTATTAATAATGCTTATGTACACATTGGCGCCGCGTATTTTTACTTCTTTCTTCGCAGTTTGTACATTTGATGAAAGGCGCCCAGTCATAATCGCCTCATGTATTGTTTGTACATATTTACCTCAGTAATTATTGCATGTATTACACGTATGTACACTCGCGGCTTACTAATCGAGATAGTCGGGTTAACAATCGATACACTGTGGCTTACCGATCGAGTCAAAAATAAAAATTGCCTGCGGCTTACCCATCGACACACTTTGGCTTACCGATCGACATACTTTGGCTTACCGATCGAGAGCTTACCGATCGGGAAGGTTACCGATCGGGATTCCCTCTGTATCAACTAGTGCGTGGGCTGCCATTACGTTAACATATAACGTTACAACAGCAACGAATTTTTCACGTTTTTATAAAAAATCCCCCGCGACAAATACCGTTGGCACGCTGCCAGCTCGAACCACGCGTGCAAGGTGTCAAGTCGTAGCACTATAACACCCAGCACAAAAACCTCCAAAACTCACCACGACCCCATCACTCCTACTAGCACCAGCACAGGTACACTGCAACCTGCTAAAGCCAAACTGGGTGACCTGTCTGCGCTCGTCAATACTGCACAAGTTGACTTGTTGGCGCCGTGCCAAGTTCGTGGCGGAGTTCGCACTTTGCGGCCCGTTGGCGTGCACCGAGCCGACCGAGTTGGACTTGCGCAGCGGGTGCGGCGAGGATTGCGCAGGGCACGGCTGTGTTTTTTTATTTTTTTTATTTTTTTTGTTGTTGAAGTGTGGTGAGGTGGGAAAAGTGAGGTGGGGTAAAAAGTGTGAAGGGGTGAATGAGTATGCGGTAAATTTGGAGAAATTGTATTTTAACTCAATCGGAGAATTTCAAGGGCACGATTGCGATTTGTAGATTAGTCGAAAGGAGAGTAGGTAAATTGAATTAAATTAAAACTAATTAAGATAACTAAGAAGTTAACTAAAAGAACCCCCAAACCGCGAGCCCCACCTGATAGCACGTGGTGCACATTTGACTTCTCCTAGGCGGCTGCGGCGTATAATAAACATTCGGCTGCGGGGTGTTATGGCGCCTGGCACCCAAAACAGGCGTCACTGGAACATTGGCCGGCCACTTTCCACCCCCCTGAGGCCTCAACATGGACGTGCTAGGGCCCTGGGCACCCCAATCCGAGCAGACGCACTGTTCGATGTTGCTGCCGCCCGCCGCGGCGCCGTCGGGGCTGGCGCCGGACACGAAGTTGGTGCGCATGTCGGACAGCGGTTTCGACGGAAAAAAATGAAATTGAAATAGCGGCGATAGCGGTGACGCCGGCGGCGCGACAAAACAGCAGTCTACGATTTTGGCGTTCATTGACGACATATTTTCGCCGAATAATTTCGCGCAGAAATATTCGAGTCGCGGAATAAGCCACGCGTGGCGAGCACTTTGCGCATCTCCGCTAATGCATTTACGATTGCATAAAATGCCGATTTAAGCTGGTGCCAGTCTCAGACCCTGTAAAATGGCCTGTAAAATGTCAACTGTCATGCAAAGTGTCAAAAGTCATGTAAAATGGTCTGTAAAATGTCAAATGTCATGCAAAGTGTCAAAATTCATGTAAAATGCCCTGTAAAATTTCAAATGTCATGCAATGTGTCAAAAGTCATGTAACATGCCCTTGAAAATGTCAACTGTCATGCAAAGTATCAAAAGTCATGTAAAATGCCCTGGAAAACGGCAACTTGTTTGCCATTTTGCAGGGCATTTAAACATTTTACATGACTTTTGACACTTTGCATGACATTTGACAGTTTACAGGGTCCGAGACTGCCCCCGAGCTAGCGCGCACTCGACCGACTGATTAGACTAAATGCATCTGCAGAGAAATCATACACAATGCGAAGTGTGCGCCAATCGGAAGCGCCCGCGGAGGAAACATTTGTATGTGCAGTGAGGTTTAGCTCAGTTTCAAGCGGCACGCACCGCTGGTGGCGCCGAGCCGCGACGACACTCGTTGATAGGGGTGGAAACCCGACCCGGAAATACCCGGAATGGGGATGTTTCCTGGGGGGTGGATGAAGACAGGAAACATATGCCACGACTGTACTTTTCGACCACGATTTTAGGGTTTTTCAAAAAATATTGCACACTGGACATCAAATGTCAACTGGTTCTGATCCCAACTCAAAGCTTACTGACACGCCAACCAACGACGTTCATATGCAAGCTTGGAATTCGGATTGGAACCAGTTGACATTTGATGTCGATATCAACTAGTGTGTGTGGTACTATTTTAACGTGATTTAAGTGGCTGTTTTTGAGGCGCATTTCTGTCACACATAGAAGTTCTATTGGCAGGAGTATGATGGAATAAACCGAGATGAATCATGTACGGAAAATAACAACAAATACAGGGGTGGGCATCTTAAGTTACGCTGGAAAAACGCGATAGCTTGAGCTACAGTTGAGCTATCACAATGAAATTTTAACACAATAGAGTAGACTCCATAGGACACCTATGCTGAAGTTTGCAACCCAAACGGCCACAGTTTGGAGGAGTTGTGGAACACACAGTTTTTAGTGTAATTTTGTGACTTCACCTCCCTTATCTCGGGACTGGGGGACTATTCGAGTAAAAAAAAGAATTTGGTAGTAGGCGCGACCACAACATACTCAAAGGGCATCAAAATCGGCCGATGTACGACAGAATGGGACGACACCAACGACCGATGACCCCCCCCCCCCTCAAATGCCACCCTCGATTTATCCTATGGGTGACGCCAAGTCACAAAATTACACTAAAAACCGTGTGTTGCACAATTCACCCAAAATGTGGCCGTTTGGGTTGCAAACTTCAGAATAGGTGTCCTATGGAGTCTACTCCATTGTGTTAAAATTTCATTCCGATAGCTCAACCGTAGCTCAATCTATCGCATTTTCCCAGCGGTAACTGAAGATGCCCACCCCTGTACATATCACGACATTAATAAGTTGTAAGCATTCCCGATTTGTCACTGATTTGTCACTTTTCGTGCCACTTGACATGTGGTGGTGAATCAGCCCTTGGTAAAACAGTCAAAAGTCCAACAACCTTTTTCAAACTTTCCTTTTTTCACTCCAAAAGTCCAACAACCTTTTTCAAACTTTCCTTTTTTCACTCCAAAAGTCCAACAACCTTTTTCAAAGTTTCCTTTTTTCACTCCAAAAGTCCAACAACCATTTTCGGTCGAGTCGAGTCGAGTCGACTCAAATCGAGTCGACTCACATCGATATCGAGTCACATTTCAAACCAAATGTCGCAGTTATACGACATGGGGAGGATATGTGCAGCGCGCAGCGGACCCAAGCATGAAAACGCAGCTCCCAGCTGCACTCAACAAATGAGCATTGGTGTACAAATGTTGTGTCGTTGTCATTTTGTCGTGAATTGTCCTTTTGATGGAATTTGGGCGCCGGCTGGCGCTGCGACGGTATTTTGTGTCGAATATCGAATGTGGTGCGGTTTTGATATTTACCGGAAACTTTGAGACAATTTTGAATTACGAGAGTATATCGAACCAAGTTAGTCTCGCAAAAAAATATCGATTCATATTTTTACGAAAGTTAACTAACAAAATACGTAGCAATCTCAACACCTCCACCTTCCCACCCAGAAAACTCCATACCGGACAAAATGAGACGCGTCCTAAAACATCCACAAACCTCCAACAAAAACAAGCGTGTTCAAGTGCCGCCGCGCTGCAAAAATGCATTGCACTGCGGGTATCAAAAAGCGACCAGATATGCCGGTTATGATAGAGCATGCATTGCATGAAGATTTCCATGCAATGCATGTGATCGCCGTTTGGGTGCATCACTTAAGTATATAAAGGAAGTATACAAAGAAAGCCGACCGGCACACAAAGAGTTCGGTTCATGAAAAGGAGTGCAGTGCACTTTTGGTTTGCACTGCGCTGCAGTGGTAAGTTCCGAAAGTTTCGGGACAGCCAAAAAATCACCATAAAGATTTTAGGTGGTCACGGGTCAAATTTAGGCGAGTAATTAGCGGACTGATCGAATGTTTATACCGTATTTCCTCAGATTATCCCCCGCTTGAAGTGAAGCCCTCCCCTCGAAATACCCCAGGTCTGAGCGAGCTGAGAAAAAAGAAATACCCCCACCTTCAATGATGTAATACATCGTGTATGCAATGTATTTACATGATGTATTAATTGCTGCCAAGATTTATCGCAGCTACTTATACTAGTTTGTGTAGATGTATACCTAAATATTTAGGTATGTACAAATACATGCTCTTTTGTCACATTTATTACCAGTTTTGGATGTTCAAAAGCCTATTTATTACTTTGAAACAAATTACCCTACATTCACAAATGATTAAAATTCGGGGGAAGTAGGACGGGGTTGCAGTGACCATTCATCACATGACCATTCAATTTGTGACGATTCGAGAACACACCCTTCCTCAGTAGTGCCCATCTCCACTACTCACTTTCCATGCACTACCCCATCGTATAAACCGCGGCGGCGACGCGACAAAGTGTCGCCGAGCGGCCAAAGACTAAACTACATAAAAGCGCCGCACAATGCACGCGCAATTCGAACGGACACATACAGAGACGCATGAATATACGTGCGCTTGATGGTGAACATGCAAACGCGAGTACAATACTGTCATGCTCGCGTTTGAAGTTTGAACTGCACTGCGGCGAGTTTCTAGGAAGTTTCATGCGCTACAAAGCGTGTTATGTGTGCCGTTTGCCGTAAGGACCTCAGGAAGTGATAAGCTTATAAATATGTCGTACATTGGTGGCAGTGCGGTGAAGATTACAAAAAAAATTACAGTATTCCTTCTAATAGAACGGCATACCTCCAATAGAACGGCAGCTCCAATGTGCCTACACACACTAGTTTTCACCGTGACTTCGTGTGAAAACTGAAATTTTTTCAAATGCAAATTAAAAATCACGGTTGAATGATTTGATTTGATTTAAATTTGAGTTTAAATAAATGATAGTTAAACTTTGAAAATTTGAAAACTAAAACACATAAAGCATACAAAATGAGTAGGCTGGATGTCGCCATGTCGCCATCAACGATGGAAAAAACACAGAAATTGAACACAGAAACTCATTGAGTTTCTGTGTTTTTGTTTTACACAGAAACACGGAAACTCATAAATTTTGAAAAACTCAAAACTCAAATGAGTTTTTTTTGGAGAACACAGAAACACAGAAACACGGAAACACAGAAAAGTTTTTTGAGTTTTTGTGTTTTTTTTCAGCGAAGTGGTTGAATGCACATTAATTCAGTTAAACTAAACAAAATAAGATAAGCATCTATAGTATGTAAATATGTAATAATGTATTCATATTTTATAATGGTACAAAAAAGAAATTAAAGATGGCATGCACATCTCATGGTGGATTTGACAATTTAAGTTTCGACATTCAAGTATACCTTATTACCTTGAATAAACCCCCCCCCCTTGAATTAACTCCCCTCAAAATGGACTGGTGAAATAATAAGCCCCGCCCCCTCGAAATACCCCCCTCTGGGATGATGTAAACACCTTCCCGGTCACGTCCGGCACCCTATTTTTGATGACATTTGTGACATCCTATCTCCAGTTCTATGGTGCCCCAGAAGCTGAAACTTGGGGGAAATATTGACGGAACCCCCCTCTACTTCGCATTTATTTGGGGGGTCGCGGCGACCCCTTTAGAGGGTGGGTTGCCATAAGTACAAAAATTTTATTGGCTTTTCTGGTTTCCCTCTCAGGTCCGGCACCCACTGATTTTTTAGCTGTGGGGGGGCTATAAATCTAAAATTTTGGGGATGTGTTACCAACACCCCTCCCCTACTATACACTATTCAAAAATGTGAGATTAATGTGAAAAATTTCTAAAATATTCTTTTATTCTCTAAAAAACATGACCACCCAATAGATGGATGACAAAAAATTCACTTTTTGGAACTTTTTTATTAGACACTTGAAAAGCTGGTTTACGATACTTGAAAGTGAAGGGGTTGATGATTAAAGTTATGTAAAGAACCACACCTCTAAAACGCCTGCATTGCAAAATTTACTTGGGGGGAATTTCAAAGTGTAAATTTTGTAAATTTTTGTTCCTGAAATGATGTCATTATGGTGTCATAAAATTCCCCCTAAGTAAATTTTGCAATGCAGGCATTTTAGAGGTATGGTTCTTTACATAACTTTAATCATCAAACCCTTCCCTTTAAAGTATCGTAAACCAGCTCTTCAAGTGTCTAATAAAAAAGTTCCAAAAAGTAAATTATTTGTCATCCATCTATTGGGTGGGACAGTTGATTTTTTCAATGAAACGAAATCGCTCGAAAAGAGACCCTGCGAAGCGAGCGATTTTTCAACTTTTAAAATAAAATAAGTTTTGGATATGCATGGTACATTTTGCAATTTGGATACGTGTATCAAATTGCATCTTTAATCGCTTTATTTCACATTAATCGCACATTTTCTTCACTACTGTGTTCATTTTTGAACAAGAAACCAGTGACGGACCCGATGGGACAGTTTATTTTTCAATGAAATGAAATTGAACCGCGGCAACCGGGAATTTAGTGAGTCGCCAGAGGCCGCCCTGAGGGGGTATAGTAGGGGAGGGTGTTGTCTATACTCCCCCCAAATTGCAGCTCTTTATCATCCCCACAGCTGGAGGTACGGCATCCGAAGTGTCGCAAAATAAAGTGGGTGCCGGACCTGTGCGGGACACTCAAAAAGCCAAAAAAAACTTTGCGTATACGGCGACCCACCCTGTAGCGGGTCGCCGTGGCCTCCCCCATTGATGCAGCGTAGAGGGGGGTTGCAAGTATATACCCCCCCATTTTCAGCTTTCTACTCTGCCCTCAGCGGGAGTTAGGGCACCCGGAGTGAAATCAAAAATTGGGTGCCGAACCTGACCGGGAAGGTGTTTACATCATGTATCCAATGTACATGATGTATTTATTACTGCTAATTTGCATCGCAGCTACACATAGACTGTACTAGGTTGTGTAGCTGACTAAATGTTTATTTCAAATATATCCTGTTTGTACGCATTTATCACCTGTTTTGGGTACGTAAATGCCTACCATTTTCTATGATCCTTACAAAACTTTCTGACGAAATAATAATGCCCATGGGGGTATTTTGAGGTAATATGGTAGTTGTAGTTCAAATCAATTACGTAGTCTTCCATACAGTGCACATCCATTGAAGAATTTTGGAGTACTGCGTAAATTGTTGTTTCTGGGCATTTTGTTGCTGGTGTTGTGATGTTGATGTACTCATTGTGGACATTTTTAAGGACTTTTTGACACTTTAATGAATACACAAATGTTATGTGGGGTTAAAACATGTGCAAAACCAATATTTTCTAAGAAAACCACTGTTTCCAGATCGAAATGCTGTAAATCAAAATTTTTGGGGGGAAAACTCGAATTTTTTGGAAAAAACTCGAGTTTTTTTAGAAAAAACTCAAAAAACTTGAGTTTTTACAAAAAACACAGAAATAAAAACAGAGTTACTCAAGTTTTTTTCAAGAAAAAAACTCAAAACACACGTATTCATTTTTGAAAAACTCAAAACACAGAAAGTGTTTTTTTTTGGAGAACTTACCCATCGTTGGTCGCCATTTCAGTTTTTACATCGGTCACGGTGAAAACTAGTGTGTGTAGGGCCAATAGAACGGCAGAAATACGGTATTCACAATAAAAATTTCAAAGGGACACAAAATACGGATAAATAAGCTTCCATACTCCCCAGGCAATGAACAGAAAAACAAGCGGCGCAGTGCACACGTCTCCATAGATCAAGCGAAGAAAAAACATATTCCCTTGACAATCAGAGAACAAAGGCCAAGTAGCAGCGCGGCGCAATTCAATATGCGACGCTTCGCAAATGGAAAGTTGACCATATCGATTCACCCTTCCTGGTAGATGCATATGTATTTAGGTATCTTGCATATCTCGAGTGCCGGTGGCGTTCAAGTTCACTGGGCAAATGTACCTAGGCTTAGTTGGGACATCAGTGGGGGTTGTCGTGATTATGATGGATGTTTATTGGTGTTTGATAGGTTAAGTGTGGACAAAAACGTTTTAATTTTAATTTCAAGTCCGGTAAAAAATTAAAAAAGGTTGACATTTCTTATAAACTTTTCATGATACTTAACATCACTTTTGACCTTTCATGACACTTTACAAGACCTTGGACTTTTGAATTCAACCCCAGGACATCCCCCATAGATGTCACTGAATCTATAAAAAAGTGGCTGTGCGCACATATGCATACACAGAGAGAGCTAATCGCACACTTCTACGAGCTAATATAGCCCAGTGTATTATACCATGGAAAATGCACTGCACCTTGCAGCCACCTATTAAAGAATGCTATGCATCGTGTCTTGCGAGGTTATGCATGGATTAACTGCTGGATGAAAAGATGTATTGAATAGGATATTTACATCGACCGAGAAAAGGATATTTCTATAAAAAAGAAAACGACAGAGATTAGAACGATCAATGCAGTTGATATAAAATGGAAGTGAAATTTACACCGATTGGCTGTTAGCCATGAGTATCTAAAATGTCACCCCTGATTAAAGCGCCATCAAACTATGGCGGGAAGCGACAGTGACTATGACCACAAGTACTCCCGTGACTAGGGTTGGCCGATGTTTTTTTTTAAACGTTTTTTTTTAAAAAAAAACGTTTTTTTTTTAAAAAAAACATGACGTCCGAAATGTTTTTTTTTAAAAAAAAAACATCGGCCGAAATTTTTAGTACTAAGCACTAGGTATTTTGCAAAATTTTTGCGCGCAAGCGCGCAATTTCACACACAAATTGACATTGGTGGTTGTTTTCATTGGTTTTGTTGCATTTTTAGTATCAAAACATCCATTTCTATGTGCTACCATGGGTGAATAAGCCGACATATCTTGCTGTAATATATAATATTGAGGTAATGTGCTTCCATGTACCTCCACAGTGTGTAACTTCACTCCCAAAGTAACAACCTCCTTTTATAACCTTGTTTGATCACCATTCCGTGCCAAACTTTACCTGAAGTCACGAACATTCGACTATAAGGCGATATACGAACGATATGTCGACGAAAAATGGATATTTTTGACACAAATCACCACTTATAATGCTATCCCATGGCTCCACAGCCATTATATGGTCATATTTAACATCACAGAGTATTGCCAGTGTCTGATATACCTATATATGTTGACACTAGGTCATATCTGGGAGCTTTTAAAAAAAAACGTTTTTTTTTAAAAAAAAACATCGAGTTAAAAAAAAACGTTTTTTTTCCAACCCTACCCGTGACCAGTCAGTATAACATGACATTACACTGCACTGGTAACACACTGTCATTAGCTGGCCTATGGCTGTGGCCTATATACTAACTGAGAGCCATTATTGCTACTTACTCAATCGCAGTGCAATGGGCCGGGAAGCCATCTATGGGGCTGGACAAAAATATTGCACAATTGTAAATACAGGGATATGGCGGAATTGCATGTAGATGTATTTATGGCTTGGCTTGGTAAAGGTACAGAGTTTATATGCATAGGTTTCTGATGACATGAAAATATCACTCATCACAGATATTGTCAGATTCTGGTCACTATCACTGAGAGTTTCAATCTGACTTTTGCTATCTATGCACGTAGATGTGGTTTATGTGGTCACATATCTTGCAACTAGGGATGGCTGGCATTTTTTAACTGTTTTTTTAAGAATGTATTTTGAAAAATACTAGCATAATGTTCTACATACTTCCGCACTGTAAAACACCCTTCTCAACGTTTTAACAATCCCTCATAACATTTTTGGCCCCTACTTCATGCCCAGTTGAACTTGAATGGCTATATGTAACATTACAAATTACTACAACTTGTCTGAGTCAGAAACAGTGTCAGTGTACATGTTGACCCCTGGCCATTTCTGGGAGCTTTAAAACTTTGCAAATTCAGAACAGAATTTTGCAAATACATGCCCCTCAAGATGATGCTAGACATAAACACTGTGGATAAGTGACTTATTAGTGGCAGAGATATATGAAATTAGTATTGGCACTAATCATTTTGTCCAGTACCATACACAGCACTAACCAGGCGTACCGCAAATGGCAATCAAATCATAGACTGTGCCATTTATGTCCCCGGATGCAACAGGCAATAAGTAAATAGTGGAACGTGCACTCTCGAATAACCTCCCCCCCCACACCCTCCCAAAGCTTGAAACATGGGAATCACGCAGCATATAATCACACATATCACGCTATTTACCCATAAAGTGGGATAAATGATCCATTAAAAAGTTAACAAAATGGGACTAGAAAAATAAACTAAATATGATGAAAAAAGTGACGCCAGATTTCACCCTTTCAAAATTGAAATGACGCATCTGCAGCTAAATCCAGTATCCCATGAGAGGGGCAATTTACTATACAAATGGTTACACTTTACAGTTCGGAAGCCAACCCGAAGGATAGGCGTATATGTTTACTTTTCAGTAATACTGTGCACTTAATTAAGGGCTTATTCCGCAATTGTGAGGTGAAAATTTCACACGTTTCATCAAATTTACAAACGTTTTGTAATTATGTATACAGGGTGTGCCAAAAATTTTGGTTTCTCACTTTTTAAATTTTTCGGTATGTAATTAAATGTTTTCGTTGCAAGTAAAAATTTGGTATAAATATTTTAGCAAATACCTATTATAATTGATTCATGAAAATAATATGTGGATTTTGAAACACATGAAACATTCTTCCGATAGAGACAAATACCGGGAGTAAACTACACAACTCCCGTACAAAAAAAACCTAGAATGTTAAAAATACTGAAGTGCAGAACAGCACAATGGCTGTATGTATACTGGCCGAAATTTTGAGAAATCATAAATCAGCTTTAAACGCACTTAAGTTTTCCGGATCAACAACGGTCGATGGGGATAAAAACAGCTCATTCCAGTCAACTGAAATGCATTCAAAGCGGATTTATTAGTTTTCAAACTTTTGGCTGAAAACTAGAGTGCATAGGCAAATTATGCCGGAAAAATTGACATGAATATTACTAAAAACAGCTATTTTCAACCACAAAAATGCCACCACAGTTAAATTCAAATTTCTGCACCAAGTGGCATGGAAGGACCTAATATTATATCTAGAAGGCAACCCAATAAATACAGCCAGCCCGGCATGGTTATTTGTTTGGCAAGCCAATGCACACAGGGGTGCCACACTTGGCTGCCGTATTACCTTGAATACCCCCCCCCTCTTTGAAATAACCCCAGGTTTGAGTGAGTTCTGGAAAAATAACCACACTCTGGAAATACCCCCCAGGAATTATGAACATCATAATGTGCACATTTACATGATGTTAACAATGAATGTTAATTCAAATATAAACTACACACAAAAGTGTTTGTGGTTATTTCAGCTGAAATTTCGGCATATTTATATCACGTTGAGTATTGAATCAACTTCATTGAGTATGTAAAAGTTGATTGTTCACTGTGTCAAGTTAATTAGATAAGCTAATCACAACAAGCACTGAAAAAGCTCGGGAGATTCAGGTATATATTTTTAAATATCAGAAAAAATCAAAAAAAATCATTTATTTTTCATTTTTTCTCTGCGCTTTTTTAGAGATCTAATTATTTTCCCTTTTCTAGAAACTTTTTGAGATTATTTTGAATTACATTTTTATAAATGCCAATGGCGACATTTACCAAAATTCCGTGATGCCATCACTCTCAAAACATGCCCACACAAAACCAATCCCAGTACGCATCAAAGTGCGTCCATTCCAAACCGGGGGGGGGCACTAAAGCAAACTTGATCTCGCCCCACACGAAAAGCCATGATAAATTGAGACCAATTTTATATTCGCCGCTGGCTATATAGGGCAAATTTCTCGCCGTCATGAACATTTTGTTGGGATAAAAATAAATGAGTAATGTGAAATGTTGCGGGAGGGGGGGGGGGGTGGATTAAAATAATTTTGTTATAGACGATAAGTGAGATGAAAAATGCCGAATATAAATTAATGGATAAGTCAGCGGAAAGGATTTGTAAGGATAAACAAGTGTTTTCGTTTCCGAAACTATAGAGAATGAAAATGAAAAATTATTCCCACGTGGTATAAACAGAGCACAAAGGAGGGGTCTCATGGCATCAAAATAAATAGCCAACGATAAATACAAATACTTCATGGACCACAAAGTTTACACGCTCAAATATTTATGTCTCATGTTGACATTGTGCCAAAAATAGCTAACGGATGTGAAATCCCAATCCCAATCCCAATGTCACAATCCCAAAGTGAAAAAGATATTTTCAAAACGTGAACACAAAATGTTATAAGAGCAGATGTTGTTACAGTTATTTTCAGAGTTGCGGAAGTGTATTTACACTTACCCAAAATACCCGGGTAAATGGGTATTTATATTTACCCTTACACTTACACTTTAATAAAATACCCATACACTTTTTTTACACTTTCCTGGGCAAAATACCCGGATACAGAAAGTGTATTTTTTCTTTCAGATGGCCCTGTTTGATGAAGCATTTGAGGGATGCATAAAACTAGGTCATGTACAAAAAATAACTGCACAGTGCACACATGCAGTTATGCATTGAATGTAGAAAATATGGCAAATGTACAAACGTGCACCAGCTTCAACCTTTGAGCAGTACTCATGGTATTCTACAGTTTCATACTTTGTAAAAAGGACAAGATCAATTTCACCTGCTGGACACTGGCTTTTGCACTGACATTATTGCTGTATGTCCATTCTTGTATTTAAACAGTGTGTATCACATAGCTTAATCAGTAAAATATCAACACTGAAAACGTGCCATTATTACGCAACTTCATACCACTAAATTTGTTACAGTCTGAAATGTTTCATACGGCTGTTCATACAGCAGTAAAATGTGAACTAATGCATGAAAATGATAAATAAATTGATCTAAAGGTGAAAACAGTGGTGTTTTCTGATGCTCAACAGTGATAGCTTTTTCTAAAAAAAATTTTACACTCACACTTTTTTACACTTTATTAGGTATTTTAAAAATACCTTACACTTACAGTATCCATACTCAAAATTTGGAAAGTGTATTTACGCTTACACTTACACTTTCCAAAAATACCGGTATTTTAACAACTCTGGTTATTTTACAAAAGCCGCATGCATTAGTTATCGTTGGCTCTCTGCCAACGTGAACTGCGCATGCAAAGTGTAAAGTCGACGGAGTGTATTGGATGACACGGCATGGGAAAAAAACTTCAAAATTAATGCAGCATCGGAGTGAAATGACTCTATTTCAAGCCAAACCCAGGAAAAGTTTTCTTGTTCAGAGCGATTTCAGAGATGAGAAATTTAATCAAAATTCTGGGTAACATTACTAATAGATAAGGGTCTTCAAAGCAGACAAATAAATAGAAAATTCCTGATCATGACACAAATTTATGGTAAATCACCCGCTGAAATAAGAATTGAAAAAGAATGTTGTTAAAAAACTCCAAAACGTCAAAATGTCAAAAACAAGGAGAAAAAAAAACAATCGATTTTTCAAACAACCTAAAAAATACCCCAAAATTTAATCAAAAAAACTCACAATCAATCTCATAGTGGCGCTTCTAGCCGGCTGTTCGCTCATCGCATTTTTCAGCAATTTCTCTAATTGCTCCAAAATCGTGGCAAAATTATCGCAACTCGAACTTGCAGAAGATTGATTTTGACCCGGATTTTGGCACTGATTTTGAATTTGGTTTTGACCCGGCCTTTGATTTGTGGCGTAAACGTTGGTCGGGTTTGAATTTGATGCGTGGGGGTGCTGGTGCGGTTGCGTACCCGTTTGCATGATTTTGGGATTTGATTAATTAATTTGTTAATTTTTGAGTTGATTAATTGGTTGAAGGTAGATGTAAGGATAGCTATTTCTATCGGTGATCTGAAAAAATAGGCATGGATATATTTATGTATTCAAAATATGTAGGGTAACATAAGGTTTTGCATGTTTCCTTAACATTTCCCAAGTAGTTCGGTTATTTTTGTTAAATTGAGTTTCCTTGAGTTCATTGAAGTTTGAACAATAAATACTGAGGTAACACAGTGAAACATTCACCAACATAAGAAAAAAATAGCAATACCGATAAGCTATCTAAAAATAGCAACACTCATTTCACTGTGAAAGCACCAAAGGCCAGAATCGTACTTTTAAAATACGATGTGTAAAATCACATGCTTACAGCATAGAAATATCCATCTAATCGGACAAAAACGACGTCTTATGTCAAAAATTCACATCAAATCGTAAATTCAACTTTTATAAACCTATGACAGCTGAAACCATTCCAAAGCCAACCACGTTGCACTCAATATTTTGCATTTGCTTCCATGAAAACAGAAAAAAAATGGCGCACTTTCTCCAGTCGTTTGAGTTTCAAATTTCGCAAAAGTCAACGGTTAAAAGAAATAAAAATACGAAAAGACTTCAAGCTTCAATGTAAAAAGATTCACACTTCCACACAAAAATATTTAGTAGTGTGCCGAAAATTTCTTTAGAATTGACTGCAAAAACCGCAAAAATCAATGCGGTACCAGGCAGAAACGTGTTGTATATTCCCATTCGAAAAGCCATTAATTTTATTACGTTGAGTGGATGGTCGAAAATTTGTTAGCATATTGGCAACATGAAAAATTGATGTCTCCTTGAAAATGCGCTTACATTTTCAATAGAAAACTGGCAGAGTCAAACAAAATAGCAAACAAGTTACGTGGACAATGGTAAGGTTCAAAAGTGAATGTGAATATTACAGTAGTTGAAAACAATACACATGGCATTTTGTTTGTTATGACCACGGGGGTTTTATGTGCCCAACTTAACACACAATATTTATTTTTGTCATGCTCTATCTGAATACTTGTAAACAACATAACTCGTACACATTTTCACAGACATTTGACATGATATTTATGTCATCCCGACAAAAATGTAAAACATACGATGAAATGTTAAAATATACATGTGAACGATTTCAATTGTGCAATCTTCCAAAAATTGGGCCGAAATTTTGTCAGCTGTGATATAATATCAATTGAAAAAAAAATGAGTAAAGTGATATTACTATCAATAAAGGTGAATCAGAAATAAATACATTCTAACAAGTTTGTAAAGCTTGAACCCTTCATTTCCACTCAAAATAGAGAAATTCCAGCCCAGTCAGAAAGTTACACAAGTCCACACTTTTCATATCCTACCAATCACAAATCAACTATTATAATACATAAATATCCATATTTGGATACACAAAACGCCACTGCAAGTCAGACTAATGCCAAGTGGTCTGACACATACACAGCTTCACGCTTGAAACCTTCCCGAAATGATAATGCATGAAAACTATTTAGGGAGATGGTCCAATTCCCATGAGTGAAGCCACTTGAGGTTGATGGCAAAGATGTGAATAAGTGTTGAAATTTAAAGTTTAAAAAAAAATACTTTTTTCAAATTTTGATTTTTTTTAGAAAGTTTTCCTATTTTTGAATTATTCTAACTAGATACTTAATTTTCAAGTTTTTGGAGATAAATTTGCATAAATCGTGACGATTTGGACAGGCTCATAAACTGTTGTTGCAGAAACATTTCCAACTTTTTGTTCTATCACTAAATAAACTCAGATAACATTACACCGTACATTTATCCGGAGGAAACACTCCATCATGACGTGATCACTTTCGTCGTCATCACGTCATCCATAAGTTTTCGGCTGGCCGTCTGCCAGCCGAAGACATAACTCCTATCTGTTTGTAGAGTATCGTGTCTGCCGAGTATACCAATCGATTTAAATCATGATTTCTATTGCCTGTTGGGATTATAAATACCTGCCTATTCAACGAAAAATACCATTAAAAAGTGAAAAATTATCTTTAGATACCGAGTTTTCGATATCAACAATCGATTTTACGTGTTTTACGGTTGAATAAAATTATGTCAGAAACAGAAAAAATTCGAAATCATTTTTGAATTTCAATTTTCCATCCTTAGGCGGCATCCAGACAATATTTAATACTGCTTCATTGTAGATATTGTGATGAATGTGCATGGTGAAATCGTTTTGACTAGAACGATTTTCTAGAAAGGGGCGGCAACGAAATTTGCTTGAATAAATAGTATATTGTAAACACCTTCCCGGTCACGTCCGGCAGCCATTTTTTGATGTTACTTCTTATATATTATCCCCAGTTCTAGAGCGCCCCAGAGGCTGAAACTTGGGGGAGATATTGGCGCAACCCCCCTCTACTTCGCATGAATTGGGGGGGTTGCGCCAATATCTCACCCAAGTTTCAGTTTCTGGGGCGCTCTAGAACTGGGGATAGGATATAAGAAGTAACATCAAAAAATGGCTGCCGGACGTGACCGGGAAGGTGTTTATTTATATGTGCAATTTTTATAATGGAGATTGAATATATCGTTAACAGTGAGAAGATAATCAAAATACAGCGACTTTATGTCTAATATATCGCATAAAACGCCAAAATCCTCTGAGCAAAACTCAATATCATTTGTCATGACAACTGACAGTTTGCATGACATTTTACATGACATTTTACACTTAATTTTACACTTTACCGGGTCCGGGATTGGCACTCAGCCACAATTATCTAGTTGGGTTTCCAAAAGTGAGATGAGAACCCAAACAGGAATTCTAAGCTAACGTCCAAAAATGACGCAACACACAGATAACAAGAGACAACACGAAAGTCATCATGCAAACACAAGTCATCAAGCGACACCATCCATTACGCATCTGCCGCCGAGCATGACTCTACCGTAGGATTTTGAATAAAAAGACATTTTTGGAGGTTATGGTAGTGAGGTAAGCCATTGTGAGATGATTTAATGTTTTTATCGGAGGTGAATAAATATTTGGCATTGTTTGTGGTATAAAATGTTACAGTAAATTTAAGTGTAACAGAAATGAGTCAAGTATATATTAACTGAACCAGTATATTTGAGAATTGAGAAGAATACAGGTAAAACTATGACATTTTCACTCATGTATGTAGTATTTACACAGAAAAAATCAATTCAAAAAAGTGACTTATATAAGTATCTCAAATATGACACGTGAGCTGGCACAAATTTTTATTCACGTCATACTGTACTTATGTGCTAACTGTTAAGCATCAAGGTATACTGCAACATCGCCGCAGAATGTTGTCCACCACACAGAAAAACAACACATCACCAAAATCCAAAATTCTGCTAAAAAATTAACCACCCAAAAAAACGCCAGGTCCCAATTTCAAATCGAACGTAAGGCGCCCGACAAGCGCGGAAATGTGCACGAATGAGCACAATTTCGGTCAAGTGTGTCAGGTTCATGTCAGGTGCCTTAACTTCGAATTGGAATTGGGACCTGAGTTTTTGGGGTTTGATCAATTTTTAGCGCCTTACTCTCCAATCGAAATTGACCCCAGGCCCCCCACCAATGCAAAAACAAAGTCCATTTCTTCCCACCGGCCAGTTAGCAGTCATGCGGCATCATTGTCATACTCGCGGGGCTGGGAGGGCCGCGAGCACATGCGAATTGTGATATCATCGGCACATCACGACATCAAATGTGAGCGGGGAACGCACGGCTATATGAGAGTTGGAGGCTAGATGAAAGCGTGTGCACAATGCATGGAACTTGTGGTGGATGTGTGCTTGTGAGGGGTCTAGTGTGGGGGTTGGGTTACCCCCTCCCCTCGCCACCCCCAAAAAATTGCTTCAGCTTTCGCTGTGCAAAGTCGGGAAGTTGGACTAATTACTACTCCCAAAAACACGCCACCCCCCCTCCCCACCCACAAAAAAAATGCACTACCATCTGTTTTCGTGGAGCAAATTCTGAGCGATTTTGTCCCAATTTTCCCTCAAAATCGCTAATTTTTGTAACTTCATGCTATTTCACCCTCAAAATCGGTATTTTCTAGCAATATTGATGTATTTAATACCCATTTGGTTTGTTTTCACCAAGGTTTTTGCGATGTCTCTCCAATTTTTGTCTTAAAACAGCCTAAATGCCTCATGTTTGATAATAATTTTATAAATAGTTCCAAACTAAGTGATAATTCGCCACAAAGCGAAGTTCCGCATTTACTGACAAATCTTCACATCCGCAACTTTCCACTTTCCCAATGACACTTAATTCAGGTGATTTTTAACATATCCCCAGACATCTTTATCCTAGCATCACAGCATTACGTATGATAAATTTTTATGTTGAAAAATACCCCCCCCCCCCACCATAAAAAGAATCCAACATGCAAAATAACATTAACAAGTCTACAAGCTGGAATAAAATGCGGGGTGAAACAAGCCACAAGTGACTTTTCACCTGTTTTCTAGGGGAGGAATCGTTATCGATTGTAGTGAATTTGATACGAATTTATACCTTTTTGTATGAGATATAAAAAGGTTTGACATAAAAAAACCGCAGGGCTAGCTGCAAAAACATAAATAAATATGGTGCCAATTTTACAAGTGAACAAGTGCAACAAAAGTGATAAATGTGAGTCAACTGAAATCTGAAAGACGATAAATAAATACATAGCACCGGGTAGGGATCGCCGAGGTTTTTTCAAAGGTTTAAAAACGTTTTTTTTTCAACTCAAGCATCGAAACCGTTTTTTAAACCTCAGCTGAAATTTTTAGTACTTAAAGCAGTATGTATTTTGAAATTTTTTGCGTGCAACTTATTTACACATTACCATTGGTGGTGGTTTTCATTGGTTTCAGGCATTTTTTGTGTAAAAGCTTCAGTTGTGACTATTGTCACTTTACTTGTCACTTGTCCACATGTGAAACTGGGCCCTGGAGTGGGGTTAATATTTCACACGGAGGGGGGCATTTGACATTTTCCAGTTAAAACAGGTAATGTCACATAAATGACACAAAGAATGAGAACATCCTAACCAATTTGCAAACATACATGAAGTACCTAAATAGCCAGCTGCAGCTACATATATATTTAGCACCAGTTAGTATTTAGCACCTTTGCAAAAGACATAACAGACATTTATTTGGAACACAAATAGCATGCACGGTTATAAATTTCCCCGCGGATGATAAATGCACTTTTATCAGAAAATAGAATGGATAATTAATCAGTAATTAGTCCGTCAGTTACCTACGTCAGTTGAATATAAGTTGTGCATGAAAAAAAAAACAATAAATAAACTACTAAAATAATATGGAGGGGGGAATTGATATTAAAGTTGACTTAAATACTCATACACATTAAACTAGCTGTGCACTTGCTAGGGTTGGCCGATGTTTTTTTTTAAACGTTTTTTATTAAAAAAAAACGTTTTTTTTTAAAAAAAAACACGACGTCCGAAATGTTTTTTTTTAAAAAAAAACATCGACCGAAATTTTTAGTACTAAGCACTAGGTATTTTGCAAAATTTTTGCGCGCAAGCGCGCAATTTCAGACACAAATTGACATTGGTGGTTGTTTTAATTGGTTTTGTGGCATTTTTAGTATCAAAGTATCCATTTCTATGTGCTACCATGGGTTAATAAGCCGTCATATGTTGCTGTAGTATATAATATTGAGGTAATGTGCTTCCATGTACCTCCACAGTGTGTAACTTCACTCCCAAAGTAACAACCTCGTTTTATAACCTTGTTTGATCACTATTCCGTGCCCAACTTTACCTGAAGTCACGAACATTCGACTATAAGGCGATATACGAACGATATGTCGACGAAAAATGGATATTTTTGACACAAATCACCACTTATAATGCTATCCCATGGCTCCACAGACATTATATGGTCATATATAACATCACAGAGTATTGCCACTGTCTGATATACCTATATATGTTGACACAAGGTCATATCTGGGAGCTTTTAAAAAAAAACGTTTTTTATTAAAAAAAAAACGTTTTTTTTTTAAAAAAAACGTTTTTTTTTAAAAAAAAACATCGAGTTAAAAAAAAACGTTTTTTTTCCAACCCTAGCACTTGCAAATTTTAGACAAAATCTCACAAGTAACACGAACAACCTGGTCAAGCCGCGCCAGAGTTGTCAACTGATTTTAAGATTTTCGGTGAGGTTTTTGGTAGGGTATAAATGCTTTGGATGGTGGCAACAAAAAAACTCGTTTTAAAAATCAGAGGTGGGAAATGGCGGCATGGTGATTTTTTACATTCCCCAGTAATAATTGATACAGCATAAGTAACTTTGATCTTTTAACACAATCCTAATAATTCAATAAATAGTCCCACTATTCACAGTAGGGTGCAGTGGGGTATTTTTGTCCACTCCACTCTACAGAAAATGATAGTAAACACAATGGTAAATTTACACGATTTAACGGTAATCACCAACATGGCACAGTAATTTGTTCACCGTATATGTATAAAACACGTGATTTAGACTTAAGTGGAAATATTAATGAAATGGCTGGGGAATATCCACAATTCAATTTCACAACCCTTGTGACTGAATCAATTTAAAGGAACTGAATCCAATGAATTAGCAGTAGCGCTAAACATGGGACACACCTGGCCAGAGATAGTTTACCCTGCAAGAAAAAGTTGCCACAGTAAGATCTTGGCTAGATTCCAACTGACAACTTAAATGCAGTTAAAGACATTACATAAGTAGAACAAGCGAAAACATCCAGCAAACACAAGTAAACTTTACACAAGTACATACTTTCTTTGCAACTATACCCATCACTTGTAAGATTAATTTACAACTTGATTGGCACCTGATTGATCAATGTCCAATACAACAGTAAAAGGTACAAATGTATGAAAAAATTCTGAATTGATGCATGCATGCAAAGGCATCAAGAACAAATAAATTTATCAATGGAAAAATTTTTGACAATATCATTTATCATGACGTCATAAGGGTTAGATTCACCACAATGGAAACTTCCCCCAATAAACACATGTGAAGTCGACACTTGCAAATGTTGAAAAGTGGTAGCGGCACTCAGTCGGACTGAAATCCATAATCTAGCACGCAATGGCGAAATGATCACAGCAGCTAAATGTAAATGGAGAAATTTTAAGTATTGAAAACTGAATGAAAATTGTAAATACATGAATAATAAGGAGTATTGTATGGTTTTAGTGAAAATTGAATGGAATTACCAATGTTGAGTGCTGACTAGGAAGTTTATATTTTAAATAGGTAGTGAGGTCGTATTCACTACTGCAATAAATAACTTGACGCCAATTTGACTACATTTACTTATTTATACCTAAATAATTTTGGTGTGCAAATTTCTGAAGTTGTGATCATAGGGAACAGTAGGGTTGGCAAGCGATTTTTTTAAGCGATTTTTTTTAAAAAAATTTCGATTTTTTTTTAAAAAAATCGCAGCACCCGTACCGATTTTTTTTAAAAAAAATCGCTGGCAAAAAATTTTGGTACTCAAGCACTAGGTAAAATGCAAAAATTTTGCGCGCGAGCGCGCACTTTCATGCAAACAATCCACAAGTTGCTTTTTTCATGGCTTTGACAACCAATTTGGGGGGTGTAGTACCCATTTATGTGTGCTTTTAAGCGTGTAAGGTAGGCTGTGAATTATTTTAGGAAGTATTCATAGTTATGCTTTGTGTTGTCACATCAAACATTTATGCAAAATGCATCCATGTTCACTTCCAATATCATTTATATTTTGTTCTGAGCAAGAACATGCTTTTTCTGCAAATAAAATTGCAAATTGTCGATGAAGTGTGATTAACGTCACAAATATAACAATTTAATTACATTTACACTTAAAAATAACTGACTTTCAAGCTTTTCCGAAGCTCTACTGTACTTATATTAGCACAGAAAGTATAAGTGTGCACTCCCTACCAATTTATATGGCTTTTATTACCCCCAGAGGCGATTTTAGGCAGAAATGGGGCTAATTTTGACCCCAGCGATTTTTATTAAAAAAAATCGATTTTTTTTAAAAAAATCATCGATTTTTTTTTTAAAAATCGGGGTCGTTAAAAAAAATCGATTTTTTTCCAACCCTAGGGAACAGTATGTGAAAAATGTGAAAAAATGTATGGTAAAAATATTCAAACTGATAGTATACTCGGCGGACCGCAAAGATGTGCAAAATGGACAAAAGTGGACAAATCTACGATTTCGTTTTCATAATAGACAAGAAAAAGCGGCACGGCAGGTGAAATTGTGCATTTTATGGCGGCCCACACACTATTTGACACATGTGTGTCAACTGGTGCCAGTTCCGCAAAATGAGAAGTGAGAAGTGAAATGGCAAAGGCGAAGTAAAAGCGAAAAAGCGAAGTGAAATGGCAAGTGAATTGGTAAAAACGAAGTAAAAAATAAAAAGCCGCCTCAATTCACACGCCATTTCACTTCGCCTTTGCGCTTTTACTTCGCCTTTGCCATTTCACCTCCCACTTCTCATTTTGCGGAACTGGCCCCTGGTGGCAGTCCCAAGCCCTGTAAAGTGTAAAGTAAAGTGTCAAATGTAAAGTAAAGTGTCAATCAAAACAAAAAAGAAAATATTTTATTATTGAACTTTGCATGACAATTGGCACTTTACTTTACTTTTGTCATGACAATTGACACTTTACTTTGCACTTGACTTTACATTTGACACTTTACTTTACACTTTACAGGGCTTGGGACTGCCCCCAGGTGTGTCAATTCAGATTTCGGCTTCACGGTTAGCAGAGCGATGTTCCAGTGCAGTTGCCGTACTATTCATTTGTCAACATTGCCGCATCTGGACTTGAAGATCCCTCTGCGACACGTGAAGCCAAAATCTGAGTTGACAGACCAGTTGACACACATGTGTCAACTAGTGTGCGGGCGTCAAAGAAACAGATTAAGCGCCCAAAACAAAAACAAAAAAATTCAGTTCCTCCACCCCAAACCTCCAACCAACATCAGCCTCCACCCTCCATTTCGGCCTGACGACCACCGGCAAAAATCCGACCAATTGACCGCGTTCCCCTTGGCTCGGTGCCAAACGCCAGCTATTTTGACGCCAAAACTGTCCCCCCTTAATCGGGTGGTGATCTGCAGATCTTGGTCCTGGGGGCACTCCCAGAGCCTGTAAAGCACCCTGTAAAATGTCAAATATCATGCAAAGTGTCAAAGTCGTGTAAAATGCCATGCAAAACGGCAAACGCCATGCCGACAATGCCATTTTGCAGGGCATTTTACATGACTTTTGATACTTTGCGTGACATTTGACATTTTACATGGCACTATACAGGGTCTGGGAGTGGCACTCGGTCTGGCGGCGCCAAAATAAGCGCCAGTGGGCGGTTTGGCGCCAAAATCCGGCTGCGGACTCGACGGGCTACTGAAACTGCCGAAAGTGGGCGATGGGGGCGGGGAATTCATCTGGGCGGGAGTTGACATTTGGGTTTTTGAAGTTAGGTTTGAGGAAAGTTGAGAATTGGAAACATCATAGTCATGTTGTCAAGTGTTCTGTCATGTGGTAATGGTAAATATGTCGGTGACATATTTAACATGACATGGCATTTTTACTAGTTAGAAAAAATCAAATTTCAAATTAGAATAGGTTTCATGATCATTAAAAGAAATACGTAATTTTCAGAATCGGTTTGAAAAAAGTGACCCGATGACTATCGCGTAGTGGAACAATGTTGTCTGTAATGATAAGATAATGCACTTGGCGTTTGGCGCCATTTAAATTCGCCAAAAGTAAGAGCGCCATGTCATGACTGGCGTTTGGCGCCAATTTTCTTCTTTTTTTTCTCCTTCGATTGGCACGTTTCCAATTTCACGTAATCGATCACCTATTTAAAATGGACGGACACTTACACATCAAGATAAAAATGTAAAAAAATATTAAAATTTTTAAGCGAAAGTATATATCTAAACCAAACCCGATTGACAATGCTTAATTACACAGAAAGTGCTTCCCTTACAGGCAAAAATTTAACCGAATAACGTAGGAAATGTATTTCACCTGCCACCAGAAAACTAGAACCGAAACGTTGATGCGGTTTTCTAATGAATAGCTAATGAAGATAGAATAGATTAAATGGTATAGAAATGTGTGTAGAAAATTTATTCGTTTCGCTCAAGGCACTGCAAACTGCGTGGATTAATGTTTCATGTTGTTTTTTATCCAGAAAGCAAGCAAAAATTGCTGCAGCAAAATTTTCTTTAAATTTTACTCAAAAAGTGTTCTGAAACAATATGCCAAAATGAGAAATTACCGGAAATGAAAGGCTAAACTAACAACTTCCCAGTGCACGCGGTCATTAGGCAAAGGGCGCCAGATATTTAATTTCTTGGGAAATGTGCAACCTTTGATCTATTCCATTTGAAGTAATTTCCAGGCAAACTCTTAAGTTTGAAGCATTGAGCTACACATGAAAAATGGTTCTCCGGTTGTCTGCAAGCTGCAACGCGCAAATCGGAAATCCTGGAAATGCCAGCATTTAACTGAAACTAAATGTAGCATTCAGTTATTTTCTACATGCCATATGTAACCAGATGTAGGTAAAGAACTCTACTGTAAATATGCAGGAATATCTCAAATCTTCCATCTGCATGCACACATTGGATGAAAATAAAAATATATAACATTACCAGATGAGACAGTTATCTAATGGGCACACAACTGTCACCGAATTAGGCGCAACAACAGAGTTCATATTCTTATGACAAGACAGTGCACAACACTAACTTATATTTAATGACATATACATATAAGCACTCAAACTATGAAATATAGTCAGTTCTGAAAATGTGGTCTTAAACGATTTCAACATAGATATTGATTAAAATGAAAGAGGTGAAATGAAAGTTTTTGCCACCGTGTGGCGTTAGGTAACTGGCGAGACCAAGATAAACATTATGAGATAATAAATGAGGTTAAAAAGTTTGACAAATTACAAACTGTAACCAATAAACGAGTAAATGTAAACGACAGATTTCACAAGATAACCAAAAGCACATCTCACAGGTAAATTGAAAATTTCAAAATATTTCCCAAAAAAATTAACAAAAACAACTGACCGGATCATCCACAGGTTCAGTCAACTGCTCACCCCATTCAACAATTGTAGGTGAATCCATACTGGCTGAGTTTGGCTGATTTTGTGGCGTCGTTGCAGGGCTGCTGGTTGAAAATGGTTGAACGAGCGATTTTTGATGACCATTTGGTGAACTGGGGTAGCTGTTGGGGGATATTGAGGGAGTTTTGAGTTTTGGTGTTAAAAAGGGGTTGTTAAAAATATATTTTTCCATCCCTACCTACAGCTATATATTTTTAGCTACGGGGGTTGAATCCAAAGATATCTCTTATCATTGCAACTGATCAGTGAACTCAAAAAAATAAAACTCAAACAGAGCAGTTCACAGCAGAAAATCTTTCAGTTTAGGTTAAGACGACGTGGCAAATCCAATATACCTATCTTATCTTTGAGGGTGTAGCGGCCGTAATGAAAACCCGGCCGTAATGAAAGCCTGGCCGTAATGTATTCCCACCCGGCCGTAATGAAAGCCTGGCCGTAATGTAGCATCCCCTACATTACGGCCAGGCTTTCATTACGGCCGGGTGGGAATACATTACGGCCAGGCTTTCATTACGGCCGGGTTTTCATTACGGCGAGGCCCCCGTCCTTATCTTTCTGGGCGTGGACATTTAACTTTATAAAAACTTTTTGTTTCTGAATGAGTTCGCTAGCTGATGAAAAATCTAGGAAATGCCTGTGTTCGATACAACCTTTGCAGCCTCGCTATTCTGAACGCTGATCGGTCAACGTGATTTCAGTAGGACAAACATTTTTTATCATTCCGCAATTATCGATGTGAACAGGCCGCGAAAAACCTTCGAAAACCGTCATTTAACTCCGCCTATTTTCCGAAAATCAAACACAGCATTCCAAAAGAAACCGACCCACAAACAGACAAATCAATGAATAAATACCACTTTCAAGCAACATAAAAACAACTCAACACCAAACCAAAACCGCACCTGGCACCAAATCCCGGTAAACTAGTGGGCACCTTAACTCCGCCCATTCCACCACTAGCCCTCCTTTTAGTCCTCGCTGCGGGACCTTTAAAAACTTTTTTCAACGGCGAAATTTTGCTGCCCGCTTCGCAAGAGCCAGGCGTCAACGTGACATCATTTTGATCATTGTCCAAATTTTGGTAGTACTTATTTTTGTCGATTTCAATTTCATCGTCGCTCGATGCTGATTGGTCGATGTACGGCGTGTCTGTAGGTGTCCGTAAAGCGTTGGTGGGCTCGGAGAGCACGCCGGACGCGTGCAAGGGCAACGTGTCGGTGGTCAGGTCCAATTCGTCCGGCTTCATGGTGGACTGGGGTGGAAAATTTTGGCAGTCATCCGGTGTAAACTGATTCTAAACTGAATGGTGTGTTGAAAATTGGTTTTGAATATTGCCTTTTAAGTCATGTTATGTAGAAAAATCCTATACTTTCTCGAATTTCGATGATTTAATAGTTCTCAAAATAGCGCCAAGCCAAGCTAAACGACTGCAAAAACTCAAAGTTCACAAAAGTTCTCAAAGTGAAGTTCACAAAACTGATAAAATTCAATAAAAACAAAACACCGCAAGAGAACAGAAATGGGATGTGATTTATCAATTCCGTAGTACTTTCAAACTCACCAGAAGTTAGAATTTTTCCATCAAGGCTCTTTTTATAAACTTTTTTTGCTACGGCGTATTTTATGGATTACGCGCGGAAATAACAGGATCCATAATTTCCATTAAAACCTGAAACGAAGGATGTTTTTTTATCCGGGCACTGGGGAAATTGATGCAAAATCCTGTGTAATATGTTTCTATAGGCAAGTGAAATGAAAAAAACACCTTAAAAATAACGGGACGTTTCTTTATCGCTCAAAAATCTCAAATTTAACTCTTTTCTTTTTCATCAAATATATATTTACTAAGAGAAGAAATGGTTGTTGCAAAATTTTGGAAGTGCGTCTGCTCGCTTTACGATTAAAGGATATGAATCACATTTCTTTACAATATCATATCAATAGAATAAAAATCATCACAAAAATTAACACTAGGATCATGTTCAGTATCTCAAAACTTTACAACAAGCAAAAGTGTGAAATTTGCGTGCATGAAATCGCTATACATTTCAATACATCAGTAACACACACTTAACATAAAGTATACGTGTTTGTGTACATGAATACACAAGTACATACATTAGGTATTTATGTACGCAAATAATAATGATCATTACACTTTTACAACATGGATGAGTAGGCGTTTCATTTATCTTACAATCAGTGTTGACTTAAAGAAACTGCCTACACTAGTTTTCAACCAAAATTTCGAAAACGCATAAATCAGCATTGAACGCATTTGAGTTTACCGCAATGAGTTATTTTTATCCCCTTTTTTATTTTTATTTATTTATTTTTTATTATTTTATTTTTTATTATTTTTTTTACAGTAGTTGACAAACACATCATTCCGGTAAACTCAAACTCGTTCAAAGCTGATTTTCAAAATTTCGGTTTAAAACTAGTGAATTTATGTAGAGCCAAAGACTTGCTATTATACCTCACTCATACCTAGGGTGTCAAATTTCCGTTTCCGTTTTCCGTTTCCGCCTTTCCGCAGGAAAATTTTTTACCTTTCCGTTTTCCGTTTTCCGGCAGCCGAAAAAATTTTACCTTTCCGTTTTCCGTTTTCCGGCAGCCGAAAAATTTTTACCTTTCCGTTTTCCATTTTCCGGCAGCTGAAAATTTTTTACCTTTCCGTTTCCGTTTTTCCGGCCCATTTTTCCGTTTTCCGGCTGAAAAATTTTTACCTTTCCGTTTCCGTTTTACCAGGCCATTTTTCCATTTTCTGGCTCGATTTTCAGTTTTCTGGCTCTTTTCCATTGTTTTTCCAATCTGTATTTATCTTCAATTGGCTCATCCCATTGTGTTGTTTTTGTCTCTTGGAGCAGCATTGACAACTGGGATTTCAGGGTCAGTGAAACAGGTGCTGTGAACCCAATTGAGTCATATGCTGACACCAATAATTTATTCAAGTTTTGTCTGGTTGGTGTTGTGATGCTGTCAATTTGCAATTTTGGTGTTGATATTGCCAGCATGTCCATTTGGTGATTTTATTTCATGCCCATTACTGCGACAATTTTTTTCACCTTTGGACTCCTGTCGTTTTCTGCTATTTCATTCATGACTGATCTGGAGTTTGACAGCCATTCCCTCATGTTCATAGAACATTGGTTAAATAAAGCTTTGACTTTGTAATATAGTTCTAAAGCTTCAACTTCATTTGTGACACTCATGATGAAGTTATCGACGTAAATGTTGTTTATTATCATCGCCAACTGGTTTCGTTCCCCTTCATTTTCTTCATCTTCATTCATGTTGTTTATTGTCACATTTAAATGGTATTTTATGACTGCTCCCAAAATTGCTGGGCTGCAGACAAGTCCAAACAGTACTCGTTTAAAACAAAGTACTATTAAGTTATTTTCAGTTACTGGTTTTGAGGCATCTTTCAGCCAGAAAAATCGTGTGTAGTCTCTAGCTTGGTCATGCAATCCTATTTGCAAAAATGCCTTTTCAATATTGGCAATTAATGCTAGATTGCCTGCCCTGAACCTCAGGAGTAGGCCCAGTGCTAATGGTGTTGTAATTGGTCCTCTAAAAAGGCACTCGTTGAAACTGGGCTTACCTGCCGACCCATTGTACACGATTCTGCATGATGTCAATTTGCCTGGCGTGATTACTGGCTGGTGTGGCAGGTAATGAATCCCCTTGTTGTCTGTTTTGTTGTCACAGATCTCAATTATTCCCTTTTCTAGTTGGTCGTCCAAAACTTTCCGGTATTGTTTGAATAAGTTTGGATCTTTGTTGAATCTTCTTATCAGTGATTTAAACTGCACCAAGGCTTCTGCTTTTCCCGTGGGCAGGTCACTGATACTCTCTTTATACGGCCAGTCAATATAGTATTGTTTGTTGTTGTTGTTGAATTTTATGCTATTTATTATCATCTCCTCTGCAATATTGTCATCAATTGCATAGGGGTCATCAGTGATTCCCACTGCTCCTAGACTGTGAAATTGTCATAGTGTTTCCTTTCCTATGGCCACTATGGCTACTTTTTGATGATTTTTTGTTGGTTCAGTTAAGCTTGAACAACAAGTGAAGTTACAGGCATGATCCATAGTTGCAGAATGTACAGCTACCACAATCAAAGCCAAACAGGCAAACCTGCATGCAGGTTTTCCTTCTGCAAATTTGTCTATTACCGTGCTAATTTCACTTTATTTTTTTCCGTTTCCGTGAAAATTTTGCTTTCCGTTTTCCGTTTTCCGGCATTTCATTTTTCCGTTTTCCGTTTTCCGGCCGACAATTTTTTTTTACCTTTCCGTTTTCCGTTTTCCGCTGTATGAAATTTTTTTACCTTTCCGTTTTCCGTTTTCCGGCTGACAATTTTTTTTTACCTTTCCGTTTTCCGTAAAGTGAAAAATTTTTACCTTTCCGTTTTCCGTAGAAAATTTTTTTTGACACCCTACCCAGAGGTCCAAAACCTTGTGTGGCATATATAGACAGCAAAATAACTGGGAAAATTTTAGTAGTTTGGAGAGGGTTTAGTTTACGGGCTACGCTTTATATTTAGATATGTAAATAAGCTAGTTCTAGGTGAAAAAATGCGCTGTGGCTTAATATAAAAAGGACTAAAGACAGATAGTAACTGAATACAGTTTAATACGTTAAAAAACAGCAACTTACAATACTTGCTTGCATACTTAATGAGTAGCTGCAAAGTGTCATCCAACTAGGGTTCAAACCATACCGCGGCATTGGGTATCGGTATCGACAAGGTGTTGATACTTTTCGGTTTCGGTATCAGCATCGACAAATGTTGACAATTTTAAGTGTAGGCGTTGTGTTTACCTAAAAATTATATTTACTACAACCGCAAACAAAAATCGGTTTCATTTTTTTCAATTTGTAAGGAAATCACTGACCTTACCAAACATTTTTAATTAATGCAAACGGAATTTTGCTGCGAGACCGCATTCCACCCCCATATGAAACAGAAAATTGCCCTAACATGAATTCCGAATCAAAATAAATATGAAGGAACGCAAAAAAATTGAATTTCAATACCCACAAAAATTACCCTCCCAATTATCCGACAAGGACAAAAAAAGTAATTTCACCTAAAATCGAAATAATCGATCAAATGGGAATATATACCAAACAAAATACGAACAATCACACACACATTTTACGCGCGCAGAATGAATGATGATTGAGATCGGCAGCACAAACACAGGGAAACTGAAAACTGGGCAAGCAAAGTGCAAGCGCTGATGCGAAAATCTCTCGCAAGAACGCCGACTAAACAAGTGAATATGTGGCAGATATTCAGAAGACTCGACAACCCCGCTTGCGCGCAAAATATTTTTAAAAACCCTGAAAAATTGATGCCGAAATTTGCATTTTCCATTTTCGCTGAAAGAAACACTACATCATGATGTCATCGTTACATAAGTCAAGATATTTAACAAATTAAAAACGTTTTGGGAAAAAAAACATTCAGCCCTCCTGACTCCACCTTTTTTTTAATACTTTTGCTTTTTGTTAAGTGGCCGCATAAGTATCCTGCTAGACTTTGACTAGCTAAGACATAAGTAATTTTGGATGCAGTTCCTTTGCAGTTCCACCATGAATGTAAATGCAACATCTACAAGTACCAACAAGCGCTGTCTTTTGCTGTCTTTTTGTGTGTAAGGGTTTGCAAAAAATTGCACTGAGAGTTAGGGTTCAAACGGGATCCCGATCCCGATCCCGGATTCCATTTTATGTCACTTTTCTGGCATCCAACAGTGTTTTGAGACCTTTATGAACAACTGTGAATGCCAGAACAGTGACGAACATCTCTATCCCTAGACCCCAATCCCGATCCCGAAAAAATGCCAATCCCGATCCCGTGACCCCAATCCCAGCCAATCCCGATCCTGAAATCTCAAAATACTAATCCTGATCCCGATCCTGAAACCCCAATCCCGATCCCGATCCCGAAATCTCAAAAAGTGAATCCCGATCCCAATCCCGAAAAGTAAATCCCATTTGAACCCTACTGAGAGTAGAACTGCAAATGGGGTGGACTTCACAGTGAGTGCAGTGGGAAAAGAACTGCAAATGCACTTCAAACAAAAAAACCGTTGCTCCTTTCCATTAGAGCAATAGAATTGCAATAAAAGAGTACAAATATTTTTTATAGATGGAAAGAATCCATTAAAAACTAGTAATGCGACAAAACACAGAGAGATATAAAGCTATTTATTTGATTTCTACATAAATCAATTTATCCAGGCACAAACCTTACTAACACACAATTCAGGGGTTGAAGGGTAGCTCAGCGTAATTTACCGTAACATGCAATACTGCTCACTACAACCAATACAGTTTGCCACACTAGTGGGGGTGTGCCAGCTTAAACAATATTATCCAGATTGATGTAATGCACACATTCACAGTCTTACTATCCTCACACAGCTAAGGATTTAGGACTTCAGAATTCAGTACCTGCCACCACAAAATTGTATTGAAAAATTGTGAAGTGATTCACATTTGGGATGCGTTATTACAGTTTAGTAATTAGTATTTACTGATGTTGCTTAGAAATTAATTACATAAAAAGCTTCCATCAATACGGAATTTTTTTCGACTTAATGTCTATCCAAAAATCTGTTCGGTGAAAAACTCAACCGGTTGCCACGTCTGAATCGATCAAAATGCAAAGAGCAAAAAAGCAGGTACATAAAAGCATCGGAAAAGTGAAAACAAGCGAGACAATAGACCATGCCTAAAATGGATACCGTATTCCCTCGAAATACCCCCCCCCCTTCGAAATACCCCCCACCGTCGAAATACCCCCCCCCCTCGAAATACCCCCCTCGAAATACCCCGCCTCAAAATGGACACTATAAATGTATAAACCCCCCCTCGAAATACCCCCCAAATATAGCGTATAGAGAAAGTAAATGACTAAAGCTACGGTTTGTGATCCCGGAAAGGCAGAACATACGTTAAAAACAATGACTGTGTTGTGTTAGAACAGGGTTTTTACGTCTACGTAAATACTTATATAAGTCTATAAGAGTCTTATGCATGGCGGTTTTTGTTGCATTTTTCGACGTCTGTATACGTTACAAACAACAATTTAGTACTGGGATTTCAAACAATTTCTGGCGAAATAATAAACCCCCCTCGTTTAACCCCCTTCAAAATTCTCACTCTGAAAAAAATAAACCCCCCTGGGGGTATTTCGAGGAAATACGGTAAATGTCGATGTACATACACATGGCCAAGCACAGGTCTGTACTAAAAGAATTAGGAATCCTCATTCCGCACGTGGGGATGTCATGATGGCAAACAATGCCTGTACATACTTTTGTTGTTATGCACATTTTCAGGCTAAAACGATAAATACATGGTGGCGCATTAGAGATGTGGGATAAAAAATCAATTAACTGTTTGCTTTGAAAGGGTGAAATGATTCACTAATGATTTGTCGACTGTTTTATATATCAAGGTAATGGGGATATCTATTCATTTCATAAAGATTCTTTGAGCATATATTTTTGAATAGGCCTCCAGGAGCGTTTTTCCATCAGACCTGAATTCTGGTGGAATTTTTCGGGGGTGGGGGGTTGTTCACCACTCAACAAGGACGTAGCCAGGGGGGGGGGGGCGGGGGGGCGGCCGCCCCCCCCCCTTCCCGGGTCGGACCAAAAAATATGCCCAAAATGGCACTTCCATCAAGCGATTTTGTCGGCAGTTCAAAAAAATTTTGCGCGCGAGCGCGCATTTCGGCACCGCACAGTATATTCTGGTCATACTTAGGTTTAGGACCAAAAAACACTCAAAAGGTGTTCCGTTCGCTGTATATTTATGTATGTAAAATACATACGTGTACAGACCCATTTGGCGCCAATGCCAACGCCAATGGCGCCATGGCGTCGCGCCTACGAATGGCGCTGGCGCCAAGGCGCCATTCCCTTACCACAGCGGTCAAATTTTAGGGGGGGGGGGCGCTGCCCCCCCCGTTCGCCGAGCTCCGTATACAATCCGCCCCCCCCCCGCTCAAAAATCCTGGCTACGTCCCTGCCACTCAAAATTCAGTGTACCATATATTCAAGTGACCTTTTAAACGATAAATTTACAGTAAAAAAGTGTGGTACAGTGCGGATTTTTACCCACCTAAAAACAGTTGAACAACTAAACATTAAAAACACTAATTCAGTGCCAAGTGGCACCTGAATGAGTTCAAACATTAGAATCTCACTTCTTACATCCTAGACTTAACCCAGGACACTGATGTTTACTTTATTAGCATATTTGTGCAGAGCGGATCACAGCAGGGACGTATCCAGGATTTTTGAGCGGGGGGGGCTGCTTGTTTACGGAGGCCGGCGAGGGGGGGGGGCTCAGCCCCCCCCTAAAATTTTAGCTACATAGTGGCGGAATGGTGCCATGGCGCTGGCGCCATTAGTAGGCGCCACGCCATAGCGACATTGGCGTTGGCGTCCGCGCCATGGAATGCTGTATATGTATGTAAATATACATACAAAACAGCAAAAAAACACAACATTGAGTGTATTTATAACGATTTGTGGCCACATGCAGCAAATCCGATGATAATAGCTTATGTCTGGTGAAGAATGCGCGCTTGCGCGCAAAATTTTTTACGCTGACGTTGAAAAAGTCGCATTTTCCGGTCACTTTTTGGTCTCGCCCCGGGAGGGGGGGGGGCTGCAGCCCCCCCCGCCCCCCCCCTGGATACGGCCCTGGATCACAGAATAAAATTAGATAAAATACCTCAAAGTTTGCTTTACTCTTTGTAATCAAACACATGGTGGGTCAAATTTTTTGGTGAAAGTAAATAGTTTCTAGTAACTACAGAAACACTAAATCAATAATTTTTACATTACAGGAAAGTTCCTACAGTGAAGTAAAAAACTTCATTGAAAGTTGTCTGAATTAGAAAAGAATATACATTGATCACACACTACACTGTAGCAAGTATTTATCTACTTAAATAGGTGAATAAATACATAAATGCATAGATATAAGTATTCAGTAAAACACCCACCTATTAAATACTTAACATCTACAAAGAAAAACAATGTAAAAATATCTGGGTATTAAATATTCTTCTCAAAACACACTTAGAAAAAACTAACGTCTATTTACATGGTGCTAAACCTTGGAACTTTTAAATGTTGACTTACACAAAATAGTTGATCACTATAGGAGGCAAAGCTTTTTATGTTCTAGGAAAAAAGTCGTTTTTCATTGGTTAAACATTTAGGCAGCGTTTACACGGATTTTTGGGTGACAACAAACCACAAAAATCGTACTTTCTAAAGTTCCATAAGTCGAGTGAAAAGTTCCATATTTATGAGAAAAAGTGGTCAAGGATATATATTAGTTAGGTGCATATATTTGTCAAATTAAAGTCCAATCGGTTTGGTCTCCAAAGAGTTATAAAAGTTTGATTTTTCTTGCTGTCGGCTATCGTTGTCGGAAGCCGACAACGATCACCGACAAATTGAATAAAATTTATTTTGACTGTGACGACCAGCAAATTCATGATCGTGATCGTCACGCTCATATCGCAGTGACACAGAAAAGTGGCTGATAGTCGTCACAAGCTGTGAACGTGCTTTGCTTGTGACGACATTCTTCAGGTGCCATCACCTAAATGTCATTAATGCATCACACAATAAAACAAAAAATTGTGTGGACATGGCCCCATCAATGACATAGCCACATCACAGTATGAAAAAAGCATCTGGTGTACATGATAACAAAAAAATTGCTTGTCGGCGTCAACGAGGCTGATTTGTGTCATGCCACGACAAGGCCGATTTGTTGTCACATGCGTGATATTTTCAATTTTCATCGCAAAAGGTCCGTGACGACACCAATTTTTTGTCGTCACGAAAAATCCGTGTAAACGGGGCCTTACGGTTTGAAAAATAAGTAATAAAAACAAAATAACTAATAACACAAACAATCATATTAGCAACATATAACACGGCAAACTTAATTCCTTCAAAATTACAACACTGGACTAAGCCATTACCCCGTTATATTTCCTTCTCATCAACTTTATACACTAATTTTAACTCAAAACTTGTTAATAGAAAATGTCATGTCAAAGATCAGTCAGACACGAAATTATGCAACTGAAACGTATTTACGACGAAGGCGCTACACACACTAGTTGACATCAAATGTCAACTGGTTCATATTAATTTAGATTTTAGTTCACTCGTCGCAGAACGACCTTCAAATGAATTTGCAGTAAAATTTTTTCAATGTTGCGACGTGTGCATTTGAGATCGCTCAGCGACACGTGAACTGAAATCTGAATTGACATCGAGCAGTTGACATTCGAATGTCAACTAGTGTGTGTAGCGCAAGACTCGCAAAAGATTATTCCTCCCATATCCATTATGCAACTACTCTACAGTCTTAATACTTACATGTAATATACCAGCGCCGTTCTATTTTTTCACCAAATGTTTTCACATACTTTTATTTCATTTTTTTTCATGAAACTTTAGCAATATTTTAGTGAGATTTAACATCTATTTCAGAGCTTTGAACGTTCTCACCATTCAATTTTTATGTCTTGGCACACTTCCAACACAATTTCTACGTACTGGAGACTGCTGTTCAATTGGAGGGTGACGTTCTATTGTTTTAGTGAGCACCACAACGTGCCACAATCTGCCGTTATATCGGAGGTGCCCTTCTATTGGAAAGAATACAGCACCCGATATATAAATAAATAACTACAGGCACTAAAATAGCCAACTAGGTATTTAAATACCTCCACTTTTATAGCTGCACTGGTGAAGTCAAGATGGAAATGTAACACAAGCTGAGACAGTAATTCAGGAGAATGCAAGCAATAAGCTGGGAGCTGATCTCGGCCGTACCAATGTCATGCTGCAAAGCTAATGGGTGCACCGCAAAGTGCGACAGACTTGTTTATTTCGGGGGGGGATTCATAGGGTGGCAGAATTTACGGTACTGTACCGTACCGCATTTTTCAGATTTACCGTACCGTACCGTTTACCGGACTTTCATAAATTTACCGTACCATACAGCGTACCGCACTTTGCAGATTTACCGTACCATACCGTTTACCAATTGAAGATTTACCGTACTGTACTGTTTACCGCAAGGCCGTACCGTCTGCCACCCTAGGTATTCAAGTGAATTTTTTGGGGCTTGGATAAATGAATGTGGTTACACGCAGTAGTGGACCGCCGGTCAACTAAAGCACGAGGTCAACTGAACATGTTTTGAAGTTGAACACTAATCGAGTTGACTATTGGCTAACTGATGTGTGATTGTCCATGCGTAGAAACAATTATTCACACTTTGTCAACTCAGACTTTGTCAAGTGAAAGTGCCTAGTGCCTGTTCGAATGGTTAATTTTGGACAACTTTTTTGAGTTCGGTGAAAGACGTTTCGAATTTTTCTCCCCCGACAGATAAAAAAAGAGTAGATATTTAGTCAGGGACGTACGCAGGATTTTTGAGCGGGGGGGGGGGATTGTATACGGAGCCCGGTGAACGGGGGGCCGCCCCCCCCGCCCCCCCCCCTGCGTACGTCCTTGTATTCAGTTGATAAACATATCCAACCCCACACCAACTGAACAAATCCCACCCCATTTTCAGAGTCTATTTTGACAAATAGATTACTATGTTTAGCTACAGCATCTATATAAGGATTCCAGTGCACTTTGTAAGCTGTGTAATGATAAATTATGGTTATATTATTCACTACTATTGTGGCAGGTGCTTAGCAAATTCTAGGACATTAATATTATGCGAGATAGTGAGACGGTTTGTGAAATTGCGGTCGGTAAAGGTGATGGAAACTGTTCAGGTTCCTCGGTAAATTACACGGTAAATTTGTAAATTTGCCATTTTACGGTAAGTAAGAAACATTTCACCATTTTGTCTGTTATTACCGCAATTACACAGTATTTAAGTTTATCAAACCAAATGTTAGCAACAAATTGAAATGCACAACATCTCATGTCACGTTTAAAATGTCACATCGGAATACTAAATATTTAAATTGATTTCGAACGGTGAATATGACACGTAAACCTTGGAAAATATTAATGTGATGAAGGTTTTCAGAAACCAAAGTTATAAAATAAAAAATTTGAGTAAGAAAAAAGATCGTTTAAACTGAACGTTGTCCTTGGAAATCGGCTACTGGAAAAAAGATACTCATTCAAGATAAGGAAAGTGGTGCCAATTCCACAAGTGGACAAGTGACAAGAAAAGTGACAAAAAAGTGCTAAGTGGTTAGTAAAGTTCAAAGCCACGTGGCAAATGAACCTGTGCTGTATGTATGAAACCCATCTGAATGATGAACCAAAAACGATACAGATTTTTCATCATAATATTTTGTTTTTACTATGGAATAATTAATTACAAAATTGATCACAAGATTTGTTCATTAAATTATGGTAGGATTCTGCACATACTTTGCGGTCCGCCGAGTATTTGTAAATGTCACATACTTGTTACTTAATAGGTTAAATGACTTCCAAATTTTTGTCACTTGTTTGTTTACTGAATTGGCCCCTGACCGGACCACCACTGTGTAAAGAAAATCCGCAAATAGAAAAATGAACAACTCTAGAAAATCAAAACAACTGCTCTCTACAAACATCTTCACCAGGCTCATATTTTACTGCATAAAATTAATTGGTAATTTCAGTAAAATGTGACAATTAAAAATTTTATACTTTAATGAAACTGGTTTGCATTTGGCACCTTATTAAAACTTTTTTATTTTAAACGGATGTGCATCAGAGTAACGCAACAGTTCAGTGGAACGTTTCTAAAAATTCACTCTAAAAAATCTGTTACTTGAAAAATGAGAATTTTTGATATACTCAAAATACATGTCAGAAGTTAGGTGGTTCTTTGGAAAATTTCTGACTGGTGGAAACACACAAAAAACAGATAGGTAAGTAAATACATCAAAAACTGATGCATACTTCGAGTTGGCATTTAACATAATAAATTTATCAGTTGCCATTTTCATTGTAAATACATAAATATGTTCAGTCTGGGAAGTAAAAAATCTGCTAAACAGCAAACACTTAAATGGTCGAAAAAACTATACGTTGGTTTCTCACGACAGCGTGCGAACACGTAAATACAGTGCGGCCCAGAAATCGATGACTAATTGTTTTTGTTGACGAAGGTCGTCTATCTTGTATTGGAATGATGCCAAAATAAAAATAAAATAAATAACACAGCTCACTGACAAGGCGCAAAAAATCGCAAAAATATATAAGCAACAAAACAAATGAGCGTACAATTTTTGATAAATACAAATCTCAACTAAATACACTGTATAAATACGCAAATAGACGCAAAATGCCACAATATTTAAAGAATAGAATATACCGCAAGGTCAAACGACGCTAAAAGTGAAATAAACTATTGAAAATGTTCAAGGTTTTGATCCGCGCGCATGATGCAAAAGTCGCGTCATCTTGACGCAAATTTGGACGGGAAATGGCGAAATGTCTCTAGAGGGACGATCAAATGTAATTTCTCCTAAAATCGACAAAAATTTTGCACATTTCAACCTTTCAACCGCAACCTTTTGCAAATTACACGTGTTTGGTTGAAAAAAATCTAGGATAGCTCCACAACTAGGTTGAAAAAATAGATTTCTAATCAAACATTCAAATGAAACCAACCATAATCGGGTTATAACGGGTAATTAGTAATTCCATGTCGCAAAATCATGAATAAAGGCGCCGTATTTAAAAATTTGTAAATTATTTGCTGTTAATCTGGTAACGACGGCAACAAACGCGATTTTCTCTGAAAAAGTTTAAATCAAAAGCTTTATCTGGACCTGGCGAAAGCAGCGACAAAAACAAGTTGAACAGGTTATTTTCAGACAGGCCGATGGAACGTATCTGCGTCCAAAAATGCAAAATGCCCGGTAGGATGGCAAATGACGAGCAAAGAATAAGAACAAATTTGACATTTTATATGACTTTAGACACTTTGCATGACACTTGACATTTGACAGGCCATTTTACAGGTCGGAGAGTGCCCATGAAAACGCAGCAAACTTTTAGGAGCATATCAAACATTCGTTCGATTTTCAGGAATGTTTCCAAACGTCGTAGAGTTTACCTAAAGAGTTAGATACGCATCTTATTCCGAAAAAGGTTAGATGTGAAGTCTTAAAGATCGTTTTTGATTTTCGCCATACATTTTACGTCGGGGATCTGACAAAACAACGTTTCATTCAATTGTTTTCGATCCACGATAACGGAAACACAATATATAAGGATGAATAAAAGTACAAGACCGACACTACATTCGAATTGCGGCTTTTTGGCATTGTGCCAAACCTTTTATACAATTCACAAAAAAATATATTTCGTAATACCAAAATGAGATAAATACACAATTATGGAGTAGGAATTTAGTAACAAATTGTACATAAAAATAACCACAAAAGCCAAAATTGGTCGCTCATAATTACAAACACTTTGCAGAACGGAGAAACGTAAGCGCAGAAATAGATATTTACAAAAAATTGACATTAGAACATTTGATAAAAGTTTTATAAAATTGTCAAGTGACAATTACCAAACAAGTTTCAAATCGCAAGAAATTATGGTTAGAAACGTGAAAATGTCAGATAAAATAACACGTATATTTTGAAAACTAAAATATTTTTGATTAAAATTACAAAAAAAATCCCCAAACAAATATCAACTGAAATTGGGGACTTCCATTCCAAAAGTTCACAAGCGCCAAATCCAGAAAAATCGAGTTAGCTGTGGATTCGACATCCACGTATAATTCTGCCCATTTTGGTAAAAAAAATCTGTGTTCTAGTCCATTTCGTTCCCGAGATACAGTGGTACCGTTTTTCAGAAAAATCACAATTTTCATATCGAAAGTGCACATATCCATCTCAGATCCCCTATGAAAAACAGAACTTTCATTTCGTAAGTGCACATATCCATGTCGGACCACCGGAGTTTCATTTCATAAGTGCACATATCCAAAAAATAGTTTCATTTCCAAAAGTGCACGCGTGCTCCGGATCGCTCGCGAAGAGCCGGCCGGATTTCCCATACAAAATAAAGTTTCATTTCCATATGTGCATACGTGAATTTCCAAATTTATTTTGCTCTATAAATCGAGTACGGGTATAAATATAGATCTGAAAATTTAGGTTTGTGTACTTCTTGAAAAGGGCTTCTCAGTGGTTAATTGGTTTTGCCCTGCGATGCACCGTTAGGAAGTTATTAACATTTCAAGTTCAAATTTTCAAATTTACTCCTTATTTTGGGTGGTTTACAAAATATGACATAACTCCCAAAATATTTACCAGCCGACAAAATTTAGGGACACAAAAATTGTAGACAAATGTCCGAGATATCTGAAAAGTGCGGTGCAAGCTTTGTCGCCCAAACATGGCGCTGCCGGGCTAGCGCCAAACTTTAAAATGCGATTTTGAAAAATCGAAAAATCTGGATATGTTAACTTTTGGAATGAAAGTCCCCAATTACAGATGTGTATTTTGCACCATCCCATATTTTAAATCAAAAACCTCTCATCAACCAAACTGGACCTGATCAAATTCTTAGTAAAACCTGTCTCACTCAAACTTTTGAGTACACCAGAAACAACATAAGTTACACAAGCGGCAAGGAGAAAATCATGTGCGAACATATCAGTTATTGCGAAAAGGAGGCAATCAAATGATAAATTCAGCCATTCATTGCCATATAAGAATGCTGAACTGTGCAGCATGTCTGATGGGTCCCTGCAAATGGTTATGGTACCTATGTATTTGTGAGGATTTGAATAGAACCCTACCCCTGTCTTAATGGTTATGGTAGTTGATTCCTTAAATACTCACAGTCACACCAATTCCTGAATAGCTTCACTAGGAATATAAATATAATGTAAATGTTTGCTTGAATAAATCCTCCCCTTGAATAATTGCCCCTTTGAAAAACTCAGCCTATTAAATTAGTGAGGAAAAAATAATACCTCATCTTGAATAATTCCCCCTTTAGGCATATCATCAATTTGCTGTGTCGAATTCGTTGCTTTTGTGTTGACAAAAAAATCATTACAATACTCAATGAATTTAAAAAATATCTGACCTGTAGAAAACAGCAGTTTGTGTGAAATCCTGCATTTCAATGTCCAGAAGTGCCTCGATGAAACTTCTGTTTCTTATCACATATGGTGCACCCATAGCCCTCTGCTCAATTAGTGCCATTAGCAGTTCATTCACATTTTCATGGACCTTTGAGTTTTTATTAATGGATGTTAGGGTCGTGTAATGAAATGAGTGAGAATTCAACCGAATTTGTGTCTTCTGCCAGTTTTAAAGCCCCAAATTTTTCAGTTATAGTTTTTGGTAAATACATGATATTGACAAACGTTAAGAACAAGCTAAGAGAAAAAACAAAGAAACCAACAAAAAAATTTTACACGTCAGTCCATACTTTCAGCACTCACTCGCGTGTAGAGCGCCTTATGCGCCCTACGCCCTACCTCAACCTGGCCCCTGACCCACCTGAATGACATTGTCTACCTTGGCAGTGATGGGATCGACTGGTCTGGCGCCAGTTCCGCGAGATGCGGATGCTTTCACTCCGGTCCGCAGTGGTTCACGCAGCGCGTCGAATTGACGCCTGAGGGGTGGAAATGGATTCGGCTGATAATAATTGAGGCCTCTACTTCTAAAAGTGGACAAGTCCACAAAATGTGATTTTGAGTGAATTGCATTTTAAGATTCGGACCCAATTCCAGGCCCGTGGTGCGTGTCCAATTTGGCTCTCTGATGCTTTCCATTAAGTTCCATATGTTAACAATAAAGTGCCAAATTTTCAGTTCCTGCTCGCAACCTATGTGGAAAATTGGGTGTCCATAAATTTCCATTCGGTCAGAGCAAAACTGTGTTTGGGAGGGACTTGTCGCCTTCTTGCACTAGAGAACATTTTTGTTCCCGGGGAAGCCGAGGCTGCCTTATGGGCAATTTATGCACTTGTCGACTTTAAGAAGTAGCAGTCCATAGTGGACATATCACATTTCTTGCTTTTTTTCCCATAAAAAAAGAAGCGGAGGGATGGACTTGTCGACTTCTTGCACTAAACTAGGTGGACTTCTTGCCCGAAATTTTCGCATTTTTCCCCAAAAATGTCAAATTTGGCATTTGCCGGTGCCATTGCGGTGCGGTGCCATTTTTTTGCTGGTGCCCATGGTGTCAGGTGGCTTTTCTGACGACTGGCAGAGGTGCCGGTGCGGTGCGGTGCCATATTTCCCAGTATTTTCCATCACTAGTGGCCATATCACACCTAAATAATTAGACCAGCCAAAATCCCACTAAAAAATACCCCCCCCCCCCCCAAAAAAAACATCAAAAGACTACCCCCCCAAACCTCCACTCATTGGTCAGAGCCACCAGAAAACACTGCGCATCTTGGCCGGGTTCCAAGCCCCGCCTCCCACACATGTCTTCCCTTTCCTTCTGCAGCATGTGATTCATTTGGCGCATGTCCGCATCCGCTTGACCCAGTGGAGACCGCCCGTGGATGTAATGTCCGTGGAGGGGGCTGGGGGGGAGGTGGTTGGGGGTTGTTATTTTACAGGGGGGAGGGGGGTGGATTGGGGGAGTGATGTTAAAGCGCGGCGTGTAAAAGTTATGGAGTTTGGTGCTGGCGCCAGTGCAAAAAGCGCCATCGCCACCACCTTTTTCAAGTCCTGGCGCTTTTTTCACCACTAGTTGAGAGATACGGCAGTGACGGTTTTTGTGTATGCATTTGAATGAATAGTCTTAGTCTTTTACACCCTGTATGTATTTCGTTCACCGACCACGCACTTTACGATGCAATCTAAAATATTCTAAATACATGAAAAAAACACACAATATTTTTTGTCATTCAAAAATACTTAAAAAACGCATTTTCATCCAAATGAACAACTCAAATTCTATGGTGATGTAGGTATAGTGCCCGGAAGCAAAAAAAGCTCCCCCACACAACAAACAAAGACAATAAACCCAACCTTTTCAAAGCCAAAACACTGATGTTACAAATGGAGCACAAATCCATAAAGTTCCTGAAATGATCCACGAGGCATCTTTCAATAACAATCACATTCACTGCCCACTGTATGAATCCAATAAACAGATATAAACCAGCGCCGAGTGCAAATCTGTGGATACGAGTGTCGGCTACCAGATCGAGTGGGGTGTCTGTGAATTTGAAATGATTGAATTTTTGGGTATTGTGTTATATTTAGAGTTTAAAGAAAAGTACCCACTTCAGTCTGATGAAAAAAATGCTATTTGGGATGCAATCATTCTGGAAATAGCCAACTTGACCAATCAATATTTAACATGGGGTATTATTCAAGCAAAATGTGAAAAATGCATCAAAAAGTGGCTACAATAGTTTACAATAAACAGTTGTGAAAAATTTTCTGTTAAAGTAGTCCTCACATTTAGCAATAAGCAATTTACTTTTTTCTACTTTGTCCAGTTTCTTTCAAAAAAACATAAACACACCTAGGCTAAACCCAGGACAAGCCAAAGTCCACACTTCGAGATGAACAATTTTCAACAGAAACAACATAACAACAATCTGAAGAGCCACACTTGTTTTTCTGTAATTTTGCAATTCATTCCATTCATTGGCAACCATGTAAGTGCGCCAAACTGTAACTGGCCTCTGTGATCTGGGAGAATACAATTTCAAAGCTAGTTACCAATTACAGAAAATTTGAACATTTTTAGAATCCAAAAAAAGTCAAAGCCCTTGTATGGTAACTCTCGCAAAGAGAAAAGTTCACCCTTTTATAAATGAGCCACAATTTAACATTTTCTGAATTCTCTGAATTTCACATTTTAGATAATAAACATCTGATGAAAAAGTAGGTCAAGTCCATAAAAACTCACTTCACTTGTGTCTCAACATCATTCTGTAACCGTTCACCACTTTCCCCACCATTTTCAGCATCATTTTCATCTCCACCATTCATGACATCATCATTCTGCACTTTTTCCCCTTCATAAGGTATCACACTGCCCCTGGGTCTTTCCCAATCGATGAAAAATGTTTCTGTCAACATTTGTTCCACTCTATTGTGCAGGATGGCTATGAATTTCAGTGCTGATGCTACACATAAACAGACAAGCATTCCATATTCTTGGTCAGGGGATAATGGCATGTAGGCAGCTACTGCTTGCTGTTTGTAGGCAAACCTGGTGGAGAATTTTGGTGGGGGTATTATTTAAGTGGTGCTGATTTATTTGATGGGGTTTGAAATTTCTCATGACATTATTGGAATATTGGAAAGTAGCCAGTTACTTGGATCTAGTGATTTTCTGCAAGTTTTGCACATTTTGCAGGGAAGCAAAATACCTATTTACATACCCATCTCCTATTAAGCTACACTTGCATCTGATTTAGAAAAAAAACTTCACCAAAAACTTTTTATTACAATACACAATGGGATCCATCAACATACCCACAAGACATCCACATAATCAACCTCAAAAAATAACCCCAACTTTACCCACCAAAGATACCCAGAAGCACACAGCAGAACCACAAGGAACACATCTGCCAAAATACCAGCCAAATATAGTGCAAACTTTAGAACAATTGCCATGTCAACCATCTGTTTTCCAGCCCTTCTAGCCCATGACCATGTACGCAATAAAGCCCACAGGACACCTAGGGAACATAGGATGCCCAGAGTTATTTCCATGTCTCTGTGATGGGTGTTGAGTGTAATGGAGGAAATTTTATGGGACATTATCAGGTTTGGGTTGTTGTGAAATTTGTGTGTGATTATAGTTGGATTTTATTGCTTTTGAGCTTATTTTTTGTGTAGCAAAAATATTGTTTATGCCCAATGCTTGACCTGCATTGAGTTGACAAGATTTTAAGAATCAACTTAGTCAAGTTACCAGCCGAGTACTATACCTAATCTTTTTTTCACCTCCCAAGTAATTTCTGATCACACTAATCAACATGAAACCCAAAACATCTCACCTATCATGTCTCCAAGCATAGCTGGCAGCCCTCAAATACACCACGCTAAACTCAATTGGCACTTGCATGTCTAATTGATCGAGTTCTGATGCACTGATGTCTTTGTAGACTATTTTCAAATGTGGGGGGTCTATTCTGCCATCCCCGATGTATTTGTATGAAGTGTCTGTTAATGGCTTTTCACGCGCGTCACGTTGTTGTACCTGGCGGAATTTTGGATGGGGATCGGTTATGTGAATTGCTTTATATTTAAGTAGGTAGTGATTTGACAATTATTCGGCAATCTGACGATTTTTATTTGACTATCTTTAACAATTTCTTTGATCGATTGTATTACTTACGTGGAAAGTGTCGTCTGTGAACGTTGAACATTGTCTGTAGTTTCATTACAGAAAGAGTGCAAAAATTGCACTTGCCACAGGCGGGAGTCGAACCCGTAAAGTAAATAGATTTCTATTTGAATCTGTTCCATTCACACACACCATTCCCAAACTCACTTTAAGCGTAATCTCTGCGGCGTACCTCACAAAACTCGGTTTTCCATCATATCCCAACCTTGATGACAGATTATCGACCAAAAACACCCTTCTAAACAGTAAACTAGTTGGCTTTGCACCAACAACTTTGTGATACAATGGAAAAAGCTCATCATTTTCATTTGCAATGGCGTAGAGGTCAAATAGCATGGTGGACATGTGCAAGAGCTGCCTGATGGGCACCTGGGGGCAGTCCCAAACCCTGTAAAATTCCCTGTAAAATGTCAATTGTCATGCAAAGTGTCAAAAGTCATATAAAATGCCCTGCAAAATGGCAAAAGTACATTTGCCATTTTACAGGGTATTTTACATGACTTCTGACACCTTGAATGACATTTGACATTTCACAGGACACACTTTACAGAATCTCGGATGGGCACCTGGCACCTCTGTCTGTACAAGAAGCCAAATGCAAATGCCAGGTTCAATCGGTGGGCGGAGTCTGGACATAGTTGCAAAAGCCCATTGGTCACACTTTGTACTCCCAGAAAGGTACCATTTGGAGTGTAAATGGATGCAACCAGTTTCAATTGTGTTTTTGCACCATCATTTAAGTAGTAAATGGTGCTGATTTTGTCATGGTTTTGTTGTATAAATGTGTCTGGCTGGTAGAGAGATGGCCTGCGTTGGATGGGGGAATGTTGGGTTATTGTTATTTTTATTTTTGTTGTGCATTCAATTCATGTAATGGTAGGCTCCAAAGTTTCAGGTAAGTGCAAGCAGATTTTCAGTATGCATATGTGCAAAATACTAAATCGTAAACATAATACATTTATGAGTTGATAGATTTCATGTATTTGCTTATTATGGTATGTATGTACAGACAGGCATATTTACTACAGTCGGATTTCCAATTATCAAAATTTAATAAAAATGTTCAAAAACTCCAACTGACTGCCAATTTTTCTCTTTAACCTTCCTTAACAAACTGCAGGCATTATTTGGCTCAGTGCCAGTAGGTTCATGATAATTCAACAGAGCGCACGCATTCGCCAGTGCCTGACACGCAGTGCTGTTTCCCTTGGAACAGAGAACAAATGAAGCACGTACAGTGTGACTCATAAATGTTGATGCATAGTTTGTGCCTGAAATTGAAAACAGTGATAGAATTTAGGTACATTTATTCGAGCAGCCGTATCGGATAAAATGCGAAGAAAACTGAGAATCACATTGTGAACTTTTTCGTTTCCTATATTGTTGCCAATAAGGCCACCGAAAAAATGCCATGACAATCCAACGTCCCGCTAAAATATAACAAACAATCTCAACATGTCGCACAAAAATCTACCCCCCAAAACCGCACCTTGCAAACTTCTCGTATACGAGACCCCCGCGCCTTCAGGAGCGAGTTGCCTGAGCAGATCCAAGTCACCTTGTTTGGTGAAACACGAGCCACCGGTGTAAACTACACGCGTTGCAGACGCGCTCCCTTGTGCCTGAAAGGTCAGGTGGATAATGTAAGCTTTTGGTATAATTTTTGGGGTGTTTCGGAGTAACTTCCTAAGGTACGTGAAAAAGGGGTATACCGTATTTCCTCGAAATAACCCCCCTCGAAATACCCCCTAAAAATTTCAACTATGGAAAAATGAGCCCCGGAGCCCGGAGGGCATTTCGAGAAGATACGCGCGAGCAAGATAATTTACGTAATTACATATGCACACACTTTCACCAAAAAAAACATTTACCTAGAAGGCGGAGTTGAGTACAACCAACTTATGTTCTGTTCCTGAAATTTTTTGGAACAAGTTTCAGTTTAATTATGGTGACGTCATGATGGAGTGTTTCCACCAGCAAAATGCACAGCATGACGTCCACGGAGTATATGTGAAGCAGCCATGTTGCTTGTGGAATCATTTTTACGCCACTATATACTCGAATTACCACCGGGGGGGGGGTATTTGGGGTGGGAAGTGTGTGGGGGTTAAACGAGGGGGGTATTTCAAGGGGGGGGGGGTATCGTGGAAATACGGTATTTACAACACATGCTGAAGAATACATCCAAACATCACAAAAAATACTCAAACCTCTGCATCACTCGCCCCTTCCTCATTTCCGTCGGCTACCGTATTCTGGGGAATACAAGGACATCCTTTTTGATCATCAGAAATTCTCGCGCAGGGCACACAAAATGAGTGGCCATAATGACTTTCAGATATTGTGTCCCTGCGGCACTGTTCACATGCAGCGCGGCCGTCTGGCAGAAAACCAAAGGGGCTGAAAGGTGGGGTTGTTGTTTTGATGTTTTTTTAGATTAGATTGTAAAATGACATCGAGGAAAAACTATGAAGTTTTGAAGGCATTTTTTGGAAACATTTCAATCAATTTTTCAGATTTTTATAAAAATTTTACTTTGATACAGATTTTGCACTCAGTGCAATTGTCAATTGTCTTTATATTGTCAATACATCAACCAAACTCCACGTTCTGAAAACTTGTTAGAAATTTACCACCACCGTGGCTTCAACGACGTAGGCTCATCCCACATCTAAACCCATCCCACATCTAAATCTACTTTGTCTCTCAAATAGACTGTATTTAATTTAGGGAATTTCAAAAAAGTCAGATGACACAAGGTAATCAATCTAGGTAATATAACATGTTAGAGTGTTTGAAGGCAATTTGACACCACATGTGTTAAAACATGATAGTTGACAACTATTGAGTGCAGTCAGTGTTATTGAGTAGCGAAGTTTGACCTGCGAAATCACCGAGTCATTGAAAGTGGCTCTTAATGTAGCGCTTTTTCATCATCAACATTTTTTTGCATTCATTGTCCACCTGGCAAGGAATACAGATAAAATATTACAGGCATCCAATTGATGGGCCGGGGTGTGGGATGGGTTTAGATGTGGGATGGCACAGGCCCCCGCTTCAACAACCCACCTTCTCACATAACTAATTTTCCTCTGTCCACCCCCCGCACCCCCATCAGCTTGGAAACAGGCGTCACAGACCCCCCTAGGTGAAGCCAAGTCACATTGCACACAGGTCCAGCCATCGGGGGTTGCCAGTTCCCCACTGGGGCAGGGGGTACACTTTAGACCCGCACCCCCTCCGTAATCGTGCTGGAAAGTGGGGGGGGGGTAATTGGTTGTGAGCTTGTATACAACACAACAAAAACAAGATTAAAACAAAAAGAAACAAAAAATCTAAGAACCCTCCCTCCAATAAATTTCATGGAAAAAATTCAATTCAACTGACCTCTTTCCTGAACCTAGCCACACACGCGCATCTTTGTGGATCGTCTATGTCAGAAACGCTATTTTCGGGACATTTCAAACATTGCAGTGACACTGAATCGAAAAATTCATCCATATTATCGCAGCGGTATTTGTTTAAAGCGGATTTGGGATTGGGTATGAGAGAGCGTGTGTCCCATTCTACACTCTGGGTTTTTATTGTGCTGATTACGGTAGTTGTGAAAAGGTACAGGTTTAGTAAACCCATTTTTGGTGATTTTTTTGCGGGAGTGTACTTCTGGAATCTGAAATCTTCTGAAAGCAGATATCGGGGAGTAAGAAGAGAATGGGCACAATTGAAATGTGGTTTCCATGGCAACCGAGTGTACACACATTTTTGGATGCACGGCAATATACCATGAAACCATTTAATTCTACCTACCCTGTGGCAGGTCATTGAAAGACACAATGCTTGATGCTCATAATATTCATGAAACCATTTCACCTTGTGGTTCTGTGCTAAAGTTCATAAACCAGTGGCATGACAACAACTGTCAGGTGCCTAATCAGCGAAGAGGTAGAGAAGAGCGCCGTTCTATCCTTTTCGTCAACTTTTTACCTGCTGTGCTATTGGAGGTGCCGTCCTTTTGGAGGCTGCCGTTCTATTTTTTCACCAATCTTGTTCACACATTTTTCATTTGAACATTATATATTTTTTTGAAACATGAGCAACATGTTAATATCAGAGCATCAATTCAAACAAAACCAAATGTAAAAACCACCCCTGAATCATAAACTGGTGGACGATTTAAATGGAAAATTGACTACGTAAATTTTTGAAATATTCTCATGTGCAAATGATCAGCCCAATCTAGCTAAAATTTTGTGTGAATGTGGGGCCAACATTTCTTTACATTGTCCCCAAATAGCACCCCCCAGCACCCCCCTGATTAGCCGTGACAGCCTTCTATATATTTTTTCAGATTTTTTTCTGGCCAATATAATTGGAAAATTTTGGAATCCCACACAGAATATTGCTGCGGGAAAGATTTTTGGCATGCTGCCAACACAAGCATTGGATACGCTTGTGCTGGCTGTTTTTTGATGGAAAAAAATCACTAATGGCTCGCTCAGAGCTGCACATAGGTTGCAGGGTGATTTTTACCCCCTGCTGTCCCCACACTGCTGCTGCCTCACAAAAATCCATCCTAAATTGCAGATATCAGCCACTTCATGACATTCAAACATATTAAGAACTTTATAAGTGCAAACATTTTGATTGTGATTAGAAAAACCACAAATTTACACTTTCTGGGAATGACCTCTTCATCTGTCTGGCCCATTTACACAAAATACAGGACACATTTCCAGTTGTCCCCTGGTATATGTTTAACAGATAATTGTTGCCTGAATTCAATGGGCACTAGCATTTAATGATTTGCATGCAGATGCTGCAGAGGCCGGTCACACTTTTACAGAAATGCTGTTGTTGAACAGTGGTATTTCCACTGATCGCCATAAATGCAATCTTTGTGCAACAATGTGGTGCAGGACCAGCCACATGTTGCTCATGACACTTAGGAAGCCAGTCCTGGCCACCATGTGCTGTATCATAAGCCTGGGGCTGTGTAAGACACATTAGTTCCAATATATGTTTTGTTCAAAAAAATATTTCAGGTTTGATCTTCAGCAAAATTTTGGTGTAGGGATTGCATCGGTTGTGAGGGGGTGGAATAGTTGCAGGAAATTACCATCTCATATGTCCCAAACAAATCAGTGGCCTAAACCATCCCCAACCCATTTTATAAATAAATCAAATTCTGGCCTGAACAAAAATTTGTATGGATTTTCCATTTATATTGACCAGAAAAAAAGTGGAAAAAAAAAATATTTTCAGCAACAAGGGTGGCCTGAGGGGGTGCCACTTTGGTTATATTTAGTATATACTTTGGGGCACCCTCACACTAAGTGACAGCTAGATGGCTTGCTTGTGTGATTTTTAAAATGTTATTTTGTGAATTTTCCATTTATATTGTCCACCAGTTTAGTTCTGAACACCTTGAAACACCTTGGAAACACTCATTTTCAAATGTTTTGTTGTTTTGGCACCCTCCCAGCGTTTTTTGTACCTGCCGTTCTATTGGAGGTGCGTTCTATTGGAGGCTGCCATTCTATTTTTTTCGTGGGTGGTAAAAAGTCCCAAAACCTGCCGTTCTATTGGAGGTGCTGTTCTATTGGAGGTATGCCGTTCTATTAGAAGAAATACGGAAATTATTCATGTAATAAGAATAAATATAGGTAAATGAGGCAAATGCTCACTAATAACTAGCAACACCTTCGCGCTTCTCTGAACCTGCTAAATTTTCCAAATGTGTTAAAAAGTGCTCGTACATTACATCGTGATTGCACTGATTTCTAGAGCGTGTGGTAATCGAAAATAAATTTTTGTGGTGTCAGAAATGAAAAATACAATAAACTGGGGATAAATAAGGCATAGTAAATGCCTGTAAAAGTCATGTAAAATGCAAAGGTTCACTTGATCTCAATTTTACACTTCACTATAATATTTGGCCAATCTGCAAAAACAAACTTTTATATAGGTAACCATAAATATCAAAAGTATGCACAGAGTTTATTCAAAATCATACGAAAATGTAACCAGTAATGCCAATGTTAAATACCACACTGTTGTCTGGATTCAAATGCTATTATTGGTAATGTCAGAAATAATCACAATGAATGTAATAACCACAGTAGAACTGCAACAATGGAATTGCCAATTTCATTACATCACATTCACACAAGAGTAAGAATCAGAACAGCACAAGAGTAGGAACAATGCTAAAAAAACAGGCAGCCAAACACAACCCCTCAAAAAAGAAACAATTAAACAATACCCAGCCAAAAAGCAAACAATCACCTCCTACCCCTCTCCCCCGCACCCTCCACAGTGGGTTCTGGCAACTTGCCAATCCCTCCAGTATACCCACCATTCCTTCTCTGCTGTCTACCTCCACTACTGCCCCTTCTACCATAGGAGGTAACCCCAGAACCCTTTTTGCGCCTACCACCAGCTGAAGCAGACCTGGGTCTACCATTTTCACCCTCCTTTGTGACATCATTTGGAATTAGAGGTACATAGGGTGCAGTGTTGGAGGTTGGAGGTTTGTTGCTGCTGCTGGCTGGGGGGTCACTGTGGGAAGAGTAGGGCTGCCTGGGTAGGGGGGAATAGGGTTTTAGGGGGTTGGATATTGTTTGTGGATGGAGATAATCCTAATGGGGATAGTGGGTATGGGAATAGATGGTGTAAATACGACAGCTTTTTTTCTGTGAATACATGTAAGTAACAGTGGTTGTTGTGTCTAGTGTGTTGTGTGTGTTTGAATCATGCATAAATTCTGCATCTCTATACATATAAAGTATGCATTTGAGTGTGAAAACATTGTTACCTAGATATGCGGACCTTGCTCAAGTGCTTCTTGTGGGTATAGTGTCAAGTGCTAATGGTGCCACAGCAAAATGACAAAAATGTTATGTTACTTCCGTATCCACAACAACTTCCACTATGAAACATGTATTCATATTACAACTGAAAAACATTTGATGAACATGTACATGCATTAGAAAAGCTTTGACAAGTGTTTTGCACTATCAAGGGAGTGATTATTTTTGGAACTATTTAGCAGGCTCATGTGCTGTTACAAGCAACAAAAAAAAGTGTGATGGCCCCCTGACTGAGGAGTCCATTAATATATGCATTTTATGGTACACAAATGCATGCAGCATGGTGATCAGAGAAGAAAAACTGATAGCACAAACAAGGCACAATAACCCACACTGAAAACATGTAAAAAGCCAGTCACCGTCTCTTCAAAATTCCCTTCACTCCCTTTGGTTCATCATTCTTTTCCTCATCATCATCACTTTCATCATAATCAAAGTTTCCCTGAAAATCAGGGCTATTACTTCCAGAGTCTTCTGCGGGCTCTGGTAACGTGCTATATTCTGGTTCCTTAGATGATATCTGAACTTTCTTTTCTGGGGCTTTGCTTTTTTTTTTGGAATTCCTTGATGCCGGTCTTTTTTGTGCATTTTTGCTTGTGCTGTCTGCTTCGGCACTGTTTTTGGTGTAATGTTTATTATTTGGTTTTGTAAATGAACACAATGGGTTATGAAGTTTGGTAATTGACATGCATTGTAACAAAACTCAAAGTTGGAGCTGTGCCAAGTATAGTGTGGGAGTGACTGAGTGGAGTAGCGGCACCACTGAAGGTGTTTGGTGACATTTTCTGGTGCTTTTCCACAATGCTGAAGCGAAGGCATTTTGCCTCAAAGTGATAATGTCTACATTACATTGGCTGTACAAAAAAATCAGAAATCTGCTCATCATATAGCAGCATCACATGGATCAAACGAGACATACCTAGCTGCTTAGCAAAGCACAAAATATGCAAACTGCACTATTTACTTTTTTTCAAAAAAATTGCAAATTTTTTTAACCATGTGCAATTTTGCAATTGCAAATTTTTTAACCCACCTGCTTTTACCCCCCTTCTCCCGCCTGTCATCAATAGCATCAATTTGCTTGAAAAGCTGCTTAAAAAGTGGATTTCTGTGTGCCCCCTTAGAATCCCTCTTAGGCAGCCATCTCAGCACGGTTTCATCTGGAGTTTCACTCTTTTCATAAGCCAGTAACACCAAGCGAACTCCCGATTGCCTAACTGATTGTTCAGAGTGTAATAAACAGGATGTTGCGAAACTGCAGAGATCGTGTTCGGAGATTCCGCTGAAATAGTTTGTGTTTTGGTAGAGTTGTTAAATGTAGCAGATGTTCTTTTTTCAAAAACATAAATACATAAATGTAGCGATCCTCTGATCAAATATTTAGTCTCTTGAATACACAAATCGCTATGAAATATTTCACCTTGAAAGGTAATTCAAGCAATTATAAAAAATCTTCATTTTTTGATGAAATATTTTATTATCAGTATACTCGGCGGACAGCACACCTAGTATGGAAACCTACCATAATTTTATGAATAAAATCTTGTGATAAAGTTCGTAAATAAATTATTCCATAGTAAAAACGGAAAAGTATGATGAAAAAAAATGTATAATATTTGGTTCATTATTCAGATGGATTACGGTAGTTTTCATACTAAGTGTGATGTCCGCCGCGTATACCCAGTAATTTTGTTCTTTGCGAGCATCCCATTCACCATCATTAAGGTGATGTTCAAAGAAACATCAATAAAAATTAAAAAATTTGACTCACTACGCTTTGTTCGGTGCCTGTGCCTCATTCACAATTTTCTCTGCAACTTCCGCGCGGCCAGCGTCAATTTTTGCAAAACCAGACGCTTCAAATGGTTGCAAAATGCACCGGTTGTAAGTTGCGCGTACCTAAAAAATCGACCCGTGTGGATCTGATTGTCAAGGTGGGAAAAGCGACAATTTTTTTCTCACTGGAGGATCGCCTTTTTGGTTGATTGCTACAACCGCATCGATGGTGCTCTTTTTGAAGCGGGAATCCTGCGAAAAAAGTGTTTTTTATTTCTAATTTTTAAACTAAACTTTTTTCCAAAATTCTGCTCACATTCACAGTGTCTCCAGTCCGGGCCATCAAAATTTCGTGGGTTTTTCCTGGCAAAACGCCAGCAGTTTCTTTGGCGATGCCGTGTTTATGAGTGAAATCAACCGCAGTGTAAAGCAACAGGTCCAATGCACTACCATAAACCTGTGAATGTAAGTGTTTATTTTATTAAGAATAAATTCCTTCTGCGGTGTTTCACGCCATTGCGAGAAACTCCGCCATTGTGAAGAAATCCGAGTTTGTTTTGTGCAAATGACGTCATAAGAAAGTTTGTGATTGAGTGGCGTTATGGTGGCTATTATACCCAGAGGACTTGATACTCTGCACTCACACTTTTTTATGTCTCATGTTGGAAGCGTGCCAATGATAAGTAAAGCATGCTGTTTTTGCAAAAAGATTCAAACGTCATTTTGTGAATATGTAAATAATGTATAATGTTATGGTAGCAATGAATATTTTCAACTTTTTATGAAAATCACGTGCGTCAAATACTGTTGGCACGCTTCCAGCGTGAACCACGGATGCAAGGTGTCAACTCGCATGAGTATACAGAAGAAATACCTGTCTGTCTCTGGGAAATAATCTAAAAATATGGTATTTAGGCCTCAAAAAACCAACAGCGAAGACTTTGTCTCTCAAAGCACGCTGCATCGCTGGAGCCACTGCCCTGACTCCATCTATTGCTGCCTCATTTTTTCCCTCTGGCAACTGTTTCAGTTGATCTTTTATATCTTCCACGGCTGATTTTCGGTCTTCCCACTTTTTCGAGTGAATGTTGAGAACCTAAGAAATTTATATGTGTATGTTTTTGCCTTGAAAACCATAAAAGTAGATTGTTGATTTTAAAAATTACTGTATTTTTTCCAAACAGGCGCAAAACTGGTTCCATTTTTGGGTCCTTCAAATCCAGTGCATTATCGTATGAATCCATTTCGTTCACTCTTTGCTCAGATGAATGTCTCGGTCTCCTGTATACAATGAAACTTTTAAAGAAATACCATATTTATGTTTGAAGAAGAACACCTTAGATGTTCTCACCCCTATTTTCAAACGTTTTTGTGTTTTGGCACTCTTCCAGCGTAATTTCTACCTGCCCTTCTGTTTGAAGGTCCGTTCTATTTGTTTCGTGGGTGGAAAAAGTGGCAAAACCTGCCGTTCTATTGGAGGTGCAGTTCTATCGGAGGTATGGTGTTCTATTGGAAGAAATACGGTAGTTTAAGATAGTTTAGAACGGATACTTGAAGAAATAGTACACAATTTAGGGTTCCAATGGGATTCTGATCCAATTTTTTTTGCAAATGTTGGGATATTCTCATCCTCACCCCCCGATTATGATCGGGTTATGATCTGATTATGAGCGATTTTCTCATCCTTACCTAGGGTTATGAATTTCAAAATTATCAGGTTGGTGTATCAGGTATCGGTTTCAGATCGAATCAGATCAGGTTTCAGAAAAAGTTTGTATCGGGTTTCGGTTCCAAAGGATCTACATTTTACAGGTATCGGGTTCGGGTCGGGTTTAGTTCCAATTCCTACATTCCATTAGAACATAGGGCGCAGGTGCACCGTAGGGCGCGCACTTTAAGGCGTATGAAATTGTGCGCATACCTAATGCGCTCAATCAAACACGCAGCATACTTGCTTGTTGGGCGTTTTCTGTGCGCCTTACGTTCCAAATGAATCTGATCCCTACACCCCAAAAGAACTTACCCTGCCATCCGAACGCTGGGCACCACAGTATTCTCTTTCTTTGTGTATGGATCCAATGATCTAAGCGGCCTGCCCTTTGATTTGCTGACAGGTCTGTCTGCATTTGATGGCCTGTTTTGGTGGATTGGGGCTGACATTGTGGGGGTTGCTGTGGTTTTGGCTGTCCTGTTATGAGGGTTGTGATTTTTTATCTGTGCACCTTTTGAAGAATACAGAATTCATGGATTTTAATGTGGGACTCGAATCGATAATTTTCAATCGCTTGTAATAATTTTCAATCATGGAACAAAACAGTGCATTGTGGTGTAGCCACCTTCAAAGTCAACATATTTGTCAACTCAAAACACACTTACTGTGGTTTCTGTGGATTTGGTCTGTCATCATCACTCAATTGCAGATCCAGCATTTCTTTTTTTTCAACATCCAAATTTTGGCTATCATCCAAAAATGTTGATTTAGGTTTTGATGATGTGTGATGGCCATTCTAAATGTTTGTTGGTAATAAGGTATTTATATATAATATATATATACCTACATATATATATATTTGTTTTTTTCACTTATAAATTTTCTAAATGAATTTTAGAAACATTCTTACTTGTATAGCAGTAATAGGTCTGTCTTGAAACAATTTATGCACCATATCTCTGGTTGAATCATACAACTTTTTTATTTCCACTTTTGTTTTACTTGCTTTTTCAAAGTCTTCTGCCATTGCAGCTTCACATTTTACGTAATCTAATTTTTCAATCTTTTCCATTGCCTGAAAAATTATGTCGATATAGGTACCTTGTTTACAATTTATAAAGGTAATATGCTAATTGAAAAAAGAAAAAAAGTATTTACATCATGAAGTTTCTCTAACGCCTCTTTTATTTGACTAGCTTCATCATAATTTTCCTCCCTTATAGCTCGTCTTTTCTCATTTTCCAACACTTTTATTTCCTTTTTCATCCATTGCATATATGGATTATCAGCCGCCGATCCCGCATCACTGCCTCTCGTTTTGCTATCGCGTCTGGAATGAATCAGTTTTAACTATTATACTGGCTGGACGGTCAGAATAGGGTTCAAATGGGGCCACGGTCCCGGTACATGGTTCGGCAAATAGTCGGGACTGGGGCGGTCCCGACACCCCAGTCTCGGTCCCCGTCTCGGTCCCGACATTAGAAATTTTTTTGTCCCGGTGCGGGTCCCGGTCCGAAAAACTGGTCCCGTTTGAACTCTAGGTCAGAACACTATAAAACGAATGCTACCATATTTCGATGAATTAGGTTACCTACGTGAAAATTTTTGCACCAAATTCACCCAAAGTGGGAGCAATATGTGATCTGATGGGAAAAATTTTTATGCTTGTTTATTTATTCGGATGGGATATGGTAGATTTCAGTGTAAGGTTTGCCGCCAGTAGACTATAATTTGCTTTTAGAAGTGCATTTGAATTTCGCGAATGGCGCAAAATGCATTTGGCCAAAAGACTATTCGACTTTGTTGTCCTTTTTAGACTCACTGTTTTTTCATAATTTTTCACAACCTATCTAATCACCTAGGTAAATACAATTTCAGCTAAAAAAAATTATACCAATTTTCATAATCGTAAATCGCGACCTCAAAAATCTCAAAACAATATTCGCTCACTTGTCTGGAGTTCTGGGCAGCGCACCATTCCTGGCTCTACTTTGGGGCGCCAGGGAACTCGATTCAAGCGAATCCATGAGTCCAGCATTTTGTTTGGAGTTTTGCGGCATTCCAATGATGTTCAGCGAATGAATTCCGACCTGAAGGGATTTGATTGTTGTATAAGCTTTTACTGGTCTTCAATTGAAAGAAAATTCAAATACCATAAATCCTCAAATAAGTTCCCCTCGAATAACTCCTCCCCTCGAATAACTCCCCCTCGAATAACTTCCCCCTCGAATAAGTCCCCCCTCAAAAAATTCTGACGTTTAAATAACTCCCCGTGGACTTATTCGAGGATTTACGGTAGTTTGAACAGTAATGTGAGAAAGCCCATGCGCCGAAAGCACTATGGCGCTTTTAAAGTGCGTAAGCGCCAATCCAATGGCGTCACAACCAAATGGCGCAAGCACGCAAAGCACCACACAGACACACAAATTCATAGTGCCCATTTTGAGGGGGGTATCTCGAGGGGGGGGGGGTATTTCGAGGAAATACGGTATCTAAAATCATAAATAAGCTGCCCGATTCAAAAAGCCTGCCCGCTAGCGCCAAGTCAAACAGCGCCATGGTGCTTTTGGCGCTGGGCCCTATACTGCTGTGGAGCCATTGGCGCTTGGCACCAGAGTACAGGCGCCTTTACATCACTAAAATGGCGGTAATCACCAGAGTTGCAAAAGCGTATTTACACTTACCCGAAATACCCGGGTAAATGGGTATTTATATTTACACTTACACTTTCATAAAATACCCATACACTTTTTACACTTTCCTGGGCAAAATACCCGGGTACAGAACGTGTATTTTTTCTTTCAGATGTCCCTGTTTTATGCTTTTGAGAAAGCATAAAATAGGGTCATGTACAAAAAATGCATTGAATGTAGAAAATATGGCAAATGCACAAATTAGCATTTGATCTACAACCTTTGATCAGTACTCATGGTATTCTACAGTTTCATCACACTTTTGTAAAAAGGACAAGATCAATGGAAATTCACCAGCTGGACACAAAGTCAACTTTTGCATCGACCTTTGCTACATGTCCATTCTTGCATTTAAACAGTGTATCGCATAGCTTAATCAGTAAAATATCAACACTGAAAAAGTGCCATTATTAGGGAACTTCATACCACTACAGTATTTGTTACAGTCTGAAATGTTTCATAAAAGGCTGTAAAATGTGAAATAATGCATGAAATGATAAATAAATTGATCTAAAGGTGAGAACAGCGGTGTTTTCTGATGCTCAACAGTGAGAGCTCTTTCTAAAAAAAAATTTTACACTTACACTTTTTTTTACACTTTCCTAGGTATTTTTAAAATACCTTACACTTTTGGTATCCATACTCAAAATTTGGAAAGTGTATTTACACTTTCATTTACACTTTCCAAAAATACCGGTATTTCAACAACTCTGGTAATCACAAACAATATTTACATTTTTATTTTCCCACCTGATCAGATTCATTATTCTGCCGGTCTGTGATGTTTTCGTGCACCAACAATTTAATAAATACAGCCTCCTGCGGTTTCGCGTCCAAAGTGCCGATATTTGACTGTGAGCCCGCCTCAAATTTTATGGTTCCGATTTTTTCGTATTTCGCCCGCCAAAATGAGGGTTCGATGGATTTCTCGGGATTGCCGACGAAAATGTCGATTTTCTCGGCTGCAAAAAAACGCACGTTAGATGCAAACCGGAAAAAATTTTATGTGATAAAAATAAATAACGTGTGAATTTTTGATTCGGCATTATTTCAACTCTGTCAATTGTTCCACCTCCACGTTTTAATTTCACAATCATTTCTTGAGGATAGTGGCAATATCTGAAAAAATAAATTGATTAACGATTTATTGGTTGATTTAAATTTAATTAGATTTAAATTGATTTAAATTCAACGATTTATTGGATAAAAATAAATTGGCACTATGACACTGGCACCAAACTCAAATCTGTTCACAACAGATTTACCAGTTTTGGAAGATTCGCTTGTGAGTTGTGAACTAGTGTGTGAACATTATTCTTGACCCTTGACAAGTTGTGGAATCGGTCTTTGATGTTTGTAAATAGGTAGTGTGGGTATGGATGGCTGAATTCTTGTTTTATGTATATATTTATGATGGTTTTTTGAATTCATCCATCCAAAAATTTATTCAAACAAACTTTGTCGATATCCAATCGTCATTTTTCAGCAAATTCCTATATGAATGTGATTCCACTGAAATGCTGATACTTTCATCATAATCTCGCACTTTCACATTATCCATTTGCTGATCACCGGATACAAAGACAACTTCATAATCGAGCTTGTCGGATTCCGTTTTTGGCATTTTGCCAGTCTTTTTAGTAATTGAAAATCAGAATAGAATAACTTTGCGCACAAAATTGTAGCAAAATGAATGCAATATTGTTACATTAGTTATGCACTACGAATAATTCAAAGTGATCACTGAGCATGGTGCTATGTTAGAACAGTAGGCATGCACACCTATTTACTTAACTTTCATCTGCGAGCACGTTCATTCAGTGCTTGAAAGTGGCAATATACTGCATTGTTTTGGCAGTTGCCATGGGCAAACATTGCCATAAAGTGATGTTTGGTGCAAAATTAGCATGCTCACGCGAGGATTTTCACCCTTAGAAATACACTAAATAATTTAAGGCATGTCACAACTTTTGTTATAACACTGGTTGGTATAATAATGGAATGGATGCATAAATGCCTTCCTTGCAGTCGGCTGAGTTTCGTGATAAAACTGGTAGCTTAATCATGGAAAAATGGACCATGGAGGTACAGTAAAATGTGTGAAACAACAAAGAGTAAACACTGTATCGGCGGCTTTTCATGCATCTGGTTTGGTTCTAGAAATAATGGGTCATTGGATTTTCTTAATAAGCTCTTTCGATTTCCCTTTTTTAAGTCAACTTTCATTTTGCAACTCTTTGCATTCAAGTCAGCTCTTTCGCAAAAACGACGCGAACAAATAGAACCGGCCGCGAAAATACAGCGGAAATGATCAAAGTAGGGAAGCTCACGACGACTCTCAATTTTATCTTTAGTAACTTTTATGTTTTTCAGAGTACAAAATCGAAGAAATATTTACTATACTTTTACGTTTGGTAAAACTAGTGGTTTTTACGTTTACCCACCTTTTACGCAGTGTAAACGTAAAACATTAAATTTACGTTTTCTGTACTTAGGGATGAGTAAAAATGAAATACGTTTATTTTTACTCATCCCTGAATACAGAAAACGTAAATAAGTCAAAAATAAGTTACGTTTACGCTTACTTTCAACAAGTTTACTTTTAACAACTCTGCTCACTGGTAGTTATGTTGGCAATAAAATACTTATGATACCGTTTGAAACGAATTCATAATTGCATACATCGAATAGTCACAAAATCGTTCGGCCACGTAATTTCGTAGCACACTGTGCTACCATAAATCAGCTAAGAAACGTATAGTTTGTTTCCCATTTCATCATTTCGATGCAATGACGTCAGTAAGGGTCACTATATTTTTAAGCGCGTTGTGTTTATAGCAACAGAAAGCATAATACCTTGGCGTTTGAATATGTGCCTATCTGAAATGAACTTTGTTCTGTATTTTTGAAGCGATTTGTATGGTCGAATGTTGGGTGTGGAAACCTCAAACTTTGAATTTGAATTAATTAGTGTTTTTGTTTGTTTGTTTGTCAAGGTGCAAAAAGACACCGGAATACAGATTTTCAACGTGTTTCCGGTTATTGACACACTTGTACCTGGGAAACGCTGGCGCTACATTCATTCGCAGTTCAAATTCAGTTCGCCAGTAGCCAATTCAATGTTCAGTGAGCTGATTCGCAAGGCACAGAATTCTCCAAGAGTTCAACGAAAGCCAGACAAACGCGGGACAAAATCGGGTCCAATTTCAACGTCCGGAAAATGTCCCATAAATATAAATAAAAACAGAAACGCGTTGTTGCTCTCAATTTTCTGAAAAATGTGCATTTAAACATGTTTATTCTGTACGATTTATTCGCTGGCGGCGGCGATGGCCCAAACATTCCCGGCGGCGGTACAGAAGGCTATCATGTTTTGAGAGTGGGTCATTTTCAACCTGTTTTTACGTTGTGACTTTTTTGGCACTGTTCCAACATTGTGTTTTGTCGACTCTTATGACGTTTTTTTACGTTGCAGGTGCAAGACAACTCTCCTGGACAACGCGCGGGATTGGAGCCGTTTTTTGATTTCATCGTTGCAGTGGGAAATCATAGATTGGTCAGTGTGGGCTATCTTGTCGTTGACATCAAATACACTGCACTCGCTAAAATCGAAATTACACATCCGAGTTTTACCGTATGCAAGAGCGTTCGAATGCGGATTGGAAAATTCCAGAGTACCGTGCGCCATAAAGGGTGCAAACGGGATCCCTATCCCGAAACCCGAAAATTTTCGGGATTTTGTGGTCCCGATTCTCAATGCCGAGCCCGAAATCTACAAAAGAATCAAGATTCCGAAACTTTTGAAAACACGAATACAATTTTGAATCCCAGTTCGCCACCCTGAGAAAACCAGTTGAAAACCATACCGCCATTCAAAAACAAATTTTTCCCTCACAGGACTCTGACAACGACACCCTAAAGGACATTTTGCACCAGCACGCCGAGCGTCCATTGACAATCACAGTGTACAACAGCAAAACGCAAACAGTCAGACAGACTTCAATAACGCCCAGCACCGTGTGGGGTGGCCAGGGACTTTTGGGGGTCTCCATTAGGTTTTGTAGTTTCGATGGAGCCAGCCAGAATGTGTGGCATGTGTTGGTGAGGTTTGGGGGGTTGGGTGGGGTTTAAAAGTGAAACCGTGGTGGGCTTTGTTTCGGTAAATTGTTGAGATTTTTCGGTTTCGGTATCGATTCTCAGTCGAAAACCCCGGTGTCTTTTTGGTCTCGGTCTCGAAAAATATAAAACGTCAGTTCCGCTCTCGAAAAGTCGGTCTCGTGTGAACATTTGCAATTCTTTGTCAGATGTTTATTTTTTATATAGAAACATTTTTGACGGAGTTTTTATACTATTTATGGACAATATGTTCAAATCTGTTTTAAAAAATCTGTAATTCCACCATCTAGGACAAAATTCATTTAATCGCATTTGCCAACATCTTGCTCAATAACAAACATCGTCCAAAATGAAATCACTCTCAATTCATCCCACCCTCTCACCCTACAGGAAGTTCAACCCAACTCGCCCGCGAGCATAGCCGGACTTCGCTCGCACACGGACTACGTTTTAGGTGCAGAAAGTGTCCTCAACGAGGCTGACGACCTCATAGCCCTGGTTCAGGCAAATGAGGGCAAGCCGTTGAAGTTGTATGTGTACAATGTGCACAGCGATGCTGTTAGGGAGGTTACTTTGACGCCTAATTCTGCATGGGGTGGACAGGGCTGGTGGGTTGGGGGGGGGCTTTTTTGTGTTTTTCTCTCTCTTGGAAATGTGAATATTGATTTGGAAGTATAGCGGAGAAAAAATAATTATGAATTTTTTTCAGCGTTTTTGTGTACTGTGTGTGAAAAACACGTGGTAATCGAATTTTCTTGGACCCGCTAATAGCCAACTCCGTAACATTTATCGATCTATTTTTCCTTTCCGGAGGTCTTCCTGCTATTCTACCTAAATTAAATAGCTATCTGATAAAAAATGGCTAAAGCCAACAAAAAGTGGACACTGCACCTAACCATGTGTATGCTTTTGAATGCACAAAAGTAATATATCATATACCATGCCATTTTCTGATTGAGCTATCAAAAGATGTATATCAAGGGAAATGTACACGAATGCTAATAATATAGGCTATCAACACAGCAAACTGCATCACAAGAAACAATTTCACCATACTTTTGCATGGCAGCGTGAGCTGTGTCAAAGTGCTGCAAACATTAAAGATACAAAAAGCTCACGCTGCCATGCAAAAGTTTGGTGAAATTGTTTCTTGTGATGCAGTTTGCTGTGTTGATAGCCTATATTATTAGCATTCGTGTACATTTCCCTTGATATACATCTTTTGATAGCTCAATCAGAAAATGGCATGGTATATGATATATTACTTTTGTGCATTCAAAAGCATACACATGGTTAGGTGCAGTGTCCACTTTTTGTTGGCTTTAGCCATTTTTTATCAGATATACTTCTTTTTGAGGGCCACAGGCCCAAAAGTTTATATGAGTTATTGCAAATCAAGCAAATGCCAAATGTGGCAGTGAGCAATACAATCTATAGTCAAGAAGAAGCCAAATACTAAGATTCAAAAGATTTTCAACCTGACATTTAGAACCTGAAAGTTATCACTTGACATTTATGACTTGAAATTACCCACTTGACAATAACTTGACATAAACCACTTGACATTTATGACTGAATGGCATCACTTGATATTTATGACTTGACATGAACTGCTTGCAATTTTTTCACCTGATAGTTTTCACTTGACATAAACAACTTGACAGGTATCACCTGAAAATTGTTACTTGACATTTGACATGACATTTATCACTTGACATTAAACTTGACATTTCACTTGATGTTAAACTTGACATTTGACGTGACATTTATCACTTGACATTAAGCTTGACATTTAACTTGACATTTGACTTGACATTTCACTTGAAATTTATTACTCGACATTTCACTTGAAATGTATCACTTGACATTTGAGTTGACATGGCAATTGAAAGTTATCACTGTATATTCACCTTGACATTTATCACTTGACATTTGACTTGACTTGACTTTAGACTTGACATTTATAACTTGACATTTGACTTGATATTTGATCACTTGACATTAAACTTTACATTTGACTTGACATTTCTCACTTGAAATTTGACTTGACATTTATCACTTGAAATTTGACTTGACATATGACTTGATATTTGACTTGACATTTATGAGTTGACATTAAACTTGACATTTCACTTGAAATTTGTCACTTGACATTTGACTTGAAATGTGTCACTTGACATTTGACATGACATTTGACATTACATTTCACTTGAAATTTATCACTTTACATTTGACTTGACATTTGACATGACATTTATCAATTGACATTAAACTTGACATTTCAATTGAAATTTATCAGTTGATATTTGACTTGAAAGTTATCACTTGAAATTTGACTTGATACTTTATCACTTGATATTTTATAACTATCTATCACTTGACATTTATCAATTGACAGTTCACTTGAAATTTATCACTTGACAATTATCACTTGACATTTCACTTGAAATCTACCACTTGACATTTATCACTTGATATTTGACTTGATATTTTATCACTTAATATTTTACCACTAGACATCTATCACTTGACATTTATCACTTGACATTTGACTTGACATTTATAACTTGACATTTGACTTGACATTTATAACTTGACATTTGACTTGACATCAACCACTAGACATTTATGACCTGATAGTAATCAGCATGCAAGGTCACATGCTCAGTATCACATGAAGCAGTAGTTCAGGCATGTTTGCGCATTTTACACAAAATAAGCAAACTTGAATAACTTTTGTAAATCTGTACCAAAATTGCCAAAAATTGACTCATTTGAAAGCTCTAGTCATGGCACACATCAACAAATTTTTTTTATTGCCCCATTTGTATTCAAATTTTAAATTTATTGAGGTTTGAAAATTTCAAACAGATACCGTACCAAAGTGGGCGGAGCCTGTGAAAAAAAATCCCGAAAATAAGAAATGGCATCATATTCTCTTCCAAATGAGCCATCAACCATGAAAATCGGTCGTGTTTCAAGGAAGTTATTGCAGTTTGAAGATTTTCGGGAGAACAAGAACAAGAACAACAACAACAACAACAACAAGAACACTACTTGAAAAAGAAAATGCGTAATAACTTCCTCCGAACTCAACCGTTGGATCTGAAAATTTGCATGGTGGTACTTTTCGACACGGGCTTTTTAATGGTGCAGTCGGTTCTGCACTAGCGCATTGCGTTCCGAAGTTATTGCGATTTTAAATTTGCGATTTCCGCATTTTGGTGTGTCCGACCATATTATGGGTGGGTCGCTTGCGCCCTCCCTCGGCAGCGATGGATGGCGCTGGCGCGCCCACCCGATATTTGACTTGACATTTATGAGTTGACATTAAACTTGACATTTCACTTGAAATTTGTCACTTGACATTTCACTTGAAATGTGTCACTTGACATTTGACATGACATTTGACATTACATTTCACTTGAAATTTATCACTTTACATTTGACTTGACATTTGACATGACATTTATCAATTGACATTAAACTTGACATTTCAATTGAAATTTATCAGTTGATATTTGACTTGAAAGTTATCACTTGAAATTTGACTTAATACTTTATCACTTGATATTTTATAACTATCTATCACTTGACATTTATCAATTGACAGTTCACTTGAAATTTATCACTTGACAATTATCACTTGACATTTCACTTGAAATCTACCACTTGACATTTATCACTTGATATTTGACTTGATATTTTATCACTTAATATTTTACCACTAGACATCTATCACTTGACATTTATCACTTGACATTTGACTTGACATTTATAACTTGAGATTTGACTTGACATTTATAACTTGACATTTGACTTGACATCAACCACTAGACATTTATGACCTGATAGTCATCAGCATGCAAGGTCACATGCTCAGTATCACATGAAGCAGTAGTTCAGGCATGTTTGCGCATTTTACACAAAATAAGCAAACTTGAATAACTTTTGTAAATCTGTACCAAAATTGCCAAAAATTGGCTCATTTGAAAGCTCTAGTCATGGCACACATCAACAAATTTTTTTTATTGCCCCATTTGTATTCAAATTTTAAATTTATTGAGGTTTGAAAATTTCAAACAGATACCGTACCAAAGTGGGCGGAGCCTGTGAAAAAAAATCCCGAAAATAAGAAATGGCATCATATTCTCTTCCAAATGAGCCATCAACCATGAAAATCGGTCGTGTTTCAAGGAAGTTATTGCAGTTTGAAGATTTTCGGGAGAACAAGAACAACAACAACAACAACAAGAACACTACTTGAAAAAGAAAATGCGTAATAACTTCCTCCGAACTCAACCGTTGGATCTGAAAATTTGCATGGTGGTACTTTTCGACACGGGCTTTTTAATGGTGCAGTCGGTTCTGCACTAGCGCATTGCGTTCCGAAGTTATTGCGATTTTAAATTTGCGATTTCCGCATTTTGGTGTGTCCGACCATATTATGGGTGGGTCGCTTGCGCCCTCCCTCGGCAGCGAGGGATGGCGCTGGCGCGCCCACCCGATTCAGATGTCAAAATCTGCTGCCGACATTCTTTCTTTAAAAAATCAACTTTTTTCACAATCAATAGCCACTCCCATTCCCAGTTTGGGCTGCGACATCGGTTTCGGTTATCTGCACCGAATTCCGGTTTCGGTAGATCGGTCGGGTGGGAATAGTCCCACTTTCAATCCCGATGCAAATCCCGCGGCGACTATGGGAAGCAATGGCTTGGATGTGAAAGTTGTTGCTGATAATGTACGTTGTGTTTGGAGGGTTTTTTTTATATTTTTGCTGTCATTTGTTAAAAACTTTCTCATTTTTAAAACTTTCTAGTTAGCGGTAGAAATCGTTTAGCGTGTGGTTGACCGGAATTTTTAACCAGTAAAAAAACGCAAACTTTTTCGCAACGCAACTCCGCAAACGCAAAGTCTTTATTTTCAGTACCAATTAACCATGTATTTCCCAAGTTTTTCTGATGTTACCTAACCCAAAGACCACTGCGTCACCCCCAAACACACAGCCACCAACAAACAGCCAGCTGGCAGCCCCCGCGCCCCAGTTGCCAGTGGGTGGCAAGGTGCAACCCATTTTCAACGCATCCGCACCCAATACCAGTGCCCAGCCGCAAATGCCCAACAATGCACCCAGTACTTCTGTGACCCAGAATAGTGAGGTAGGGCGGGGGGGGGGTGATTTTTTTGTGGGGGGTATTGGGAGTGATGGTATCTGTTGGATTGACATGTTGTGTATTTTTGGTGAGATATAAACATGGGTTTAAAGTGCAACGTGACTCGAGTATACATAGGCGTTAACGATGGTGAGCGTGAATCGACGCATTCTCACATCTAACTATTTTATAGATTCACACTTTCAAAATATTTCCTACATGAAAAATTCAAAAATACATTTTCGTTTTGTTTTTTTTTGTCTCGAATGCCTTCGAACCCCTCCTATTTCTTGACAATCACCAGACAAAAATAGTATGGATGGAAAAATATTTTTTTCTAGTTATTTTTACTTTATATTCAATTAATTGGAAAAAAACGATTTAATAAAATCAGTTTGTCTCATTAAAAAATAGAATGTTGAAAAACATTAAATGCTATCATTACAAACAGGTATAGCATTTCCCATCGGTTGGAAATTTTCTTTTTCATCTACTCACAACTCTTTCTTCAAACTGTCAGACTCCCAAAAGCCTCCCCCAAAACAGGTTTCAACCGCAAGCCAACCCCTTCCCCCGATGCCCACGAATCCCGTGCAAAACGGCCTGCCAGCGCACACGCAAGCGGGCGCTGCTGTGACCATTATCGGCTTTGTACCTCCAAAGGAGGCGGAGCCTAAAACTGTGATGAGTGGCGCGAGTGCGCAAATGCAACCGATGGGTTCGTTGGGTTATCAACGCTGAACTTTCGTTGAAAGAAAAAAGTTGATCATTTTTCTATCGCTGTCGGTTTCAAAAAAAATTACCGATTATCGATATACCAAAGTAATTATATCGTCCAAATCCTACACTAAACAAGATGATAATTTCGTAAATTAATCCCAAATCTCAATAAAAATGCAAAAAGTCAACAAATTCTCACAGCACCGATCCCGGCAGTATCACAACAAGCCCAAAACGTGCCGGTGGCAAGTAGCCAAAACCAAATGCCACCTCAAATGCAAATGCAGCCGCAAGCGCAGCATTATCCGACTCCGCCCATGCAGTCGGTAAAGCCGGTGCAAATGGGCGGGATGTCCACTGGTGGAGGGAATTTTGGTCAGTTGTGTGAAATTTCCCCCCCCCCCCCGAAATACCCCGCCCCCTCAAAATTCTCACTCTGAAACAATCACCCTCGGGGGGAGGGGGTATTTCCAGGAAATAGGTATATTGTTTAAATGCTTTTTATGGCTACGATATGCCGCGCCATCCTGTTTTAAAAATATGCCTCGCGCGATGACATTTTCGATTGTAATTCAGTGGCAATATAATAGTGTCTGCTGCGAAAGTCAGCGACATCTCATGACTGTGCAGTTGTGCTTTTGCAGGATCCGTTTTGCCCATGTGAATACATTTACGACTAAGATACACTACCGCACTGACGTTATCAGCACTTTGTTTCTCGATAAATAAGTACACATGAAACGACCCCCCCCCCCCCCAATATTTACACAGCGCCGATGCCTCCCCAATGGACGACCAGTGGTTACCAGATGCCCCCCATGCCGCCCATGTCGAACGCTGCGCCAGGTGATATTTTTATACTTTTATTTGTGTTTGGCTACATGCCAAGTCTTGCACAAATTTATTCCACTTTATTTTTAATAATGTGCAGGTTCGCAGCCGGGGCCACCTCCCCCGTTGAATTTCCCCATGCCGCCTCTGAGCAGTCTTGGCATTAATCCAACAAATTTGCCGCCCATGCCGCAGCAGCGTGAGTTTTTTGTGTAATTTTCAGCGCATTATTTACAGAGAATGTTGACGCATTTTGCTGGATAAAATCGTATTGCGGCGAGTTGCCCTACAGTGAAAGCCGTGTAATTTGTTCAGAAAAAATGATATTAGGCTTTTTTATCAGATGATATGCGATAGATTACTTTGTAAACTGTGCGGTCAGTAGACAACTGTATTTTCAGCCAAAAATTTGGCATTGAAATCACACTGATTGTCATTTTCAGCCAGCGGCTACTCAACAATGTCCAGCGTGGCTGGAAATATGCCCCCGCCCCCTCCGCCCAGCACTTTTATGCAGCCCCACAATTTTGGCATGCCGCCAAATTTTGGTCAGCAGCAACAGCAGCAGAATCAATAAAATGTGCAAAAATTGATGTGATATTTTTTTGTGGAATTTTTAAAAAACTAGAATTTTTCCCGTTATTTATGGTGAAATGTGTCCGTGGTGGTGTGTCTGTACGAATTTGGAATGGATGAAAAACTTGGATAGGCGCCGATAAAAATTATAACTGTTGAATTTTTTTCTACAAAATAGGTGGCGGTAAAGATTGTTGATGTTTGCATAAAAGTATTTAAATATTTTTTTGGGTTACCGGCTTAAAGTTGTTGTTAATTGAACATAGTTTTATTCGTGGATTTCTCTGTTGTTCCTTTGTTCCGCCTGTCGATACTTGTCTTGATTGATTTCTGATACCAATGATACATTGAACGCTTGCTATTTTTTAAATTTTCTCTTTTTAAGTTTAAAAACCAAAAATATTTATGTTGCCGAGCCGAAAAATGTAGGTATTATTTAGGGTTCAGACGATACCGCATGCATTTTGGTATCGGTATCGGAAAATACTGTATTCGCTTGAAAAATTCCCCCTCGGATAATTCCCCCTGTTAGACGAGTGAGGAAAAATTGACCCCCCCCCCTCGAATAATTCTCCCATTTAGGTATATTTGTATGTGATCAATTTGTTGAGTGTAATTTAAACAAAAATGACATGTTATGCTGTTAGTGTTGTGCATGTTACATTAAATGAGTCGATAGAAACATGGTGGAAAATTTCAACGAAATAATAATCCCCCCTTGAATAGTTCTCCTCAAAAAGTCTGGTGAAAAATCATTGCCCAGCCCAAGGGGAATTTTTCGTGCAAATACGGTATTAACTTTGGTACCGGTATCCGGGTATCGTATTAATCTGTATCGTTTGAATCCTAGTCTTATTTGTTGGATTATGGTGATTTTGTGGTACTTTTTGGCGTTTTCTTTTTTTCCATGAATGTGAGGCCTTTTTATTTATTTATCGTATAATAACGTGGAGGCTTGGGAAATGAAGCTGGGAAATACGCACTGGATAAAAAAATTGGAAAAACAAATGTCATAAATACAAATGTTTGGCGCACAATGGTGCTACTTAGTCGATTTTCGATCTTTTTCCATTCACGATTCATAAATTTCATCCAAATTTTTCATTTTTCACACACAGCGCGGTCACAGGATGACATCGATTGAAATTGAATCTGCCGAGTGAGTAATTAATCATTAATTACCTTTTTTATCGCAAAATTTTTTTAATTTTATTTTCCCGCGCAGTGTCATTCGATTGGTTCAACAGTATCTCAAAGAGAATAATTTGATGCGCACTTTGCAAGCGCTGCAGGTGCGTTTTTTTGTCTGGTGATTTTATCGGATTGCGTAATTCGCAGCGTGTGGGCGCGTCTAAATCGTTTTTTTTGTGTGCGAGTTTGCAAAAAAAGTGTTTCCAATAAAGGAACAAAGTAAATGAGGTGAAGTTGCTGTGTTTCCTCAGCCCTTATTATCACAACATTTGAGTATTTTGTAGCTTTGTGAGAAATTGACATATTTACCAAATTTGTTTCCGAAGTTTTTTTTGCGTGAGGGCGTTTTGTGGATCGCTGCATTTTTTTTGGTAAATTTTTGCCATTCAGTATCTTAATTATCGACACACTGCCGTATTTCCCCACACCAAAACTCTCTACACAATTTACAACCAGTAACCTAAATAAATAATTCTAAACATTCACACAGGATGAAACCAACATCACGTTGAACACAGTCGACAGTGTCGACTCGTTTACCAGCGAAATTCAGCAGGGACACTGGGACACTGTGCTGAAAATTATTCAACCGCTGAAATTGCCCGCCAAAAAGTTGATCGATTTATATGAACAGGTGAGTGGGGGGGGTATTTGAGGGGAAATATAGCGGCAGTTTCTTGGGGATAGATGTTTTATGTTTGTGATGGTTCATTGAGAGAAATCTATGCGTTAACTATTTACGGGCGATTTGCGTTTGGAAGTGAATTTTGAATTGATATTCTGATGGTAAATTTAGACGAAATCTTCACAAAGATAGATATTTTAGGACATTTTTAAACGTAAGTGCGACCCGTTAAAACAATATTTGACGACAAATTCCAATAAATTTGATCAAATTATTAAATTTAATATATTATTTTTCACGCACATCGCATTTCAGCTTTCAATTCTCTCTCCAAAACACTTTAGACCCCGTTTACACGGATTTTTTGTGACGACTCGACAACAATAAAATGTTCAATAAGCTGAGTAAAAAAGTTCCATATTCATTAGAAAAAGTGGTCAAGTATACCTTCTACCTAAGCGAATATGCAGGCCAAATTGCAGACTCGTGCTTGTAGCTCAAGGTTTATAACGTTCGAAAAAAGTTGCTATTGTCGCTGGCTGTCGGAGACAGTCCGACAACTGTCAGACAACTGCAAAAGTTTTCAAACGCCTTTAACTCATGAACTACAAGCACGATTGTGCAATTTGACATGCATATTCGCCTAGATAAGATGTATAATTGACCACTTTTTCTGATAAATATGGAACATTTTTACTTATTGAACGTTTTATTTTTGTCGAGTCGTCACAAAAAATCCGTGTAAACGGGGCCTTAAAGTAAAATAAACGTTCAATATTTTCCAGATCACGGTCGAATTAATCGAACTTCGCGAACTGGGCGCGGCACGTTTACTTTTGCGTCAAACCGACCCCCTGCTTTTGTTGAAACAAACCGAACCGGAAAGATATGTTCGGCTGGACAATTTGTTGGCGCGCAGTTATTTTGACCCCCGGGAGGCCTATCCTGATGGGCAAGGCAAGGAAAAAAGGAGGACTGCTATTGCGCAGGTTTTTTGTGTTGTTGATTTTTTTGTTGAAATTTTCTTTTCTTTTGTGATTTTTATCTGCCGGTTTTTTGTGGTTTTATAGATGTGAATTTCATAGGACCTCTGAGGTGAGTAAGGTACAAATTCTGGATTTTTTCCCGTGAAATAGCCCAAATTCTGCCAACTTCTGGATAAAATAATTTTCACGGCTCCAATAAGTACTGTACAGTAATGCCTTCCAAACCAAACATCAACCCACAACAAATCTTCCACACCACCCAATTATCCCCTCAATACCCCCATTTACCCCCCTTTACCCAGGCCCTAGCCACAGAAGTGAACGTGGTGCCGCCATCGAGACTACTCGCTTTGCTGGGCCAGGCGCTCAAATGGCAACAGCACCAGGGCCTGCTCCCCCCTGGTGAGTGGACCGGTTTTGTGGGGGGGGGGGGGGTTGTGAGCATAAAAACTAGCCAGTGTGTGAATGTAGTGCAAAAAAAACATTGAAGATTGTGCATTTTTTCTGTTAAAAATGGTTTAAAGTTCCGGCCACCTGTGCACTACTATCTACCGTATTTCCTCGAAATACCCCCGGGGGGTTTATTGTTTCAGAGTGAGAATTTTGAGGGGGGGTTAAACGAGGGGGGGGGTATTTCGAGGGGGGGGGTTTATTATTTCGCCAGAAATTTTTTGAAATCCCAGTACTAAAATGTAGTCTGAAACGTACGCAGACGTCGAAAAATGCAACAAAAATCGCCATTTATAAGACTCTAAAGACATTTATAAGTGTGTAGACGTACAAACACTGTTCTCACATAACAGAGTCATCGTTTTTAACGTGTATTCTGCATTGTCGGGATGACAAACCACAGCCTTTGTCATTTACGTTATCTATACAGTAAATTTGGGGGGGGGTATTTCGAGGGGGGGGTTTATAAGTTCATAGTGCCCATTTTGAGGGGGGGTATTTCGAGGGGGGGGGTATTTCGAGGGGGGGGGTATTTCGAGGAAATACGGTATCTGTTTTCAGCCACGTTTACCCTATTTCTGGCTATTATAACATTTACCATATTTTGCGACTCGAAAAATAATGTGCAACCACTCAACGCTCCTCTCACATCGAATTATAGATTCACACCTTCAAAATCCAGCCCATCAAAAATCAATCATAATCGACAAAAAATCGACCCAAATCGATATCCGCAGGCACTCAAATCGATTTGTTCCGCGGCAAGGCGGCCATGCGCGAACAGGAAGATGAAAGGTGTCCCGCGATTTTGTCGCGACACATAAAATTCGGCGCGAAATCGCATCCGGAATGTGCCGTTTTTTCACCCGACGGTCAATATTTGGTGTCTGGCAGCGTGGACGGATTCATTGAATTGTGGAATTTTACCACTGGAAAAATTAGGAAGGATTTGAAGTACCAGGCGCAGGTTTGGGGAGATTTATATGATGATTTTGAGTGTCCATCTGTTTGGGTGAGAAAGGGGTTACCTGTCCCGGAAGCTAAATGTTTGGCTACTATCCCCTGAACCTCCCCCCCCCACAATCGCCCAGCTTTCTAGCTGTGTGGTGCGATTTGTGAGAGATATGTGCTTATGTACCTATTCTTAGTTATTCTTCACCTACTTTTAGCGATTTTATTCTCTCTTTTCTTCCTTCTACACCGCGAAAAAGCCTATATATTGAACCCGCGAAGCCCCCCCCCCAAAAAAAAACTCCGTTGTGTTTTTCAGCTACCTATCTCTGCTGATAAGCGATTTGCTATGTATCCAATTCCCGTGTCGTCAAACTTCAAAATACACCTGCCAACGCGTGTTTTCAACTAAATCAAATTTCGACGTAAATTTGCCGCAGGAAAACTTCATGATGATGGACAGTGCCGTTTTATGTCTCGCATTCAGTCGGGATTCGGAGATGCTCGCTTCTGGCTCGCAGGATGGAAAAATCAAGGTTGGTGTCTCTTTCGTTACTGGGGAAAAATGAATGGCGACGCTCGGGAACGTAGCCAGGATTTTTGAGCGGGGGGCGGATTGTATACGGAGCCTGGCGAACGGGGGGGGGGGGTCGGCGCCCGCCTAAAATTTTACCCCTGTAGTAGGGGAATAGCGCCATGGCGCTGGCGCCATTCGTTGGCGCCACGCCATGGCGCCACTGGCGTTGGCATTGGCGCCAAAACAGCAGTATACGTCTGTATTTTACAGGCATATAAATACAGTGATATGGACAGGAATTGTCTCCATTTTCATTGGCTTTGAGGCCGCTGAGACTTGTCAATTGAAAATATATGTTGTGAAGGGAAAATGCGCTCTCGCGCGCAATTTTTTTTCAAACTGTCGACAAAATCGTCTACTGAAAGTGCCATTTCTGGCACATTTTATGGTCCGGCTTGGGAGGGGGGCCGCCCCCCTGCCTACGTCCTTGACTGCCGTAATCAAGTTTTCATACACAGTAAACTAGACTCTGATCCGCAAATCCAGGCGCCAGTTCCGCAAGTGGAGAACTGATAAGTAAAATGGCAAGCAAATTGACAAAAGCTAGGTAAAAAATAAAATACAAACTTTCTCGTCGCTTTTGCTATTTTCCTCTAGACCCCGCCTTCCAAAATTCTGAACCCACTAGGATAGCCAGTCCATTTCAACTAGTAATTTACCGAGCGGGGATAAAAGTTCCCCATTCCGAACAAATTAGTTATTTTTAGACTTAATTTTTAGTGCGAGTACAATTCTCAAAGTCCACTTCTCAATTCACTTCGCTTTTGCCATTTTACTTCTCACTTATCCACTGCGAAACTGGCACCAGTTTCACAACCTCCGCGATCTCGAAACCTTAATTTCACTTTAAGCAAATTTCACCCAATTTCCCAGGTGTGGAAGGTGCAAACCGGGCAGTGTCTGCGGCGATTTGACTCCGCCCACTCCAAAGGGGTCACTTCGCTGCAATTTTCCAAGGATTCGTCGCAGTTGCTCAGCGCCAGCTTTGATCACACGATTAAGGTTCGACATTTTGGGTTTTCTGATTGTATGAAGTACAGTGAGTTGTGTATGATTGTGGGGCATATGTGGTGATGTAGAAAGTGTCAGCACTTTGGGGCCAGGCTCCATGTTTTTTTTGCTTTGGCGCTAGCGCTTTTACATCACTAGGTGTATGGTGAAATTGTCTTAACGTTGTTTTTTTGTACTAATTGAGTTTTTCTACATTTTTCGCCGCAATAAAGCGTCAAAGAATTGAGCGAAAATTCCTTGATGTCGCCCGCTCAAATTCACAGTTTCGGTAAAAATTCACGCAAAAAATGAACTGAAATTCACTTGAACTTTTTTTCCACTCACAGGTGCACGGTCTAAAAAGCGGCAAAGCGCTAAAAGATTTCCGCGGCCACACGTCTTTTGTGAACGGGGCAATTTACACGCCAGACTCGCATTACGTCATGTCCGCCAGTTCTGATGGCACCGTCAAATTGTGGAGTTTGAAGGTTTGTTTCCAGATTTGTTGGTTTGTTTCCAGATTTGTTGAAGATTTGGGAAACTGCTAAATGTAAATTCTAAGCGAGATCGTATTTTGTTGCACACAAAATATTTATTTATTATCGCACTGTGGAGTGTGAGATCTTGTACGTGCAGAAAATATTACTGGATGTATACGTATAGTATAAATTATTGTGGACTTTAGTGTTTATTAGTGGAACTGACGAGTTGTCGATAACTGTAAAATGTCAAATTTCATGCAAGTGTCAAAACTCAAAAGCCATGTAAAATGCCCTGTAAAATATCAGATGTATGCAAAGTGTCAAAATTCATGTAAATTGACAATGACCATGTCGCAGTTTTGATACATTTTTCCAACATAAACTAGGTAATTGATTTTGGGCGGCATTTATTACATAAGTGAACATTTTTCCTGTTGTGTGATTGATCATTTTCCCTGTAAGTTACAATCGTTTGCCATATTACATGGTTTGAGGGCCCCCGGCGCTAATTCCGCAAGTGATGAAGTGGCGAGCGATAGGTATAGTTCTGTGGTAAGCGTTGTGCGGGGTGAGATTAAAAAGTGCAACCATCTCTAGGGTTGGGTCGTAAATTGGGCATTTTTAAAATTTCAAGTTACAATCGGGCACCCTCATTTAAACAGACAACCGAATGCACGAGCACATTCCGATCTCTGGGCGCGGCCACTGCGGGTGCAAATGTTCCCGGTGAACTTACTGTCAGTTCTGTGCACACGATGCCCAAGGCGCACGATCACTATGTGGTCTGTAATCGGAGTAGTACGGTAGTGATTGTGAATCAACAAGGACAGGTGGGTTATGGTAGTGGGGTGTAGTTATAGTTATAGTTTATGATGGGTTGTTTTTTGTAGTGATTTTAAAATGTTCATTTATGGGTTTTGTTGTGCCGCCGTGGCCAGTCCCGCACCCATGTAATTTTTAGGTAAAATTTGTAAAATGTAAAATGTATACCACCTGTAAAATATTTAAAAAATGTCTGGTAAAGAGAAAAGTTGTACTGCTTACATTTATATGACTCATGCCAAATGGGTATGATACACCCGTGTTCATTTGGGTTCGGACACGTGCACATTTTTTATAAAAAGCTTTATTCTGCCAGAACTATACCACTTTGAAAATTTTGGCTGGTACCCAAACAAAGCCCTAACATTTGTCTACAAAACCCATGGGACACCCCCCCAGTATAACGCCATGTGGGCCGTGTAAGCGGCCCACACATTTTTATATACAAAATTTCATTGCTTACTTGGGTTTGGACGCGTTGTTTATACAGCTAATATTCTGTCTTTCAAGGCCGGATTTTGGCTTTGAAGACAGAAATAAACTCTGGCTAGTTGCCATAGCCCAATTCCTTTAAAAATCAGATTAAGATAGACTTTTTTGCTTCATGGTTCTTGATACTGATTGGGTGAGTTGACAATCATTTTCCCCAGTTCCCTACAAATGTGCATAACTCAAGCACAGTTGGCATGCGATTTTGGGCATTCAGCAGTGTGTAGGGCACTGGAAACAACCAGGCCAGCTAGAGAAGGTTGTGGGGAATGTTTTATACACACCCCCATTCGAGGAAACCTCCCAAACTCGAGACGCTTAAGTGCAAAAAAAATATTGTGTGTATCTTACCTTTTTACTACTAAATTTTCCATTTTTCGAATTTTGCATTTTTGCTGTTGAGCGACTCGAGTGTGGGAGGTTTCCTCGAATGGGGGTGTGTATAAAAGATTCCCCACAACCTTCTCTTGCTGGCCTGGTTGTTTCCAGTGCCCTACACACTGCTGAATGCCCAAAATCGCATGTCAACTGTGCTTGAGTGATGCACATTTGTGGGGAACTGGGGAAAATGATTGTCTACTCACCCAGTCAGTGTCAAAAGGCATGAAGTGATAAAAGTCTATCCTAATCTGATTTTTAAAGGCATTGGACTCTGGCAACTAGCCAGAGTTTATTTCTGGCTTCAAAGCCAAAATTCAGCCTTGAAAGACAGAATATTAGCTGTATAACCAACACGTCTGAACCCAAGTAAGCAATGAAATTTTGTCTAAAAAAATGTATGGGCCGCTTTTGCGGCCCACATGGCGTTATACTGGGGGGTGTCCCATGGGTTTTGTAGACAAATGTTAGGGCTTTTTTGGGGTACCAGCAAAAAATTGCTAAGTGCTATAGTTCCGGCTAGGGTTGGAAAAAAAACGTGTTTTTTTAACTCGATGTTTTTTTTTTTAAAAAACGTTTTTTTTTAAAAGCTCCCAGATATGACCTAGTGTCAACATATATAGGTATATCAGACACTGGCAATACTATGTGATGTTAAATATGACCATATAATGGCTGTGGAGCCATGGGATAGCATTATAAGTGGTGATTTGTGTCAAAAATATCCATTTTTCGTCAACATATCGTTCGTATATCGCCTTATAGTCGAATGTTCGTGACTTCAGGTAAAGTTTGGCACGGAATGGTGATCAAACAAGGTTATAAAAGGAGGTTGTTACTTTGGGAGTGAAGTTACACACTGTGGAGGTACATGGAAGCACATTACCTCAATATTATATATTACAGCGACATATGTCGGCTTATTCACCCATGGTAGCGCATAGAAATGGATGTTTTGATACTAAAAATGCAACAAAACCAATGAAAACAACCACCAATGTCAATTTGTGTGTGAAATTGCGCGCTTGCGCGCAAAAATTTTGCAAAATACCTAGTGCTTAGTACTAAAAATTTCAGCCGATGTTTTTTTTAAAAAAAAAAACATTTCGGACGTCATGTTTTTTTTAAAAAAAACAACGTTTTTTTATTAAAAAAAACGTTTTAAAAAAAACATCGGCCAACCCTAGTTCCGGCAGAATAAAGCTTTTTATAAAAAATGTGCACGTGTCCGAACCCAAATGGACATGGGTGTATTTTACACTTTGCGGCACAGAACATTGATGAAGATTTTGTCTTTTTGAATCAAAGTTCGTCGAACGTGTTCTGAGAAGTTCTTCGTCGGATATCTGGCACTTATTTATCTCGAAAATCGTGTTTTTATATTGAAGGGGGAAATCGTAAGGAACTTTTCATATTTTTCTTTAAAAAAAAAGATTCACCATTTGATCCAAACAACCTTCTCAACCCCCCCCCCCCCAAAAAAAAAAACACACACACAAAAACAACACCAAAACTCGCAGGTAGTCCGTTCGTTCACATCGGGCAAGCGCACCGGGGGCGACTTTGTTTCCTGCTGCGTTTCCCCCCGCGGAGACTGGATTTACTGTTTGGGTGAAGATTCGGTGTTGTATTGCTTTTGTACGGGTACCGGGAAACTGGAGAGTACCCTGCAGGTAGGTACTTTTTGGAATTGGGATTTTTGGCGGAATTTGTTTGAAAAAGGTTGGTGCAGAAAAGTACGGAACGGATCGGTGCCTACTCGTATATGTTCACATGTTCGGAATATTTCTGACAACAAAAATTCGTGTCAACTGTAGTCCATCCCTATCGGATACTAGAGCTATCGGCGCGTTCTCATCTATATCCGTTTTTTAGATTCACACATTCAAAATCTCCCCCTAAAATTCTTGTCAAATCCGTCCCTCTCAAAGAAAATTGACACGTGTCGCTACCGGTTGTAAAACGACACCGCGGGAATTCTAGAGACATGTTTTTGATATTACTTTTCCCCGATTTTTTTTAGAATCGGTTAAAACGTGTATTTCGAATCCAGATCGGAATTCCGTCTGTTTTCGCTATTTTCGCATCCATCCATATATTGCTTTGTAAATTAACGTTTACTGATTTCGACCCCACCAAAAACAACCTCAAAACAAACAAATTCCGTTTAAACACTTGGGGCGTTGTTTGAAGGCACTGTAAAAGCCCTACACACTAATTAACAACTGAAATTTCTAAATAAGCCGAAAAATTTGTTTTTTTAAATTATATTTTTAGTCTCCGTTTATTTAACACAGTCATTCTGTAATCTCTCAACTCAATCACTCTCTCAACTCCTGCTGATCGAAGGTGATCATAAATGGCTTATCGTGGTAAACTAAAAAATGTTAAAAACAGATTATCAAGTTTGGAAATTTCGGTTGTCAACTACACACTTTGTGTGCGTATGCACAAATCAAAACCTCAAATCACAACACAATTTATTTTTTTATTTTTTCAGGTTCACGAAAAGGAAGGCATTGGAGTGGCGCACCACCCGCACCAGAATTTGGTAGCTACTTATTCGGAAGATGGTTTACTCAAATTGTGGAAGCCCTGATTTTTCTGTGTCTGTTTATATTTAGCTGTCATTTTGTATTGATCGTTGTAGCTGGGGACACTGAAAATTTTGGTACTTAAATACGGCTTGAAGTTTTTGAATTCAGAAATGAAAATTCGGTTAATGCAAAGTGTTTGAAGTTCGAAAAGTGTGAAATTATTAATTTTAAGTTGTTCAACATCGCAGTAATTGACCTAAGCCACGCACTGGGGATATAAACGGCCGAAATTTCATTCCTTTCAAAACATGAACTTTTCTGGAAAACCCTTAATAATAAATCCATGTTCAACTTAAATGAATGCCGTGTTCACTTAAGTTTAATTTTCAGTGTTTCTGGTGCCATTACATTTTTGCTATGGTTGTCTCTGAATGAATGTATTTGATTACATGTATTTATGTAAACATTTGTCAAGTGCGATTGTTTGTTTACGTCAAGTGTCGATCTGAATAAACTGAGGTTTTATTTTTATAGATGCGTCAAGATTTGTGTAGAAAAACACATTTCCTCTAACCAGGTTTAGAGTGACTACTGACGTTGATAAATGCCATTTTTAATTTTTTCAATGTTTTCACTTATTTTCAGCGTTTTCTAATTACCTAGTTCGGTTAATTTGTTATTAACTCTAATTGCCATAAAAATGCGGGGCAAAAGATTGTCTGTTGTGAAGAGAAATGTTGTTTCAGTGGCAGTGGAGAATTTAACAATTGACGTGGGAAAAGTGACATTGAAATCTCCAATGAAAAGACCTCTGGGTTTGTTTAAGTGGATTTTCAATTGTTGATTTTGGTTTGATTCTTTGAGAGGTGCGTATTTGTGGTTTTGGTCCTTCTGAATTGTGCCATGAGTGCCGTGATATTTGTGATATCGGTGTGGCCATTTTTCGCACGCAATCAATGTTACCAGCGTTGAGAAAACAACTTAAAAGTCCCAAAAACTGTCAAAATTCAAGTTTACCCGGTTGGACTACGTTGCGTATATTTGTGAACATCAAATTGATAATAAAAAACGTTTTATCTCAATTTATCCCGTTTTATCTATTCCACTTTCCAATCACGCAGCCACTGCACAAACGTCATCGGCGACCGACGATAATTTTGGCATTTCGCCAGTGAAAAGAACACGCGCAAAAAGCAGCACTGCGCGTGACTCTCGAGCGACGTTAGTGGGTCTTTAAATTAAAGTGGGAAGTTTGAGCCCCGAGCACTACAAATTTGAGGTTTTTTTAAACACTTTCCAAGTACTGTGCAAAGTGCTCGATTACTATGCAATTCAATTAGAGATGGCATTGATTGATACTTATGTATCAAATATTATCAAACGAAAATCGGAAAATACTTACGAATCTTATGCCCGGGCCCTGTGGCATGGAACTTTTTGCAATGTATGCAATGCACTGGGCACTATGATCGGGGGCCTTTTACTCGGATAAATACGGTAGTGCGCCAGTAATAGTTCTAAAATAATTTTTAAGCAACTGATCCGAAAAAATTTTCTTTATATTCTATCAAAACAATTCTCGCAGGCAAGCCGCAGAAAATTCGGAAAATGTCTGCACGATGTCCAAAAGTTCCCCAGTCATTCCGAGAACGCCCGTGCTACGATCTCATCGCTTACCGGCCGCGCCACTGGACATGGACAAAACAATTGGATACACCCTTGGAAAAGTATCGACGCCTAAAGTAGAAAAAGTATCGACGCCTGGTGCCAGTCCCAGACGCTGTAAAATGATTTGTAAATTGTCAAATTTCATGACAAGTGTCAAAAGTCATGTAAAATGCATTGGAAAATGGCAACTCGGTCGCCATTTTCCAGGGCATTTTGCATGATTTTTGACACTTTGCACGACATTTGACATTTTACAGGGTATTTTACAGGGTGTGGGACTGCCCCAGCACTTCGATCTCATCGCTTCGCCGCCGCACCATTGGACATGGACGCAACAATCGGCTACACCCTTGGAAACGTATTCACACCCAAAGTGCAAAAAGTATCGATACCCAAAGTGCAAAAAGTATCGACCCCAAAAGTGCAAAAAGTATCGCCGGGCGGCGATGTGCCGATCTCGTGCAGGCGCGGCCGCAGACAGGCGGCCAGTGTGGCGATGGAGCAGTGCAAGGTGATTGAGATGGACACTGCCAGGTGGAGCAGGTTCGGTTTTGGCGGGTTTTTGTGTGTGTTTTTGTGTATTGGCCGTGGCCTTAGTGGCGATAAACATGACAGTTTCATTGTCCTAATACAGGCTGGGGGCGGTCCCGTACCCCGTAAAGTAAAGTTTCATGTCATGGGAAACGTCATTCAAATTTGTCAAATGTCATGCAAAATGTCAAAAGTTCAGTAATAAAATCTTTTTACTTTTACTTAAATTGACGCTTTGCATGAAATTTGACACTTTACAGGGTGCGAGACTGCCATTGGGTTTTTCTACGGGAAAAAAAATGCCATCCATGAAAGAATCTAGTGACAAATTTTTTGACGGTAGACGCAGCAAGATTACCTAAAGAGCTGCCTCATTCTTGTATATAATACCATACATATTACTCGACTAGTCGACTCTACTAATTCTCTACCGTTTTAAAAATTTAAAAATCACCCAATGCAGATTCGAAAAAACCGGTGCTTTGAGCGCAGATGAAAGTGCGCCGGAGCAGGGAAAACCACAGTCAAAAACCGCCCAAAAAAGTGCCAGGCGTCAAAAAGTTCCGAACCAAAAAAGCGGGTCTTCCAAAAAAATCCCGTTGGATGAGGCTCGAGAAATGCTTTTAGGCAGTGAACGTTCAGAAAGTTCTGAGCCGCCCAGTGAAATGACTGGAAGCAATGCATTTTCTGAGAGTGAACAGGAGTTATTCAGCGGCAGCGTTATTACGAGCCCGAAAAAAGTTTGTTGTTGTTGTTGTTGTTTTTCTCTGCAAAAAAGTATGTTCACCTCCCTAGTTCCGTCTCGTTATTTCTGCCTATTTTACAGAAAGCCAATTCAAAATCTCGGAAAAAGAAAGTCGAAGCTACCGCAAATGCCAAAAAATCTGTAAAGAAATCTGGGGCAAAAAGTGAACGCAGACGTTCTGTTCCAACTGCGGCGGCTGATTGGCTCGATGCCAAATCCACAGGGGCGGCCGGCGAGAGTGACAATTTGGATACAGCTAGGAAAAGGTAATTCGGCAGTTTTTGGTCAAATGGCAGTTAAAAAAAAATGTTGAGTGCTCCGTTCAAATTTGCAAATGTCGTTTATGATATCATGAAAGTCGTGTAAACGGCCCTGTAAAATAGCAATTATGCAATAGCACGTTTGCCATTTTGCAGGGCATTTTTCACTTTATAACTAAAATATTTGCAGTATTCAGTAATCACACTAATTATTTGATTTATTATTAGACATTCAGTTAAAACTATTCAAATAAATACTATACGAGAGTAATTAAAAAGTCAAGTTGATAGTATTTCCAGCAATTTATTAAATATTTCCTGTCACTCACATCACACATTTAAAATCCACATTCACCCCCATCTACCCTCAAATACCCCCATCCAAAAACCCCAGGCTTCTAGCTGGCTCATTGCCAGCAACTCTGCCGTGCCGCCAAACGGAATTCACCCAGCTAAAACAGGTGATAGGCGATTGTATTCGAGCAAGGGACAGTAGGTCGATTTATATAAGCGGCGTGCCGGGCACTGGCAAAACTGCCACTGTTAGACAGGTGGGTTTGGGGGATGGTTTTTTAGAATTGGGTTTTGTCACAGATTGTATTTTAACAATTTGCAAAGAAAAATGGGCCCTACACACGCTAGTTTTCATCGTGACTTGAAAACTGAAATGGCGACATGGCGACATTCAGCCTACTCTTATTTGTATGCTACTCTTGTATCTTATGTGTTTTAGTTTTCAAATTTAGAGGATGTTGTATTGTTTGTTTGTTGGGGGTTTCTACATTTGGGGGTTTGTTTTTTTCAGAGTGAAAATTTTGAGGATGTGGTATTTTGCCACACATTTTTCGAACACCCAGTACTAATTTGTTGTTTGTAACGTATGCAGACGTATAAAAATGCAACAATAAGCACCATGTATTAGAGTCTAGTAAGTTATAGAAGTATTTATGTAATTGGTGTAACGTAACAAAGTCATTGTTTTAACGTGTGTTCTGCATTGTCCGGATCGCAAACCGCAGCTTTTGTCATTTACAAACGCTTTAGACTCAATTGGTGGGAAGGGGTTATAAATTCAAAGTGTCCATTTTGAGGGGGTATTTCCAGGATATACGGTAATTTAAATTCAAAATTTGATTAAATCATTCAACCGCGTTGATTGTTGCATTTGAAAAAATTGCACTGTGAAAGGTAGTATCAGAACGGATTGGCGTCGTTTCATATCTGTTTTATATATTCACACGTTCAAAATCTTTCCGACAACAAAAATTCAAGTCGAGTGCAGGGGTGTCGTATCCAGGATTTTTGAGCGGGGGGGGGGCTGCTCGTTTACAGGGGCCGGCGAGGGGGGGGGGGGCTCAGCCCCCCCCCTAAATTTTTTCCCTATATAGGGACGGAAAGGTGTTTTGGCGCTAGCGCCATACCAATGCGCCACGCCATGGCGCTATTGGCGTTGGCGCCAGCGCCAGGAACCGCTTTATATAGATGTAAATATGCATTCATACGCAGCGAAAGTCGCAAAAATCTGTTCATTTTCAAGGATATTTGTTTACGGGGACCGATCCGATAAAAATACAATGTATGGGGAAGGAATTGCGCGCTTGCGCGCAAAATTTTTAAGAAACACCTAAAAATGTATAGGAAAAATTGCATTTTCCGGGACTTTTTAGGTCTCACCCCGGGAGGGGGGGGGCTGCAGCCCCCCCCGCCCCCCCCTGGATACGGCCCTGGTCGAGTGCAATTCCATCCCAGTCGAAAAATCGACTTGTGTCCGTATTTGAAGAGTCTCATTCCAAAAATCTCTGTCAATTTCGATTTTATCGAAATCCCATTTTTAAAGTTTGGCGCTGGCGCGACAGCGCCTTGTTTGAGCGAATTTTTCGGTTGTCTCGCTATTTTTCATCAATTTAGCCTAATTGAAGTATATATTTCCTTTATATCATGAATAATAGTCTAAAAAAAGTTATAAATGTCTTAAATGTGAAGTCATTTCGCAGGTCATACGAGATTTGCGCGGCAACAATGAAACGTCCAATTTTTTTCTAGTGGACGTCAATGGAATGCATTTGATTGAGCCCAGCCACGTGTTTGCGGATATGCATGCTCAGGTTACTTTTTTAAATAGGTTTTTAAACATTTAAAAACATATTGTAGCCTAATTAAATTTAATAAAATATTCAATTTTATATTATTAAAATTCTTGATAATACGCTTCCAGCTTTCCGAGCAAAATTGTCCCGGCTTGACTGGGCGAAAGGGCCGCAAAAATGGGCCGTACAAAAATCGTATGGCTCCAGAAAGTGCTGAAAGGGCGCTGGATGCGCTTTTTGCCGAAGTCGATGAAAATCATGGCGATAAATTGGAAAAGTGCCAGAGACAGCCGATTGTGATGATTGTGGATGAGGTAGGTGGGCGTTTTACGATTGTTTTTGCATTTTTAAGTGATAGTAATCAGTGCGTTAATCGATTGGCGCGTGCAAAGTGATATTTGTGAAGTTTAAATGACCTAGTTTTGGTATCTTGTAATTTTATCGATATTGTTGATGGTCAATACCGGTGTTATAAAGTACTCCTTAAAACAACGCATAATCTTTCCAAAAATATCAAATACGACACAAACAAAAATTTCTTCATTTTTACATTTACCCCCCTCCCCCAGCTGGACCTTCTCTGCGCGGGGCGGCAGCGAGTTTTGTACCGCCTTTTCGACTGGCCCACCAGACACCGGTCCCAGTTGGTGCTAGTCGCCATCGCCAACACCCTCGATTTGCCTGAGAGAATGCTCGATAAAAGGGTCTATTCTAGATTGGTTGGTGTGCGAGGGTTTTGGGTTGTGGGGTTAGGTAGATAGGTTTTTAGGATGTTTACATTATTCACATAGTGTCGATATCTAAAATGTCAATTACTAGGCTTACTTAATCATTCAATCCAGGGACGTATCCAGGATTTTGGGGCGCGGGGTAGCTTGTTTACGGGCTCAGCCCCCCCCCCCCCCAAAAAAAAAAAAATTCACCTACATATGGTAGCGGAATGGCGTCATGACGTTGGTGCCGTTAGTAGGCGCCACGCCATGGCGCCATTTGCGCTGGCGCCAGAAATCGCTCATGAATAGAGCGGCAAACACGCCAATTAGTGTCTTTCATTCACCCGGGAACGGGGGGGCTGCAGCCCCCCCCCCCCGCCCACCCCCTGGATACGTCCTTGATTCAATCCAATCACATTCCTTTTTAAACAAAAAACAACAAGAACTGAAGTCCATGTACATATCAGGGGTAGCAGAGGTCACTGTACCATACAGTTTCTAGCACTTTTCAGATTTACCGTTCCTTGCCGTTCATCGCAAAATAGAAAATTCACTATAACATACCGTTTGCCGCCCTATTCATTTCCCCCACTATTTTTATTAAAAAACACCAACTTTCATCATTTTTGTCAGGGCGTCACACGCGTCACCTTCCAGCCGTATACACACGTGCAAATTGAGGAAATCATATCTGCCAGACTGGATAAACTGTCTTGTGTTGATCGGAATACTATACAGTTCGCTGCGAGGAAAGTCGCTGCGGTTTCAGGTACTAGAGTTGGACGTTTTTCAACGTTTTTTTTAAACCCGCATGCATCGCAACAGTTTTTTTTCAAACTTAAGAATAATTTTATAGTACATACTTATTCTAGTGAATTTTGCGAAAAATATCGTCTGTCGCTCCCGATATCCTTGAATAGCTATAAATTTGTTAAAAATCATCAGTTCACTATTGTCATTTTATAAACAAAAAACAACAATAAAAGTACAGTTTCAAATTTCCAATCAAAATCTTAGAAAATCTTCCAATCAAAAAAATTGACGCCAAAAATCCCCCCCCCCAGGCGACGTGCGCAAGGCATTGGAAATTTGCCGGCGCGCAGTAGATGTTGCAGTGAACCAGGGCGGTTCCACCTTGACACTAAGACATGTCAGGGATGCGGTGCAACAAAGCGCGCAGACTATGCGCTGCAGGTGCGTTTTAAGAATTGTGGAGTTTTTTAAAAAAGTTGTGGTGGTTTTATGATGTTAGAATTTTCGAAAAGAATGTTCTGAGGTTTTAGGTTCTGAGGTTGAAGAACTTTTAGAATGTTCTGCGGTTGGTAATAGTGATGCATGCATACGCGTCGTGGCGCTTTTATCTCTTGACGCCCAAAAAAAAGGCTTTGAGGCATTTTCTGTCTTAGAGTTTCTGTCCACCTTGCCATTTTCAACAAAACTCTTTTGGCGCTTGGCGCTAGCTCCCCCCCACAAAAAGCGCAATGACACGCTTGGCGCAAAGCCAAGACACTTTGCAAAACGAATTACCATATTGTTCACACAAGGCTCGCAAATCGCTATACCATAATCGACCATAGTCACATTCTCCCCTACCATAATCAATACCCCAATTTTCAGGTGTATCCTATCTCTATCTACTCATGAAATGCATACCCTAAATGCGATTTGTTCGGAGGTGCGCCGCAGGGGCTTGGACACGTGCCAAAGAAGACACGTACGCAGGGCCTACGGGGAAATTTGCGCGGTAGAGGGTTTGGATCAGGTTTGATGATTAAAACTTAAATCGTGTGATATTTATGGGCAATAATATCGTGCATTAGTGACTAGTATTGTGTGGAGCTCGGGTAATACTCTCAGACCCTGTAAAGCGAAAACGAGAATGCCATGAAAATAAGAAACGTCCAGAAAAAAGGACGAAAATGCCATGAAAATGACAAACGTCCAGAAAAAAGGACGAAAAGAAAATTTTACATTTTACAGGGTATAAATTTACTTATCACTCGCCACTTTTGTTGTCACTTGCAAAATTGGCCCCAGTGGCACCCCAGGCTATTTAAAATGAGAAGCGGTTGTCTTACGTCTGAGCATGTCTTGGAATCTGGCTGATCGCTCGCGCTGAAAAATGGTTACTTATGTAATAAATGCGGCCCAAAATCTACTAGTTCAAGTTGGAAAAACAAATACTCTGACATCGTCGTTTGACCTTTTACATTACTTTTGACACATTGCATGACATTTTAGATTTTAGAGTCTGGGCAGTGGCACCGTGACTGGTAGTGTAAAATACGATGAAAATTTCAAAATGACACACAAAATTTGTCATGTACAATGCCGTGTACCCCGTGACTGGTAAAGAGAACATGAAAATTATACTTTCCACTTACCACGGATGTCTGCCATTTGGCGTGATATTTTACATTTTGGAGTGGCCCGGCGGAAAAAGTACATGACTCTCACAACATGCAACATGTGAAAGTGTTTATAACTTTCTCTTTTCATTCACGATTCACTGCTCAAGAGTTTTGCATATGCAAATTTGCCAGCTTCCCAAACTTCCATGGAACCTCCTTTCATTTGACTCAGGTTTTCTGTGCATTCAAACCCGGTGTGCATTTAGACCCTAATTTTCACTCAAAATCGCTAATTTTCACACCTTTTTACAGATTTTCACCTTCAACATTCCTAGCTCATGTGTTTTATTGTCTATTCTCAGCTATTTTTTTGTAGCATATGTCCTTATAAACCCATTTTTAGTAATCTTCCACCTACTTTTAGCGATTTTTCTACCTTTTTTCTACATTTTGAAAAAGCCTATACCGTATTTGCTTGAATAATCCCCCTGGGGGATTATTATTTCGTCAGACTATTTTGAGGGGGGAACTAATCGAGGGGGGGGAATTATTCGAGGGGGGGAATTATTATTTCGTCAACATTTTCAACCATGTTTCTATCAACTCATTTGATGAAATCTGCCTTATTCACACAAAAACGTGCCATTTTTGTTTAAATTGGGCACAATAAATTGAGCAAATTCTTGAAGGGGGGGATTATTCGAGGGGGGGAATTATTATTTCCTCACTCGTCTTACAGGGGGGGATTATTCGACGGGGGGAATTATTCAAGGGGGGGTACTATTCAAGCAAATACGGTATATTGAACCCCCGCGAACCCCCAAACCCCCCAAAAATTATTTACAGCAGTTTATCCGTCCAGAGTAGCGATTAGCTATCGATCTAACCCCTGGAGGGTCAAAATTTAGAATATCCCTGACATGCACAGCGGGTAAACATGCACAGAGGCACAGGCTCCTTTCATATCAAAAGGTTCAAACTTACCCCTCCATTCGCAGCTGCCTCCCCCAGCCTTCAGTGCCCTACTTTTGTCGTTGGCAAGTCGCCAACTTATAGTTTTGCACGCGTTATCGCAGGCTGATGCAGGTAATTTGATTAGGTTGAATGTTTCCGTCGATGAGGTTGAATTTGCCGTGAAAATCGGAAGGGAAATCTGTGTTAAGTGAATGTGTTTTTTTTCGGTTGGAATTGTAGATCGTGTCAAATAGGGAATATTTGCATTGACGATTGATATCGTTCCAACCACAGTTTTTTTGCAAAATCCTATGCAAAATGTCGTCTTGGTAGTTGGTGCATCATATTTCTCTTGAAAATTGCAATGCCTAGCTATTTATAATAATTGTGTCCATTTTGTAGTTCTGTTTGCGGTCTTGTTGTATCTTGATTTTCGTGGCGACTGCGATTTTCACTTTTTGTACTTTTTTTGTACTGTTGCAACTGGTGCTTTCAATTTGTAAACAGGTGTTTTTTTCTTTACTGCCGCAGGTTCATGTTATGCCATTTTTAAACTTTTCACATTGTTTCATTCGACGATTATTCACAGTATCGCGGCCAGGTAGCGATTTGCGTAGTTTTTGAAGTGACGTATTTTAGACGAAGTTTCAAATGCCAAGTGCCAAATAAAAATCCATTGAGATTTACTTTGAAGTTTACATTCCATTAAAAATTCACTTGACACTGCATTGATTTCGCTGGATGGATTATTTACCGTATTTCCTCGAAATACCCCCCCCCCTCGAAATACCCCCCTCAAAATGGGCACTATGTATTTGTGGTCTGGGAAATGCATAACAGACGTTCAAAACACTTACTGTGTTACGTTAGAACATCGTTTATACCATCTACATCCTTATATAAGGCTGTAAAAACTTATAAATGGTGGTTATTGTTGCATTTTTCACGTTATTCTCTCACAATTTCCACTCTGAAAAAATAAACCCCCTGGGGGTATTTCGAGCAAAAACGGTATGTGTAAACCCCGCGTGCGATGCTGTGTATTTTCAAGATTTTCACACATTCTTCAAAATATCCCGTAGACCATTTCTGTAAGATGATATTTCAATTTTGTACGTCACCGATGTGTAATAATTACGTGTATAATCACGTGGGAAACACGTTTTGTTTAATATCATAATACTCTTTTCTTTGCCGCGTCATCGCAACCTTTGCACTTTTGCTATTTTTATGACATTTTTGCATTTTTGTATTTTTGTACCCAGTTAAAAATTATTCTGTACTTTGAGCCAAATGTTTTCTTACTATTTGTTCGTATACTCGGCGGACCGCAAAGTATGCATCCAAAATTACTTGTCTTGGTCGATACGCGCGAACAGTATACTTGTGTACGTAAATATGTACTTTTACAAAATGAAAAAAATATTTTAAAAAGGAAAAGGAAATTTCGTTTTTCTTTTTGCTGAAACAATTTTTATTTCATTTACGATGACGTCATGATGGAATGTTTCCTTCAGAAAAATTTGTAGCATGCGGTCCGTGGAGTATAAACAATGTTGACGCAATTTTGTGACCCGCTTTGTAAATTCAGTTGATTGTAAAGACATGAATACTCAGGTTATACGCTCGGAGTGTTTGTAATGCAAAAATGAAAAAGTTTTTATTTGATGGTCCGAAGTTCGAAAGGTTACCATATTTACCACGGCCACTGCTAATTATTTGCACAAGTGGTCTTATTTTTGTACTTTTTACTTTGCACTCGTAAAATAGGAAGCCAGCAGTATATAAACCGCCGCAATTAACATTTTCAGGTATATCTTCCAGATTCAAAATTTGTAACCTTTTTTCGTCTCGACACTTCGAAAGAAAAAACCCTAACCAAAGTCAAAACCTGCAAAAAATGGCTCCACCCGCGAATTTCTCCGAACCCGATTTCAATCAAAATGGCGAGAATTCCTGCGATGAGAATTGCCTGGTGCACAGAGTGAGCGCTTTGCCCCTGGTCAAGGGCACTATCGAGCAGGTAGGGCGCGATTTTAGCCCTTTTTGGTGTCTGGGCCTAGGTCCAATTTGGGCGTAAGGCGCCCGACACGCGAGAAGTGCTGAACATAGCACGTCGGGCTTCACATACATTGTACATACAATCTCTGCAACGTCCGAATACGTTTTTGACTCTTGGGGCCAGATTTAATTCTCCCTACAGATTTGTGTAGGGTAGGGCATACGCCCGATAAAGTTTTAACGTTCAGCCAGGTCGACGCACGTGCACTGAGAGCAGGGCAGTTCGTAAAATCACGAAATCATCCCTTAAGGTCGCCGATTTTACAATCTGACGTATTTTACTTCACGATTTCGGAATTCCGGAATTCACGATTTCGTCATTTCTTGGCCGCCGGCCAACTCTTTCTTTTTCGATTTTGTCGGGCGCGTTGCTCGCATAACTCGCAAATTGTGTAGTCAGATACGCACTTCTTAGTTTTCACCGCCCTACAGACGAAACATGAGGGCAGTGAAAATAAAGAAATGCATGTACGAGTAAACAAAATCGCGTTTTGTGCGACTAATGCGCCAGACAAAATCGAAAAAAAAGGAAGAGTTGGCCGACGGCCAAGAAATGACGAAATCGTGATTACCGGGCCAACATCGAAGTAAAATACGCCAGATTGCAAAATCGGCGACCTTAAGGGATACTTTCGTGAATTTTACAAACTGCCCTGCTCTCAGTGCATGTGCGTCGACGTGTTGAACTTTGAAATATCTATCGGGCGTACGCCCTACCCTACAAATCTGTAGGGAGAATTAAATCTGGCCCTTGGCCTTCGAGTTGTGGATTTTGTGTGCTTTCTCGTACCAGATTGCCCTCAGCTGCCGAAAGGAGAAACTCTCCGTGCATGTGAACTCATGGGTGGGAAGAGGCATGCCTTTGTTTACCAAAAACCTGTTTACCATATTTTGTCCACATTGTTTACTGCACACAGTGCAAAAGCACATGCAGAGATTTTTTTCCACTATCTTTCCAAGCATCAAATGATGCTGATCACTTGTTTTTTATTGCAAAACCACAAATACCATTCTAAGGCGAGCACCGGCTACCAAATGGCAAAGGAATATGGGCCGCGCACAAAACAGACGCTTTCTATGGTTGAGAATACCCTGGGCTTCCTGAGTGGCAAGGCGGAACCGTACTACGATTATTATTTGTATGATTACGGTAGGTTTTATTGGGTTTGATTACTTTTGTCTGGGGGATATTTGGTTTGGTTGACTGACTGAAAATTTCATTGTTTTGTATATTTCGATAAGTGAGCGGCCTCATAGCTTTTGAATAATCTGCTCTATCCCAGCTGATAAAATCCGATAGTCATGTGGCCCTTTCACTCTCGCTAACTATCTGATAAGAAATGAATGCACATAATCTGACTATTCCCAAAAACAATTTCTCATCATAAAATCACTTCACTAATATAAAAAGACCTCAATAGTACCTAGTACCCATTTTCAAACATAAAATACCCCCCCCCCTTCAGCGATGCGCCTATCCGCTCTGGGCTGCCGGGGCCTTGACGCAATTGAAGCAAAATATCCCAGCGCAATAAAAGTGACGCCAGCGGAACTGAAGGAAATCGGCCAGCAATATTATCAGGATTCGTATGTGAAAATGGCCACAGATAATGTCGTGCAAAAGAAAGTGGCCGCTGGTGAAATGGTGGGTTTTTCGGACAAGTTTTTATAAATTTCTACCCATATCGTTTTTATAGTGTTTGTAGTGTTTACCCACACTTTTGGCCGGCTGAATTTTTCCAAGTATGTAATCATAAATAAACCTCGAGATTCTCTAGAAAAATTACCTAGCTAAATGGGACTTACCGCTTTGTCAAATGATAAAAGTAAGCTAAGTATCAAAAGGCAATAACAAAATGTTTTGCTTGTTTCATGCCTTTTGCTTGTTTCATGCCCACTTTTTTCAGTCACTCGCAGCAGATAAAATCTCAATATGAGAATCATTGCTTTCAGTTCCAACAGTTCAGTCTATTTAAAAATGAGAAAAATTCTTTTAAATACGAAAACGTCACCCTAAAATGATAATCTCTCTTCCAATCCACACAACATTCCAGCTGCATTCGTACGTGACCTCCACCAGAATGTTGGCACAAAGCCAACTGGCAAAAATGTCCCACTCGCTTTTGTCCAGCGTGGACTATTGTGACGAACTTGTGGACAGGTATTTGTCCATTGAAGACGGACAGAATGAGGGCCAATGTGGACATGGCGAAAATGGAGTAATGGATTGCGGCTGCGTTGTGGAGGAGGGCGGTTGGTTTTATTCTGTCGAGTTTTTCTTGGCTTGATTCTTTATGGCTGCGATTTTATGGCACTGTTGAAACATTTCAGCTCGTCTTTTTCGATAAGCCAAGCTTTCAAACGTTTTTTTTCACAAACACCCAAGTGCCTGGTGCGCTTTGTTCTCTAAACCCACACCTACTCGTGCAAATTTAACAAACAATCATAACCCTCAAGTGTTTTTTCCCAAATAAAAGCAAACAAACAGGGGTCTCCAGGATTTTGGCCCTCGCGGGGGCTGTATAGATAGCAAATCGCTCCTCCGGAGGGATAGATACCTGAAAAAATTTTCTGGGGGGGGGGCTGGCGGGGGCACAATATATAGGCTTTTTCAAGGTTAAGAAGGCAGAAAGGGGGAAAAATCGCTAATAATCAGTTATATTAGGTTCATTGGGTGTTTAGATCGATGCGCAGTCACTGACAATAAATCACTGACAATCAATCTGGAAACTTCCCACGGGCACTGGGTGATGGTGGTTATATGAGTTCCACCCTATATATAGGCTTTTTCAAGGTTAAGAAGGCAGAAAGGGGAAAAAATCGCTAATAATCAGTTAAAAGTTGCCAAAAGTAGGTATAAAATGGCTAAAATGGCTAAAAATAGGTATATAACCGTGTATATAACCGGAAAGCACGATTTTGAAGGTGAAAAACTATTTAAAGGTGCGAAAATTGGTGATTTTGAGCGAAAATTGGGGGAAAATTTCTCAAATACCACTCCAGATAGATAGATAGCTGAGCGATTTGGGGGGGGGGTCTTTGGGGGTAGTAGCCAAAAATTTTGCCTCGGGATAGATAGATAGCTGAGCGGCTTCCGGGATAGATAGATAGCTGGCCGATTTGGGGGGGGCAGCCCCCCCCCCCCAGCCCCCCCCTAGGAGACCCCTGCAAACAAATCCCCCAAAACCTCGCAGCGCCCGTATCTCAACGCCTGTGGCACATGTCGCACAAGGCCAAGTGCGGCCTGGCCGCCAGGGCGAGCAAGCAGCGCACCGCGCTGAACCAATTGGCCAACGATTACGTGCAGCAGATGATGGGCGTTCTTGTACTGGTTGGTTGGGGGGGGGGTGCTATTTTGGGAGGGAATGTGAAATGTGTATATTTGTGGATGGTGCTTTGGCGGTTATGCATTACCAAGTTGTTCACGCTCACCTTAAATCAACTATGTGTAGACAACCACCAATGGTAATGTGTGTGAAATTGTGCGCAAACAAATAGCAAAACATACAATAAAGTACTCACAATTTTTCACAGGCTAAACTGTTGCGATGTCTGTTCTTTAAAAAAAATCGTGGTTTGTTAAATTTTTTAAAAAAACGTGGTTTTTTAAACCTATGAAAGAAAAACACCGGCTATCCCTGCTTCCACCTATCTCTAAAAATCGCCAATCCTCCAAGGTCGACTACGCGCGCGAGCGTATGGCCAGCGCCAAAGACACATTTGGAGACAAATTCCGCGCCGTGGCCCAGCGCGTAGATCAGGCTGCCAAGAAGTATGCCGTTTCGGTGAGTTTTTTTTTTTTGGGGGGGGGGGTATTTGAGATGAGAGGTGTTTTTATTTTTGGACAAATTGTAAGCCCATCTGGAATGAAACAAAAGTGAAAAAGCTAGGTTGATTGAGCGAAGACTTTTTCACATGTATTTATTCACTGAATTGAGGCTTCACCACTAGTTTACAGTTTTGGACGGAAATTTGCCCAATACTTTTGCTCACTGTTTTCTTCCAAACCAGTTAGCAAGAGTTTGAAAAATTTCAGTCTTAAACTGGTCAATCGAATAGTCTTTGCCCAAAATCAGTTCTCTAAATATAAATCTCCTTCACAAAATCAACTTTTCTCATTTTTTCAATAGGAAACACATTAAAAACATCACTCTAAAATTCTCAGCCGGAACACATTCTTCTGAGCTGGTTGCAAACGTGCTCGTCTGCCCTTTTGACTGGCTCTGAATCGCTCCAAAAGTTCGTGGACAATGGAAAAGCTGGACAGGTTGAGATGAATGCTGAAATGAATATAAATGTGGAGGTTAATGGAGAACCGGTTTGTTTTTTATGTTTCTTTGTCATTTTGTTATCAAATTCTATAGGACTTTGTGGATGAAATATTTACATTATATTAGGTTGTAAACTAAATAACCTTAATTTTTTGCGATTTCACATTCATGCGTCCCATTCTGTTGTACATTGGCGGATATTAATGCCGTTCGAGTATGTTGGGAGTTGGGGGTGGGGCTATGATGAAATCTTTTTGTTTCCTCGAATAATCCCCCAGTCCCGAGAGAAGGGGGGTCTATAAAAACGTGGTCATTTTGCATTGCCGATCATGCTGATTGTATTAGAAGCTTAATAACTCGGTCATTTCTAGGCCGATTTGGACCATTCAGCACTTAAAATGATCGGGACAACCGTCAGATTCTATTTTTGCGGTCGTATTTGTAATGTCTAAATTCCTTGTGCCGATTTGACCCGGTTTTTAAACGCGTAAAATAAATTTGAACATTAAAAAATGAACATGCTATTGTATATAATACTTTAGACCACAAGAAGTCGTATGCCAAAAGAATGAGTTCAATAACTCTTTCCAATCAAAAGTTATAGCACTTCAAACTTTCGGCTCCGATCCACATATTTAAATACCCTAAATCCTCGAATAAGACCCCAGGGGAGTTATTTTTTCCTCAGACATTTTGGAGGGGGGAGTTATTCAAGGGGGGGAGTTATTCGAGGGGGGGAGTTATTATTTCCTCAGGAAACTTGGACTTGATTCATTGTATGGATGCAGTATGTAAACTCGTTAAATTCAGGTATTTCACCGTCCAATAACAACAAAACGATGTGTATACACTGCATACACATTATGTATCTGCTGTTGCTGTCATAGGCTACTATTCTTTTATAGTTTTGTATTGTATTCTTTTCATCCGAGGGAGGAGTTTTTAAGAGGGGGGAGTTATTCAAGGGGGGGAGTTATTTTTTCCTCACCGCGCCAGCAGGGGGGAGTTATTCGAGGGGGGTCTTATTCGAGGATTTGCGGTAACTGCGTGTGTGCAACGTCAAAACTCCAACTCTAGAGCGTTTCTCAGCCGATTTTCACCGATGAACATTTAAAATGATCACAATAACCAGAAGATTCCATTGTGATGCTCAGGTTATCTCTATGCATTTTCAAAATGATAATTTCAGACAAGAGTTCGCAATATTTTCTTGTATGGGATATCTAATTAAATGTACAGATGATCTGAAGATCACAATGGAATCTCCAGGTTATTGTGATCATTTTAAGCGTTGATCGACCCAGATCGGCCCAGAAATAGCTGATGTATGGAGCTTCAAAGATCCGTCCAACATCCAGATCAGCCATTCAAAATGACCACGTTTTTATAGACCCCCCTTATCTCGGGACTGGGGGATTATTCGAGGAAACAAAAAGATTTCATCATAGCCCTAACCCCAAACCCCAACATTCTCGAACGGCATATATTAATATCCGTCAATGAACAACAGAATGGGATGCAAGAATGTGAAATCGCAAAAAATTAAGGTTATTTAGTTTACAACCTAATACATCGATTTTTCAGGCTGGCAGCTCATCGATTCACAAGCTTATGACTACGTCCGTTGCCTACGTTCAGGCGTTGGATTCCACCTGCCACGAGGTTGGTTCGAGTTTTTGTTCTTTTTTTGCATTATTTTTTCAATATTTCTTGAAAATTGCATCGCCATTTATGCCGTCTGTTTGTAACCATTTTTGGCACTTTTCCAGGCGAACTCGCTGAATGATTTGCGCGTTTCCATGATGGACGGGGCTGGATCGATGCTCGGGGGCATGGAAAAAGTCCTGGTCAATTTGCTGGATGACTACAAGGAAAACAGACTTGTGCAGTGGATGGTGGGTTCGGGTGTCCAGTTTGTTTTGGGACAGTGTGGTGGATTGAATATTGAGCATAGGGACTGTGTGTAAATTTGTAGATAAGTTCCCCTTCCAGAGAACTTTTACATGTAAAAACGTGTGAAAAACGATCCCTACTGGCTTCAGTGTAACTTTCACGGTGCATCGGTGTAATAAAAGTAGTGCACTGAAGTCCTTAAAGCGTGCTAAACTTAAAGAATAACGATGCACTCACATTGAGTAGTTGATTGTCAAAAATAAATAGCTCATTAGGTAGGATTTCTCAATTTTTTAATCGGCAAGGGCCCATTCCGCAAAAAAGCCCATTCCGCATTTTTGCCCATCCCGCAAGTTGCATCACCTGTTTGCGGAATGGGCACATTTGCGGGATGGGTCACATAATTTGCGGGATGGGCAAAAATGCGGAATGGGCTTTTTTGCGGAATGCTACACTGTCTTTTTAATCTACACTGTACCTTTGACTTGTTATTATGATTGTAATCATAATAATAATTGTCAAGAGTGTGGAAAAATCACTCCGGGGGTATCCAAAAATGTACAGTGCATAAATGTGTACTATCGTGAATTTCGTGCATCTGTGTTGTGAAATGTGGTCGCTTGTTTTTGTGCATGAATTGTGCAGATTTTGTGCCTGTAAATGTGTTGTATAAATTTTCTCAGTCCATTCAAAAAATGCCTTTGCACAAAAATTCCTTTGCTGAGAATAAAATGCTGGGCATATTTCTATCCCCACTGTTCACCGTGTTTTATATATTTATGGGTTTCAGCACAATGCAAATACTATCGATATGTTTTTGCGTTTCACATTTTATTATTTAGTTGAATCAACTACTAGAATGTGCACTAGCGATCAAACTGAATTTGAAGTTTGCAGTGTGCTGAAACTTTCTATCCCGTTTTGGCTGGCATGCAGGGACAAATGTAAATTTATGGGATTTGAATTTTTTGGAAGTTTGAAAAAAAATTTCTTCATATTTCAATATATTCCATAAATTTACAGCCCAACCCGCAGATGCTTGCACTTTTTAATCACAACCCGCACAGACGCACTGGTTGCAATTCCGCAAGTAGAAAATCGACTATGTTTGATAAGGGACAAGTAAATACCTAAGTAACGAGCATTTTCATAAGATCCACGAAATAGTTAGTTATAACTTGTCATTACACTTATCACATAACTTTACTTGTCACTCGTCACTTTTCTTCCACTTTTATCGTCACTTCTCTACTTGCGGAATTGTCCCCGGCGGGCACTTCCAGGAACTGTAAAATGTCAAACAATTATAGCTTACGCGGTGGTAGGACATCATCGTATCGCCCACCGCAAAAAAATGATCACTTATATAATAAATACTGCCCAAAATCAACTAGGTAGATGGACAAAATGTTCAAAACAATGTGACATCGTTGTTTGCCAGTTTACATGACTTTTGACATTTGCTTGACATTTGACATTTTATAATTCGTTTTACAGGGTCTGGGAGTGGCACCTGGTTCAGTTCACGACTTTTTTGTTTACGTATATTACGTGAATATTTTCAGGGCGTGAGCAATAGCCGTCGCAATTCGGGGCCCGAAATTATCCCCGCGTCGCAAAAATCCAGTGTCTCGTCTGAATCTGAGCAGAATTCCGCGGATGTTCAGAAAGTTTTGGGACACGCGGCCCGTTTTATATCCTGTGACAGCGATGCCACCGAGCAGGAGAATTTTTGAGAATTTTTTTGGATCTCCCGGGTTTTTTGATGTAGTTTTGTGAGCTAGTGTCGTCTTATCGGGTCTTTTATGCGTGGCGTTTTATCGTCATTTTTTTGGTTCGTTCTCGTTCGGCACTTTTTTTGTCCGCATGCGCTTTATTTTCACCTCATTTCGAGATTTTGATCGTCTGAGTATTTTGTGAATGTGCACTTTTTGCTTGCATTCCTTGAACGGATTTTAAATAAATGTCCTACTTTTAAATTTTGCTTTCCCGAAGGTTTGAAATGTTTGAATTAATAGTGAGGTACAAATCCCCGGACGCCATGGTAGAAAAATGGTGGTTTAGTGTCGAGCGCCAATGCCATCATGGCCCACCAAAGTTTGGAATCATTGGCCCTACCCACTTGAGTTGACAATGACACCAGGTGCCGGTTCCGCAAAATGAGAAGTGAGCTGTGAAATGGCAAAGGCGAAGTAAAAGCGCAAAAGCCAAGTGAAATGGCAAGTGAAATAGCAAAAGCGAAGAAAAATTACTTTTTATTTTTATTTTTTTACTTCGTCTTTGCCATTTCACTTCTCATTTTGCGGAACTGGCCCCAGGTGTCAACTGGGCGGAATGTTTTCCCTTCAGATTTTAGTTGACTGGTCGCCTTTTATTACGTTGCAGCATGTGCACCTGAAAAAGGTCCCCCAACCTGTCAACTAAAATCTGAATTGACATGGAAACCAGTTGACACCCAGCGTGTGTAGCGGCATTAGCGCCATGTCATTACCAATCACTAATATCAATTTTCACCTATGATGAACAATGTTAATCAGAACACAACCACATTTGATTAACTTGGTGAAATTTTACATAATTGAAGTGAATTCGACTGGCTGATAATAATTGGTTCCTTGCAAAAGATTTTGTGCTGGTTGGCAGTTCCGCAAATTGTCACAAATGATAAGTAGAAAAATAGCAAGCGGAAGTGACAAGTAAAAATTTGTAAGTGAAACTTGGAAGCTTGACTTGTCACAACTGCTGATTTGACCTGCCAGCTTGTCACAACCTTTCTCACCACTCTAGCGAACTTGTCGAATTAATGTCACATATTTACCCTTTCTCACAAATAACGCGATAAATTTAGCTTCAAAGTTGTCCCTGCGCACACTAGTTTTCGAATGAAATTTAGAAATCTCAAATCAGCTTTGGACGCGTTTGAGTTTTCTCAAATGAGGAATCCGTCAACTACAATTGACAAGAGATTAAAGACTAGTCCTTCTAGCAAATTCAAATGTGTTCAAAGCTGATTTGTGAGTTCTCGGAATTTCCTTTGAAAACTAGTGTTCGCGGGCACATTAATTAAAAAAAAAATTATAATTAACAGGCGGTGAGCATACGCGAAGATGATCTCTTCCTGGACTGTGATAATTTACTTCCAAATTTGCACTTCCAAGTGCCTCCAAGGCACGTGCAAATTATGATGCAGAGAAGCCGTGTCAGATTTGGGTGATTTTTTTGCTTAAAAGTGTACAAATCTTTGTTGTCCTAATGTTTTTGAGCATGTTTACTTTAATTGCTCGTGGGTAGTCTGAAGTAGAAATTCAGAACACTTCATTGAGGCTTCAAGCTTTATTTTTCTCAACTCTGTTCATTTTCCGTCTTGTGCTAGACCAGGGATAGGAAAGGGGGGGGGGTAACCCCCCAAAACCGCCCAGCTATTGATCTATCTATTTTGGAAGCAAATTTTTTGGTTACTATTCCCTGAACCCCTCCCCCCAGAAAAAAAATCGCCCAGGTATCTACCTATCTGGAGCGATTTTTGAGAAATTTTACCCCAATTTTTGCTCAAAATCGCTAGTTTTCAAAGCTTTTTATAACTTCAGCTCCGAAATCACTATTCCATATTCCTCATTGCCTATTTTTAGCTATCTTTAGTATTTACTATATGCTCTTGTATACCCTGAGCTAATTTACACCCACTTTTAGCAATTTTTCTCTTTTTCATTCTATACCTTTAATAAGCCTATATATCGAACCCATATTGCATATATTGCAAAAGCGCCAGGACTTTGGCGCCAGACACCATGACGTTTTTGCTTTAGCGATAACGCCAGTGCCATGGCGCTTTTCCTAGCCCCAGCGCCAATGCTGCCACAGCAAAATGTTTTCGAACGAATTCTGTTTAGGTATAAATAATCTCGCTGTGGGGTATTCCAATTAAATATTGTGCGGTGTCAAACGGGGGTTAAGCCGAAACTCGAAATGTTTATGATTGTGGTCTACTAAGTCAGGGACAAACCTCCAGTCCCAGCAACAGGTGCCAGTTCTGTAAATTGAGAAGTTATAAGTAAAATGCCAGTTGCGAAGTGAATTGAGAAGAAAGTTGGTGAAAGCAAACTGAAATGGCAAGTAAATTGCAAAAGCGAAGTAAAAAAAAAGAAGTCATTTCGCTTTTGCCAATTTCCTTCTCAATTCACTTTGCATTTGCCATTTTACTTCTTAATTTGCGGAACTGGCCCCAGTTCAGGGGCACAACCCATTTTCGATGATTTTGTCGATTTTCCGCACATGTTTTTAGCCTGTAATCCCGCGTTCCCAAGCCAAACTTGCCATGTTTTGGTTTACCGTATTTATTTTAATAGAACGGCACCTCCAATAGAACGGCAGGTTTTGGCACTTTTTTCCACCGACGAAAGAAATAGAACGGTACCTCCATTAGAACGGCAGGTAAAAAGGTTGACGAAAAAAGTAGATCGACGCTCTTCTATTAGAAGAAATACGGTATATACACTGGCAAATTTATACGATCTAATGGTAAATATCTATGAGAAGAAATACGGTATTTGTCTTGCTTGTTGCCGTTTGGTATTTTATCATTGGTGCTTGGTGTTATGCTGTGAATAATTGTTGTAGACCACCCGTTTAGATAAGCCACCGAAACCTGGCGAAATTGTGAATGTCAAGCACCGTATGTGATGGAAATTGGCAGGAATTTTGCGTGTCACTGATAACATCTTAACATCTGTCACAACTTTTTTTTTTCGCACCCTCGCCGGGTGCAGAACTGACATTTTTGTCGCATTTTTGACAACATGCACACTTCGCTTCTTCTCAAAAATTCACTCTTTTTACTTGACTTACTTGGGATTCAAAAAAGAAGAAAATAGAAATGTTTTCACATGCACAGCACCAATGACAACAGCTGAAGATGTTGCCAAGTGTCAACGTTGCCGTGATTCTTTTTTCTAATTATTCAGGTGCTATTCATTCGCATTGCCATTTTTGATGACAACTGAGCTTTGCATTTTTTCTTGCGTCCCACTGTTCAAAATGAACTGAAAAATGTGAAAATGCTTTTCTGGGGTTTTCATTGCACAAATGATTCAAGCTGTCTAGCACAAAAATTCAATAAGTAATCAACAAAAAATGTGGCTTATAAAAGTTGATTTAATTGGAGGTGCCATGGTGTAGCTAAATACATCAGTGTTTGACTGGAAAAAACTTCAGTTTTCTTACATTTGTAGACAGTTCTGATTTAAAAAATATTAAATTAACTAACAATATGAAGTTTTGTATAAAAATATAGTAAAATATCACTTGTAGTCATTGGTTACCTAAAAATGTATTTTGCATTATGAACATTGCAGCAACTGTAAAAATATTTCTAAACACAAAATTTTCAATTGTATTGTGGCCGAACACTAGTGTGGGAATTTATAGCTTACTATACAAGTCAACTTGTAGTAAGTTCAATAAACTACTACACTAGTTTGCAGCCAAAACTTCCAAAACTGATACAACTGTTAAATACATTTTAAATAATAATAATAACAATTTAGTATGAATAATTCTTTCATCCATAAACAGTGATTTATGAACTCCTCAATCCAGTAAACTCAAGTACATTGCCAGTGGGTTCATGAGTTTTGGAAATTTCAGCTGTTAATTAGTGTATCTCTGGCCATAAAGTTGGAAAATATTGATTTTAAGCATCTGAATATGATACAGATCAAAAAAATGAATGATGGGAAGTGCTATACCAAAAGTAAGCATTGTCATTTCAAAGCCATTTTGCACAATGTTTGATGCACATGTAAATAAAAGCTACATATAACTTGTACTACCTGAAAAAGTATTAACATAAAGCTGACATACATGAAAAATGAGTTGAAAAATGTTTTGTTACTGTAATAAAATATATTCAATTTAGGACCATTCTTTTAAAAGCCTGAGAAATACTCCCAAATTTGTGATTCTATGGAATTATTCCAGTCACACTGCATTTTGATTGTTTCTATTCCTATATTTTTCTAAATGAATATGATAAGCAAAATGTAGTGTAAACATCCTTACAAATCAGTAGTGCTGTATTATATATTTACTTTCTATAAACTAAACACATTTACTCAGAAAACATATTAGAATGGGTAGCAATGTCCTGCTGTAAACACTGCAAATGTCATAACACCAATCATGAATGAAAACACTGATCAGCTTTGCTGAAACTGAAAAACGTGTGAAATGTTTATGTAGAAAATATATTGACATTTGCTTATCTTAATGTTTTACTGTGTTCTGATCACAAGCTCAAGCTTTCATTTTTCAATACAAATACAGTTTACCTGACTGTGCCAGAGCTTGGGGGCTTCTATTAGTCAAATAAAAGGAATCTGATCAGCATTTTCTCTGTGCATATAACAACAACATAAATAACTGCAGTGACAATTGTTACACAGGTAATATAATTCATACTACCACTTTTTCAACTCCAAAAAACCGCATCTGCAAGCATGGGAATGTTTGAGATAATAGTGTGTGAAAATGTTTGATAATTAGGTATCATACATGTATCAAAGTGATGCAAATCATGCACATTTAGAGCAACATTTCTATACAAAATTCATCTGGTTAATTTATGTTGACAAGACAAAACATTTGAGGAAACTAATGCAAAATGACACAGTTTTCTGGTATTGATGTATTTATATAAAATATTTTGTCTGCATCAATTTCCTCAGTAAGCTCCAAAGGGAAAATGTACACAGTGTATGTCATGCACAACATGACTACTTTTTATCTGCATGTGTAGAAAAGCTATTGATGGAGAATTCCTATAGTTGTATTAATGTATTTATGTCTATGTTTTCGAAGAAAAAACAACAGAATTTCATACAATATTCTACTTGTGTGCTTCCAAATTGTGTTCCAATATGCAAAAACATGAAAAAGAATTACTCCCTGCTTTGCATATGGCTTGCATTGGAGCCAGCCGTAATGCAATACACGAAGCAATAAAAAGCAAAACTGGAATGAGAAAAAATTATAGGCCTAGTTCACCCCCAATGGAACAAATTTTTTTAGAAGTACTGGCTGGCCAATTTTTTCTCATCAATTGATTTCCAAAACAGTAACTAAATAACACATGAACCTGTTGGGCAGATGGGTGGATATATTTCAGCAATCAAAACATTGGTGAATTCACTGCACCACAGGCAATTATCTGCCACCATGTTGTGGTTGATTTGCATAGAACACGCACTGGAGATACTGTGAATGAGATACTTTCTCAGCATAATCTGCACTACTATGCTGTGATCAATTTCTAATGATTCAGTAAACAGCCATCTCAGAAAACAATTCAGTAAAGCAGTAAATTCAGTACCTCCCAGCTGGGATGTTTCATGCACAATCACCCACGCGAACGCATAGACTCACTGCTCACGAGACATCTCGCCTGGTGCCGGTCCCAGACCTTGTAAAATACTCTGCAAAATGCCAAATGTCACACAAAGTGTCAAAAGTCATGTAAAATGCCCTGTAAAATGGCATACCGTTTGCCATTTTCCAGGGCATTTTACATGACTTTTGACACAGCATGACATTTCACAGGGTCTTTTACATGACATTTTACACGGAATCTTACAGGGTTTGGAACTGGCCCCCGGTGTCAAAATACATCCAAATACATCCCCAAGAGAAAATCATCATTGTGCCACCAAAACACAATCCAAAAGTAGGTAAATCGGGTCACTTCTTGACTTCATTGGTGAGTATCTGGAAGAGTTCCTTGTCGGCGAGGCAGCCCTCAATGAACTCGGCCAGCGTGAGCTCCTTGTCGCCGTTGACGTCCATCTTGTCGAAGATCATCTTGGCTCGCTTGCGCGGCGAGTCCTCGGCCGATTTGGTCACCTCCGGACCCAGCATCTCGTAGATCGCCTGAGGGGGGATGTATGTTAGGACCCGGTCATGTGAACCCGCTGGTCATGTGGACCCGCCAGTCATGTATTTTAGGGCGGATCAGCACAGCATGGTGGTTAGCGGCAGCTGGTTTACATGGTAAATAGAGTACATTGCGAGGGTCGCACTCACATTGTTTTTGTCACTCTTGACGGTGCCAGTCAAAGCAAAATTGCAAATCTCATAAATCAGTTGTTATGCATTTGAGATTTTAAGCAGTATCATCAAGAGTGACAAAAAAACAATGTGAGTGCACACACTCTACTCGTGTAAACCTGCTGCGGCTAACACACGTACCGTGCTACCCCCCCCCCCCCCCTAAAATACATGACTGACGGGTCTGCATTACTAGCGGGTTTGTATGACTAGTAGACCTAGGTCGTATTTATGTTAAGTGCGAAACCTGGGGCTGGATTCAATAGCCCTCCCTGCCCGCACTAGTATTTTCACCACCAAAATTTGGGAACCTTAGATCTCTTTTGTTTTGAGTTGAGATTTGATGTGTTTGTGATTTATGCTTCCTCGCTTCACGATTGACACTGCACAGCATTTTTCACATCTGAACATTTTTAGAAAGCAATTCCTGTGTTATTTGTCCAAAATATTGCCATCCAATTGAAGACAAGCTTCAACCAACCAAGAGATGTAAGAAATAAAGCTTCAACAAATGAACATATAAGTATCTTGTCACTTTACAAAGTGCAGATTTGGATACCGAACAAATTAAAAACCACATCAAATCCAGACCTCACCTCAATAATCTTGACCATCTCCTTCTCGTCGATGGTTCCATTTCCGTCAATGTCATACATGCGGAAAGCCCATTCTAGTTTCTGTTCCGGTGTACCGCTAGATGTCACGTTGATTGCGAGTAGAAACTCCTGCGAGTTGAGGATTTGTTTTGTTGGCGGATTTGGGTGGGCGGAGTTTACAAATTTGAAGTTTGACAGAATTTTTTAGCGCCGATCTTTTTGACGCCAAAGTTTTTGGTGATATTAGAATTAGCTTCATTTTAGCCGTTCGGCCACTTGTTTCATTGAGGTACTGTCATTTTCACTCCATAATAACCATGATTCCACATTCAACCATTTCATTTTAAGCACACAATGCCAAAAAATAAAACTTTCTTTACTACGTTCCCCCAGAAAAAGTTACTTTCCGATCACTCAAATATTTCACCAACCTTAAAGTCAATGAAACCGCTGTTATCAGTGTCAAAAGTCCTGAAAACGTGCTCGCAAAATCCCTCCGCACTTCCTGACGGGAAAAAGTCCTTGTAGACTTTGATGAACTGATCCTTTGTCAAGTGCCCCTTGGGGCAGTCTTGCTGTAAAATTGGGTAATTTGTTGGAAAGGTGCCAGGTTTTGTGATACTGAGTTTTTGTTTGATTGGCTCTGGAAAATTTTATGTGAGTACCGTATTTCCTCGAAATACCCCCAGGGGGGTTTATTTTTTCAGAGTGGAAATTTTGAGGGGGGTATTTCGAGGGGGGGGGGCTTATTCGAGGGGGGTTTATTATTTCGTCAGAAATTTTTGTAACGTTAGTAGTAAAGAATGCGCTTTACACACCCAAAACTGGTAATAAATGTCACAAAACAGGACATATTAGAACATAAAAACGTAGATATAGCTATACAAACTACTCTATGTATAGCTGCGATGCAATTAGTCCCCAATAACCACATCATGTACATTGCATACATGATGTACCTCATTGAAGACTGGGGGTATTTCGAGGGGGGGGGGTTATTTTTTCCCCAGCTCGAAAACACCTGGGGGTATTTCGAGGGGGGGGGGTAATTCATGGGGGGTATTTCGAGGAAACACGGTACCTATTCATAAGAAATTACGATCGGCTGCAATTTTGATGTCAATTTCATTTGCGACGGCTGCAACCAGTTAATTTTATGGGTTTTTCCTCAATTCAGATGCCAATGGATTCTGAGTAGGTACTATACTTCCTACCGTTTTTCTTCTAATAGAATTGTACACCTCCAATAGAAATGCATCTCCAATAAAAATAGAATGGCAGCCTCCAATAGAACGGCAGGTAAAAAAAGTTAATGAAGCAACAGGGCATTTCACAGGGTCACAGGGAAATTTACAGGGCATTTCACAGGTTCACAGGGAAATTTACAGGGCATTTCACAGTATCTGAGAGTGTCACCAAGACCCCACCCCCACAAACAACCCCCCCTACCCACCACAAAGCCCTTATACCACTCCTTAATCTGCTCCTCGGTAAAGTTGGTGTTCTTCTTGAGGAACTCCAAGTCCTCCTTGGACAGTTTCGGCTTGCTGCCCTTGATGCCCATGTCGGGCGAGGTGAGGCGCCGGCTGCCCGGTGCTGCGCTGCGGGTGACGGTGTTTCGGGGGCGCCCTAGTAGGGGGTCGGCGGTCGTCTGTGGCCTCTGGGGGTGAGAGAGGGGTGACGCCTCGCTGCGGGGTGGGGGGTGGGGTTGTTTTTTTGGATTGATGGTGCCTGGCGTTGCAGGTTGGGAGAAAAAATGTACCTAGGTAGGTATCCTCAAAAACATATTTTGTTATAAAAATTCTGAAACCAAATTACACATGCGTATTCGCAAATACATTATTTATAGATTTGCACTAGACTTTTTTGTGGTTAAAATATATAAAAACACGATTAAAACGGGTTGGTATAACTTGAGGTTTAGAACAGGATCGTTCGGTTAAGTTTTTAAAGCTTATGGCGCTGTTAATTACAAAGTACAATAAAGTGCCGGCAGAAAATAATGGGATTTTTTAAAAATTTTCACCGTTTTTTCTCCGGAATGGAATAAATTTATTCTAATCCAGAGAAAAAACACGGTGAAATTTTTTTTTTAATTCCCATTATTTTCTGCCGGCACTTTATGCTGTTTCACACGCTGCAGTGCGGAACTTTCCGCTTTTCACGGAGCAGTGACACACACTGAAAAAATGCCAGAAAGACATTTTTACCAATCGTTTTTGGACAATTTGTTCCCAGAACACAACAGTCTGTGCTTGAAAATGGCATATCTACCGTATTTTCTTGAAAAATCCCCCATTTAATAATCCTCCTTCTTGAAAAATTCCCACATATTTATAAGACGAGTGAGGAAAAAAACGTCCTCGAATTATTGCCCACTTATGGCATGCTATTATGTTATTTACCTAATAAGGCATACTTGATAGTTTTGATGAAAGTATAATTCAAATGGTAAATTCACGTGGTAAATTCAAAAGCACAATTTTTTCTCAGAAGTACCTTTTCTGTCTGCTTTGCAGTTGGTTGGCGCCACCGCCCGTCCGCCTAAAACCACCCGAGGTACCTGCAATTTTAATAGGGAATTGTTTGGTTCAATGTTGGTTAAGGTATACTGCGTGGACTGCTATGCATTTCTCTGAAGGAAACACTCCATCATGACGTCATCGTTTATAAAATCAAAACTGTTCTAAAAATCGAGATAAAATACATTTCAGGAAGAAACATCCGCCGAGTGTATGCGTTTACCTTTTTTTAATGACTGTCTTTTTTGTGAAAGTGTATAATACATAATATCCTGTTAAGCCGTTATTGGGATACTACTTATGTTCGCACTTTCACAAAAAGTGCGTACTTAGGTTTTATTTGATAACATGTGAGCAGGATACTTATGCATGCACTTAAACAAAAAAGAAATCTATTTAAAAAAGGCTGAGTGGTGTACAAGCGACGAATGCTTCCCGAAACGTTTTTCTTTCTTTTTTTGGAACAATTTTGAATTTATCAATGATGACGTCATGATGGAGTGTTTCCTTGAGAAAAATGCATAGCATGTAGTCCGCCGAGTATACTTAATTAAACTCAGGCGCTTTTTGCGTCACTATGGCTGAGTAAATTCATTTGAACATTTGCAATTCTTACATGACATTCTGCTTGAATGAGTCATGAAATGATGACAGACAAAGACAGCACAAGTGTGACTGATGAAACCTAGCAGAAATGTGACAAATGGCTACCGTATTTCTTAGGATAGAACGCCATCCGTTTTTCTCACGTGACATGAAAGTAGCATCACAAGTCGTAGCTAGCGTTGGTCTGTACAAATGCATTCAATGGAAGTTTAGCAAAAATTGCAAATTTGCAGTCTTTTTAACTCATTCACTTTCTTCATTTGTTTTTCGGAGTTATTTGAAAGCCACATTTAGGCGGCGCGGTGTTCACACGTTTTTGCAGCGACAAAAAAAAATTGAACTTTCAAGTTCAACCACCTTTTTGTAATGCAAATTTAAAATGTGACTTGTGTGACGAGCCGATCTCGATCTGCCCCTTCGATTAGATGACGTCATTATGCACATTTGGGGGGTGTTTACAGGAAAAATTAGTGATGTCAAAAAATGTTTTAAGTTTCATATTTCAAGGTAAAAGTTATGTACCTATTTGTGAGAAAAGGCAGTGAAGTATACATACTACTAGAGTGTACAGACATGCCAAGTTTCAGATAATTTGATCTTGTTAGGCATAAGTGATTTCGAACAAAAATTATGTTGTCGCAGCGTTGGTCAGCCGCGACTGAGCTGCGACAACAGCATTTAGAAAAATGCCTATTATTGAGCAACAAGCACAAATTATCTGAAACGTGCCATGTGTATACCGTATTTCCTCGAAATACCCTCCTCGAAATACCCCCCTCGATATACCCCCCTCGAAATACCCCCTCGATATACCATCCCCCCTCATTTACCCCCCCCCCTCAAAATTTTCACTCTGAAAAAATAAACCCCCGCGGGGTAATTCGAGGAAATACGACGGTACACGCAAGTAAAATACTATGTATACTGATACTTCACTGCTTTTTCTCATAAATACACAACTTTTCCTTGAAATATGAAGCTTTATAAAAATTGTTGTCGTCACTACTTTTTTTGCATTTAACGCCCCCTTAGATAAAGTTTTTCTTGTGGTCGGGGGATTTGTTCTATGCGGCCTCGTTAACGGTGCCGCATAGAACAAATCCACCCGACATTCCCTTATAAAAAAATAAAAAAACAGGTCCTCGTGTGCATGACTACGTAATCTAAGAAATTTAATATTTGCCCTAGGCAGTGAGGCTTGTCACATCATGATCGATAGAGCCGACACACGTCTTATCAAATTATCGGCTTATTCGAGGGGGGGCTTATTCGAGGGGGGTTTATTATTTCGTCAGAAATTTTCGTGAAATTCATAGTAAGGAACACGCGTTTACATACCTAAAACCGGTAATAAACGTGACTAAATAGGATCAATTGGGACATTCAACGTACATCGCTATACAAACTATAGTGTATATAGTGTTGCTGCGATGCAAACTGGCAGCAATAAATACATCATGTACATTGTATACATGATGTACATCATTCCAGACGGGGGTATTTCGAGGGGGGGGGGTTATTTTTTTCCATCTCGAAAACACCTGGGGGTATTTCGTGGGGGGGGAGTTATTCAAGGGGGGGGTATTTGAGGAAATACGGTAGTAGAAAATGTGTATTTAAGCACATTTAGAGACAACTATTGCTGATAATAGGCACACAGTTTTGAAAATTAGTGATTTTGCAAGAAAAGTGGAGCGAAATTTTTAGAAAATACTCACTTTTACGTTTTCCGGCACATTAAGTACATTTACTCACATTTACTCATGAGTAAAAGTAAAAAAATTTACTTAACGTTTTCTGTACTTAAGGGGTGAGTAAAAAATAAATACTTTACGTTTACATAAAAATACTTTTAAAAAAGTTCAGTACTTTTGACAACTCCGGCTCCTAGCACCAAAAGCGCTGCGGCGCTTTTTTTTGGCGCCAGCGCCCTGGCGCTTCTATTTACATTACTGATGTTGTTGTTGACATCAAAATCTGGACTTTGAACTCACTTGATGACATTTCGCGTGCTAGCGCGTGATGACCACATGTGCCAAAATAGTATAGAAACACTGGAGAAGTTTTCTAGTATTTTGCCTAATCAGCATGACATTGACTCTGACAGCTTTGTTTTCAACTTAGTGTCATTTAAAATTCAAAAAGCAGCATGAATATCTACCATTGTCTTTTTTCACAGACGCACAACTATGAAACAGCGGCGGAAAATCCCACACAATTTCCCAAAATACCCACCTTAAATCCGTGCTCAAAAATCGGCCAGCGATCGCCGCTCGCGCCGGAAATCGATAAAAACCCGGAATGAGAACCCGGAACCGGTAAACGGCTGCCTGCTACCCGGTAAATATGCCGGTGGAAAGTTGTATTCGAAATATCGTCGCGCGATTTTCTGGCGTCTTTTTTGTCCGCTAAAGTGAATTTTTAGAAGTTGGTATTTGTATTGATTTTGTGAATAGTTTTAGTGGTTTCAGCCACTTGCCTGCGTGATTAAGAAACGGGAAATTATTGTCTAATTCTGTTGATTGACGACAGTGAAGTTTTTTATTGCTTTCTCACATTGAATTAGGCAGATAATTCGATCTCGTAGCATCGATAATAAATAAATAGATGAAAATTGCAAAATGTGAAACTTAAGACTGTATTCACTTCTTGAAAAGCAATATGGAGCTGAAAGCATTTTCATAAAGGCCATAAATAAAAATGAACTTAGAAAAAAAATCAAAATGCACTTTACCACATAAATTGTGCCGAAAGTGAATGGCCATTTAATTTGAGAAAATGGCTTTTAAGAAAGAAAACAAAGTACAATTTCAAAACACATTAATGTTCAATGTATTAAAATAAGGTCTACTGACGCTTCTGTGTTATACTCTGGTAAATACATATGAATTTAAATTGAAGTATTGATAATAGAAATCTAATCGCAAAACTTGCAAATTAATGATATCCTGCTAAATGTGTAAGCGTTTTAGCGCTTGGCGCCAGCAGCTCCATGCATTCTTTGGAGCGAAATTTAATAAACCCGACACGCGTTTTTCGGGCGGCCCGATAATGTTTACGCTACCCGATTTCGATGCAGCCGTACTGTGTTTGGCACTAGCTAGTGATGTAAAAGCGCCATGGCGCTTTTGGCGCTTCGCGCTATTTTTGACTGGCGCCAGGAACAAAATGCCTGGCGCTGGCGCATGGCGCTAGCGCCAAAGCAAAAAGCGCCATGGCGCTTGACGCTAGGGTTCGGAAAAGCGCCATGGCGCTTTTGGCGCTTGGTGCCAAAGTTCTGGCGCTTTTCACATCACTAGCATTAACCAATCAAAAACTAGAATCCGGTAGGGTACATTAAGACTGAAACTATAGGTCTGCTCTAAAGACAAGTAGGACTAACAAAAGTAATTCAAAATCTACTCTTTCATATACCGTATTTCTTCTAACAGGATGTCGCCGTCTATTTTTTTACCTGCCGTTCTATCGGAGGTGCCCTTCTATTGGAGATATGCCGTTATATTAGAAAAAAATACGATAAATAAAAAGTACGCAATAATGCTTCATAAATAAATATGTAGAACCCTAACACATAATTGTACTAGGTAATTATATTCTAACATAACTTTACCTAAAACAGGTAAATCATGTTGCATTTCGGGGATTTTCGTAGTCTATATTTGGCTGCGGGATGAAATCCAAAATACATATAAATTAAAATAAAAATGTTGCAAGACAAAATGTTTTACACCAATTCATGAATATAAATTTTGAGTATCTACAAAAAATAAATACTCCATTCCTAAAAAAATCGCATTCAAGCGTCCCATTCTTTGGCCAGACTTAAAGCGAGCTTTTCAAAATAGACAATAAGAGCATGCTTAAAAAGAGAAAGAAATACCCTTGTCACATGGATTTTGCACTCAGATATATCATTCTTTAGTGGAGGATAAATTTTGCCTTTATGTAAAGTGAACGGATACATTGAATAGAATGCCAACTTTGAAGGGCTGAAAGAAAAAAGTAGGCGATGTTTTTACTTTAGAATTTTGCACCTCACTCGAATAAATATTGAAATGATTTTTCACTGGGCATCCAAAACACACATGTATGGACTATGAACATAATCTTTTTTCGCGTACATTTATATATTTAGCATATTATACAATTAGTGGGACAGTGGATTTATTTGATGAATTTTTTGACAAAAAAAATCAAAGCTGCACTGCTGTAACTTGAAAACCTGATTAAAAAATTAAGAAAATTAATCTCAAAGACTGTTCTCATGAAAGTGCTGTTTATGCTGCTTCTCAGAACCAGGTAGTTAATTAAAATAGCGTGTGGAAACTGAAACCAATATTCCAATCTGAATCCATATTGCTGGGAATTTTTAAGCAATTAGGAAAGATAATTGAGGTTAATAGTCTAGTTGCATAATGGACACAGTTGCATAATGGACACATAGTTGGTAGCTTAAATTCTAGAAACTGTTTAATCTGCATTGGGCACATTGGGTTTGAACAATCTGACAAGATAGAAATGATTTATTTTGTCTTCTGCACACTAGTCTGCACCATGACTTGGGTGAAAACTGAAATGGTGACATGTTGCATCCTGTGTATACTCGGCGTACATGATACTCCGCCCTCGCACTGACTTATGTCTCGTGTTGGAAGTGTGCCAATTATTGTTAAATCATGCGATTTCCATAAAAAGATGTAAAAAATGTGTATATGGTCATGTAAATGTGAATATGGTCATGAAAAACATTATTACAACAATGAACTTTGTCATGTTTTTATGAAACTAGCGCCCGTTAACCATCGTTGGCACACTTCCAGCGGGAACCACGCGTGCAAGGTGTAAAGTAACCGGAGTATAAATACAATTTCTGTAAGCTATATTTGTTTTGGTTTTCAAATTTTCAAATGTAAACTTTCATTTATTTTAATTTAAAGTTAAATTTATTTAAATCATTCAACTGAGTTGATTCATTTGAATTTGAATGAAATTTCAGTTTTCACCAAAGTCACTGTGCAAATGTATTTCAAACAGATAGATTTGATAATTCTGGATTTGATAATCCTGGGCAAAAAGTAATGTATAGCCACAACAGCTTTGCAAGTCCACAATAGAAGTATTAATTAAGCATGAGTGCACTAATCAAGTGTGATTTCTTGGGAATTTGAAAACGTCAGTTAGCATGAGTGAACTAGTTCGCACATGCACTAAATCGGGGGCACTAAGACCACCATAAAAATCATCTGATGAAAGTATTAATTCTCCTGAGAATCTCTCTAATTTTGGGACAAACCGAATCTAAATACCACCCAGAGAGTAGGCTTGGTACCAAACAACGATTTTTTTATGCGTATTCATAATCGTGCAACAGAAAACAAAAATTGAGAGTGGATGCCCGCGGCCGCGCGCCGACGCAATTTATTTTTTTTGTAAACATTCTGGTATCAAAAATTCGGATCACAACCGCGGCGATTTAGTGTCCCCTCGAGTTTCGGAAGTCGCGTCAAACATTTTCACTTTCATTTTTTCGAGTAGGTAGGCGGATTCATAGCAGACTGGCAGCGAAATTGACCGACAATAAAAAGTCTAGCAATTTATCACAGTCACATTAAATCGGTAGACCAAGATTACAGATATTTTTCGGACTAGTTTTGTCAAAAACAATATTAAAAACAATCAATTTTTGCCTTCTTTGACAGGAAAAATGCATAAAAGCGTACGCAATGAACTGTACGAAACATGATATATATTTCACTTCAACAAATAACAATTTTTGAGTGTGACATCATTTCAATTTAAAAAACGTGTAATTCAAGTAAATGGCTGAGGTTTACCACAAAATGCACCAAAATAAAAACGCGGTACGCTTGAAGAACTCACATCCCCCACCCAAAGGTATTTATGAAATATGGCTTAGGTAACTTTGAGCGAGGAAAATAAATTTTTCATCACACACACGCACGCACACGTGCTTCCACTCAGTAGTTCAATGTGTTGAGGGGGTGAACTTTGCCCACGCAAAAGTTGACTCAACAAATTGTCGTTTTTCTCTGAAAATAATCACAGGCTACGCGCTCTAGTTGACACGTGGTCAGCTGTCAACTGAAAATTATGTTTTTCAATGGGTTTTGAGTAACGCGAATTAATTGTCAACTTGTCTTTGTAGCACCATAGTTTCCAGTTACATTAACCGGGAAGTTTGACGGGTTTTTTTACAAATGAAATGGTCAAAAATTCATACGGTGAATACCGAAACCTATACTGAATAGCGATACTGAAACCGAAACCGTACTTTTTTCTAAAAAACTGTTTGGAAAAAAAGATAAGTCAGACGCATTAAAGGTTAGATTAGAACCACAAACTACAAGTATATTCAAGACAAGCAAATATCATCAAATTTAGGTTAACGGCCCAACTGATAACGATTTTTCGCAATGTTTAACAACTTATGACACTTCTAGACAGAGTCTAAAGGAACAGTACATATTTACCTACACATGTCGGTAACATTCTTTAAAAAAGTGTGTGAGACTTCTTGCAGGAAAAAATGTGGGGGTGTACAAAAATGTGTGAATTCAGCTGGTGCACGCTGTGTGCCGGAAGTGCAGCACACAAGAAAAAAACTTTCAAAAATTTGGGGTGAATTTTATATGTGGACTGTGTGGAATTTTGCATGTGAAATGTGGAACATTTTATATGTGGAATTTTATATGTGAAATGAAACTACAAGTCATAACTTATGACTCATAAGCGACAAGTAAATTCATAAATAATAAGTCAAGTCAAGGTTAAAAATCTTCAACACAGCTAAAAAAAAGAATTAAAAAAACCCTATATTCCAGATAACATTTACACATATATTCAATTGTGCCTACACACACTCGTAACCACAAAAGTTTTAAAAAAATTAGAAAACTCATGCGTCAGCTTCAAATACATTTGCGTTTACCGGAATGAGTCATTTGTTATCTCTATCAACAGTTGACAGTTGACATACACCTCATTTCATTTAAGTCAAATCCATTGAAAGCTAAATTATGAGAAAGTCAAATACACGATAAATTATAATTTTTCCAAATGTTTTCAATTTTGGTAGAAAACTAGTGATCAGGGGTATTCAGATTTTGAGCTACTGGAGGGTTGGATCGATAGCAAATCACTCATTAGATAGGTGAAAAATAGGTATATAAGCACATATAGTACCAAATTAGCTGAAAATAGGCAATAAGACACATTAACTAGTGATTTTGAAGGTGAAAACGGGTAAAAATACATTTAAATTAGCGATTTTAACCAAAAGTGTTGCAAAATTTCTCAAAAAATCAGTCCAGATAGCTAAATATCTGGGAGATTTGGGGTGGGATCCCCCTTCCCCAGGTGGTCATTGTAATTTACAGCATTCCACTGCTTTAACTACATCTCCCCACTGTCTGGCTTGAAATTGCAATAAATACAAAGAATGTTACCGTATTTTGATGAATAAATAATTCTTTACTAAATAAATCGAAGTGGGCACATGCAATGTGATATTATGAGAAAAATAGAGCAAATTTTTTAAAATTCGGATGTGGCATGGAATATTTTTAGTGTAAATCGTTACAGAACACGGGAAACACTTTTCGAACATCCAGAAGTCTAATCTCAAATGCCACCGACATTTCGGTTTCTTTTTATAGGCTTGTATGTATGCAATTACGTGCCTTAGCATATACATACTCCGAACTAGTGCAAAAAAGTTGTACTTTATAAATATGTAAATTATAGGTCAATTGATGTTGAAACATTTTGGCAGGCACCAGAGAAGCCCGAGAACAAGCTTCCAATAGTTATGCTGAGAGCAGAGGTTTTTGCTTAATCTTTTTTCAATCTACATTTTCCATCAAAAAGCACTGTACATGTACGGTATTGAGAAATAGGCAATTATACTCTTCCTCGAACAAAATTCCTTTCGTTTTGTCGCAAAAAGGATAAATTCACCAAAAAACGCATAGCGCAAAAACCCTGCAATTTGTGCCATACAAAAATCTGTAAAATATTTAATGCGTAAAAGTCCAAAATAAGTAAATGTGCATGCGCACACTAGTTTTCACACGAAATTTCAAAAACTCACAAATCAGCTTAGAACGCATTTGAGTTTTCTACAATGAGGTGGCCGTCAACTACAGTTGACTGAGATTAAAAATGGCTCATTGTGGAGAACTCAAACATGTTTAAAGCTCATTTATGAGTTTTCTAAATTTCGGGTGAAAACTAGTGTGCGCAGGGCCGTTTTTTCAAATAAAAAACCGAAAATGGGTCTCTATAAATTCACAAGGTCTCAAACAAATCTGACGTCCAAATTGCGAGATTGCACGACGGCCCTGGCAGAATTGGTTTCATAAAGAGCCTGCGCACACTAGTTTTCACACGAAATTTTAAAAACTCATGAATCAGCTTAGAACGCATTTGAGTTTTCTACAATAAGGTGCCCGTCAACTACAGTCGACAGAGATTAAAAATGACTCATTGTGGAAAACTCAAACATGTTTAAAGCTCATTTATGAGTTTTCCAAATTTCGGGTATAAACTAGTGTGCGCAGGGCCAATAGGTACATTAAATTCAATAGCAACTCAGGCAACAAATTCGCATATTTCCTGGGAAAATAAAGTTTGTGATCCGAGAAGTAAAACCAGTCGTCTAACCTCCATAGCAAATGTATTGGTCACATTTCTCACAACTTTACATCATTTCGTAACACTATTCATAAGTGTAGAAAACAATGTGTAAGACTAGTGATGGAAAAAGCGCCAGGACTTTGGCGCCAAGCGCCAAAAGCGCCATGGCGCTTTTCAAAGTCCAGCGCCAAGCGCCAATGGCGCCACAGCAAAATAGCGCCAAGCGCCAAAAGCGCCATGGCGCTTTTCTAGATCACGGCGCCAAGCGCCAATGGCGCCAGAGGATGTTGGCGCCAAGCGCCAATAGCGCCAGCGCCAAAAAAAATTGTGCTGCTCATATATGCGGTCATGCTAATGCTATGCTATTTATTCATTTGAATCGCAATATTTATGTCAACTACTCCAGTTACTTTTGTTCTTTTTATCATGATATTTTACGGCTGGGAGTTTGGGCTCACTATCGCAAACCATCTGTAAAAAAGTGCTTAGATTTTTAGGTGTTTTTTAAAATTACTTTTCAAATTTAATCTGTTTTTTTTCTCCCAAAAATAGTTTGAAATTTTCAAATGAAGTTTTCAATTTTTTGAATACTTGAGATTTGTCACCGGGATATTGCAGTTTAGAGTTTTGCTAGTCACTTTTGAACACAGGATTATAAATTTTCGAATTTCAGATTGCAATTGTTCAATTAGAATGGCCTCAAAGGGTAATTCCACACCCTGTAAAATCCAGTGTCAAATATCAAGAAGCGAATGTGATGTAACATGTCAATAAAAATAAAAAATAAAAATTTTATAATAGAGCTTTTGATATTTTGCATAACACTTAACAAACGTGTATTTACGAACTTTTACGTGATGTTTATCACGTCACTTTACACTTTACAGGGTCATTTAACCCTGCATTAACAAAACTGCAAGGAACGAGCTCAGTATAGTGATATATGTGAAGAGTGTTACCAGTACGATGAATAGTCACAAAAGGACCCCCCCCCCCCCGATAAAGTCCAAATTATGAGTAGATGGGAAAAGTGTTGAATACGCATGCAATCACAGGGACATTGTTTGCCAAAGTAATCAAGAATAGGTATGCTGATCCTGGAATACATTTACAGTAGCACATATACTTATGTAAATTATACTTACAAGATCTTTTTGAATAAAATAATAATGAACTTTTAGAACTTCTTGGCGCTTTTTTGGCGCTTTTTAAAACACTAGCGCCAAGCGCCAATGGCGCCACGGTGTCATAGCGCCAAGCGCCAAAAGCGCCATGGCGCTTTTCCAAATCCCAGCGCCAAGCGCCAATGGCGCCACAGCAAAAAGGCGCCAAGCGCCAAAAGCGCCATGGCGCTTTTTGCTTTGGCGCTAGCGCCAGGCGCCAGCGCCATGGCGCTTTTCCATCACTATGTAAGACACTCATAATGAATTTTAATTGAAAAGATAATACGTAATCAACACGGAATTTTGTACCTTAGTTTAGGATTAAACGGTGAATTAGCTAAATGCATAAATTGGATCAGGACAAAATAAATGGGTAAATAAGCATTAGGATTGTTAAATGGAAATATCGAGGACCACTGTATTTACCGTATTTTTCTAATAGCATTATTTCTTTTTCTGTTCTTTTTACCTGGCGTTCTATTGGAGCGGGAGGCTGCCATTACATTTTTTAACAAATCTTTTTCACACAATTTTCATTTGCTAATTGTGTTTTCAATGAAACACGAACAAAATTTTAGTATCAGAGGATAAATTCAAACAAAAAGCAATGTGAAAAAACCCTGAATCATAATTCTGAACACCTTTGATGTTCTCACCACAAATTTTTCTAATATTTTTGTGTTTTGGCGCTCTTCCAACGTAATTGCTACCTGCCATTCTATTGGATGTGCCGTTATATTGGAGGGTGCCTTTCTATTGTTTTTGCGAGTACAACAACGTGCCAAAACTAGCCGTTCTATTTGACTTTCCGTTCTATTGGAGGTATGCCGTTCTATTGGAGGTGCCGTTCTATTGGAGGTGCCGTTCTATTGGAGGTATGCCGTTCTATTAGAAGAAATACGGTAAATACTTATAATCCGCCAGTTTGTAATGACGTGCAAGATCGAATAGTGTGCCAGACAGCATGAAGCAATCGCTAAGAACATCTTATCAACGCGAGGCGACTTGTCGGGCCGCCCGATGCGATGTGTTCGAAGCCATACGCTGCCCGACAAGCAGTTTAGCCACCCATAGTTGATCAAACGTATTCACGTTTACTCGATAAATACCTATACTCGAGTACAGAGTAAATACGTTTACGTTTCCTCCGAGAAAAATACCGGTACTCACTTACTCGCGTACTTTTTGGAAGTACGCGAGTATATAAGACGTACTTAAAGGGGGAGAAAATGTCATTTTGCCAGACAGAAAGTGACAAACATGGGAAATTTTCCTATGAAATAAATACGTATCAGGATAGAAAAACACATCTTTGGTGTATTTCAGAGTAAAAATTGAAAAAACACTGATTTTTTAACATTTTTTTTGTGAGAAAAATACTCACTTTTACGTTTTCTGTGAGAATAAATACTCGTTTCTATGTTTTCTCAGGAAAAAAGTATTTTACTCACCTTTTACTCAGTGTAAAAGTCAAAATAAAATACTTTACGTGTTCTGTACTCAGGGCCAGGGGTGAGTATAAAAAAGTACATTACGTTTACGTTTACTTTAAAAAAAAGTTCAGTACTTTTAATAACTCTGCTTGGGTCTTATGGGTGGGCTAATCAAAAAAGTTGGTACTGTTTGTGTTCATGTTTTTTCCACTAAGTTCAGTCAAATCGATCAGACGACTAATCCACACAACAGGTCAAAGGGGCCTCAAATAAAAGTACACATGTACAAAAACATGTGCAACACGAAACCTACAATTCATTTCAGATATCCATCCATGCAGAGCAAAACATAATAGAAGCTCACTCACTCATGTTATCCCCTCCCAGTATGCACCACACAACATACTTTTACATACCACATACACTACTTACATACACATTTACATGCACACACATGAAATTACAAAAGTACACAACTATTGCATTACATACATAACTCCAGTGATGTCGTGTGTATTTATGTACGTTTGTGTGCATGTTGAAAATAGCTTTATCTATGGCGGAGGGGCCTGCTGAGAGATGAATAGGAATTGAAATTTGAATCAGCCCTCCTTTGACAGATCTGGTAATTGGATTTGACTTTACAGCCAGTGTTCGTGTTGAGGGACATTTTCTGGATTTTGGGCTGTGTTCTTCAATGTTACATCTAGGGTTTATCTTGCAGAAAGTATACTTCAAATGATGAATGTACCCGAATTTTCTCAAGATCAAATAGGAGAGATTGACATTTTCAATAATACAGCTAGATTTATGTGTTCAAACGTATTGTGTGCATGCAAAATGTGGACATCCACAATATGAGAGATGTATAGAATATAAAAGTAAAAAAAAAAAATGTATAAAAAATCACAAAGCAACTTTTCATATCAAACACTACTATTTGAAATTCTGGAAGGATATTAAAATCTAATGTCGACAAATATTCAAATTTGGTTTCGAATTTCTATACAAATCAAAAATTCAAAAAGTTAACTAAATATTTATTTACATGTCTACCATAAATCCTAGGATAAGTCTCCTCTCGAAAACTCCCTCCCGCCTCCAATAACTTCTACTGTTAATCGCTGTTAGCCGTGAGGAAAAATAACTCATCCCCTCGAATAACTCCCCTCTCGGATGGGAAAGAAAATTGTCACATAATATTTTATTTTTATGTATGTGGCCTGTAAAAAATACGTTTCATTTTTCAGCTGATACTCCATTATTATTAGTAATGATTTTATTGCTTCAATTATGGAATTTGTATTCCAAGTTATGATTTATGAAACAAATTTGACTCCATTTCTGCAGTAAATTGAACATGCATTTTATTGAAAATTCTGAGGGTAAAATAAAACCTCCCCACGAATGTCTCCCCACCAACGATGGAAAAAACACAGAAACTCATTGAGTTTCTGTGTTTTTGTTTTACACGGAAACACGGAAACTCAAGAATTTTGAAAAACTCAAAATTCAAATGAGTTTTTTTGGAGAACACAGAAACACAGAAACACGGAAACACAGAAAAGTTTTTTGAGTTTTTGTTTTTTTCAGCGAAGCGGTTGAATGCACATTAATTCAGTTAAACTAAACAAGATAAGATATGCATGTATAGTATGTAAATATGTACATAATTTATTCATATTTTATAATGGTACAAAAAAGAAATTAAAGATGGCATGCACATCTCATGGTGGATTTGACAATTTAAGTTTCAACCTTTAAGTATACATTATTACCTCGAATTAACCCCCTTGAAAAAAACCCTCTCAAAATGGACTGGTGAAATAATAAGCCCCCTCGAAATACCCCCCTCCGGGATGATGTACATCATGTATCCAATGTACATGGTTTATTTTTTACTGGTAATTTGCATCGCAGCTACACATAGACTGTACTGGGTTGTGTAGCTATCTACATGTTTATTTCAAATATATCCTGTTTGTATGCATTTATAACCTGTTTTGGGCATGTAAATGCCTACTATTTTCTACGATCCTTACAAAACTTTCTGATGAAATAATAATGCCCATGGGGGTATTTCGAGGTAGTATGGTAGTTGTAGTTCAAATCAATTCCATAGTCTTCCATACAGTGCACATCCATTGAAGAATTTTGGAGTACTGCGTAAATTGTCGTTTCTGAGCATTTTGTTGCTGGTGTTGTGATGTTGATGTCCTCATTGTGGACATTTTTATGGACTTTTTTGACACTTGAATGAATACACAAATGTTATGTGGGGTTTAAACATGTGCAAAACCAATATTTTATAAGAAAACCACTGTTTCCAGATCGAAATGCTGTAAATCAGAATTTTTTGGGAGAAAACTCAAATTTTTTGGGGAAAAAACTTGAGTTTTTTAGAGAAAAAACTAAAAAAACTCGAGTTTTTACAAAAAACACAGAAATAAAAACAGAGTTACTAAAGTTTTTTTCGAGAAAAAAACTCAAAACACAGGTATTCATTTTTGAAAAACTCAAAACACAGAAAGTGTTTTTTTGGAGAAATTACCCATCGTTGCTCCCCACTCAGAAAAAGTCTGCCGCAAAAATAACACCCCTGGGAACTTATTCAAGGATTTACGGTAGCTCAACGTCGCCGGCACTCCAACCCAAAAAGTGACAGCGCACCCCCCATTGGGCGACACACATCTGCGACGGCCATTTCGCAATTGCAGCTGAAGGCAAATGGCCGGCGGGCACAAGACCCGCCCGCCCCGTGGGCGCCTGGAAGCCGCGGCTTTGCATCGCATGCATTCGTGCCAGCGCCAATATGTTCCACGCAAGCGCGCCGCGGCCGCCCCGCCGCTGGGCCCCGTTCCAATTGGAAGGTAGGGCGCGGGGAAGGTGACACGCACTTGAGGAAGAGGGTGAGATGTATTTCTTTCGATTTAAATCGATTTCGATTTAAAATATGCTCACCCCATGGGGTTATCATTCGGCTATTTATTCACTTAGGTATTATAAGTGCAAATTGTGGGCTAAACCGCATGGAACCACATTCAAATTGGACACAACAAATGGGTCATGTGCCTGGGATTCAAGAGGGCAACTATTTTTTCTTCACTTGTATGCACTTGTCTTCAAAAGGAGCAATTCAGATAGTTGTCTGCTGAGAATTTGCAGAAGCTAGAATATGGAAACTTAATGATTTCACTGGGTAGGGAGAGGTTCCAGGAGAGAAATAAATAAATCCAGCAAGTTTTTGGGCGGCTCGATTCAATCCACCATTACAAACTCAACGCGCACAATTCCGCGCCTTACGCGCGCCTTACATTCAAATTGGGTCGCGGCCCAGGATTGTCCGCACGCTTCTCCGGCTTCCATTGCATGTGCGCGCGCGCGGCTGTGCGAAATGTCCCTGAGAGATGGAGGAAGCGGCTGGAATGACGGAGTTGTTAAGGGGGGTCGCAGTGCTCGGCGACCATTCCGCACTTTGTCAAGTGATGGGAAAAGTGAAAAGTGGGTGGAAAGTTTGCGCGTGATAAGCGAAATCAGTCGGTTTATCGGGAAAATGGCAAATGAATTTTAGGTTATTTATGCAGGACAATTGCAGGTAATTCTAGCACACTGTTAGTTGTTACTTTGATTACCACTAACAACTTATCAACTTTCTTATCTTTCTTATCTAGTTCTAGATATAACAACTGAAGACATTTGTGGTAGCATGAGTTTGGTTAGAGTAACAATGAGCAACACAGAAAACTGGCAAAATAGATAAGCCAATGAATATTCATACCTAAGTAACTACATTTTTATATTTAAAAAACAAAACAAAAAAATGTTGCAGACTTGTTGTGGCAGATATTTGATAGGTAAGCACTTTGATGAACACAAAAGAATGCCATAACATTAACATCCATTCAAATGGCCCTCCCCCACTTCCAATGGAAATGTTGCCACTGCACAAACAGTATCAGCACAAAACAGTTTACTGTTGCTGCTTGACTAGGTTTCTGATATTTGCCTCAACTGCTGATTGACTGGAGCTAATCCCAGACACAGCCCAGATGCTTTTATTGTCATGGCTGCACTATTCCATGGACTATTTGGACTGGGATTTTCCTGTTGTGTATTCAAGGATCATGGTTACAATTTGAATATGTAAATAGGTATATACCTATATGCAGTTCTCATTGTCACACTGGAATATACCTAAGCATAATTATATTTAGTTTGACAGCACAACTCAGTGTATCTGAAATTAAAATAAATACAGTCTAGCACGATGTGTTTCTCTCTGGTTCAGGCAGTGACTATATACTAAAACCAAATTGAATTGAACAGACAATAATATTGTAATTTTATAAAACATCATGTATGCAAACCACAAAGTCCAAATAATTTTCAGTCCCAATTTCAGATGGATTTCAGTGCATCAGAATGCTGGCACTATTATATTGTAGTGTCACACTGATTTTGTATTGTTGTTAAAAAGAAACTTTCATGATTTTTTGCTGTTTGTGCATTCATTGAAGCAGCAGCAGAAAAACTGTAACACAATGTTCGTCATTTTTCACCAGAATAAGACAACATGCAAAAACATGCTGTTAATCTCCAGCTCACTGGAAAAGGGGCCATATTCAATTGGCCACACAGTCTCGTTGGGCAGTCCACTATGACAAAAAATGATGCCACCGTATAAAAAAGCATGTTTTATAATGAGTTACAACATTTGGGTAAAGGAAGATATTCTGATTTCTGATTTCATGGCAATGGCCCAAGTTTTTAACTTTTACGTTTTGGTCTGGGAGTATGTGTAAATATGCATTTAAATCATTGCCCCACTGCTCAACATATGAATAATGACCAAGGCCTATTCCGAATGTATACCCGCCCCGAATGTATACCCGCACCGAATGGAAGCATACCCGCTCCGAAGGTAAGGCCGGCCCGCAGGTAACTGATGCTACCTTCGGGCCGGGCTTACCTTCGGAGCGGGTATTCATTCGGGCCGGGTTGGAGATTAGCGGACCGGTGTATTGATTTGTGAATGTGAGTACGACGGTCATCGATTCGCCCCCCCTGCAGCTCACAAAAAGAAAATAATACCCGAAATTCAATTTCAACTCAATTCGTGTATAATTTTCATCTGCTAGTTTTCAACGTATTTGTGAAAACGACATGAAAATAGCAGTTGAAATAAAAACCCAAAATTGAAATCTGGTACAAAATTTCAATTTCGGGTTTCAATTTCAACTGCTAGTTTCATGTTGTTTTCACAAAAATGCTGAAAACTAGCAGATGAAAATGATACCCAAAATTCAATTTCAACTCAATTCGGGTATCATGTTGAACTGCTAATTTTCAACGTATTCGTGAAAATGACATGAATTAGCAGTTGAAATTAAAACCCAAAATTGAAATTTTGTACAGATTTCAATTTCGGGTTTCAATTTCAACTGCTAGTTTCATGTTGTTTTCACAGAAATGTTGAAAACTAGCAGTTGAAAATGATACCCAAAATGAATTGAAATTCAATTTCGGGCATCATGTTCAACTGCTAGTTTTCAACAGTATTTGTGAAAATGACATGAAACTAACAGTTGAAATTGATAATAAATTCGAATTTAGTCATACATTGTCATACATACATTGTCATTCCCTTTGCCCATTTACATTACAGTGAAAAATCATTAAGTTTATTCCATCTAAATACACCTAATAACGCCCAAAAACGCTTACAATAAAATCAAAGAATTTTAGATTGTTATCACTATGCAAAAATTGAAAATTTATCTGAACATAGCTCGTTTTCCCAGTTTACTGAGCCATTGTCCAACCAACCATCACTTCTTATTGTGTATTGTCGGCACTTCTTATTGATGTGAGCTGCAGGGGGGGGGGGGGGGGGGGGAATCGATGACCGTCGTACTCACATTCACAAATCAATACACCGGTCCGCTAATCTCCAACCCGGCCCGAATGAATACCCGGTCCGAATGTATACCCGCTCCGAAGGTAAGCCCGGCCCGAAGGTAGCATCAGTTACCTTCGGGCCGGGCTTACCTTCGGAGCGGGTATGCTTCCATTCGATGCGGGTATACATTCGGAGAGGCACAGGCTCATGAATAATGTCCTTCCAAGAGTGCATTTTTCCACAACTTTCAATTTTTCAAAATCAGACCTTGAAGTTTGTCATTGGTCTGTTAACACTATTTTTGAGTAACGAAGCTTGTCCTATGCTTTTCACACACCTATCTTAGAGGTTTGTCTGCTTTTTTGATCACAATATTTTTTATGTAATCTGTAGGGAGTGGTGTATGTAGGTCGATCGAAAGTTAATGGTGTATCTCAGAGCAGAATAAACTACACCATTGAAAAGGCTATGTCGAAAAGTGTCCCTGCCTTGTTTGAGATGTATGGATACATCCTATGTCGAAATATAACTCCAAATACATTCAGATGTACTGAAATTTATCGTATTTCCTCGAAATACCCCCTTAAATCAACCCCCCCCTCGAACAACTCCCAGGTGTCTTCGAGCCGAGGAAAAAATACCCCCCCCCCCCCCTGGAAAACCTCCCCTCAAAATTTTAACTTAGAGAAAATAAACCCACTGGAGGTTTTTTCGAGGAAATACAGTACTGTTCTGTTTTGGCACAGTGAATATTTGTGAGGCGCAGCGCACCCCCCGATAAATCTGTTGGGCAAATTAAATTTGACCACAGTCCTCAACAAATTGAAAAGTTCTGGCAGCAAATATCCACACCAAATAACTCTAACACATCTGAGCAGGGTTAAAAACATGGAGAGTTGAGACACGTGCCTCACTTTTGCATGTTTATGCTTCACGTGCACTGAACGCAATCGATCCGTGCACTTACCTGCGCATAAAAATACCTATATATATTTAGGTATATTATAAGGGAACTGGGGAAGTGTGAACTTATGACGTGATTTTGATGAGTTGCGTTGACATCTACTCGACTCATTGCCTCATTATAACGTATACCTACGTTGTGTGACGGGACTTTTTGTGATTTTTTTGTGATAATTGATGACACACTCGCCACTGGCGCTGCACTGACCAGTGTGTCAACCAGGGGTATCTTTAATTTTGACCCTCCGAGTGGTTGGATAGATAGCTGAGCGGCCTTCGGGATAGATAGATAGCTGTTTGGGGTTTGGGGGGGGGGTGTGGTGGTTCGATATATAGCCTATTTCAGGGTGTAGAAGGGAGAAAAGGGAGAAAAATCGCTAAAAGTAGGTGTAAAAATGGTGTAGCTCAAAATGGGTAAACAAGAGCATATAGTACTAAAAATAAATAGCTGAAAATAGGTAAATCAGAACAAAAACTAGTATTTTGGAGGTGAAAATTTATAAAAAGGTTTGAAAAATAGCGATTTTGAGCGAAAATAGGGGTATAGTTTCTCAAAAATCGCTCCAGATAGGTAGATAGCTGAGCGATTTGGTGGGGGGGGGGGGTTAGGGGGTAGTAGCCCAAAATTTTGCCTCCGGGATAGATAGATAGCTGAGCGGCCTCCGGGATAGATAGATACCTGGGCGGTTTGGGGTGGGAGGGGGGTAACCCCCCCCCCCATTCGATACCCCTGGTGTCAACTGATTTCGATGTCAATTCGGATTTGAGTTGACGGTCCCAGAAACTGTTCAAAAGCACGTGCTAGAATATTGAAAAAATGCAATTTTAATCTAAATTGCGATCGAAATTATTTGACAACTATGTTGTGTGCACAGCACCATTGCCAAGTGCGGCCGGCAGAATGTCAAATTTTCATTTTTGGGATCATTTAAATTCTATGAATGACTCAACAGACAATGTGGAGAATTGAATATGAGAGAGATTTGTGGGGAATCGAATTATAGTCAGTTCCAATGCACCTAGGTATGCATTTGTTCTCTATGTCATAGTTATCATAGGCGCTTTTATGTTTGCAGCAATAAAGTGCAAATAAAGAGCGCTATATAAGCTAGCCATGTGCATTAAATCCGCAGCTGCAATGACGTAATTCATATCACATGTAACTCATTATAAATGCTCAAAAATCTGCCCAACTAAAGGCTGTGCGACTGAATGTAAAAATGTGCATAAATATTTATGAAAGCGAAAAATGTGAGGAAAATTTGAAACAAAGAGACTGGATGAAATGCGTGGCGAAAATAAATGTGTGATTCACATTTGGCTATATGACTGTGCTCAAAAACATCCGCACACACTCACTGTTTGTGGAAAAATTTCCTTGGACTCTTTTTGGAGCTTGGTGATAAAATAAATACCGTGTTTTCTCGGATTGAATACTTTGTGTGTGTTTTTTGTATTCCCGAACTTTTGCCCTTTTCGTTCAGTACAAAAACTTATGTAAAACGCTTTATTAGGATAAAGGATATACTCCGCTTACTTTACTTACACCTTGCACGCGTGGTTCCAGCTGGAAGTGTGCCAAAGATGGTTAATGCGTGCGAGTTTCATAAACAGATGACAAAATTGATTGTTGTTATAGTGTTATTCATTAACATATACACATCGATGAATTTTTTTCATCTTTTTACGGAAATCGCATGATTTAATGATAATTGGCACGCTTCCAACACGAGACATAAATCAGTGCGAGGGCAGAGTATCATGTACGCCGAGTATACTAGACACCATATTTCCTCGAACTACTCCCTCAAAATGTGCTCTCTGTAAAGATTAACCCAGCAATGGGTATTTCAAAAAATACGGTAAGTCCTCTGCTATAACTTCACCCTTTGAATAATTCCCCCAGCTGAGGTACATGCATTTGACTTGAATAATGTCATACATTGAAAAAAAGAAACAGTTAATGCATTAAAAAATAAAGCTACTGTGCAAAACTACGTGCGAAACTTCTATAAATTCGTTTAACTCCCCTGTAGTGATATAAAAAGGCCATGGCGCTGGCATCTGGCGCCAGTGGAAAGCAAAAAACGCCATGGCGCTGGCGCCAAACTGCTGGCGCATTTTACATCACTAGTAACTGACTCACTCACAAACACAAATTTCAATCGTCACAATCATGTCACGAAAACGGGGGGGGGGCAAAGAAACAAGCGTTCTGCGTGACATGAAAATGCTCATTGAAAATATCCAGCTACATGTTATGTATCAAGTCGCCCACAAACAATGTTGGATTAACAGTCAAGCGGCATTTTTGCCATGGACGGATGAAATATGTCGTCAGAACGGCGATTCGAGATTTGCATCCGAATTGATTCTGATTGTGAGCCGAGTGTGAATGGAAAATCTTTTTTGTATATCCTGCCCAGCTGGGATTCAAGCTTTTGAGCATTTTTGGTAGAAATCAGGTGATCCAGATGGGAAATTTTTTTTGACACAACGTTAAAATTAAAGTGATATGACGAGCACTTACGCCCGAAATTTTGCCCGAATAATTGGGCCATTTGAAAGAAATAGAAAGTATGCCATTTTTTCTAATACACAGGACATATAATGTGAAACCTTTACCTCATTCAACTCCCATGTGGATTTTCTTACGATTTTGAGAAATTATGCAAGGAAATGTGGTGTTTAAAAAACACATAAATAGGTACCTACCTAAATGGTGAATATATTTAGAATGTCACAAAAATCGAGCATTATTAAAATATTTACAAATATAGGTAAATGTATATTCAGGTTCGATGGCACAAATCACAAATCGCCTACGTGCAATTTTCAACGCTGGTTTCAAAAATGGGGGGGGGGGTAACAGTGTATGAAACCTTGAGTTGGGCGTCACCCCGACACAAAAAGTTTAATTCGGAACGTCCGTGACACACACTACCGTATTTCTTCTAATAGAAGAGCACCGTTCTATTTTTTTCGTCAACTTCTTTACCTGCCGTTCTATTGGAGGTACCGTTCTATTTGAGACTGCCCTTCTATTTTTTCGTGAGTGCAAAAACAGCCTAAACATGCCGTTCTATTGGAGGTACCGTTCGATTGGATGTATGCCGTTCTATTAGAAGAAATACGGTATCTCATCATTAGGGACCTTTAATTGATGCATCCATACCTAATTGAAGCATCATACCCATTATAATTTATCTTACGTTCAAATTACAGCTAAAACGTGACATCGCGAGTAACGCTGCACTGATTTCCCGCAACATTGAACACACTGAACTTACTTCCTCGACGACAAAATGTTGATTAACAACGTTCAGTCATTCTTTCATGAACAATTCTACGATGAACTTTACTGCACGTGACACCATTTGGCTGTAATTTGAACCTATTGGAAAAAAATGTGACGCCACAAATTGGAAAAGTACCCCGAAACTCTCCTCAAAACACATTTTTAGCTTCATCAGGGTACCGTGCGCCGCAGTGCGCATGTCTTTTTCTAAACCCATGTACAATACTCATGTATACGTGCGCGTTGCACTACAGGGGGCATTTCCAGACCTGGTAAAATGGACTGTAAAATGTCAAATGCCATGTAAAGTGACAAAATTTCGCCATTTTCCAGCCCATTTTACATGACTTTTGACACTACGCATGACATTAGACTTTTTGCAGGGCATTTTACATGACTTTTGACACTTTGCATGACATTTGACATTTTACAGGGCATTTTACATCCCTTTTGACACTTTGCTTGACATTTGAAATTTTACATGGTCTGAAACTGCGCCCTGTACGTATGCGCTGCATTGCATTGCAGGCGGCCATAAATGGAACAAGTACTTCCTTCATGAGATCCGGCATGACGGAGACAACTTTTTAAAAGTAAGCCCGCTGCTCGTCACCGCCGTTTGCCGTAGCGTTGCGAATCGGAATTGAAACCGGAAATGAGAACCGGAATCGAAAGTGGACAAGTCATGAGAAAACTTGTAAGTGATAGGTCAATAGACAAGTCAATTTACACAAGATATGTGAATGTGAATATTTTTACACAAGTGGTGTGCAAAAAAAACTAGGTAGGTAAACCCGACACCCGCACCGTGTCGGGTTTCCCAACCCGACTCAACAGTCACAAATCTCGAGTCGAGTCGGGTACCCGGCCCGAACCCTAGACAAGCGCGAGTTAGCATGGGCGCGCGCACTTTGGTTGGGATGGATGTAAACGCGGTGATGCGCCGGGGCATTCGCGCAGTGCGATGCAAATGGCTCATACCCGCCGACGGAATTGTACGGTTGAGACTGAGGGAGTGTAGCGATGGAATGGCGCTGGCGCCATGGCGCCATGGCGTTGGAAATGGCGCCACATCGATTGGTGAGGTTGAAACACCGCGAAATGGCCCCAGTTAAATAGCACTGAAGTTCAAAAATGGCACCGAATAGTGTCGGCGTTACGGCAGCGTAATTTATGGCGCCTTATAAGCTTAGCCTCGGCGCTATATTTCCAGCCGGCTTTCCCAGCGCTACTAAAATAACTGCAGAACATTTTGTCGCGTGCTCGATGACTAAATTTCATGGTGTCTTTCAAGTTTTGACATGAGGCTTTCGTGGAATGAAATTGAAATGTAGGGTGTTTTTGGATGAAAGATAATATTGAGTGTATTTTAGGTATGATGAAATAAACAAACACATGGGTTTGCACAAATTTGTTTGGCATTCTTCAATCGAGTTCACGTTTAGGTCAACTACAATGGGGATATGTATTGAGGAAACAAAAAATGAAACTGCTAAAAATGAAAAAATTGGCGAGTTTTCTAAGAATTTGATACACGTAAAGATAATTCTGGATCTGGATTACAAATTTCATTCATCTCAACAAAGAAGCACTAATCACTGCAATAATTGTGCTATAAAAATCGCATTTTAAACTTCTTCAAAACATGAAGCACCGTTAAAAAACAACGTAATAAAACTACAGCGAAGTAACGATAGAACAGGAAAATATTTGACAAAGTCCCGTTGGAACTGTCAACTTTGCTCAACGCGTACACAGCAGAGTTGTTAGAATTACTGAACTTTTTTCAAAAGTACCATGTAAATGCAAGTATTTTATTTTTACTCACCTCAGTTAGGGTTTATTTGCAGAACGCATACTTCAAATCGGAGTTGTTAGAATTACTGAACTTTTTTAAAAATATATATAAACGTAAGTATTTTTGTTCTCACCACAAAGTATAGATAATGTAAAATACTTTTTTTTACTCGTACTCATGCGTAAATGTGAGTAAAATACTTTTGTCCCCAGGAAAATGTAAAAGCGAGTACTTTTCCCCTGGAAAACGTATTTTTACACTAATTTTTACATGTGAGAGTATATTTTACACTGAAAGACACAATATATGTCATTTTTTAATGATTTTTTAGTATTTTTTAGAAAAATGATATGATTTCTTCCTAACTGTCTTATTTTAGCAACAAAAATACATTTTCTCTGTACGCGTGTACTTTTCAAATGTACGCGTAAAAGTAAGTACATTACTTTTTGAAAAAGTATATGTGAATATATTTACCGCGTACTCGCGTATTTTTCGAGTAAATGTACGTACATTTTAACAACTGTGGTACACAGAACTGGGCAGGCACCTATTTCCACCAACCTATAATCATGACCATTATCTATGGCTGGACAACAGAAACATATTTGTCCATATGTAAATATAGCTTATTGGTCTCGGACTTTACACCGGAGTCTACCGTGTGCCGTTTGAATTAAGAACAAAAAATGATGCATTTTTATTCACAATACATTGCTTTCGCTACCGGAAAATTTGGCGCCACCAATTTTCCGACAGAAACACGAATTCGGATGGATTTTGATCGCGGATATTTCTCATCGAAAAATGGAATCACGCGGAATAAAAATAAAGAATATCTTTGCTTCCAATGCCATTTGCATGATCCAAAATATCGTGACTGTACCGTAGCACACGTCACAACTTCGCAATACGTAAATACGTAGATACATATGTGCATGCAATGCTCGTGTTCCAAATAAATGTACTGCGCATGGCACTTCGAAATGTCACAGTTCCCTGTTGGATAAAAATGGCCATATTTCAGCGGTCTAGACGAAGTAGTGGTCATGGTGTGAAGAAAATTCGCTAATAAATCGATGTGTTTGAGGTTTGAAAATACCGATTCGTTCTTCACTTTCAAGAGTTCAAACGCAGATCACAAGTAAAAATCCACGTTACAATATATGGCTTACTTTCTCACGCCAATTACTGTATACCTGATAATAAATGCTTCTAATGTCCAGTACGTTCCCAAAAATGCACAAAAATTACAGTCTTATAAACAGCATAAAATGTCTTTTCAACAGATAAAATTTCAAAAGCGAATTTTTCCAACACCCACAAAATTGTATGCGCAGGGTTAACATATCACAACAAAGGCCGCAATTTTGGACAATTCACCGTGTTGTTGTCAGTTTGAATTGTCGCGCAAAGTATTTGACATACATGAGTTTAGTACATGGCTCAATAGACACACACACACACACACACACAAACGAGAGCAGAGTAGGCTCGCAGTGCAATTTCCACTGCCAGCCCGCCAGAAGAAGGGCAGGCGCGCCGCGCTGAAGGGCCGCCTGAATGCTCAAAACCCGACACGCTTTGTCACGTACCAATCCGATCCAAAACTTGGCCGCAAACTTTTCCCCGTGGTGGAAAACGGCCAGTGTTAAGCGCGCGGCACTGTCAAGGAATTTTCTGTCCAAAACTAGTGATTCAGGGTGAAGTGTGTAGCTATAACATGGGCATCAAAATTATACATGCTCGGCTCGGGTGCTGCTCTCAAACCCTGTCAAATGTCAAATGTCGTGCAAAGTGTCAACTGTCATGCAAAGTGTCAACTGTCATGTAAAATGTCATGCAAAGTGTCATGTAAAATGTCATGCAAAGTGTCAACTGTCATGTAAAATGTCATGCAAAGTGTCAACTGTCACGTAAAATGTCCCGTAATCTAGCAAACAAAACTTCCCCAATTTTCCAGGGCACTTTCCATTACCTCCACACTCAATCAAACACTTGACATTGACATATCCCAGACTCCAGAAGCGCCCCCAGGCGGGGGGGGGGACCACTTTGGCCGCTCGTGGCTTTCCATCACTTGGCGGCTGCAGCGCACTGCGCGCGTGGAGTGCACTGCAGTGCTCCTCATCACCAGCGCGGCCAGGGCCATCGGTCCGCGTCTGCCCTATCCTATATCAATCTCACGTGGACGCGTGTGTGCGTGCACTCATGCTGCTGGGCGCCACCCCCCACCCCCCCACCCCCCCCCCGGTGTGTCCCCCCCCCAAAGAGCCGTTGCTGTTGGCTGGGTGTGAATATTACATACTGTGAGTATTACATACATTAATGGTTGGGGCTATGTGCACTAGTTGATATTTCCAAAGCTGATTAATCTGTGTTAAACACATTTGGATTTGCCAGCATGAATCATTTTTGATCTCCATGAGCAGTAGTTGATGTACACTAGTGGTCAGAATAGTTGAGACTCTCCACCCCGTTGTCTAATAAGGGAAATTTGTTCAGGTGAGGTCCGACTGTGTCCACGTGCACGTCTCTCCTCAACCGTTCAGCGAAAATTGTTGATATTTGAATATAATGTAATTTTATGTCGGGGCTAACGTGAAAATTGATGGCATCTTTCTACTACTCCACTGACCCAAGATATGGTGGGTTTGAAAAAAAATTTTCTTTCAAAAAATTAGGTGTTGCCCAGAAATAACAGAATTTGCACGCCAATAACTCGTTCATTTGTCGACCAATTTTTGTCAATTGACTTTTAAAATGATCACAAATGATTGGAGAGTTCATTTTTGAGGTCAAATTGGTTTGGGCATATATCAATTTGGGCCTGTGGTTACTGATACGGATGAAAGGCGGAAGTTTGATATGCTATCACTGTTGATTGGTAAGAGATATCAATCTGATTCTTTCAGTATTGTGTTTCTCTCAATCAAGAGTAAATATATGATAGTGTGTTCAAAAAAAAATTATTTTCCATGCTGAAAAACAGGGTAAAATCAGCAGAATTTATACATCACTAATCTGACATCAAAAATGGAATCTTCAGGTTGTCCAGATCATTGTTAGAGTAGAATGATCCAAATCGGCCCAAAAATGGGCAAGTTATTAAGCTGCAAAATCAATCAACCAGATTAACCTGATTTTTTTAATTTTTCTTGACCACCTTTTTGTAGACCCCTAGTGACTGGTAGGGTTCAAACATGACTGCGGTCCCGGTACATGGTTCAGTCAAAAAGTCAGGACTGGAACAGTCCAGCTCCCGGTTCCAGTCCCGACACCCCAGTCCCAGTCCCGGTCCCAGCCCCTGACAATAAAAAAAAGCCTGTCCCTGTCCCGGTCCCGGTCCCGGTCCCGGAATTTTATATCAGTCCCGACATAGGGAGGAGAAAAAGTATTTTTCAATGACCTGGGTTTAATGAATTGTTGTTTAAATGAATGTTTTTTTCAAAGGTTCCCAAATATAAATAGTTACAATGTGGTCAACATATACACGTAAATATGTCACACAAATAGCAGTATCTTATGATGTCATATATATATAGCAATATAATGGCTGTGGAGCCATTTTGTTGTATTATCAGTGGTGATATCTGCAAAAAAAGTCTATTTTAGGTGTTGTTACAAGTTTCTTGTCTAACTTGTTACATAAATACATTGCTTTTCATAATATATTCACAACTTCGAAAGAAGATGGGAATGGAATAGTGCTTGAATAATGTTATAAGAAAAGGCTAATACATTGAGAGTGGTCCTTCACACAGTGGAGGTGTGTGGAACAACATTGACTGGATATTACATTAGAATAGCGTTCAAACAAGACTGCGGTCCCGGTACATGGTTCGGCAAATCCTAGTCCCGGTCCCAACCCCCCAGTCCTGGTCCTGGTCCCAGTCCCGACAATTGAAAAAAGCCAGTCCTGGTCCCGGTCCCGACCCCCTAGTTCTGGTCCCGGTCCCAGTCCCAACATTAGAAAATTTCTGGTCCCGGTTCTGGTCCAAAAAAGCTGGTCCCGTTTGAACCCTAGTGACTGGGGGATTATTCAAGCAAACAAATTTTTTTAGTCATAGTCCTGACCTGAAAACCCAACATACTCGAACAGCATCAAAATTGAGCCAGGGATAAGTAACTGGGAAGCAACAAAAGTGTGGTGGACTCCCAGCCTCCCATTTCTCTATGGTGAAAAGTCTCAACTATTCTGACCGCTAGTGTGCTGTACTGTACTGTTTATGTCTGCATAGTTTCACCAGAATGGCCAGTAGACAAAAATACCCATCACACAAAATTAGTCAAACATCTCAATATGCAAATGAACCAATATGTAATATGCACAAGTCAGCTAGCTTGAAATAGGAGGGTGCGGCAACAGCGGCACAAGTACATAAATACATATGCAGTGGGGGGCAGCTTCAGCGGCGGGTGTTCCGCGTTTCTCTTGTCAGTATTCCCTTGTCTATCTCAGACGCTGCCCGCATGCTACACCCATTACACAAGTACGGCATATGCGCATGTAAGCATGAAGTATGCGCGGCGACAAGCGGAGGAACTAAACTGAACTGAACTGAACTGCATGCGTACACGTGGACGTACATATCAGAGTGCAGTGCACTGCGTGTGCCGCTGCTGCACGGGTGCAGTGCGACGCGTCGCCACCAGGGGGCAGTCCCGGACCCTGTGAAATGCCCTGTAAACTCGGTTGCCATTTTGCAGGGCATTTTCCATGACTTTTGACACTTTGCATGACATTTGATTTTTTACAGGGCATTTTACAGGGTCTGGGGGTGGTACCAGGGGCCAGTTCCGCAAGTGGCAAAGTATTTGACTCTTTCCTTTTCCATTTATCATTTTACTTTTTTTCTTTACTCTTTAATCTTTACTTCACTCTTTACTTTTAACTTTACTCTTTACTTTACTCCTTTATTTCTCTTAACTAATTTACTCTTTATTCTTTAACTTACTTTATCTTACCATATATCACTTTACTTTATTTTTCTCTACTCCTTAATCTTTACTTCACCTGTCACTTTTAACTTCACACTTTACTTTGCCACTTACGGAACTGGCCCAGGACTGTTTTCCGTATCTTCCAGTTGCATACATCCATCCACACGAATCCACACATCCCTCAATCTTGAATATTTTATATTTACTGCATGCAGTTGACCAAAACAAAACTGTGCGATTTACATCGTTCAAATTTGTAGATACCGTATTTACTCGAATAATTCAATCGTATAATTATTTTTTCGTCAGACTTTTTTTGACGGGGGGGGCTATTCAAGGGGGATTATTCAAAGGGGATTATTTTTCCGTAAACATCTTTCTATCAAGTCATTCCACAAAATATGATTTATAAACACACTTACATGCCATTTTTGTTCAAATTGGACATAAGAATTGATCTTATCACCTTAAGGGGGGATTATTTTTTCCGCACTCGTCTAACAGGAGGGATATTCAAGGGGGGATTATTAAAGAGGGGGAGTTATTCGAGTAAATAGGGTATTTACAAAAATTTCACCGTTCCATTTCAAACATAATTCTAATAACTTTACTTTCAAACATTGATTAATAATACTAAAAAATGAAACACATTTGTTTAGACAGTTTGTCATCGTGAGTGGATACCCAAGTCAGTACGTGCACTTATACACATATACAGCTTGACATTTTTATCGACCATTTATGGATACGTATCACAATTGGATACGCAACAACAATATACGCAAAAAGATAGGATACGCCAGCGTGGCCCATCGAACTGTTCGACTTTGGTCGACACAAGTGTGACGTTTTGCCCCGGGCGTTAAGTCACACCATGCTGAAAGCGACGCGCGTTTCACGCCGCTGACAAAAATTGGCGCGGGAATGTCCGAACGCGCAAAACTAAAACGGGAGACTGAGCCATACATCAGAATGGAATTGCTCGCTAAACTTGACTTGCGCTTGGGAGCTGTGTACGCCCGCGTTCAATGCTGCGCCAAGTAGGGTTCAAACGGGATTGACTTTTCGGGATCGGGATTGGCTTTTTTAGATTTCGGGATCGGGATTGGGGTCGCGGGATCGGGATCGGGGTCACGGGATCGGGATAGGAATTGTTTTTTTTTTTTGTTGCAGATTTCGGGATCAGGATCGGGATTGGCATTTTTTCGGGATTTGGGGTCTCGGCATCGAGATTTTGGCCATAATTCTGGCATTCAGAGTTGTGCATAAGGGGTTCAAACACTCTCGGATGCCAGAAAAGTGGCATAGAATAGATGATTGATGTTTCTGTTTGCATTTTTTAACGGAAAAACGTCATTTTTACACTTTATTATTTCCACTGATTTTTACGGGATCGGGATTGGAGTCACGGGATCGGGATCGGGTTTTGAAAACTTTCGGGATCGGGATTGGCTTTTTGAGGATTTCGGGATCGGGATCGGCATTGAGGTTTCGGGATCGGAATCGTGACCACAAAATCCTGAAAATTCTCGGGATTCGGGATCCGGATCCTGTTTGAAGCCTAGCGCCAAGTAAATTGTAGGCTGTCTCCATGGGATGATAAGTGTTCCATTCATTTTGCGTGTATAAACTGCGGCAACCATGGAAATGTGTCAAGATGTGTTGGTTTTCTGCCGCTGGTAAATTGAGGTGCGTCACTGAAGTCTCAAAAGATGCCGCCCACTGCGCCCGAATGTCTTTGTACGATACCTAATTTGAAGTAATTGTTCCGAAAAAAAACATTGACAACCCGATTCGAAGCTTTTTAATTTTTTCAGCGAGACACTCAAATATATTTAACGCGAAACACAATTAAATGAAAACAATTACTACCTACATAAATACCCACCCACTAAAAAATTTAAGGAGCATTAGCTGTGATTGTGTGAAAATATCTAGAATACCTAATTAATAATAGCATGTGGGTTCAAAAATAAATTTGTAAAAAAAATATAAAATAATAAAGTAAACTCGTTGATTCCTTTCCCACGCCACCCGCGTGCTGTGATAATAAATGCAATAAAGTGAGTATAGAATTTAATTGACTCAACACTATTTTAGGGCAAAAATGGGAGATTTGGTTGTTCAGTCTGCCCATCTAAAAACAGGCTAGTACTAATTTCGCAATTTCACAAGTGACAATAAGTGATCAAACGTCAACTTACAAGTGACATCATTTTCATTGATCTAAATATTCTGTTGCCACTCCTAAGTTTCACTTGACCCACCACATCACTTTTATCACCACTTGTCCACTAGCGGAATTGGCTCCCGTCCAAAACAAGCATCTCGGCTAAACTTAAAGCTAGTTTTTTGTGCGTGGTAGTTAACGGCCACAAAAACGCGGGGCAGAAACAGCCATAAATCGCCGACGAGACACATCTCAGAGGGGGGTGCCGCCGGGGATCCATTCAAAAGGAGCCGCGCAGAAGCGACGCGCACCGCAGTGGGCTTTTTGCAGGCGACGACATCACGCACTTCTGTATCGATCGCGCGCACGTACAGTGCGCTGCCACTTGCACACGAGAGTCCACGCGCGCGCGCCGCCCGGCTGAGGAGACTACGGGGGGCAGTCCCAGACACTGGAAAGTGTAAAAGACCCTGTAAAGTGTAAAAGACACTTGATGTTGAAAATAAGATTTGGATACACAAAACTTAAGATTTGGATATGATACAATTAAATCTGGATACACATGACACTTTACAGTGTTTTTACATGACATTTGACACGTTACAGGCTCTTTTACGTGACACATGACTAATTACAGTCTTTTACATCACACATGACATTTTACAGGGTCTGGGACTGCCCCCAGGGGCACTCTCAGATCCTGTAAAATGTGGTGCAGTGTCAAAAGTAATGTAAAATGACCTGGCTTTTTACGGGGCATTTTACATGCCATTTGACACATTGCATCACATTTGACTTTTTAGAGGACATTTGACACGTTACAAGGTCTTGGAGTGTCCCATCCCAGCTACCAAATTCGATTTAAATGTAAGGCAGGATTTGAGTTGAGCAGTCCGTGCACCACCTCCCCAGTGACTCGCGTGCCGAGCGCCTTACCTTCCAATTGGATCTGACCCCAGGCGGGAGCCTCATGCATGTGCAATGGGCGCGCGTGCATGACTGTGCAGTGCAACGCACGCGCCTTGGTATTTGGTTGTACTCACCTTTACTTTTGGACTGGCCACTGAAAAGGGGCTGGTAAGTTGGCAGGTGGACACTTTTGTTGCATGCATCCACTTTCCTAGAATGTTGGAGTTGAACTAAATAGTTTGAATTTCTATTGCATGCTGCTGTTTACCTAACACGTGATGTGGGCTTGTGGGAAAAGTGCGACAGTTACGAGGATTATCCTGTGGGATTTTACATTGTAGGCTTTCTTATTGGTTTGTCGCAGACGAGTGCGAAGTAAACATGTAGCTGTAGGTGATTACGTGGCTCTAGCGCGAAGGAAACAAACTGTGGCACATTTTGGCGCATGGTGCTTTGATTTTTGATTGCGTTTAAATTTTGGCTATTTGAGGGCGACAACAAAATGAATCGTACCATATGCAAGTTGCTTTAAACACTTTTGAATTATAGTATTTTAGTAATCAGAAAATACGCAGCGGCATAAAAAACGCCTCCGGGATTTCAACCGACAAAAATTTGTCAGCCTGTCAGCGGCGCCTGAAAACGCCAGCACTACCTAGTCGCCTGATTGGCTCCGTCAGAAATGACGGGAGCTTAGTCTGCGCTTCTCCCGAGTCATGACAAGTGATCGCTATGTTGTAGTTGACAAGTATTTTACCTACATGTTTAGATGTCACTTGTAACTTTTCACTTTACTTGGCACTCACAAGGTGCGGTGTATATTCGGTCCCTGAAACACAAACCTGTCAATGCCTCGCACCCTGTAAAATGCGATTTATGTAAAGATAAAAATGTCAACTAAAATGAAAAATATCTTGTTAAGTCCCATGTAAAATGTCAACTTCACAGTAGAAATAAAAGAAAAACTTACTGTTTATTTGACATTTTAAATAACATTGCACTACATTTTACAGATGTTTCAGATGCTGTTAGGTAAGTGCTGTTGCATGAGATCTGAAACTCCACAGATTATTTTATTTATAAAACATGACCTGCACATATATCCGAAATTTGCCACTTAACAAAATGCTCAAATTGGTACGAGGCACCGTAAAAAGCTACGGCCATTTCCCACCACACCACTGCATAATCTATCGGCGCAGTTACATAAAACATGCAACCGGACACTGTAGATATAAAATACAAAAAGCACGTAATGGGATCCTACAGACATATTTACAGACGTGCAATGGAAACCGTTTATATTTGGGCCCCGGGGCGGTGGCTAAATGAAACGCATGGCGACGCGTTAAAATATTCCGACAGCGTTCCAGCCGCAGGCGAATCGACTACCGTTTTATTTTGACGTAATTCTTCTAATAGAACGGCATACCTCCAATAGAACGGCACCTCCAATAGAACGGCAGTTTTTGGCACTTTTTTACACCCACGAAAAGAATAGAACGGCAGCCTCCAATAGAACGGCTGTTCAAATAGAACGGCAGGTAGAAATAAGGTTTTAAGAGTGCCAGAACACAAAAATATATGAGAAATTAGTGGTTAGAATATCCAGGCTGTTCAGAAATATAATTCAGGGGTTGTTTTAACATTTGGTATTGTTTGAATTGATGATCTGATATTAAAATGTCGTTCATGTCTCGCTTAAACTGTTCAAATGAAAATTGTGTGAAAAAGTTTGATGAAAAAATTAGAACGGTACCTCCAATAGAACGGTGCCGTTCTATTAGAATAAATACGGTATGTAGGAAAAGGCGGAGCTAAAAAGCAGTGCATTGCGCGGATTTAATTGTTGTTTCGGTTTGCGAAATACTGGAGAATATATATATTACCTTGAAAATTAATTGACCGACAAAAATAGCACATGAACCATGGCGGAAGCCGAGCACAATTAAAATAAGTATGGTTTCTTTAATTGGTAAAATTGATCAGATTACTAGGGTGTCAAATTTCCGTTTTCACATGCATGCAGGTTGTCAATTATGTGAATTTTTTTACATTTTCCATCAAAATTTCAGCAATTTTGTACCATTTCCAGCTAATTTCAGCAAATTTTGTTCTCTATTCCCGGCAAAATTTCAGCAATTTTTTTCGTTTCCGTGCAAATTTCATTTTTCCCTTTCAATTTTCCGGCAAGTGCAAAAAAGTTTCACATCCTACAGATTACCAAACTGTTCTAGTAAACTGTGAGTTGTGACTCGCGACATGTTTTAAAATGTAGTATAATAAAGTATGATAAAAGTTTATGAAGACATGAAAAATAAAAAATATTTGAGAAACTGGAATTTTTATATAAATTAGATCATATTCATGTTTTACTGATTTGAGTTCTTGATTATGCGGGAATCATTGCTAGTTTTATACAAGGCACCTTTTTGACAATGTTAAACAAAAATACACATAGGCAGAGAAATACCTAACAAATGTACACATGTGAAATACCTATTTGTGTGCCGCCCACACATCCACAAAAGCGCACATGATCACAACTTCAGCTATTTAGTGCTAAATTTAGCTTTCAGAGGGAAAACAATTAGCACAAGAATCATGAAATAGCACCATGTTTAACTCAGCCGGTTGGGACGCGTAATTTGTTTTCGCAAACATATTTTGTTTTGAAACACACAATCGTAAATTATTACAAAGACAATATTGGAATTGGGCGGAAAATTCAAACAAAGGGGAACTTATAAATCAGTACTTAAAGTTGAATAAAAAAGCCAGCATTCTATGACCATTTTTCTTGAATTATTCTCCTAAACAGATCGGAACATATCAACAAAAAAAGATGACACGACAAATTTAGTAAAAGTTTATCAGACTTCGGATCTGCTAAATAATTTACAAATAATGTGTCATATTTCCAATTAAATAAATATATACCTACACAAGCACCCCGTTTTACTTCAATTGCGATAATGGTAACGTATATCTTCTAATAAAAGGGCAGGTCTCCAATCGAAGGGCAGGTAAAAATGTTCACGAAAACAATAGAAGGGAGCCCTTCTATTAGAAGAAATACGGTATCTACTATACGCAATACAGTAATTACACATAGCAATTTTTCCATTCGCGGGAAAATTTCCACTTCCGTTTTCCGACAGGTGGGGGGGGGGGGAAATTCTGCCTCTGAATTCAATTTACGCCGTAGTAAATGGGCAAGTAAAATAAACATTTTCCTACACACGTGCATTCAAGCGTGCAGTGCAACGCACCGCCCGTATGGCGTATTATCTGTTTGTGCGTGCGTGTTTGCATAGCACTGCAGTGGAATGCAAATTTGAATAATCATTTGAAGTCTCAACTCGACCGGCACGAAGTGGTGATGAAAGAGCGCCATAAATAATGGCGCCAGCGCCATGGCGGTTTTTTAAATATGGCAACGGGAATAAATGGCGCCGTTAATGACACCACTATGGTCCAGATGGTCTTGGCGCCATTTTGACAGACCACTGCGCCAGGAAAAATGGCGCCAAGCGCAAATTTCGCCATGGAGTGGCGCGCTCTGGCGCTCTGAAATGGCGCCAGCGCCATTCCATCACTAGCACACAACCATCATACTGAGATGTGCTCATTTGCATGCCGTGTGCTGTTTGAATCGCTGCGCGGGAAAATGTCGAAATGGAATAGGAAAATTAGTAGGCGAGATGAATGGAAAATGGACAAAAACGAATAAAACTGCATAGATATTTATCCTTTGTTTTGGTGGAGTGTTTTAATTATGCGCAGTGAATAGATAACGGAAAATTCAACATAAATGAACTTCAACATGGAAGTAGAGTATATTAGAAGAGCAAATTAAAGTAACTAATTAAACATACCGTATTACCTCGAAATACCCCCATGGGGTTTTTATATTTCGCCAGCAAAATTTGATGGGGGGTTAATTCGAGGGGGTGGCTTATTCGAGGAGGGGGGTTATTATTTCGTCAGAAATTTTCGTAAGGATTGTAGCAAATAGTAGGCATTTGCGTACCCTAAACAGGTAATAAATGCGTCGAAACAGGATATACAGGGGTGGGCATTTTCAGTTACCGCTGGAAAAACGCGATAGCTTGAGCTACGGTTGAGCTATCACAGTGAAATTTTAACACAATAGAGTACACTCCATAGGACACCTATTCTGAAGTTTGCAACCCAAACGGGCACATTTTGGGTGAGTTGTGGAACACACAGTTTTTAGTGTAATTTTGTGACTCGGCGTCACGATAGGATAAATCAAGGGTGGCATTTGAGGGGGGGGGGGGTCACTGGCTTTGGCGTCGTCCCAATCTGTCGTACATTGGCCGATTTTGATGCCCTTTGAGTAAATATGTTGGGGTTTGGGGTCGGGGCTACGACCAAATTCTTTTTTTTTCTCGAACAGTACCCCAGTCCCGAGATAAAGGGGGTTAAGACACAAAATTACACAAAAAAACTGTGTGTTCCATAACCCACACAAAATGTGGCCGTTTTGGTTGCAAACTTCAGAATAGGTGTCCTATGGAGTCTACTCGATTGTGTTAAAATTTCACCGTGATAGCTCAACCATAGCTCAAGCTATCGCGTTTTTCCATCGCTATTGAAAAAAGAAAAAATTTCTTGAGCGCAATTTCTCTGAAGAAGCGCAAAGGGTGTTGAGACACCCTTCGTTGTGGGTGTTGGAGGGTGTGACACTGCAGGTGGTCCACCCAGTTTTTATTGTGTTACTTTTTGGACAGTTTTTTACGACTTTTTGTCCTTGTTGGTACAAAACAACCGTCTTTTTAGGTTGTACGTGACAAAGCCTAGTTTTGGCTCATGTCCAAAAATTGTGAAAACGACTTCGTGGAGTCACGTGGCGACGCAGACGCCGATCGTGACCACGACTCGTCAATTTGGTCATCTGTTGCAGACCATAGTGCGAGTCCAGACGACGCACCGTCTGCAATAATTCTATCCACTTCGGGTGAAGGCCGGAATTTGAGTACGAGCGACTCTAACGTCAGTAAAAATACGATACTGAATTTGGCAGACATGTCGGAGGATAGATCGGCGCCAGACGAAGGGGAACTGTCGAACAGCGAAAATCGAGACCCGTCCGGCTCGCAAGGCGCCTTGGTGATCGACGCGGGCGATACTATGGACACGCGCGACGAAAACATGCCGCGCGAGGCAAACAATGAGAGACTTGAGCAGAACGAAGTGAGTCATGCTCAATGGGTAGATGCTCTGAGTTTTTCCGGCGTAGCATTGCTGGTTTTACTTCCGATTTTATTTATGGGATCTACTCAAACTGAAGGGTTCATGACGTATCAACCAGAGTTGCACATGAATGTGCATACGGGTGGCTTTGGCACTCTGCCAAGTTCGTGGATCGCGCTTAACATATCGATCGCGGTGTCATTTTCTACTGATCGCGCGCAAGCGATTAGTATTTGTCACCGGCTCATTACGTGTGGGTTCGAAATCGACACTTTTGGCACAATGCCAAAATACGACATTTACGCCATTTTACAGGATGCTGGCGGTGCGTGCTCGTCTTCGGCGCGTAAAAAACGCGCAGCAGCCATCAGCCCAGGGGAAACCGCGAAAAAACGCCCCAAAGAAGACAAGGTATGTCCACTAAGATGTAACCAATCGCATGCAAGCGATGTTTGGTGTATTCAACGGCATCTGATGGTACAGGGGCCGGAAGCCGTGGAAAACGGTCTCCGCCAGGCGCGCGAGATTGTGCGCCACGACCTGGACATGAACGTGGAGCCCGTAATCACCCTCGACAATCTCGATTACGTGCTGAGCGTGCTGCTCGAAACAACACAGCGAACGCGCTCGCTGGAAAGCCGCATGTTGAAGGCGGAAAGGAGGGTGCGGACTTTGGAGAAAGAAGTTGAAGAGCTGCAAGCAGACAGCTCGGATACCGACGTGACGGAAAAGGTGGCGCCGGAAAAAAAGCCCATTCCGCCGATCATGTTTTCGGCCTATGAGTTCAGTGACATGCTGAGCTTGACCTGGCCGTACAACATTATGATCGAAACCGCGGATGAAATGTTCCCGTGCATGATGTTGGCATTGATGAAGGTTGGCAAAATGAATAACAGCTTTCGACACAACCAAACACGGTTGTTGGTGGTTGTAAAGTACACCTACACTGTCACCGTTCAAATATTTGGTACCTTTAAACACCACGTTTGTTTGCAGATGCAAATGGACCATTGCAATGCGCCCCAAACCGACCTGGAAGACTTCGAGGCGATTCGAACGGGTTACGTGGAACACGGGCCGGACGTAAACGCCTTTGATGAGGCGTTTTACGACTGGTACAGGGGCGCGCAAGCCCTGTGGGCCAGATTGCCGCGCGGCGGCCACTGGTTCCCCTTGGACGACATCCACTCCATCGCGGACGCGAAAAACTCAGCCGCGTACAAGGCTTTGTCACACCTGGTAAGTACAGGTAGTGCCGATGACACACAGATCACGGCTAGTGACAAAACGTCTACGCACAGACAGTGTCACAGAAAAGGTCAGATGACATCTGGTAAACTGACTTTAAAATGGAATCCATCGCAGCTATCGGCGGCTGTGACGTTAAATGAACGTCTGCGCTGCACGCTTATGCGCACCTACGTAGAGGTGGCGGGCGAGAAAAAGTGGCAAAATCTGCGTGCTGCCGGCGTGCACCCGTACAGTAGCCGCTGCCCGTGGGACTTCCGCTCGGCCTTAATTCTAGGCTCGGAGAAATATGAACAATCGGTGACAAAAATTTCATTTCGAGATGCGCAAATCTCATCTGTATACATAATTTTGAACATTCAGATTTTGACGCCAGATGAAGATCGCCAAAATTGGTTGCACCCGTACATGGGGCTCCTGGGCGAGGCCTGGATGGAGGCCAGGGCGACAATCGCTGACAATTACGCCGAAGACGGTCTGCTGAAAAAGTTGCACGACCGCGACTTTGCCGACTATGTGGGCACCAAGATTTGGTCGGCAGACCCCAACGAGCCATCGCATAAGGTGCGGTACATCGCCCATTTTGGCTCGCTCATCAGGGGCAGAGGAGAAAATGTCGAGCCGCTTGCTCCAGCGGTAAACGCGCGCAATAACGCTCGCATCGGCGTTTACAATGCGAATGTGAGTGGAGAGCATTACAAACTAAGTGTAAACGCACATACACAAACATTTATGCACCCCCATACGCGAACATTAACCCAGGTGGGCGGTGGACAAGCGGGGCAACACTACGGTGCTCGGGGCGGTCGCGTCGCTGGGCAGCGTGCCAATGTAAGACGCGGCGGTACAGCAACTCAAACATCTCAACCGCTTGCTCCCCAAAACTTTCAGGTGGGTATAAATCGGGCTGTGATTCCGGCACCGGCCCCGATCCAATTTCACACGCTGCCCGCACCAGTGACAAATACACTGAGAGGGGTGCTGAGTGATCTGGCGGCGGGTAGACGCGCCGACACCGACAACATCATGGTGTCTGTGCCCGAAGCGTACCCGCACGAGATCAGTGTCCGGGCGCTTTTGGGACACATCATGGAGGGCGAGGGCTGGGCACCGCCCCCCAAGCACAGGAGCGGCGCGACCCCGCTTAATGTGTACTTTTATCAGCCTCGCTGGCGCGCTGGGCACGTGATAAATATGTCGCACAGTGAGAAGCGCGTTTTGGTCATTGGGGACAGTTCCACGAGTCGGAGCAAAATCGAATTGGCACGGTTTGTTCCAATATGTATACTACACATTGTATACGTGGAAAAATCTGATAATATCGAAAATGTCCCCCATCACAGCTTCGGAAAAGCCCGCAACTGGCAAGTTACGGTCACCGAATTTGGCCGCTTGTTTGCCGGGAAACGAATGGGATGCTTTATCCCGACCGTCATGGGCGCCTACCGACCCGGAAACGCGTACGACGGCGTGCTAATTCGCAGCTGCCTCGATGTGGCGGCCGTTTTCGACGCCCAAAACGGCCTGTTAGAGCTGCCGCGCGTGACATCGGCGCTCATCGTGCCGGCCAGCCAAATGCTCGAGCGCATGTTGGCCTGGTTGGACATGAACGGGATGATGCGCGCCCCGATCATGTTGTCCATGGTCAACCCGATGCTACAGGACAAACTGACCAGCACCACGGCCCCGACGGAGGTCTACGACGCCATGATGTGGGTCCGCGCGGTGGAAAGGGCGCTGATGTCGCACTTCGAGGGACACCCGCGCATCAGGGTGTTGCCCGCGGTGGACTGGTTGTGCACAAACCTGCCCCGCTACACCGCGGTGCGCGAGGAGGTCATGGGCTACCTGTTCGGCTGCTCCAGGGACGGCCTGCATGGCTCGAACCTGTTCGATGCAATTACGGCGCGCGAAGCCATAAAAGAACTGAGCATGTTCGACGTGTGGGTTATTGAAAAGGGCGTAAACAAGTTAACCGCAGAAATGACTAGTTTTTTAACACCCCCCCACTGCTCAGAATTCCCGGCGCCGGCAGGGAGGGCGGGGGCGGGGCTCGCGATATACTCGCCACCCGTCTCGAGGCCGAACTTATCCCACCGACAGTCAAAGGGGAATGGCCGGCGTCAACGGCTGACGGCATTTCTCGTCTGGTGGAGATCCGTCGTTAGAAAGGTATGTTCTGTGGATGAGGAACTAAACAGCGAGAATCATAGATATCCGATTTCCCTTTTATGCCACACACGAGAGTTTGGCTTGTACAAGGCCGTGCATGGCCGGAAACTTCCGATATACCTAAAAATGGTATATACATTCTCACGCTCACGCTCAGGCACCCCGTCAAAGTTTGGGCAGTTTGACCCGGCGGTTACGTGCGATTTTTTAGCTGTTGGAGCGGGCGTTGATGATTTTTGTTTTTTTGGTTTAGATGTGTTTTTTGGCACAATTCCAATATGGTGCTGCAATGCGCGCAGCACGTCTGGCATGCCGCTAATGTCCGGTACTAGTAAGACATTGTTTTTGGTTTTTTGTCAATCTCTCAGTTTTATCGATTCGAACGCGGCGACGCGTCTTTGCCAGGCAAAGTGTGCCTTGAATGGCGACTCCAGAAAATTGGCACAAAATCACATCATGCATGATGTTATTTTGGTACGGACTGCGAAAATTTGGCAATTTGCAGGATTTGGCAATTTGCAGGAATTTGCAGGATTTGGCAATTTGCAGGAATTTTGGCAATTTGCAGGATTAATTGTGCCAGTTTTCGGTGTGGCTTTATTTTTAGTATATTCACTTATTTTGCCATATTTGCCGGTTTTATTTAGAGGCAGAATGACCTCATTGTGTGTCACAGGTACATTTTTTGGATTTTTGATCTTTTACGCGGAGATCTCGTTGGGCTCGTTTTATGCCTACTTGTTTTGCCATCGCTTTAAGAAAATGTCACTTTTGAATAAAGTAATTGTGATTTTGATCGTGGCGCTGAATATGACGCATCAATGTGCTGCGGTGGGAAAACTTGATTCTGTTTCAGGAAACAGCCCTGCGATGGGAGCAGCTGGGAGCATTATCCTTAGCACGCTCCAACATTTTGGCACACAAGCAGGTGTGTTTGGCACACAAGCAGGTGTGTCAGAAAAATTGAAATTGACAGTGCTGTACCAGAATGTACGTGCGCTGCGCGGAAATTTCAACGCATTGAAATCGATGGCAGATAAGCACGGATACGACGTGATCTGTCTATGTGAAACACAATGCGAAAACGGGAACGACGCACCGATTTTGTGCGGTTACGATCGATTTCTGCGCTTGAAAGTCGATAAACGACAGACAGGTGGCTTGGTCATTTATGTGAAAACTACATTAAAGGCAGAATATGTGGCTTGTAAAGTAGGATCACACGATGACAAGTACACCCTGCAAGTGCATTTGAAGGGTGTCTCATCTCGCTTTGCAATAATCGTTGTGTACCTAGAAAACAATGGGAAGGCATCTAGATCCGGAGTTGTTCTAGACTCAAACGAACAAATACTGACACGATTGTCAGAAATGCTGGCGGTGAATCGCCGCAAAGGCATTGAAAGTCTGATAATCGGCGATTTCAACGGACACATCGGCTCTGGTAAATGGGGTATACCTGGCAATAGCCCGAAATTGAATGCGAATGGCAAAATCATTCGTGACTGGTTCAAACACTCGGGTATGTCGCTGTTGAATATGAAATTAAGGGGCATGTGGACGTTCACACGCAGCAACTGCAGGTCAATTATTGACCTGGCGTTTCTCGACCACTGGCAAAGTCGACTTCTAGATGGACATGTAGACGATAAATCGATCCACAGTCCACTAAGCAGTGATCATCACGCATTGCAACTGAACTTGGAAATTGGTGGGTTTGTCAGAGATAAAAACGCCGGAAAAACGGCTTGGAAGCTCAAACGCACAGAAGATTTTGTGCAATTGAGGCAGGTGATGGAAAACAATCCAATGCCAGAAGCTGAGACGCCATACGCTCATGGTGATCTGATTAAATCGATTCATGAGTGTGCGCACATCACAGAAGGTATGATGGGACGCGTAAAGTCGACATCGGGCAAAAAATTGACATGTCAGCGCTCGGATGCGTATGAGTCGAAATTGGCTCGCAAGGTGAATAAAGCAAGGCGGCACATGAAAAAAAATGTGCATGATAAGCAAGCGCGCTTGAATTTACAGATTGCACGCATGCATCTGAATAAATATCGGATCGAAAAGAAGGAACAGACGGAATTGGAATACGTAGAACAGCTACAGAACCAATGCTCAACAGCGGTGCGGCGCTTGTACAGGCATGTGCATGGGTTCAGAGATGTAGCTCTACGTCGGCTGGCTTTAGAAAACGACAATGGTGTGATCTGTGACGATATCACAATGAAAAAGGAACTCGAAAAAGCCTGGTCCATAGTCATGTCGCCTAATCCGGGGGCAAAGCATATGGATGCAAGGTTATGGAAAGGGGCTGATATAATTCATCCCGATACTGGGAGGAAATTAGAAGAGCCGATATCGATGGACGAATTGAAACAGGCAATTAAGAAAATGAAAAATGGAAAATCAGCAGGCACAACTGCGTTACCGCACGAATTTTTCAAAGCATTAGACCAGAGTCGGCTGGGGGAAATGCTGAGGCTGATGAATTCATGGCTGTCAGGTAAACCGATTGACGATGAAGCAAAAATATGCTCCATGGTTTTGCTACACAAAAAGGGGAGCACTATGGACATCCGCAATTACCGGACATTGGGCATCGGATGTAATGTCCTGAAATTATACATGTCCATTCTTAATAAACGGACATTATGGGCATTTGAAAAACACGATGGTTTTGGTGATGCCCAGGGCGGATTCAGAGGTGGTCGCAGAACATTGGATAATTTGGTGGTCATGCAAGCATGCAAGCGCCACGCAGACAAAACGAAAGGCAAACTAATCACGTGCTTTGTAGACGCTGTTAAGGCATTTGACAGAGTCAACCGGAAAAAGTTATGGGCAAAAATGCGCCACTTCGGATACCCCGCAGGGTTTATCAAGGCAATTGCAAACACGTATGATAATTTAAAGTGTAAAATGACATTTGGCGAATATAGCAGCGATTTGCTGGATTATCCCACCGGCTTGAGGCAGGGCTGTTGCTGGTCGCCAACGGGATTTATTTTATATTTGGCCGATTTAAGACATCACCTAGAGCAGGCAGATGTGGGAGCTAAAATGGGCACGGAAAAAGTCCCGGGATTGTACTTTGCTGATGACATGTGTTTTTTAAGCAACACTGAATCCGATATGCAGAGAATCATGGACATTTTTACACAATGGTCCTGGTCATGGGACATTGCAATAAACCCCGCAAAAAGTTTTGTCCTTAGATGGGGACAAAAATCCAAACCGGACAAAAAATGGCGCCTGGGGTACGACCATTCAAAAAAACCTCTCACGGTTTCGGAATGCGATAAAATCAAGTATCTGGGAGTGACTATTACGAGTCACAAAGATACGTTTGAAGAGCACAGAAAAAACTGTGTTCAAAAAGCAGCAGGACTGAGCAAATTAGCATCAAATGCTGCGAGGCGTACGTCGGCTAAATTCTGGAGCGTGGACATGATTTGGAAATGCTATGCGGAAAGTGCGGTCACATACGGACTAGAAGTGACAGGCATTCGCAAAAGCCAAATGGATGCAATCGACAGATTCTTTCTGGGCGCAGTAAAGTCTACTGTTGATTTGTGCAAAACGACATGCAGTGACTTGCTGTGGAAAGACTTGGGCCATGTAAGGCCCTCAGATCGAATCAAAAAGCACACAGTGAGCTACTGTGGCTATCTTTCGAGATTGACAAATAGCTTGTGCAAACGTGGCTACGATTTTCTGCTGCAGAACAAACCGCGACGCGCCGCGACAACTACCCGTGAAATTATGGGCGCTTGTATACCGGATAGAGCGGAAATTTACGCCAGAACCTGGGGCAACACATTGGAGGAAACGAACGTTATGAAGAAATTCTGGCTCAACAAGTTGGTTAGACATCGTTGTTTGGAACGACAGGATCGCGCAATTTTACAACGCGATAGTCTGGCGAGTCGACACATGGATTTGTGCCCTCTAAATCTGCGAGCATGCAGAAACGGCCACTTCCGATGGTTACAAGCGCGATACAATAGTTTGCGGTTATCGGGCGAGCAGAGATGCTCCCAGTGTGTTGGGATTACGGGTGGGGCAGTGCTGACCGCAAAACATGTGCTGCTGTCATGCCAACACACGAAAACCCGGGAAAGTAGCAAAAAATTATTTGGACAACTGGGTACGGGCTGCAGATGTATTGCAAAACCCGCCATGTCACCACTACAGAAATTGAGCTGGTTGACATCGTCTGATAGATGCGACTTGCATCGCACTGCAGTCAGCACACATATTGAGAAAACTTTGGCCAGATGCGTAAATACAATCTGGAGGCCGCACATGACTGCTGTTCCCTCACAGACATGATGCGCTAGATAAAATTCCAATGCATTGGAATTTTTAAAGTTATCATGCAGTTATGGATACACCGCGCCGGCAGCCGACGACCTTCAAGGCTCTCCTCGCGTCACTGGTCGACTGATACTAGTCCCATCTTTTCTTTCAATTGTGATTTGTTCATTTGATATACGAGTATTATATGTACAAAGTTATAATTGCATATTAGTCATTGCAGTTTATTTGATACATCCGTTCGCGTAATAACTGTGATAGAAATGTTATTGGTGTGACTCGATACCAGGCTGTCCGTGAGATCCCGCTCTTTTCATTATACCACGTACCACGCTTATAATTGCAGCTGTACCACGCGCTCAACACGTATTTTTATTTATTACATTAAAAGAGGTCACCAGAAATCGATAGGTAACCCGTCTCACCCGCAAATGAGCGCGTGCTGTAAAAATCGATTGGTCAATAACACGCAACAGGCGGGTGATACATATTTGTTCACCTCGTTATTAGGTAAGCCATATATTGGATGCGCGTGCAATGAAAACGTATACCTCGGACTGTTTCAAAAAAATCCTACCAGAACGTGCGAAACCAAGGTAATATACCACGTGAATTTTTTGTTGAAAAATACAGCTCTGATTAATTTTAGACAGTGTCAAATCAAAAGTCTTGTGAAATGTGATATGTCACGCAATGCGCCAAATCAAAGTCATGTAAGATGCCCCCACAAAATGTCAATTTTATCTTTTTCTAGATGCTTGTCATTTGCGTGACTTTTGATTTGACACTTTCATGACAATTTACATTTTACATGATGACTATCAAATTGACACTGAATGATGAAAAGCAATCACACTGCACACATGCATGGTGAAAAGAATATAAGATGGCTAAATAAGTAGAGAAACGGCATCCAATTTGAAGGGTGCCACAAAAAAACCACTGCTATTTACACTTTGAGAACACCGCAGCCTTGAGCATACATGGTGGCTCAATTCAATAGAAATTTGATTCAATGAATTGAGTTTTAGGAAATTTTGAAATTCTGGTACCATTTATTGTCCAAAACTTTTTTTCTTTTGAATATTTATCTAAAATAGTATTTAATATTTGCAAATTCATTCACTCAAAAAACTGCAGAACTTATGGAATATATCAGTGGGCCAGCTGGTAAGGGTACCAGTGTACACTACACTAAAATACAGGATGGTCCACAAAATCTACATTATACTGGAGGACAGCACACCCAAGTATGGAAACCTACCGTAATTTAATGAATAAAATCTTGTGATAAATTTCATACTAATTAATTCCATTGTAAAAAAACGGAATATTATAATGATAAAAAACTGTATAATTTTTGGTCCAGTATTCAGATGGGTTATGTTAGGTTTTCATACCAATATTCAAAAATTCGAGTGAAAAAACATACAGGTAAATTCAGCTAACATTGATTATTGACTATGTGTAAAGATCCACACTGAATATTGAGTGAACTGAAAAAAACAGGGAACAACACAGGTGAATCACACTGTATTTGAAATGTCCCTCTATCTGTCTGGGGCACCACCCAATCACTCTCAATATTTAGCCTTAAATACCAAGACTGTGTACTAGGGTTGGAAAGCGGATCCCATCAGACCAAACTGAGAAAATAAGCACATTTTGGAACTGAGAACCACAAAATGGACCTAACGATGGCAAACCCTCATGAAAAAAGTATTTAAATTTGTAAGTGTTTTTTCAAAAATGACTTTTAGAATTTCAAATTTTTTTCCAAAAATAGTTTTCAAATTTCCGAATCTTTTGTATTACTTTTAGAATTTTCCAATATTTTCCATGACTTTTCAAAATTTTTTGCAACAATTTTTTGCATTTTCAAATTTTTAGACTGAATTTTGAATACATCTGAATGTTTTGCAGCCTTCTATACTGTTACCACAGATCTATTTGCACATTAAAGTTTTACAGCCACAAAAAATCCATGGAAATTGGTGCATTGAGCTCATTTTGTTTTGCATTTTTACCGATTTCCACCAAAAATACCCCAAAAAAATCGAAAATTCGAAAACGTTTTCAAGTTTTTGAATTTTATGACAATAAAATCGATTTTAAAGTATTTTTCTCACCCTGTTCTCAAATTTGAAAAGTCAAAAAATTTGAAAATTCGATAACGTTTTTGAATTTTCAAATCTTATTTTGCCATCGTTACCAATACCGAAACTGATTTTTTAAATAGAGAACTGTGGACCGCAACTGAAAATTTTGAAATTCCCAACACTAGTGTGAAACTGTGTAAAGTTCATCGGGCTGCACTTACGATGGCAAACCCTAGGCAAACCCAAACCCTGTCTATGCCACACTTTTCTGCCGCTGCCCGCCCATTAGAAAAATCCGGCAAACCGGGCAGTGGGCGGCATGGTGCCTTCATGTGGGTTTCTCATGGTGCTGGCGGAATGCCAGATTAAGCCCAAGTGCGTGGCCGAGCAGATCAGCTCTGTGCACTGGCTGATATATATTTATCAGCCGCAGCGATCACTAATGTGACGCTCGCTTGCGTCACATTAAACTGACGCAATCTGTTGGGAAAAATTTTCCCATGGTAAAACCCAAATTGCCAACAGATGTTGTGCAATTTAGCATCGATTTGTGATTTGTAATTTGGTTGTACCCCTCTACCTGACACCTGGGGGCAGTCCCAGACCGTGTGAAGTTGAAAGTAAAGTGCCAAATATCATGTAAAATGTCAATCAAAACAAAGAGAAATGATTCTATTACTGACAATTTACACTTGCCATTTGACACTTTACTTCACACTTTACACTGGATGAGATTGGCACCTTATAATTTCCATATTCTAATTTCCTTATAACATTGTTTTCACCAGTTATACCACGCTGCACGCGAAAAAAATATTTTCATCGTGGTATGGCAAATCTATGTAACACGATTTGTCCAAATGATGCGTGTTTGTGAACCTAAGTACCGCGCTGAAGAAATTGACCCCTGTTTTGTGCACCCCGCATAACCCGTAATGCATCGCGTGAATGTAAATCAATGTATACATAACCGCGCAAATAATTAATACTGCGGGCCGAACAAAATGATGTTCCCGCTTTGTTTACCACGCTTGTATACCACGGGGTATACTTTCACAGACAGCCTGCTCGATACACATGTCTTGCATGGTAGTCACTGCCACGGCGAACCAATAATGAACATATCAAATTCAAAATTCAAATTCCAGCGGTAACTGAAAATGCCCACCCCTGTATTTGGACATAAAGACGTAGATAGCTATACAAACTACTAGTAAATGTTTGTAGCTGCAATGCAAATTAGCGGTATTAAATACATCATGTACATTGCATACATGATGTACATCATTCCGAAGGGGGGTATTTCGAGGGGGAGTATAATTTCCCCAGTTGGGGGGTTAATTCGAGGGGGGTGAATCAAGGGGGATAATTCGAGGGGGGTTTATCAAGGGGGTAATTCGAGGTAATACGGTATTTAACAAAATGAAAATAGGTAAGACAGTGAACAGATAAGGGAAAATTAAACATGAATGAACTTCAACATGAAAGTAAAGTAAATAATTTGCAAGAGCAAAGTAACGTAATTAATTCAGCAAAGTTTACAAAATAAAAAAAAACTGGACCGGCGCCGAACTGCATCTGCATAAATATCATCATGCGTTCAATGGAATATGATTCTAATCCTTAATCAATTAAAAACGACAAGATTGTGATATTCTGCCAAAGTAATGACAAAGCGCCATTTTGCTTCGCGGAGCTGTGATTTGTGGCTTCATCACGTCACCATTATAACTTCAATCACACATTTTGGAGGACACGTATTTATTTATCAAACTAGGTAGGTAAATTATGTATTGAAAATACAAGCACCAACGGAAAATGTATTACAATAAATAGACATATAAAAAACTCGATAAAAATTGTCAAAAAATCCAAAATCAATCAGTATGTCTCGATCTATCATCGCCCACCTCATCACTATCACTGGAAGATGACAAATTTGGAGTGCATTTTCGCCTCGTAAACGCTCGAACAGCGGCCAAAAGCGACGTGTTTTCCGATCGCAAACGAGACATTTCAGATTTGGCCTGGGAAAATTGGTCGTGATTGGTGAATGGTGGCATACCCACTGGGTGTCAACTGGTTTGCCATGTCAACTCAAATTTTAGTTGACGGGTCGCAGGACAATTTTAGAGTGAACATGGGATGGGGCAATGTAAATATAAAAGGACTAATATTCTAAACACCTTCCCGATCAAGTCCGGCCGCCTATTTTTTTTTCACTTCGCAGGCCATATCTCCGGTTATGGGAGGGGTGGAAAACTAAAACTTGGGTGGTATATAGGCGCAACCCCCCACTACCCCGCATGAATAAATGGGGTCGCCATATACGTGAAAAAATTTTGCAGCGTTTTCACTGTCCCGCACAGGTCCCGCACAGGTCCCTGGTTGATTTCTTTCACTGCGGGTGCCGTACCTCCACCTGTGGGAGGGGTATAAATCTAAAATTTTGGGGATGTGTCGCCAACACCCTCCCCTACTATACACTGGCCAGGCGGTTTTTGGCAACTCACCACAGTGTGGGGTGCAAAGTTTAAAATTTATTAAAATGTTACTGCCCCACACAAGTCCAGCATCCAATTGAATTTCAAAAAATGGACACTTTTGTGTTGTTTTAACACTAATGTGGTTGACAATGTGAAATAAGCATGAAATATCCTCTAAAAAATATCTACTCCGACCTAAAACTGGCCACCACATGAACCCCTCTTCCCCCAAGTGGGTGACAAAAAAATCACTTTTTACAACTTTTTTATTAGACACTTGAATGGCTGGTTTACAATAATTTATAGGGGAGGGTTAAAGGTCTCAAGTTGTGTAAAAAATCTTACCTCAAAAATGCCTTCATAAGAAAATTTGCTGTGCATGAATTTCAAATTGTAAAAATGACATCATTGCAGGAACAAAAATAGGCAAAATTTACAATTTTAAATTTACCCCCAGCAAATTTTCTTATGAAGGCATTTTTGAGGTAAGGTTTTTTACACAATTTGATACCTTTAACCCTCCTCTATAAATCATTGTAAACCAGCAGTTCAAGTGTCTAATGAAAAAGTTGTAAAAAGTGATTTTTTTGTCACCCACTTGGGGGGAGAGGTTCATGTTGTGGGCAGTTTTAGGTCAGATAAGATATTTTTTAGAGGATATTTCATGCTTATTTCACATTGTCAACCACATTAGTGTTAAAACAACACAAAAGTGTTCATTTTTTGAAATTCAATTGGATGCTGGACTTGTGTGGGACAGTAACATTTTAATAAATTTTAAACTTTGCACCCCACACTGTGGTGAGTTTCCAAAGACCGCCTGGCCAGTGTATAGTAGGGGAGGGGTGTTGGCGACACATCCCCAAAATTTTAGATTTATACCCCTCCCACAGGTGGAGGTCGGCACCCGCAGTGAAAGAAATCAGTGGGGGCCGGACCTGTGTAGGACACTAAAAAAGCTGCAAAAATGTTTTGCACTCGGCGACCCACCCTGTAGGGGGTCGCCGCGACCCCTTCAATTCATGCGAAGTAGAGGGGGGTTGCGCCACCATCTACCCAAAGTTTTAGCTTCTGGCGCGTCCTAGAACTGTAGATAGGACGGCAGAAGTAAAATAAAAAATTGGGGGCCGGACTTGATCGGGAAGGTGTTTATGTGCATTTGAAAATTTTTCAGCGACCCATCAGCTTAAATCTGAATCGAAACCAGTCGGCCCAGTTGTCATTATCAAATAGTGGTGTGGATTCAAGGCAAGAAAGTCGCAGAAAAAATAGGGTTTTTTCCCTCGTCAAAAGTGAACTCACAGTGGCCAATGAAACGCGACTGCATTCGAGCTCGGACTCGAGCGATGTCCGCAGTTCGCTCATCTGCGTTGAAATAACATTAAATCACTTAAGGGGGGTATACAACCGAGCACAGGACGTGTCCACCCCCCGGGGCCAATAGCAGGCCTTGTAAACTTGATGCAAAGTGTCAAAAGTCATGTAATATATATATAATATTGGCTATATAATGGCAAACTTCAATTTGACACTTTGCATGACATTTGATATTTTACAAAGTCTGGGAGTGCCACAAGTGTTTTCATCATGTCGACTTCAAAATTTCCAATTCCAAAATTTTCACCAACATAAAAATAGGAACTCAAAAATGAACAAAAAAACCGCAGCTGCACCTCTTCGAGCACATTGGCATGGGCCACTTCCAGCTCGTGACATTTCGCTCTGTACATGCTCAGGTCGCTTTCCAAATCGTTCACTCGTTTTGATAGGCGGGTGCGTTCTCTGGGGAAAAATTGATAGTTTTGAAAAAATATATGAAATTATCAAGTGGTTTTTTTGAGCGGGCGGGGGGGGGGGGGGTTATGGTCTTGTTGTGCATGTTTGCAGATTTACGTGAATTGACAAAGAAATGTCACGAAATTTTCCAAATTTTATGTAAATACTATGTACATAGCTTACTACAATGAAATACACGTTGGCGCTGGCGCCTTTAACGCCTCATTCTTTTTGTTGTAACGCCATTTTTGTGGGCTTCTCCATCACTAAAATACCAGCGCCATGGACGAGTTGAAAAAATTCAGCTTAGGTAACTCCAAAAACCACAATGTGGGGGGGGGGGTGGGGTAAACATATGCAATCAACTCACTCTCTTTCCCTCAAATAAGCCATCGCAGTCGCATCCCCATCACTATCACCAGTCAAATTTTGTAAACTCAGTTTTGAATTGTCGCCCAGTTTACAATTTTCCGCCCCAGAATCTTTCGAGCCATCGGCGAGTCGTTTTTCCGTTTGCATTTGAGTCAATTGAACAGCTAAGCGTCTGGCGTCGGCGCGGGCCAAATTTCGTTCGTCGCGCACCTGATATTTTGAGTTTACGGTAGTGTATCGTAGATAGCATTGAAATTATCTATGGGAGATTTATATTTCTTTAACGATTTTCTAGAGATATTTAATTGTATTTTCTTTTTGAGAGATTTTCTGAGATTTTTAAAAATATCAGAAAATCTCTCAAATTCTGATATTTACCTATATTTTTTTAATATTTTTCCAGGTTTTTCGAGAGAGATTTAAATATATTTTTTCCTTGAGAGATTTTCTGAGATTATATTTTAATCATATTTTCTAAAAATTGACGATGTTTTTCAATGCTAATCGTAGATTCGATTTTTCCTCTTTTCTGTTGTGTGTGTGGCGCTTGAAGACAATTTTGACAAGGGAAAATCGAAAGTGCAGTGCGCTCGTATGCCATTGTGATTACCGTACTTGCTTGAATATTTAATTCCCCCTCTAGAAAAAATTCCCCCTTTGAATAATGCCCCCCTCACAAAAGTCTAGGGAATTATTCGAGGAAATACGGTAAATATATGACACAGATCGGACCACATGCTGTATACAGAATATTACCATATTCTCACGAATAAAGTCACATAAAAAATCGGCTATGCAAAAGCTAAAAATGTCAAAATAGACAAACGTGTGCCCATCTGCGGCGCCAGGCGACTGTGCACTCTGACCACCAGCGCATAGTTCTTTCCATTTGGTCGGACCGCTGTCTTGCCTGAATCGTGCATGCGTGATTATGAAAACAAAAATTACTGATAATTTTTGTTGAAATAAAGAGACCTTTTTATGTCGTAAAGGGTGGATATTAACATTTTTATTATCTCCCGTATTTTCGCATAAGTTTTCATAAGTAAATTACCGTATTTGCTTGAATAGTTCCCCCTTGAAAAAGTCCCCCCTCGAATAATTCCCCCTGTAAGACGAGTGAGGAAATAATAATTCTCCCCTCGAATAATCCCACCCTTAAGAGATTTGCTCAATTTATTGTGCCCAATTTGAACAAAAATGGCACGTTTTTGTGTGAATAAAGCATATTTCATCAAATGAGTTGATAGAAACATGGTTGAAATTGTTGACGAAAAAAATAATTCCCCCCTCGAATAATTCCCCCCTCGATTAGTTCCACCTCAAAAAAAGTCTGACGAAATAATAATCCCCCAGGGGGATTATTCAAGCAAATACGGTATGTATCTTGGCACAATAGACATATGACATGTAAGCCCGAATATAATTTTTTTAAATAAACACTTCACGTTGTTTTAAACATACCAAATCCAAAACCTCAGCAAAACTGCGACATTTCCCTCGTACCCCCCGCAAAAAAATCCCTCGATCAACCCCCGCCCCCAAAACAAACAAAAACAACCCCCCGGACCTCCTCCAACTCCAGCAACCTCTGTCTTTCACAGGCCTCCCAATCGGTGTGCGTGCATCTGGCGTGCATTAGGGGAGATCTGGTCACGCGCACCGGCCACAGGTCGATTTCCACCGAGGATGATGAGTCATTGTATCTGTAAATGGGGGGGGGGGTACTTGAGGTTGAATTTTGGGGTTGAAGGAGCCAGCACTGATTGCAGAAGTCTAAAGTTTACAAATATGTCAAATGTCATGCAAAATGTCAAAAATTCAGTAATAAAGTATTTTGTTGATTTTGTTTTCATTTTAATTGACATTTTGACATTTGAAACTTGACTTTAGACTTCAAAGGGTGTGAAACTGCCTTTGGTATACTATCGAGCAATCGCTGAAGTCCATTTAGGTACCACACAATTCACAATGAAATCAACCATATCCCATCCGAAAAAATGTATATATCCCATCGCGTCACATAGTGCTCACTATTGAATTTATTGCATAATCTCCCATGACCACATATAAACATCAAAAACGGACCAGCATATTCCAATGCAATAAGGAAAATCCCAGCGCAAAATATCGTCAACAAACGAGGGTGGACTGTTACGCACATAAACCCGGCACGCACATACGCCTGTTACGCACATGATGAAACCTGGCACGCACATAAGTCCGGTACCCACATAACTGGTGCTATGTGCGAGCCGGGCCTATGTGCGTGCGGGGTTTATGTGCGTGATAGGCCTGACCCCAACAAACCTATTCAACATATTCGCATCGAAGGCGCGCGCAGCGGCCAAATGATTATTAGAATCTGGCGTCAGTTGATCCTGGCTCCTGGCGCTTGGCGCCAATACAGACTGGTTTTGATTTTGTGGCACTTGGCTGTTATTGGCGCCAGCAGGCTGGGGTTCATCTGGGGGTGGGTCCGATTGTTCTGAGGGACCCGCGCCTACTCTCACCTGTAGATGTGGGTTAATTTTGTTGTATTTTTAATTGTTCTTATAATTTTTAAAAAAAATTGTTTAAGTGGGATATGGAAAGGGGTAAAAAAACGCCAGAAGAAACCGCACTAAAAGATACCAGGGAAGATACACAGAAGAGCCCTGTAAAGTGTAAGGTCAAGTGTCAAATGTAGTGATGTAAAAGCGCCATGGCGCTGGTGCTTGGCGCTAGCGCCAAAGTGAAAAGCGCCATGGCGCTTTTGCCGCTTGGCGCTATTTTTGACCGGCGCCAGGTACAAAATGCCTGGCGCTAGCGCCAATACAAAAAGCGCCATGGCGCTTCTGGAGCTTGGCGCCATTGGCGCTGGTGGTCGAAAAAGCGCCATGGCGCCATTCACATCACTAGTCAAATGTCATGACATAGGTCATACAAATTTGTCAATTGTCAAGCACAATTCAGTAATAAAATCTATCGATTGTTTTTCATTGACATTTCACATGACATTTGGCACTTGACTTAACAGGGCTCGGGACTGCCCCGGGATGTGCCAGAGACACTTAACGCCATAGATTCTAATGCTGTACTGACCACTGCATCTAAGTGCGCAAAGCCGCATAAAGGTATCCAAACGCCACTCAAAAATGACGCCAGATAACACAAAAACAAGGCTCCCAAAGAACACAAACCCAAAAACCACCCACCCAACCACCAAAAAACCCACCTCCATCACATGTTCCCTCGGGGCATCATCGTGGTGTCTCACCAGCACCTGGGGCTGCTGCAAAACGGCCGCACTGTCACGACCAGGGGGCAGTCCCGGACCCTGCAAAATGTAAAATGTCATTCAAAGTGCCAAAAGTCATGTAAAATTCCCTGAAAAATGGCAACTCGGTTGCCATTTTCCAGGGCATTTCACACGACTTTTGACACTTTGCATGACATTTAACATTTTACAGGGTCTGGGATTGGCACCTGCCACAGGCCCCTGGTGCTGCTGGCCGCCATCACGGGCACCGGCGACAAGACCGGCATCGACCCCACCGACGTTTTCAGCGTTGCTGTCGTTGTCGTTGTCGTTGTCTTCGTCTGGTTGAGCTATTGGCGCCGTGCCAGCGGGTGGAGAGGACATTATTTGTGTTTCGATGTCTAGGTTTGGTAAGTTTTAGTCACACTGGATGAATTTTCTTGTGTGGTGAGACGAGAATGTATGATCTGTATCATTTGGCACAGAATTTACCGTGAAATTCCGGTACCGGTAAATGGTAAAATTTTACCGCAATACCGTACCGTCTGCTATCCTATTCACTAGGTAACGGTAAAACGTGTTCAAAATAAGATCGCAGTGCAACCTACCCAGTACAAAAAAAAATGAAAAGTGGAAAATTACAGCAGACACAAGCGAGCCTCCCTCAAAACCATTATTTTAGCTCAATGTGACCGGAAGCGTATATTGACACTTAGGCGATGTGCACACTTCAGGGACATCTAAAAACATGTAAACTGAGTGAAGTGTGAAAAACAGTTGCGCTTCACGAAGGGCCATGACTAATTGTTTGTCATAAGAATAGATAATCAAACATGTTCTTTGTGTTAGGATAAACCATTCTTTTACAAAAACAGTTTTTATTGTGCATAACTTGACTTGTGCAATTTAAACTCGTGGCAAATGTCAGGGCTCAGGGGAACTTTTAACGAAAAACGCTCCAACCTTGAAATGAATACCTATTTTATACTTACTTGACTAATAAAAACAAGCAATTAAAAAAACTAAAATCAGCTGAAAAACAAGTGACTTTCCTAGAATAACACCTCATACAATAACATAACTCCTGGATGGATAACACTTTCTCCTAAAAATATATAGACCAGACATTACCTGTCAGTATTTAAATATGTCAAGTCTACGCCGCAGCTAACAGGTAAAAACGTAACTTCCGCTTGCGTCACACCCGTGTCAACTTATGCAAAACACAAAATGACAACTGGAAATGGACGATAAAAATGCGCAGCTGTTGCGCAGGTAAATGTTTTAGTTGCCCAAAACAGTGAATTCAACATTTTCTCGGCTCAGGGTTTGGCTCTATGTTTCCGACGGGTTTTGCGAGTAATTTACCTGGATTTGTAGAAAATATTGTTTTTGAAGGTTCCAAGGTTCAAAATTGTGTGACATTCCGCTGCCCTTTGTGATTTTTGTGCGGACGCGGGATGGAAAAAAAACTAAACGTTAAAAAACTACGCTGCAAATGTTGTGAGAATTCCACAAGTGCTCGAGGGACATATTTATAAAGTGGTCAGGATAGTGATAAATGTTAGGAAAAAAACTGGCAGAAATGTTTGTTGTCTGGTCATTGCATAGAATTGTGAACTTTCAGACCAGCTGAATTTAAGAGCCCGAAAAGTGATGTCGAGTTATCATAATTTACAATGCCCGCTTTGTAAAATTTATAAATTTTCATGTTTTGATGAAGCACTTTGAAAACTTTGATCTAAATAGTTTCACATCTAAATAAATATAACAAAAAATACATATTTTTTTATTCTGCTTCTGTAAACCGAATTCATATCTTATATCGAAAAAGCGCAACAACGGGGAAAACATTTTCGACCCTATAAAATAACAATTATCATGGAAAAGTTTGAAAAGCACCTAGGTGCCAAAAGAATAACTGGCATTGCATGTTTTAGCGAAAATTAGCCGTTTACCCATAAATAAAAATGAAACGGGCGATAAAAAACAGCTTACCGGTTATAACAAATTGTACAAAATTGCAGCCATTCGATTGATTCGATATTACGGCAGATCTGAATAAAATCCAAAAATATCCATTGTATTTTGTATTCTTACAGTCTCTGTTTGCATCGGATCACCAGAAATATTTCCAAGAAATTTTTTCACATTATTTAATCTGCGGCGGTTGTTTTTGCGGACCTCCAAACGATTTGTAGACGGATAGTGCCTGCGATTCCAATTATGTAGAATGTAAGGCGCAGTAAGGTTTCCGATATGTGAGTAAGCCCTGAAATTGGGCGCGCCTTAAACCAGACACCAGACTTAATTAGAAAGGCACATTTCTGCCCGGCACCTGACACGCCGCGCAGAAGCCCCCCAGCTACCTAGTGTGGCAGAATTTACCGTACCGTACCGCATTTTGGCACATTTACCGTACCGTACGGTTTACCGCAAGGCCGTACCGTCTGCCACCCTACGCCCCACCGGGTGTCTTGCATGCAGATCTATTATTGTTGTTGTTGCACTTGTCTTCTGGGAACGCCTTCCCTATCAAATCCCGAGCCCCAGGTACCAATAACCAAACAAACCTGAGCCACCAGGCCAGACGCATCACTGGGGTTTGCGGGCACAATCACAGTGTTTGTCTCTTTAGCCAGTTTGCTGAAAGCCTGCACGTACTGTTCCGCTACCGACAGAGTGGCCGCGTCATTTCCCTGGCGCTCTTGTAGTGCCTGTTAATTTGGGGGTGGCACATTGTGGTGTGTTTTGTCATGTAAATTGAGGTGGTTGTGTGATGGGGTATGTTTGGGGTGCCTCTGATTAAGTGTGTATATGGAGTATTGATTGAAAAATAGAACTGTTGGCGTCAAGCCAATCTAATTCCCACCAGAAAGAGACAAGGTTAGAACTATTGACAATTCGTGTGAAATTTGACACCTGAACGGCAGCGTGACGTCCCGCAGGCTTGCCACACACACAAAACCGACGTTGTGGGAGCGTGACATCGCAAAAAAATTTTTACCGGTACAAGTGTTTTTTCTTTACACGACGAAACGTGTTTACAACCCGAACAAAACGATGTCACTGATAACAAAATACGTCACTGTAAGTACGTGGTTATCATTTCGCAAATCCCCTTCCACAAAAATACCCCCCCCCCCCAACAAAAAACACACCTTAGCCACAGTCTCAATAGCCTTCGCCCTGGCAGCGGCTTTAGCTATTGTAGCCTGAGCCTCCCCCTCAGCCTGATTTATACTCTGCTGCCGTTTGGCTTCGGAGGCTAAAATGGTGGCTTGGCGCTGGCCCGACGCCACGTTCACTGCTGCGTCGCGGATGCCTGATAAGGGGGCGGGGCTTAAGGGTGGGAAAAGGGGGAGGTTGGAGGTTCAGGTTGATGTAGGGCGCTTTTAAGGTGCTAGAGGAGTGCGCCTTACGTGCTGATTGAATCTGGCGATAGGGGTCTATTTTTTTGTCATTTTTTGACCCCCGTACAAAAATAGAGAGCTTTAGATGTTAGAATAATGGTAGAAGTTTCATTTGAGATTTTCAGTTTTTATCAGAGATAAGTACATATTTATTACTTTAATTTAGGTTATTACCTTTGCTAGTTTTTTTGTTCATTGTTCACGAGATATAGCCAAAATAACAGAAAAATAGTGACAGAATCTAACAAAAAAAATCGAACAACCTTCAGATTCCAAAATTTTCGCTCTTTTTGTACGTTCCGCTTCCACTTGCATTTGCATCGCCTCTCGAATCCGTTCGGGCATTTGCATCTCACGGATTTCATACCTAAGTGTTTTAATTATTGTAGTTTCATAAATTTATAAAAATATTTATAGGTTGGTGGTTTCTGTTTTCAAGGAAATGCAAAATTGATGTGGCATGAAAAAAGATTACAAAAGACCAAATTGAAACTAGTTTATAAGCAAAGAAAGAAGAATTGTGTGAATGAATTCACATTTATTATACGTAACACCATAGTTGTTAAAACGTATTTAAGTTTACTCGATAAATACGTATACTCTAGTACAGAGTAAATACGTTTACCTACGTATCCTCCGAAAAAGTTCATGTACTCGCTTTTACGTATACTTTTTCGAAGCACTCGAGTGTAGAAAACGTATTTCAGATAGTTTTTTATGGTGATTTTTGAAGGTATGGAAGGGAAAAAAGGAAGAGGATATCCAAAGAAATAGTGGAAAATAGTTGACAATGGATATATAGGCACATATATAGCCAAAAAGCGCTTAAAATAGGCAAAAAGATATAAAAAATTTTTTATTGGTTTTGAGCGAAAATTGGGTGGATTTCCTCAAAAATACTCACATTTACGTTTTCAAGGGGGGAAAGTACGTTCACTCATGAGTGAAAGTAAAAAAAATTACTTTACGTTTCTGTACTCGGGGGTGGGTAAAAAAAACTTTATGTTCACGTACACTTTGAAAAAAGTTCGGTACTTTTAACAACTCTGCGTAACACAAGCGTCAAGCGAAAATTAAAACAAAATCAAATTTTAATAAATCAATCTAACTCCGCCTCCCAAATAACCTCAAACAAGTGATGCCCCATGGTGTCGCAGCTTTATTCAACGCGGCAACTATCTGTTCATTGAGACTTTCCCTCTCACGGAAGACACTGTCCAATTGAATTTTGCCAACCTCCGAGCGCATTGTCGTTTGTGCCAATTGGGTGATTGCAAATTCTGGATCCTCCACACCGTATGACGCCTGATTTTTGGTGGGAATTTCTATTTTTCAGGCTGGTCGAGGCCAGGGCCAGGTCTCGCACATCGTCAAGTGTCAAGAAGTATGTGTTTATAGACATAACCGAATATACGCATAAACCCTGCCCTGACTTCATTAAGTCATTGGTGTCAACGTGTGTTCTGCATCAAACGGATCACAAACCGCGATATTTGTCGTGTATTTACATTCTCTTTACACTCAATTTCGAGGGGGGGGGGGTTATTATTTCCTCAGCAATATTTTAGGGGATATTTCAAGAGGGGTTAATTCGAGGTAATACGGTAGGTACCTAGACAATAAAACGCCCTCATTGAACTTACCCGCATGTATTTACATTGATTGAAATTTTATAACACGAAATACCCCCCCCCCCCAAAAAAAAAAAATCAACGCAAAAACAAACTTTGTAAGGGTCGTCAATTCGCAAATACAGCACTCCATCAATATGCAAAGCAACATTGTCGATCGTAATCGCAGACTGTGATGGAATTTCAATGGCAATTTCTTTCAAAGATTGAACATAGCGAATGCGATCAATGAACGGCACCAGAAGCGTGAAACCCTGAAAATAAACAATTTTATAAATACGTGTGTTCTTGGAAAATATTTACATTGTGGCCCCATGCGCTGTTTAAAAACATTTGAAACGCATTCTTACACTACGATTGTAAGTAAAAGAACACTGTAATTACAGCTTTTTTCAGTTTGACTAATTGGCACACGCCCAAATTTCTTTCACCAACCCCAAAATAACCCCCCCCCAACTCACAGGGGGTAAAACCTTAAGAAACCTGCCCATTCTTTCCACAACCCAAGCTTCTTGCTGCGGCACAAAAACTATGCCAGTATTGAAAGGCAAATTTGACGCATGCCGCACTTGCTGCAAAACGGCAGGAAATGGTCCGAGTTGGCATCTTGCCAGCGCAGAGGGGTGCCGGGTTACTGTAGTCAATGTGGAACGCAGCAGAGGCCTGAGTTGATGGATGGGGTTTTGGGAGCTACTCGAATTTAAGAAATTATCCTATCACACTGCCAGAGAACGGTGTAAAAATAAGACATCAAAAACCAGACACCCGAGAATGAACCTACACACACCAATTGACCAAATTTCCAGAGCTGATAGAGAACTTTCAAGCGCATTCGAGTTTACCAGAATGACGAGTCCGTCAACTACTCTCGGCGTCGGCAGATATAAACTCAATTGCGAAGATCCAGTTGACGCGAAGTACAAACGGACACAAACAAAAAGCGAACGTCCTACCGTACAACTCACCTTAAAAACTGAGATGTTGAAGCCATAGTTATCCTACAGCTTCCACGAGATGCCTTAGTTTCCACACGACTGAAAATTTAGACAAAATTGACTCTATCACGAAAAAGAGGACTCAATGAGGCGCCAATAAATGCCAGAATGATGGCACACATAAATACAAGTTGACGATTGTCAACTGGTTGCGTCAACTGAGATTTCGACTTTACGTGTCGCAGAGCGATCTTCCAATACATTTTTCGCAATATCTGTATTTCAACATCACGCACGTGCAGGGGTCTCCTAGGGGGGGGGGCTGGGGGGGGGGGGGGGCTGCCCCCCCCCCCAAATCGGCCAGCTATCTATCTATCCCGGAGGCCGCTCAGCTATCTATCTATCCCGAGGCAAAATTTTTGGCTACTACCCCAAAAGACCCCCCCCCAAATCGCTCAGCTATCTATCTATCTGGAGTGGTTTTTGAGAAATTTTGCCCCAATTTTCGCTCAAAATCACTAATGTTCGCACCTTCTTATAATTTTTCACCTTCAAAATCGTGCTTTCCGGCTATATACATGGTTATATACATATTTTTAGCCATTTTATACCTACTTTTGGCTACTTTTAACTGATTATTAGCGATTTTTTCCCATTTCTGCCTTCTTAACCTTGAAAAAGCCTATATATTGTGCCCCCGCCAGCCCCCCCCCCCCAAGCCCCCCCCCCCAGAAAAATTTTTCCAGCTATCTACCTCTCCGGAGGAGCGATTTGCTATCTATCCAGCCCCCGCGAGGGCCAAAATCCTGGAGACCCCTGCGCACGTGCATCTGGAGATCGCTCTGCGACACGTGAAGCCGAAATCCGAGTTGACAGGAACCAGTTGACACACGTGTCAACTAGTGTGCGGGCCGACGATACAAGCATGGGGGGGGGGTGTATTTTCATCTTTGATGTTCGTTTTGATAAGCCGTCACATATGCACACGTGGACAAGCCAAAAGCCAAACCTAAATGGCGTAAAACTGATGGAAGGTACATTTTGGGAGAATTTTCGCCGCAGTCTAATGGTTCACAAAAGAATATACCTCTGAGTAATCGACACCGTTTATCGATCAGTTTATTCATTTATTGCAATGCAACAGAAGGGAAAATGCACGTAAACAACATGAAAACTATCCAGGGCCCAAACCCAGTTCAAATTTTCGAGAAAACGACGTCACTACAGGATTTTTTTTGGACGTTTTGCAATTCTACCATGAAGTTTCTGGTTTTACTGGGGGTTTGGCTCCAGGAAATGTCTAAATATGTATAACACTCGATATCCAGTACGTTAATGTGCACCACAGAAAATCAACACCATTTGCAAAAATTTTACACATAAATATATGTTTATGGCGAGTTTTGAGTTTAATACTGGGTTAAAAGAAATATACCAATTCAAATCACATTCCAAATAAAAGTGTTGAAAACTGGCTTGAAGGAAAATAATAAAGCTATCAAAATATTGATGACTATGTGTAAGAATAAATAAATATTTATAATGTTTATTCACAAGCAAACAAATATTGATAATAGAATATGAGGACATAATTTAACTCATACCTGGGCTAAAATTATGTAAAGATAAAATGGTGAGACGAAAAATATTCCCATGTTTCTTTTAACGGATACGAGTCAACCAATTGGCAAGATTATTTTTTTATTCAGCTCACATTTTTGCTGCTGTGATCGGAATTCAATATAGAAAATTATATGAAACAGTCGAAAACATACTTGAAAACAAATTTAGAAAAGAAAGGTAGAAATGCACCACGTTGTTCGGTAAAATCCCCAAAATTAGCAATTTTCAGCCAATATTCAAATATTATCACAAAATTCTAAATATTGTGAGCATCTATCCCGGACAAGAATTTATCAACACCACAGCCATTATCCGGGGCTTTCTAGGGCCAGATTTTATAAATAGAAGGTAAGGCACCCGGCACGCGAATAGCACAGAATGAAGCAGAGGTTATTACATTTTTTTCATACTTTTCATCTGAAATCTGAAACACTTGCTTGCGTGGGGTGGGAAAAGGCGTGTTATTTGACACTTTTAATTGTGAAAATCCATGAAAATTTTTTTATCTGTACACAGTGCTATTTTTAAGCACAGCATTTCATGGGCTTACTCGCATGTCGGCCGCCCTGTTCTAATTGAATTTGGGACAACATAGATGGGGGCACCCCCAAACTCTGTAAAATGCCATGTAAAACCAAGCCATTTTACAGGAAATTTTACAAAACTTTTGACACTTTTGCATGACATTTGACGCTTTGCGGGACATTTAAAAGGATCTGTGAGTGGCCCCTAGAAACTCATATGTCAAAAACTTATTAAACCATTTACCCCGCCTATATTTATCTTCGAAGCACAACCACTCAAAAAGCGCAACAAAGCTCGCTCTTTAACACAACATCACACTTTTAAAAACCTAAACCAATTTTTTGAAAAAACTTTTTTTCAACGCGTCTCAAAATCCGATGCGCTGCTATACGCTGGCGGCGGTCCAAAAGTTTGATTTGTTCCCTGGGCCATTTTCGCGGCCGTTTCATAATCGGGTGGGAGGAGAAGCTGGAAAATAATGAATTTGATAAATTTAAAGTATTTGCATGGGAACGTAAAAGCGCAAAAGATATATTTGCATGTGCAAAACGACATGCACATGCGTACATTGTACATGAACACCCAGTAAAAAAAAACCCGCAAAAAAAATTAGCAAAAACGTACGCTGGTGCCGCCCCTGTCGCCACTGCGCGATCCCAAGGGGCCGAAAAGTGCCCTATTCCTCCTATACTGACTGCCAGGAGCCAGTTCATTATTGCTGGTCGATTCATCACTCGAGTACACATTGTGCCAATCATCACCGCGAGTGGGCGGAGCTTGAGAGCACACGAGCGCCGCACGACGCATATGCGCATACTGGTGACACGACCAGACCACGCCGATTAGATAAGCCTGATTAAGGAATATTTCGAGATTTTGTGTAATTTAAGTATGCACCACCTAAAAAGGCGGAGTCTATTTCTCACTTACCTTGAAAATCAGGACCAAAACTCCTGTGAAAAGCATAGCCAAAGCGAGCCATTGGGCGCTGGCGGCTGAGAAACCGCCCGGATGCCTGGAAACGCCGCTGTGCACCGCGCGCCTGCGTTTTTGTCAACTGGTTATTTTTGCGTACTGAATTGATTGCACAATCTTTTTTCCAAAAAAAATTTTATTCAAGCCAATTGAAACACTTTTGTACACACAAATAAGGTATTAGTTGGGACCATTCACAAATTGTTTAGAACTCGACTCGATCGCGATCGAGACTGACTTTGCGAAATTTCGGGCCGTGAATAAATCGAATTCCGATTGATTAAGAATATAAGTAACCAAATAAAATATGTATTTTTTAAAAACGTATTCGAAAAAAGCGAACCTCAAAGGTGGCAGCCACTGGTTGTGTCCTACAGCGGTCAAACAGCTCACGATAAAATCGAACACTTGAAAGCAGAAAAACGGCAACAAATACACGGGACGGTGTTTGAGTGCACCATAAATAAGCAGACACGTTATGAAAATTAGACCGAGGACCAGAGCTAGCAGAAGCTGGATATCGCCTGCGTTGTGTGACTCGTTTTTTAAATTCTAAATAAATTTTTTACAATGCTATTTTTGAAAACAAAAACTAGGATTCGGATCATATGGTATCAAAATGCGACAAATTATAACTCTGGCTGTTGATATGGATATCGACTAGATATTCAGAAGGAGATGCTCGATTTTTTATACATATTCCAACGTTTTGCCATCTATTTATATTCGAGATTATTTCAAAGTTTAGTTGTCTACTTTCGACCAGGAATGTTGCTTGGTACTCGATACGCCATATTTTTGATTAGATAGAACCTCACAAAAAGCACCCACCTTCCCGCAACGTCCTCATAGCACGTTCCCGAAATTGGCCCAGTGCCAAGTTTGGACCACCCCCAGTGACATCACTCAGTGAAACATAAGCATTACTACTGTGCTGATCACCCACACTGTCCGAATTACGCTGATCAGCTGTTTGTGTTTCAGGAACTAAATTCAGGTGTTCGAATGCATTGTTTTGTTGTCGCAATTCAGATGCAGACGCTGTCGGCACACTGAAAATTGAATGCAAATTAAATTTTGTATTGTGACAGTTGGCAATTTGTGATTAACGGAATTAGAATCATTTTAATCAGGGTCTTGTACATTCGGACTCAGGCGGGGGTTCAGATAGATATGTAATAAATAACTCTTTCAGAGGAATAGATAGCTGGAAAAAAATTCTATGGTGTCGGTATGGGTTTGGTGGAGGTTCAATATATAGGCTTTGTCAAAGTTCAGAAGGCAGAAAAAAGAAAAATCACTAAAAAGAGGTGAAAATATTCACTAACTGTAACGAGTTATCTTGATTATGAAACTGGCCAAAAAGTTCTGAAAGCTCAATTCCCACCCGTAAACAAGTGTAGCAAATATCCACAACATTCTGACCACATACCCCCCCCCACTCACGCGACCCCCACCCCAGGCACCCTACTTCCATCCGCTGCATTCACATCATTCTCATTAGCCCACAACCCGCTCATATGAACCAGGCGCCAGCCATTCGGCGTCTGGTCGACAATATTCGAATGCCTTTGGACATCTCCGTGTATCATGGAGGGTTGTAGTAAGACGGCTAGTAGCATGCACGCGGCTAGGGATTGGATCATCTGAGGGGGTTAGGGGGGTTGTTTGAGTGGGCCTGTGCCTCTGTGCATGTTTACCGGCTGTGCATGTCAGGAGTATTCAAGACTTCGACCCTCCAGGGGGTTGGATAGATGGCTTTTCGCTCCTCTGGAGGGATACATAGCTAAAAAAATTTTTTTGGGGGTTTGGGGGTTCGTGGGGGTTCATTGTATAGGTTTTTTTCATAATGAGGAAAAAAGGTAGAAAAATCGCTAAAAGTAGGTGAAAAATTACTAAAAATGGGTATATAAGCACATATACTACAAGAAATAGCTTAAAATAGACAATAAAACACATGAACTAGTGATTTTGAAGGTGAAAATGTATAAAATGGTATGAAAATGAGCGATTTTGTGTGAAAATTAGGGTCTACATGCACAGCGGGTAAACATGCACAGATAGCCTCAGTCGTTTGAGTGTGTGGTTGCGTGGGGGGTTAGAATTTAAATTCTCATTCCAAAAGAGGGAAGTGGCGAGAAATAGGGGTAGTGACAAGTTAACGGAGTATTTCTATTTGTAAATTTAGTTGTCAATTAATGTTTACTTGACTTTGTTTATCACTTGCCACTTGTCTACTCGTGCCAATCTGGCACGGCCGCACCCTGTAAAATGTCATACAAATTTGTCAATTGTCATGCAAAGTGTCAAAAGTTCAGTAATAAATTTTGTTTGCTTAGATCGATATGGAGTTTTATTTTACTTCACACTTTACAGGGTGCGGGATTGCCCCTGGCGGAATTGAAACCAGTTGAGAGCAGCAGAAAATAAAATGCTGGGTGGGCGGAGTCGGGAGACAAACAATGCTATCAAATGATATAAAACGCCACGATTGTAAGTTGACAAAATTTCAATCCAAAAACACGTCACCAACCAAATTATACGCGCCAAGCACAATAGTTCCCGTGCGAACGTGGCAACACCCAGCGCAGCACCTAAATCTGGGGTCTTCATCGGCGCACACGGTGGCGCCGGCGAAGTGCGGCACGCCGAGCCGATTCAACGTGTGCAGCGTGGCGGCAGAGTGCTGCAGCCGGGCGCGCTGCGATTCGGGGGCGCAATGATTTTAGTGCTAATGAAAAGCGCTAATGGGCCCACACACACTAGTTTACCAACATGAAATGCTCGACCATTTTGGTAAACTGTTTTGACGAAACAGTACGAAACACTGTACAGAGTTGTACGGTGCTTCGTACTGTTTTGTCAAAACAGTTTACCAAAATGGTCAAGCATTTCATGTTGGTAAACTAGTGTGTGTGTTGGCAATGCGTGTAATTTTCAAATGTGTTTTTTACACAGCATCCCAACGAACATGGGATCGGACAAAAGGCACAGAAATACAGTGATTCAAAAAAAGTGCGCTGTATTTGAGTCCAACTGTTACAAAAACACACGCAAAAACAAAAACAATGTAATTGTAATTTCTTTTTGAAAAGCAAAAACTTAATTCTAATTGAGCAAAATTCTGAACAACTTAAAACACAGAAAGTGTAGCCAAAAACACAATTCATCATAATTTGATCAAACCGACCTGCGCAGAGCGGCGCTCTTGTTCTGAAATATACCGACGCACTTCAGCCGCATTATACATTCTCCACGACCACAATGTCATCATTTTGACTGAATGTTTTAATCGATGTTACTGGCTTTCATTAAAATTCTTCTTTAGAGTGCCTGCAAAAAACATGCAAAATTAAAAATGGAGTAGTCAATTCATGAAGGGGGTCGGGTTGACTTAAATATCTGATTATATTTTACAAATTTGCCCTCGCGCGTGAAAATGCACTAATGATAAAAGAAATGAGAAGTGTTTAGACTTATTCCACATAAACAGGTACATCGCACATCCCAAACAAAACCGACAAAAAACCCTCAAAACCAGTGAAAAGACACGCTTAACAGGAAAACTTCACGCAACCGCAAATTCATTCTAAACCACGCAAAACAGAAAAGCCCAACACCCCACCGACATGTCAACTGAGTTGAGCGACTGCACCACAGCCTAGTCAAATAGAACGTGACCCACTTTTCGAATCAATACAATGCAGCCGACATTTTCGAGAGTAGAGCCTCGGGAGGCTGGCGGCGATCGATTTTCAGACCCTGAATGTCAAGGAGAGGTTTTTGGCACGACGCCAGCGCTGAATGTGAAGGGCTGTTTCGAAATGTCAGAGGTTATGGAGGAATTTTGATGGGCGGCTTATTGTTTTTCTGATTCGAAGGAGGTTCAATGAAATTTTCGTTGTGTATTTTGTATGAAAGGCACACTCAGAATTGGCAAGGGCGGTTCGAACTTTTTTATTTACGCCCGGGCGGAATTCTAAAGTAGGTTCGGACGATTTGATTTACGACAAGACTGAAAAACTACTGAAATTTGGGTAGGTTAAGACAATTTTTAATGCCACCCCTCTTTTTATTCCGACCTTGCAAATTTTGAGTGTGTCCTTTGAGTTGAGATCTGTTGGTGGAATTATGGAGGCATGTTTTTTCTGATTGGAGGGAGGTTCAACGAATTTTTTTTGGGATATTTTGTATTTAATGGCGCACCGCACACTGCTTTTGCAAGTTCAGCGTTCGAACGTTTTTTGCCATCCGCTGAACTAAAAACGCGGAACCGCCAAAAGTGCCGAACTCCAAATCGTCCGGACGATTCAAATTGGGTGGTTTGTCGATTCGGCGAGTGAAAAATTCGGACGATTTGGCGCGCTGAAATAATCTCGAACGCTGAACTTTGATTTCAAATGCTGAACTGCGAATACTATAGTGCCAAATGAATTTTCATGTTTCAGTTTCATGTTTTATTTCGGTGTTTTTTGTTGTAAAAACTCGTTGTTTTTTTACAAAAACTGCATTTTACAGCATTTTAATGAGGTAACAGTGGTTTTCTCATCATATAGGTTTTGCACATGTTTAGACCCCACATAGCATCTGCATATTCATTCATGTATCGAAAAACTTACTGTACACCTATACTCCAATAAGACCCCAGGGGAGTTATTATTTTGTCAGAAGTTTTCAAGGAGTGAGTTATTCAAAAATGGGGAGTTACTTTTTCTCACATGGCCTTCAGGGGATGTTTATTCAGAGGGGTCGTATTGAAGGATATACAGTATTCAGGTTTGGATACTTATTTCATCATTGAACTTGGATTGACGTTTACTCGCGTCGCGTAAATACCTTTACGTTTCCCCCCGAAAAAATACCGGTACTCACATACTCACATACTTTTTGAAAGTACGCGAGTACAGAAAACATGTGTTTAAGGTGACAGAAAATATCATTTTCCCAGACAGAAAGTGACAACCAGGACATTTTCCTAAGAAATACTTATCGGGAGAGTAAAAGACATCTTCGATGTATTTCAGAGTACAAATTAAATAATGCCATTTTTACTTTTTTTGTGAGAAAATTTACCTACTTTTACGTTTTCTGTGAGACAAAAATTCATTTTCCTTGAAAAAATACTCATTTTTACATCTTCTCTAGAAAAAAGTATTTTACTCACCTTTTACGCAGTGTAAAAGTAAAAATAAAATACTTTATGTTTTCTGTACTCATGTGTGAGTAAAATACAAATACTTTACATTTACGTTTACTTTTAAAAAAATTCAGTACTTTTAACAACTGTGCATTTTTTGAGGAAACCAAAAGATATTTACCCTGTATCCAAATATACCCCAGGGGGCTTATTTTTCAGTGTGGAAATTTTTGAGTGGGGTATTTCGAGGGGGCTTATTCGAGGGGGTTATTATTTCGCCAGAAATTTTCATGAGGGATCATGGTAAAGAATAGGTATTGACATATCCAAAAAGCAATAAATGTGACTAAATAAAATATATTTGGGCACATCATATCATATATCATTACACGAACAGGTCTATGTATGTATAGGTGTGATGTAAATTTGCAGTAATAAACACGCACAACATGTTCATTGCATACATGATGTAGCTTATTCAAGATGGAGGGTATTTCAAGGGGAGGGGGTATTTTTCCTCAGCTTGAGAAGACCTGGGTGTTTTTCAAAGGGGTTGATTCAAGGGGGTATTTCGAGGAAATATGGTAAACACCTTTAAGTTAAAGTAAACATGTATTTCCACACCTCTCCTTATATTTACCAATATGTCAGGTCCAAACTCAATTTTAGTCAACCTTTAATTGACCTCAGAAATAATAAACTGAATACAAGAATATCAATGTAAATATGTACATACCAGAGTTGTTAAAAGTACGGAACTTTTTTCAAAGTACCGTATATCCTCGAATAAGACCCCCCCTTGAATAACTCCCCACCCTTGAATAACTCCCCCCTCAAAAACACTGACGAAAAAATAACTCCCCCCCTTGAATAACTCCCCACCCTTGAAAAACTCCCCCCTCTGTGATGAGTGGAGAAGATACTGTAACAAGTGAAAAAAAAATGCAAATGCAGTGCAGTGTGTGAGACAAAAAATACAATGATATGTTAGCATACGGCAGCGAAAGGAGATGCACATCAGTGTGTATTACACAGTGTATACACACCTATCTACCTGCAAGTTTTCCTGAATATTATGAGGAAAAAATAACTCCCTCCCTTGAATAACTCCCCACCCTTGAATAACTCCCCCCTCAAAAACTCTGACGAAAAAATAACTCCCCGGGGGACTTATTCGAGGATATACGGTATGTAAGTATGTAAACATTAAGTATTTATTTTTTACTCAACCCCTGATTACAGAAAACGTAAAGTACCTAATTTGTTTCACTTTTACTCATGAATAAACGTGAGTAAACATACTTTTCCCCTCAGAAAACATAAACGTGAGTACTTTTGACAGATGTCACCAAAATTTTCGCCCAAAATCACCGATTTTCATAACTTCTTGATTATTTTTATTAATTTTTGACCATATATTTGGTTCTATACCCATTTTCCACTAGTTTCCCATATTCTTAGCATGGGATATTTTTTAGCATATTTTTATTTCCCTCTATACCTTCAAAAATCTAGATAAAAGACTATCTGAAATACATTTTCTGTACTCGAGGACTTTCAAAAAGTATATGTAAAAGTGAGTACCAGAACTTTTTTTCAAAGGAAACATAAACATATTTACCTTGTATTTCAGTATACGTATATATCGAGTAAAAGTAAATACGTTTTAACAACTATGGTACATACCTGTATTGTAACAATTTTATCATTAACGTTGGTGCTTTTTGGCGCCATTTAAAATGCTGTGTCAGGCGCCAATAGCGCCACTGGAAAATGGCGCCAGACGCCAAAAGCGCTATGGCGCTTTTCAGATCGCGGCGACAAGCGCTAATGCTGCCAGAGCATTTTAGCGCCAAAATCGCCATGGCACTTTTCCATCACTACCAACATCTTAATCCCATTTAAACCTACATATGCTTTCTGCTGAATTCAAACAGTCCGGATGTTTTCTTCACAGGCTGTTTATGATTCGGGTTGTTCAGAGATACATATTTCATGCATGAATTTTCATCCGCTGAAACCGCGAAAATACCGTTTGCGAAAATTTCCAGAAACTCTAAAATAAATTTTTGAAAAATCAATATGGCGGCCGCTCAACCGCAGAACATAAAGCGTCCGAACCGCGGATTCTAAGTTCCGATTCAGCGGATTTCAAACGTTCGAACGCTGAACGTCCAAAATCAGTGTGCGGTGCGCCAATATTCACAAGATTAACGCGTATAATATTCACGAATTACACTGGAATGTGATTCATGGCTAAATTAACCGACATTTTGCAAAATTAAAGTACCGAAACAGACATTTTTTAGAATTTCATTAGTTGTCAATAATATTAATGCCGCCAGAATGAATTTTATAAAAATCAGAAAACAGAATGCTCCACAAGGACAATTGAGTTGAACTGAACGTTGAAAAAAATTATTCAGCAAAAATCTTGCGGCGGCACAGTAATTATCTCCAGGAGTAAATTTTTGGAAGTGTGGATTGAATCAGATACATTTCCTAAAAAACAGGTGCCAAATTTACGTATCGTGAATAGGGTTGGCAAGCGATTGTTTTACCTTTTCACTTAAAATTGCAGCATAAAATACAATTGAAGTGAAAATAACCCACTTTCATGTTCCCCCATCCGAGTTATTTATTTCGACGAAAAATATATGAAATTAAAAAAATTGTATTTTAAAATCGAGCAGCTTAAAAACTTATTTTTGACTAACCCTACTCATGAAATGTTTTGCCTGACAAGTGTGCAATTTCCGACAACAACTTCAAAGAATCAAGATCAAATTTCGTTCAAAATGCCAGCCACGATAATTTCTTTTTAAGAACAAGGCAACAAACCATGAAACGCTCAAAAAAATCGAAAACAAACATTTTCCGACTAAAAAACAAAAGTACAGTCAACCAATTAATCCCACTGAGGGGGCGGGGGCAATTCAATTTTATGTGCAAAAGACATCACAGCAGGTTCACTAGACATCTGCACGGATGAGGGCAGAGGAGCGCCAGACACCCCGGCCGCCATATTTGAAACATAATTTTGGTAATTGCCTTGCGAATGAGGAAATCCGGGGGGTGGCAACACATTGTTGTTAGATGCATTTGACTGTGGATATCGCTGCTGTGAGGTCTGAAAAATATGAAAAAAATGTGACAATTCGTACTTGAATTTTTTAATTCTAACGGGAAATGGGTTTTCTGGATTCGGGTGCCGGGGTGCAGACTGGAAAATCTTGACACTTGTCGGGATTTGGAACCTTACCAGTTGTCATATGTTGACCACGACCACATTTGTTAGCTTTAAAAAAACAGTTATATTTCAAAACGGGTCATAAAAACGTTCTTTTCCATCCCTACCTCCAGGGGTCTCCTAGATTTTGACACTCCGGGGGGTTGGATAGATAGCTGAGCGGCCTCAGGGATAGATAGATAGCTGGAAATAATTGGGGGGGGGGGTTGCTGGTGTCCGATATAAAGGCTTTTTCAGGGTGTAGAAGGAAGGGAGAACCCCCATTGGAAACCCCTGCGCCTGCCTACCTCAAATCCTCAAAACTCAACCAAACTCATCACCCACTCGGAAATTTCCATTTTCCAGCACCAATGTCCCAGTGCCATCGACAAAGCCAGAATCCTGGTGCACCGCAGCGGCACACCCGCCATGGCGTTGTTGCAGTTCATGTCCGCCGTCCTGTCTGAGCTGTGCAGCTTGGGGGTCGACGGTGCTGGGCGCAGAGTCGCCGCTCCACGAACAAGGCGGAGTGACTGTAAGGTATTTCGTGCGGGTAAACAAGGCAGATTAAAAGTACCCCTCCCCTTGAATAAGCCCCCACTGTATACCACATAAATGAACTCTACGCATTATTACTGGAAGATCCTGATATCATTCTTATAAATTATTATTGCAAAATTGGAAACATCCATTTTCTTAAAAGCCCAAGCAGCATTTAAACCAGAAAGACACTAACGTGAACTTTTGACACTCATTTGGCCCTGAGTCAACTTGCCCTTCTCTGCCCAATCCACCGAAAAGTAGCACCTTTGCATTGGGCTGTAAAAGTCGATCGCGTATTGCCCAGTTTGTTTGTCGATGCAAATTAGTGCCAGCGTGCAGCCGATCACCAAATCCTGAAAAATAAAGAAAGTACAGTATTTGCTTGAATAATTCCCCCGTTAAATGAATTGGGAGAGATTAATTCCCATTACCTAGACGTGAAATGAGTTGATAGAAACATGCTTCAACATTTTGATGAAAAAACAACCCCCCCCCCTTGAATAGTTCCCCCTCAGAAAAGTAAAACGGAAAATTTTATGAAGTAAGTTTTTTGACAATTGACACTTAAACAACAATCTTCATTAACCCTTTTGGAACCAAATACCTTCAATCCCAAAATTTCCTCCTGAACCAAATCTGAAGTAGGCACCAAATTCAGCCCCAAACTGAACACGTGCACCAGCTGCGGCACCCGACGCAACTCGACTGGCACCATGCCAGCAAATCGAATGGACAGAAACAATTTTGGGTCAAATAGATCGAGTGAGACTGTTCTGTACAAGTCTATCATGCGCACCTGCGAATGTAGGGGTAGCCAAAGGTAAAAAGTAAACAGTAAGATAACCACATGGTTACATACTCAAGTTGCAAGTAAATAGTAAGATAAATACATGGTTACATAAACCTTCACTGGCAGAAAAGGTCATCGTGTTTTGTTCAAATGGCATTCCACCGAAAAGTCTCCGCAGAAACCACCTTTAGCTATTCCAAATGTTTATAAACAGGTATTTTTTATGTACCCGCAAATACGCTCCCACATACCAAATGTACCGAATATTGGATAAGATTCAAAATTTCAAGTGACACGAATCCCCAAACTCGCAAATATGCTTTTCGTTTGCTCGTCAATTCTCAACACGTTGGCACGGTGCCAACGGTCGCACCAATGCACCAAAACCGGTGCACCCGGAAAAAACATCTGAAAGTGGCAATTTCGCAATGCGGAATGCATAGTTATGCCATCATTTTCACACTGTTGCGACGTCTCGTAGTCGCGACACGCCTGGCGGACCTGTATTTTTTTCTCGGTTTTTTTCAAACTTCAAGTAATAAAACAGTTCAAGCGATGGAGTACAAAAAGTTCAGTGGCGTAGCCAGGATTTTTGAGCGGGGGGGGCGGATTGTATACGGAGCCAGGCGAACGGGGGGGGGGGCGGCGCCCCCCCCCCTAAAATTTGGCCCCTATAATTGCGGAATGGAGTTATGGCGCTGGCGCCATTCGTAGACGCCGCGCCATGGCGTGATTGGCGTCGGCGATGGCGCCAATGGGTACAATATAAGAAAAAATTTATACCTAAATGTACGAACATTTGTACCGAACATAGTAATTTGGAGCGGTATTTATACTGATGCAACGTACGTAACAATCAGATAGATTGTGAGGGGCGAAATGCGCGCGCAAATTTTTTGAAAACAACCTACAAAATCGGTATAGAAAAGTGCCATTCTCGGCAACTTTTATATCCGACCCGGGAAGGGGGGGGGGCGGCCGCCCCCCCCCCCCCCCTAGGCTACGCCACTGAAAAGGTTAGTCTTGAAACTATGCAGGTGAAAATCTATAAAAAGGTACGAATCTACGAAAGATGGCGATTTTGCGCAACAATTGGTGTAGTTTCTCAAAAATCGCTCCAGATAGGTAGATAGCTGGTCGATTTGGGGGGGGGGTTAGGGGGTTGTAGCCCAAAATTTGGCCTCCGGGATAGATGGATAGCTAGGTTTGGGGGGTAACCCCTCCCCCAGCCCCCGCCCCATTGGAGACCCCTGATCCAACCTTAGTGTACAGATCCTGATCAATGCGCACAACAATTTTCGTGATATCGGCTGACGAAATTATCTCGTATTCCGTTGATTTGTACGTCGGACTTTCGCGCGATTCAAATGGATATCTGAGCCATCGCATCGACTGTTGGCCACCTGGAATTTTTTTACATGAATATTGAAATAATTAGGGAGACTAAACGTTGCTGAGCCTACACTTAAATTAGCAATGGATGGAAAAACTTCATCATATGCCTAAAGGGGGATTATTCGGGGGGGGGGGGGGAATTATTTTTGTGGTTTTTTGACCCTGGTTGACATTTGAGTTTATAATATCTACATCAGTTGGGGCAACCCGTTCATCCAGCTAATAATACTAAAACGGGCAATGTCTTACTTGTAAATAATAATGCTTTAAAATCACACCAAATAATGTACATGGTGAAGTAGGATGGACTTAAAATTGTACAATTTTATTTTCACTACTTACAGAGGCAATTTTTTATGTCTTAATTTGGAAGCAATGGATCAGAAGGATCACATTCAATGAAATCACTTTAACACAATCAACAATTGATTTTATTCCGTGCAGCCATTTAATTTGCGTATGCAGGGGTCTCCTAGGGGGGGGCTACACCCCCCCCCCAAATCCGCCAGCTATCTATCTATCTATCCCGGAGGCCGCTCAGATATCTTTCTATCACGAGGCAAATTTTTTGGCTACTACCCCCTGAGCCCCCCCAAAAAAAAATCGCTCAGCTATATACCTATCTGGAGCGATTTTTGAGAAATTTTGCCCCAATTTTTGCTCAAAATCGTTTATTTTCATACCATTTTATAGTTTGTCACTTTCAAAATCACGGCTTTCATCGATACACATATTTATATACCTATTTTTAGCCATTTTAGCCTATTTTGGCTTTTTCCCCCAGCTATTTTTCCCCTTTCTGCCATTCTATTCATTGAAAAAGCGCATTTATTTTGCCTTCGCGAGCCCCCCAGCAAATTTTTCAGCTATCTATCCCTCCGGAGGAGCGATTTGCTATCTGTCCAGGCCAAAATCTTGGAGACCCGTGCGTATGTCAGCGAAAACAATCTACCATATATCCTCGAAACAGTCCCCAGGGGATTTAGTTCTTCGTCAGAAGTCTTCCAGTGGGAGTCATTTGAGGGGTGCGTTATTCGAAGGGTGAGTTATTTTTTCATCAGAACATGTAGTAAAATTCATTATCAATATATTGTACTAATCAGCCTTAAATGGTTCCATAAACCGTTTTTGTATTTACAACATAAAACGTTTAAAAAAAAATGTTATGCCTTTCCTCCCAATCAGAGGGGGAGTTATTTATTTCCTCACCCAGCTTACAGGGGGGAACTTTACGAAGGGGGAGTTATTTTTTCCTCACCTAGCTCACAGGGGGGGGGGAGTTATTCGAGGGGGGCTTATTCGAGGATATACGGTACGTATGTTTTGGTAGAGTGCCAGCATCTCTTAACGTGTTTGAAATGGCGCGCGCTACAGATAACGTGCGCTTTTCTCGAAACTATTTTGTTGCGGTCCGATCTGATCATTTGTCAACGCAATCTGAGAACACACCGTTAGCCCAATCGAAAAGAGCCATCACCGCGTCCTGGCCGCCCTTGGACACTTTTTTATTTTTGTTTTATTTTTGCTTTAAAATAAATCGGTACACTAGACTCTTACACTCCGCCGATTTGCCAGAACAACGCTACAATGTCATATAAAATTTGCAGCATAAAATATATTAAAGGCGGGGCGGAAAAAATTATCCCACCCTAACTGAATTTGAAAATTCATGAAAAAAAAAAAAAAAAAATTGCTTTTGGTTTGCTTGGCTCGAACTTGGCTTATTCATGCTCGTGCGTTGGAAAATAAACTCTTTTTGGCACGTTGCCAATGCGTGCTTAAAGGTGGCACGATGCCAACGCACTGTAACGTCGTATATTGCAATGGTAAAAAGCTTAAAAGAATTCTACCAACTGTTTTCTAGGAAAATTCACTATTTTGGGCTTAAGCTTAGGCTTAGGCTTAGGTAAAAAATTAGCCCAACTAACCATTTTAAGCTTAGGCCTACTAACCATTTTAAGCTTAGGCCTACTAACCATTTTAAGCTTAGGCCTACTAACCATTTTAAGCTTAGGCCTACTAACCATTTTAAGCTTAGGCCTACCAACCATTTTAAGCTTAGCCCTACTAACCATATTAAGCTTAGGCCTACTAACCATTTTAAGCTTAGACCTACTAACCATTTTAAGCTTAGGCCTACTAACCATTTTAGGCTTAGGCCTACTAACCATTTTAAGCTTAGGCCTACCAACCATTTTAAGCTTAGCCCTACTAACCATTTTAAGCTTAGGCCTACTAACCATTTTAAGCTTAGGCCTACTAACCATTTTAAGCTTAGCCCTACTAACCATTTTAAGCTTAGCCCTACTAACCATTTTAAGCTTAACCCTACTAACCATTTTAAGCTTAGGGCAATGAACCATTTTAAAAATGTCTTAAATAGGTAGTGGTAAAGTCAAATGTAAAGTGAAGTGTCAAATGTAAAGTAAAATGTCAATTGTGTATCCAAATCTTTTTTTTTGTATCCAAATCTTATGTTTTTGTATCCAAATCTTACTTTTCGAAATAAGATTTGGATACAAAAACATATGATTTGGATATGAAAAAATAAGATTTGGATACACAATTGACACTTTACATTTGACACTTTACTTTACATTTGACTTTGCATTTGACTTCACATTTGACACTTTTCTTTACATTTGACATTTGACTTTGCATTTGACTCTACATTTGACACTTTTCTTTACATTTCACATTTGACTTTACATTTGACACTTTACTCTTTACTTTACATTTCACATTTGACTTTGCATTTGACCTTCCATTTGACACTTTACTTTACATTTCACATTTGACTTTACATTTGACACTTTACTCTTTACTTAACATTTCACATTTGACTTTACATTTGACACTTTACTCTTTACTTTACATTACACATTTGACTGTGTTTGACAGCTACCAGGTTGTTTTTACCCAACTGTATCAAGGTAACTACCACAGTGGTGATAAATAATATCACCACTATGGTAGTTACCATGATACAGTTGGGCAAAAACCAAGTTGCCAAACCAGCGAGGTACAGAGCCAGCTAGAGCCAATTCCAGACCACAGCAAACATGTCCAAACAGAGCCAGCTGGTGCCTGCAGGCTCCTCCCACTGTGTTAGTGTAACTGCTCTAACCTCTGTCACCCACCCAGTATAAAACCAGCTCCCTAGACAGCCAGAGCTCAAGTCTGCACCTAAACTCAATATAGGGTTCTACCTCCTATATTGGGATTGTATTTTTATGTAGGGGGTGTTCCCGACCAGTGGCCCCCGTGCATAGGATGGGCCCCTATAAGTATTAAGATATGCGACCAGCCGTGGTCGTGTGTCCAATTTTTTGGTCACATGATTGCGACAGTGGTTGCGCGTTTTGTCTTTTAGATAAAACGTGCAAAATAGTCGCTTTTGGCAAAACGCCCAGCAGTAATAAACAGAAAAAGCGTACGAGCATGAAATAGCCCTCGAACTCTATAGTGCGCGCAGAAATTCCTGTACGTATTGGCACCGAGCCATGTGCCACTGTTACTCCGCGCACTCGCGCCAGCCTACATCCTCAAACTGCACGTGAATTTTGCTCGGCCGGGCGTGTCGTTTTGGGCGCACACACACTAGTTTACCAACACGAAATGCTCGACCATTTTGGTAAACTGTTTTGACAAAACAGTGTGAAACACAGTACAAATTTGTACAGTGTTTCGTTCTGTTTTGTCAAAACAGTTTACCAAAATGGTCGAGCATTTCGTGTTGGTAAACTAGTGTGTGTGCTGGCTTTCCCTATACAAACTTGTGATTTTTACGAACCTTTTGAGGCCCACCACCACGCGCTTAAAAATGGGAATTGTGGGTCGAGCGTATGCACAGGGGGCTAAAATTATGTGCGTTCTCTGTCAAATGCAAAAAATCGTAGAAATTTAACTGTCGTTATTGAGCTCACACACAAAAAAAGGCGAGCCTGACGGAACGTTCGTGATTTTGGGGGTTAGCGCTAGTGGGCATTTACACGAAAGTGGGCGGAGCTGACGCTGACCGCCGCATGCAAAGCAAAACATCTGCGCGCACTGTAGGCCAAAAATGGCTGCCAAAATGCCTCGACTGAAAGAAATATATGGAAGGTGTTTGCCTGACTCAGCTCATTTTTTTTTTGCAATTACTAGTTCGGCGTGCCTTTATTTTTTCTTATTATTTTTTACAACAGTAATTGTTTTGTGTTTGATGATTATTTTTGTAACTTTTCTTTACTGCCTATTGATATTTGGTACCCTTGTGCTATTTTACACCTATTTTTGCCATGTTCACACTTTTTTTTGTTTTCTAGACCTTGAAAAAGGCTATAATATAGGCTAAAAATAGAAAAAGCCACATAATAATATTTATATTTATAATATCGAACCCCCACAGCAGCAGACGGGATCTACCTGCCTCGACCCGACCCTCACTTCTGCAGTGTGAATATCTCCGGAAAACCTGATCAA
>OZ038460.1:16469028-16686298 GCA_964036195.1 Sphaerolaimus hirsutus | reverse complement strand
ACCGTATTACCTCGAATTATCCCCCCTTGAATTAACCCCCCCCCCCTCGAATTAACCCCCCCTCAAAATGGGCTGGGGGAATAATAAACCCCCCCTCGAAATACCCCCCCCCCCTTCAGAATGATGTACGTCATATACATAAAAAATACGTCATGTATGCAATGTACATGATGTATATTGCTGTTAATTTGCATTGCATTTGATATAAAATTACAAACTGATGCTCTGATATAAAAACAAGTCTTGTTCATATTGTTCAAGTCTCATAATAAAATATGAATAATATTCAAATGAAAATTGTATAAAAAACCTAGGCAAAAATAGAACAGCAGCCTCCAATAGAACGGCACCTCCAATAGAACAGCAGGTAAAAAAGTTGACGCAAAAAAACGACGCTCTTTATTAGACGAAATATGGTATTAATTCGTGGATTCCAATTGAAATCCTTTTCACATTCCCAGATGAAATTGTATTAAGCTTATAATTAAATGTAACGTTACTTTTCACTCAAAAAGAAACAATAACTTTATCTCGGCGGAACGCAAAGTACCGTATTTGCTTGAATAATCCCCCTGGGGGATTATTATTTCGTCAGACTTTTTTGAGGGGGGGATTATTTAAGGGGGGGGGGGAATTATTCAAGGGGAGGAATTATTATTTCGTCAGAATTCTCAAGCATGTTTCCATCAACTCATTTGACAAAACATGCTTTATTTACACAATAACATGCTATTTTTGTCCAAATTAGACAAAAAAATTGATCGTATGCCTTGAGGGGGGGATTATTCGAGCGGGGGAATTATGTTTTCCTCACTCATCTTACAGGGGGGATTATTCGAGGGGGGGAATTATTCAAGGGGGGGAATTATTCAAGCAAATACGGTATGTGCCAAAGATTACTTAGATACCTATTTATGTCTTTAGCTCATAACGAGCGAACAAGATACCGTATTACCTCGAAATACCCCCAGTGGGTTTATTATTTCGCCAGCAAAATTTGAGGGGGGTCATTCGAGGGGGGGGGGGGGTTATTCGAGGGGGGGGGGTTATTATTTCGTCAGAAATTATCGGAAATTACCCATACGCAGACGTAGAAAAATCGAACAATCACATAGATTTATATGTGTTTATAGGCGTATATTACTGTATATACACAAAAACCTTTCCCTAACGTCACTTAATCATCAGTTTTAACGTGTGTTTTGCATTGTACAGATCACAAACTGCGGTATTTGTCATGTACGTTCACGTTACACTCAATTTTAGGGGGGGGGGGGGTATTTCGAGGGTGGGTTTATTATTTCCTCAGCCGAAATTTAGGGGGGGGGGTATTTCGAGGGGGGGTTAATTCAAGGGGGGATAATTCGAGGTAATACGGTACTCATACAGGCACTTTCACAAAAATGTTTTAAAAAGAAAAAGGCGGAGTCGAGTACAACCAACGTACATAAAACAGGAGAAACGATTTTCTCCTTTATGTTTCGTGCATGAAATCGCTTTCTCTATATTTTGGGAAATTTTATTTTTTATTGATGGTGACGCTTATTAAGTTATTATGGAATGTTTCATTTAGAAAAATGCATAGCATCCGATGCCGATATCCTAAATGGGGCTAGTGACTACCGTATTTCCTCGAAATACCCCCCTCTAAATCGGCACTATGAATTTGTGGTCCGGGAAATGCATAACAGATGTTCAAAACACTTACTGTGTTACGTTAGAAAATCGTTTATACCATCTACATCCTTATATAAGGCTGTAAAAACTTATAAATGGTGGTTATTGTTGCATTTTTCACGTTTTTCTCTCAAAATTCTCACTCTGAAACAATCACCCCCAGTGATAAGTGCTAAGTCAGGCAACAACTAAGTGACAGATGTTTTCCTTTACTTTTTGTCACTTGCTTGTATTTACGTGTCACTTTTATTATCACTCGCTTGTACGTTGTAGCAGCGGCTCAATAATATGGAGAGGTATTTACAACGCAAAACGTGAATAATCCCCCCCCCCCTGTCAGCAGCACGAGGAAATAAGTTAACGACCATTATAATAATACTGCTGTCTGTGTTTTTGCTGTTTTGAAGGTACTTTTTCACATATCTATATATTATAACTGCAATAATCGTATAGTAGGTAATCAACCCATTGTGAAAATGTCCGATCTCTCAAAAAAAAAAATTTGTTGAAAAATAAAACATCCGGTCTACTATCGCAGGATTAGGTATGTCTTTCATTAGATGAGTAAATTATCCCCTAACCTTTCATAATATCCGTAACTGCGCACGGGCCCAAATCGCCCGTCTGCATCAAATTTTGGCTCATTGCCAAGCCGAGTTTTTCCTCATTTTTCAAAAAATCTGCTGTCAACTGGAATATTGAACTATCCGATGATCGTAGTAGCGGTGAAATTATTGCACTGTCAATATTCGGTCTATTTGGAGGTAGTATGGCATTTGTTTTTGAGGGGCTGGGAATTTGTTTCTTGTAATCTGGTAGCGGCACCGGTGGTGGCTGAGAATAGTGGGAAAAAATGAAAATGTAGTTACAATTTGAAATTGCAGATCCTTGAATGGCCCCCTCCCCTACTCGAAACAGGTTTTGGCATTAGTTTATATATTTCTAAAGATTTTCAATCCAAAATATTGCAAAAAAGCAGCAGTTGAAGGAATGCGCACTCCACGATACTGGAATGCATTCAAAAACGGATTCATCAGTTCTCGAAATATCAGCTGTAAACTAATGTGTAAATATGAGTTTAACAGACTATCAAATACATGTGAACATTCATGTAAATAAAAAACGCAACTTACCAAATCAGGATCATCAAGATCAATACTGGCATAATCTCCTGACCAACTTTCAACCCCCAAATGCTTATTTTGGCACTGTGCCAACTTCTCAGCGTCACTCATACTTATTGGCTGAAGGTAGTAGTCACCTGTGCTGGTGTTAATTTCATCATTTTCACAATAATTTTCATTGTTGACAGCTCTATTGTCAAGCGGGCATCGATTTGGCCCTGTGCCAAAAATTTGTGACTTTTGTGTCTGCATTCCATTTCCATTGCATATTGTCAAAGTGTCCGTTCTCGTGTCCCAAGTGTTTTCAGACTGCGAAATTGCATATTAGTATAAAGAACCAAACGTTTTCAAAGTGTGTGTAAATGTAAAGTGTTGTTATGTATTTACATACTTAAAGTTTTGTTTTACACACGAATGCGTAAAAGAAATGTAAAAGTAGGTACTTTTCAAAAATCCGGCCTGACAAAACAAATACAGGCTAAACAATACTACCGTATTTATTCTAATATTTCTAATATCGCACCCTTCTATTTTTTCCTTACTTTATTTTATCCACCCTCTTTTTGGATGCCATTTTTTCAGCCAATTTTTTGCAGCTCCTGTCAAGGTTTTTCAGTGTTACTTCACAAATTCATCTAGTGTCAATTAAAATGACAATTCTTAGCATTAATTGATTCAACATTTGATCTTAAAATAGTACCAAAACAATGGACCAAAGCCACGTAATAACAGCGACCACTGACATTTTTATTTTTTTAGTCACTTGGAAAAATTCCAACAGTTTTTTTACCCTATAATGGAGACAGCCCTTCCATTAGAAGAAATACGGTAGGTATTTCAAAAAAAAACTTACAACATTTTCACCCATCTGTGGATATTCGCCATTGTCGTACCACGGCATTATAATGTGAATAATTAAAGCACAATTTATGTAAATACGAAATTTTTAATCGTTAGAAATAGAACTGAAATGAACAATGAAATTCGATTACAATTCGTGCGAACGAATCAATGAAGAAATTTATTAGAATATTTCTAAAAAAGGATGCATTCAAATGAACAATGCGGTGTTTTTTACACTGAAGTTTTTTGGGACCAAAAATTGAAAGATTTGAATATTCAGCGCTGTAAGTACGTTTTAATGTGTAAAATGTATAAAACACCTGTTATTTTTTCTTTTAAAAAACTTAAAAATTTCCAAATTCATTCAGAAGAGAACAATTACAAACAATGTATTTCAAATGACTCATTTCCTTCGACGAGAAGAAAAAAAGTTTCAAACTTGTGTATCGTCTAAATTTTGTACATGCGTTTACTTTGATGCATGGATCGCGATCGGAAATTTTCAAGGACTTTCGTGTTTATTACTACAGTAATTTTATGAATGTACTTCGTTGTGATTTATCAATTTGATGTATGTCGTGTCAACGATTATTGTACGTTTTCAAGCCATTTTCAAGTCCAAAATTCTAGGTATTCATTCGCTTGCTTACGGTAGCAATTCAATATCAGATTTCGTTATATATATACAGTGCGCCGGTGAAAATCGTATGCGTAAAAAACGTACACATTACACGCTTACTTGAACATAACTGCGCATCACAGGTTTTTGAATAAGAAATAACTTAGTTTGAAAAATAATAACTGATTTGATTCAATTATGATGTATTTTTCTCTCAAATGAAAGACTGCGCGGCCAGGGGACACCCCCTAACGCTCTAGAATGCCCTGTAAAATGTCATGCAAAGTGTCATGTAAAATTCATAGAAAAAGTCAAATGATATGCAAAGTGGGACTTATTCGAGGATCTACGGTACATAAACACGCTACTTTCCATACGTGGACAAGTTAAAAGTGAAGCAACACGTATTGACTGGACAATTATCCATCCCAAAGTTCGTATTTTAATGTAATTTTGTGTATTGATGTAAAAGCGCCATGGCGCTTTTGGCTTGGCTTTCGCGATAATTTTGCCCGGCGCCAGGAACAAAATTCCTGGCGCTGGCGTTCAAAACTTTTGTTTCGAATTTACGTTTTTTTTTTCTAGAAAAAAATCGATTTCAAGTGCCTTTTCTAGTGGTGAGGTGAAAATTCGAACGAAATTGTTATTAATTCTGTTTGCTTTCAAATCCACACACTTCATGGATCAATTTTTACTGTGCTAGTAATAATTACTCGATGATTATCTTCACCATCAATCATTGTAGCATCATTTTCATCTAAAGCGGCGTTTACACGGTTTCGTGTGCCGACAAAAAAAAACGAGTGAAAAAGTTCCATAGTTCCGGAATAAAGTTCCATATCTGCAAGGAAAGGCACTGAAGTATACTCACTAGTTAAGTGTACACACATGCCAATTTGCAGAAAATTTGCGCCTGTCGTTCAAGACTTGAAAGCAAATTACAGTTGTCGGTTCGGTTTCAAAACGAAAACCGAACTGACAAGTGTAATTTGTTTTGAAGTCTTGAACGACACGCCCGAATTATCTGCAAATTGGCATGTGTACACTCAACTAGTGAGTATACTTCACTGCTTTGTCTTGCAGATATGGAACTTTATTGTGGAATTATGAAACTTTTTGTCTTCTTTCTTTGTCGGCACAAAATGCAGTGTAAACGCCGCTTAACATTCTTCGCGTTTCACATAATTACTTTGATGGTCTTGACTTGCGTCTATGAGATTTCATTTTTCTCGGGTTGACCAACTGGATGTCGACTGGTGCTGTATGATGAATTTCTTTGTATTTTGAAGGAAATTTGACTCGGATAAAAATTGTTGTCGTTTTTCAAATTTTGTTCAATTTCACTGAGAAACATTCTACTGACAAACAAGTGAAAAATACGAATTACAAAACAAAAAATGTATGAGACAAAAAATACGAAAGAATGTTAGCCTACGCAGCGAAAGCAGGATGCATACTGTGTATTTTTCGCAGTGTATACACACCTACCTACCTGCAAGTTTTCCTGAACGTTATGATGAAAAAATAACTCCCCCCTTGAATAACTCCCCCCCCTTGAATAACTCCCCCCTCAAAAACTCTGACGAAAAAATAACTCCCCGGGGGACTTATTCGAGGATATACGGTATGCAGTAGTTCATGGACTGATCATTTCTGTAAAGTAATAATTGCATCCTAATACTAGTGCGCTGAGTCTGAGTGGTCAGTTATGGGATGGTGGAAGCGTCAGTTAGCGTTCATGTCGCCATTCAGTTTTTGAACCAGTTTACAAATGGGAACCATGAAAACTAGTTCTGTGGACCCTTCAAAATTTCATGCATCTACCCTCCCCAGAGCTGGAAATAGAGCCGGCATACTTGAGGGGACCATTCTGGTGCCATTTTGGGACCCTTTTGGTACCATCCAAAACAATGGCGCCGGGCACCAAGTGCCGAGGGCGCCATGGTGCCATTTGAAATAATAGTGCCACCGAAAAGGGCGCCAAGCGCCAATGGCGCCATTCCATCACCAGTAGTGATTCAAATACGTTTGCCACCCCAAAAATATAAAATACCGTATTTCCTCGGATTACCCCCCGAGGGTTTATTTTTTCAGAGTGAAAATTTTGAGAGAAAAACGTTAAAAATGCAACAATAACCACCATTTATAAGTTTTTACAGCCTTATATAAGGATGTAAATGGTTCAAACGATGTGCTAACGTAACACAGTAAGTGTTTTGAACGTCTGTTATGCATTTCCCGGACCAGAAATTCATAGTGCCCATTTTGAGGGGGGGGGGTATTTCGAGGAAATACGGTAATCTAATTTCCAACTGTGTTGTCCAACGAACCTTTGTTGTTGACATTCTCATACGCCAGCTCATCTGGATGCCGCGCTGGGGGTACACTTTCATCGACTGTCTTGGCTTTATCTGTTTCAATGTCCTTCTTGTTTTGCTCTTGCTCAATATCCTTTTTGGCTTTCTCTTGTACATTATCTTTCGTGGTTTTCTTGGATCTCCTGGTTCTCGGCTTCACCAAATGGATATCAGCTGGTGCTGTATGGTGAAAACACTTTTTTTCTGGTGTTGGGTGCCGGACCTGACTTGGACCTTGAAAAGCAACAACTGCATGTTTATACAGCAGCCCATGCTCAAGTGGGTCGCCAGCCCTTCTACTCTATGTAAAGTAGTGGGGAATGTCAGGTACCTGCTTACCTCTGTCCGTACCTTCACGAAATTAAAAAAAAACGTTTTGTCACGCCCCCCCACTTAACTTTATAGCAAATTTCATCCCATAAAGTTGCCAAAAGAGATGTCTAAAATGTGATTTGGCCACCCCCCATTGTAACGCCATGTGGGAAGTGTAAATGGCCAACACATTTATTTTATACCAAAATGCAGTGATCACCTTCCTCCGTACACATTTGTTTATATACTTACATTCTGTCTTTCAAGGCTGGAAATGGGTCTGAAAGACAGAATGAAGTCCTAACAATGTGACAAATGGAATTTCAACAGCTTATCTACTGGTAAAAATGAAATAATTTTTTCAATTCATATTTTTTTGTATGGCACATCACGATCGCTTTATCTGCTCATGCTACATCTGTTCCCACTGAATATACTTCTGTCTGGAAGAGTGATCCTGAGAGGCATTTTTAAACCTACTCTGCTTAAATACAGCCTCTGATACATGAGAATTCTAGGGGCAAAATTAAAAAAACTTACCACATTTTATCCAGGGAACAAAATTAGCAATAAGGAAAATTTAGTGTGTTTATTTAAATTTCACATCTAGAATTCTCTTGTGTGGGTGGGTGTATTTAACCAGACAAGGTTTTTTTTAAATGCCCCAGGATTTCTCTTTTGGACAGAAGAATTTTCAGTGGGAACAGATGTAGCATGAGCAGGATTTCCGGCCTTGAACGACAGAATATAAGCATAATCACAAACATGTACACAGCAAGGTGATCACTGCATTTTGGTATAAAAAAGTGTGGGTCATTTACACAGCACACATGGCGTTACATCGGGGGATGGCCCAATGGCTTTTTAGACTCTCTAAGACTCTCGGCTAACTTTTGTATGGGATGAAATTCTCTGGAAAGTTTAGTTGGGAGGGGGGCATGACAAAACTTTTTATAAAAATCTCATGAAGGTACGGACAGAGGTAAACAGGGGTTTAGCATCTGGCACCGAGTTGAAAATTGGTTGCCGTACTTGGCTTGGTTGCAGTTTGAGCAGCATAGTCAGTGTTACCACAGTACAGTATAAACTTCCTTGTCACTTATTCACTTGCAAAATTTGCCCAATAGGCAGATCATTGTGCCACCCCAAAAATAGAAGAACAAACAGGTGTCAACGAACCTTTGTTGTTGACATTCTCCAGTTCATCTAGACGCAGCGCTGGGGGCTCACTCTCGTCAACTGTCTTGGCTTTCTCCGTGTCTTTGTCTTTTTTGCTCTGCTCAACCTTCGCTTTCTCTGTGTCTTTGTCTTTTTTGCTCTGCTCAAACTTTGCTTTGTTTTGTTCAATCTCTTTTTCTACTTTTACTTGCATTTTCTCTTTTTTTGCTTTCTCCTGCACTTTCTCTTTTATGGCAGTCTCTTGTGCAATCTCTTTTTCACTCTTACCTGGTTCAATTTCTTTTTTGGCTTTATCGTTTTCATCCGATTTTTTGGCTCTTGCATCCGCAGCCTTAAAAGTGGTGAACTTTCTCTTCATATTTCAGTTGCATTGGTGCATGTGATTACAAATAATCCAGCTATACTCGGCGTAAGTGATACTCTGCCCTCGCACTGATTTATGTCTCGTGTTGGAAGCGTGCCAATGATTATTAAATCATGCGATTTCTGTAAATATAAGAAAAAAATTCATCGATGTGAATATGTTAATGAATAACATTCTAACAACAATCAATTGTGTCATCTTTTTATGAAACTCGGACGCGTTAACCATCGTTGGCACACTTCCAGCGGGAACCACGCGTGCAGGGTGTAAAGTAACCGGAGTATAATTGTTTCAGTGAAAAAATTTTTTATCATTTCATATCTCAATTAACTTCACATTTGAAATTTCTCAAACAGTTTTGCGCTTCTACTTTTGCAGAACTGACCCCTGTAAAAGTGAAATACCCTGTAAAATGTGAAATTCCTTGTAGAATGTCACTGAAACCATCAAAGTATTGTCAAATGTCATGAAAGATGTCAAAAATCGGAAAAATTGACATTTTACACATATGTATTATACATGACATTTTACAGGGTCTGGAAATGGTCCAACCCATAGACTACCATTTTGTTATCCTGATGTTTGTCTGCATCATGCATTTCCGGTTGGGCTGCTTTGTCTCGTTTTTGCATGTGTTGTGCTGCAGAAGTGGGAATGGCAAAGTTATTTCTGGAAACTGACAACAATTTTCTGCGACTGGGAATGTCAACTGGGGTCAATTCTGCAACTGGAGAAGTAAAATACCATTTAAGAAGTAAAATGGAAAGTAAAAGATAATAAGTAAAATGAGAAGTGGTAAGTGGAATGTAAAATATATTCAAGTTGAAAGCGAAGGAATTTTGGACGTGAGAATTTTTAAGAGTTAGAAGTTAAAGGTTTACTTCGCTTTAAACTCATTACCTACTTCTTTCACTTCTCATTTCCCAACTGGTTTTAACTTCCTCAGTTGCGGAATTGGCAACTTGTGGGACTTACATTTGAGCTGGGCTTATTTACAGATTTTGTCTTGCTCCGTTACAAACCGAACAGCCATATCATGTCCTAATTGACGGCAAATTTTTAATGTGCTTGCACACATAGTTTTCAACAGGGGAAACTCTCAGCGCAAGTAAACTCTCAGCGCAAATAAGCTCTCCACGCAAGTAATCTACTCCCAGTGCAAGTAAACTCTCAGTGCAAGAAGCTCCCATTGCAAGTATCCTCTCGGCGTAAGTGCAATCTCTATTCGCTGTAATGCTGTGCATGTCAACTGCGCCTATACTCCAGTTACTTAGCACCCTGCACGCGTGGTTCCCGCTGGAAGTGTGCCAACGATGGCTAGCGCGTGCGAGTTTCATAAAAAGATGACAAAATTGATTGTTGTTATAATGTTATTTATTAAGATATTCACATCGATGAATTTTTTTCATATTTTTACGGAAATCGCATGACTTAACAATCATTGGCACGCTTCCAACACGAGACATAAATCAGTGCGACGGCAGAGTATCATGTACGCCGAGTATAACTATGATAAAAAAATTTATATCAATATTCTACACGGTATACTGTTGCAACCTCACCCAAATGTAAACGATTAAATTATACTAAATGTAAAGCCGAAATACCGTGTGCAGGACCAGGGGGCTGTCCCAAGCCCTGTAACGTAAAGTGTCAAATGTAAAGTCAAATGCAAAGTCAAGTGTCAAATGTAAAGTTAAATGCAGAGTCAAATGTCAAATGTAAAGTAAAGTGTCAAATGTAAAGTAAAGTGTCAATTGTGTATCCAAATCTTATTTTTCGTATCCAAATCTTATGTTTTTGTATCCAAACTTTATTTTTCGACATAAGATTTGGATACAAAAACATGATTCGGATATGAAAAATAAGATTTGGATACACTATTGACACTTTACTTTACATTTGACTTTACATTTGACAGTTTACTGTACATTTGACATTTGACGTTGCATTTGACTTGACATTTTACACTTTACTTTACACTTTACAGTGCTTGGTATAGTCCCCAGGAGCCATCATGACCAAACTGGGCGGATTATTCGGTGATCCTTCAGCGTCCTTCCACGCTTCCTCATCCTTTTGTGATCCTGGGGGCAGTCCCACACTCTGTAACTTGTCAAGTCAAGTGTCAAATGTCATATAATATGTCAATCAAAAAAGACAAGAAAAGATTTTATTACTGTAATTTTGACACTGCATGACGATTGACGAATTTGTATGACACTGCATAACATTGGAAAATTTGTACCACATTGCATGACAATTGACAATTGTATGGTAGGTATTTACTTTGCGTGACAATTAACATGACATAGGTATTTGTATGAATTTGTTATGACATTTGGCAGTAGACTTGACACTTTACAGTGGTGCGGGACTGGCACCAGCTGCCTGTATCAAAAATGAACTTCATTATATGATTTTTATATGTCACATCACCGCCAGGTTTATCAGAACAAATGAATTGACATAATTGTTGCACTGGACACTAGTTTTCAATGGAAAATTGTTGGACACATTTGTCAACTGTTTTGCTGGAAAATAGTTAACAAAAGTTTTTGACAAATTTCCGTTGTAAACTTATGTGCCGTGTCACAATATGACACTGTAGTATTTTGATAGGATTGGGGTTGAAAACCCGAACCGATACCCAAACACCCAAACCACACTTTTCTTTGGAACTAAGAACTGAGAACCAGAGCTGAAAATTTTTACATTGCTTATCCCAATTTCAAATTCCCAAGTACACCACTAGCAAAAATCACCAAAAACTAGGGTGTCAACTTTCCGTTTTCCGTTTTCCGTTTCCGCTTTCCGCAGGCAAATTTTTTTCCGTTTCCGTTTTCCGGCAGGTGCAATTTTCTGTTTCCGTTTTCCGGCAAGTGTAAATTTTTTCCGTTTCCGTTTTCCGCCAAAAAGTTTTTGTTGACACCCTACCAAAAACACAACAAAAAACCTCAAAACTGGCACCCTTCGAGCCCGGCAGCGCCGCCCAGACAGATTCAAGTTGGGGTAACGTTTCCATGCTTTTGCCCGGCGTTTTTACCCTGTAGGCCATGGGGAAAACCGCGTGTCTCAGGGGCGTTTGTATGGTGTCATCACGGACGCTCCCTTTTGGTGTCCCTTCTGTGTGGGGGTGTTATGATGTTGTACAGGGTGGCGCACGTCAGGCGCACGGTTTCAATCTGCTCCCAACACGTCAATTTTTAATGAAAAGTGCTCAAATTTGATATTGTTGCAGATAAATCTACCCCATTTAGTATGTTAAGGGGAAGCATTCGTATCGCTAAATTTTCACATGTTATTGCTAGGGATGGCCAGTGTTTTTTAACCGGGGTACATTTGTCTGCTGCCATACCAAATTTGAGCACTTATCATTCAAAATTGAGGCTCTGAGAGCAGATTAAAACCGTGCGCCTGACGTGCACCACCCGGTAGATGGAGTTATAGCAGTGCAAAATGTGGCCCCCTGGTAGCTCAGTTGGTTAGAGCATTCACACGCATAGTGAAAGATACCGGGTTCGAGTCCCGGCCAGGACGAAAACATTTTGTACCTTTTCTTTACTTTCAAAAGTATATGTAAAAGCGAATACCGGATTTCTCCTTTTATAGCATCCCCCTCCCCCCATGTAAAACACCCGGGCTGCTACACAGTTACTTTTTTAGCGAAAACGTAAATTCTAGAGAGATTTTTAATATTTAAGTATATTTTCTAAAAATTGATGATTTTCCCAATGCTAATTACAATCAAGTATGCTCCACTGGTCCACTACTTCTGCACATTTTAAATAAATGTGAGGAGCTTACCACCTGCCTCATCTGAGCCTGATGTAAAGGGTGTCTCAGGAGTATTCGACTCCACAGGTTCAGACTGATCTGGTGCAGTTTGCGGTTTCGTCGATTCAGTTCTTTTTCCTGAGAGTTTGGATTGTTTATGTTTTTCAAGCAAAATTTACACGGCCCCTGTTACGACACCGATTTTCCATTGTCAAACGGAATGTTGTGATGACAACACACAAATTTTTCATACATTTTGCATGTGACGACAATATGGCTTCGCTAAACTCTGAGTGTGACGATCGACAACAAAAAACTTGTCTCTTCAGGGTTTGTGTGAAGACATAAACACCTTCCCGATCAAGTCCGGCCACCTATTTTTTTTTCACTTCGCAGGCCATATCTCCGGTTGTGGTAGGGGTGGAACACTAAAACTTGGGTGATATATAGGCGCAACCCCCCACTACCCCTCATGAATAAATGGGGCAGCGGCGATCCACTATAGTGGGGGGCGCTGTATATGTCAAAAAAATTTACGGCGTTTTCACTGTCCCACACAGGTCCGGCCCCCACTTGATTTCTTACACTTCGGGTGCCGTATCTCCAGCTGTGGGAGGGGTATAAATCTAAAATTTTTGGGGATGTGTCGCCAACACCCCTCCCCTAATATACACTGGCCAGGCGGTTTTTGGCAACTCACCACAGTGTGGGGAGCAGTGCTAAATGTTTGTTAAAACATTACGGTCCCACACAAGTCCAGCACCTAATTGCATTTTAAAAAATGAACACTTTTGTGTTGTTTTAACACTTAAGTGTTTGATAATGTGACATAAATATGAAATATCCTCTAAAAATATCTTATCCCACCCAAAACAGCCCACCACATGAACCCCTCCCACCAGGTGGCTGACAAAAAATCACTTTTTACAACTTTTTTATTAGACACTTGAACGGCTGGTTTACAATAATTTATAGGGGAGGGTTAAAGGTTTCAAATTGTGTAAACAACCTTACCTCAAAAATGCCTTCATAAGAAAATTTGCTGGGGGTGAATTTCAAATTGTAAAAATGACATCATTGCAGGAACAAAAATAGGCAAAATTTACAATTTTCAATTTACCCCCAGCAAATTTTCTTATGAAGGCATTTTTGAGGTAAGGTTTTTTACACAATTTGAAACCTTTAACCCTCCCCTATAAATTATTGTAAACCAGCATTTCAAGTGTCTAATAAAAAAAGTTGTAAAAAGTGATTTTTTGTCACCCACTTGGGGGAGGGGTTCATGTGGTGGTCGGTTTTAGGTTGGATAAGATATTTTTAGAGGATATTTCATGCTTATTTCACATTGTCAACCACATTTGTGTGAAAACAACACAAAAGTATCCATTTTTTGAAATTCAATTGGATGCTGGACTTGTGTGGGACAGTAACATTTTAATAAATTTTAAACGTTGCACCCCACACTGTGGTGAGTTGCCAAAAACCGCCTGGCCAGTGTATAGTAGGTGAGCGGTGTTGGCAACACATCCCCAAAATTTTAGATCGATACCCCTCCCACAGCTGGAGGTACGGCACCCGCAGTGTAAGAAATCATTTGGGGCCAGACCTGTGTGGGACACTAAAAAAGCTGCAACTTTTTTTTGCACTCGGCGACCCACCCAGTAGGGGGTCGCTGCAACCCCTTCAATTCATGCGAAGTAGAGGGAAGTTGCGCCGATATCTACCCCAAGTTTCAGCTTCTGGTGCGTCCTAGAACTGTAGATAGGACATCAGAAGTAAAATAAAAAATTGGGGGCCGGACTTGATCGGGAAGGTGTTTATATTGCATGTGCTTATCGTTACACTGTAGTGGAAGAAAAATGTGACAAAAAAATTTGTCAAATTTTACTAACCAGCAAAAGAAAATTGTTTAAAAATTTCTATTAAGCCGGAATTAGAGCTCGAGCATGTAACGTGAAATGATGACGTGGAATGTTTGACGCGAAAAGTTTTGACGTAAAAAGATTTTTGAATTACAGCTATCTGACGTAGAAAGATCCGACGACATGGTGACGTGGAAAGATCCGACGACATCTTGACGTGAAAAGATTTGATGATATGTTGACGTAAAAAGATTCAACAATGGGAACGCACACTGAAACCGAACATTTCCAACAAACCGACGACACTAAACGTTTTCAACTACCCAATCTGAACTGGAAAATTGCTGTTCGAACAGTTTTTCAAACTGTTCAAACAGTTCGAACTGTTTTTCAAACTGTTCAAACAGTTCGAACTGTTCAGCATTTTATGGCCCAGACTAGTGATGGAAAAGCGCCATGCCGCTGGCGCCTGGTGCTAGTGCCAAAGCAAAAAGCGCCATGGCGCTTTTGGTGCTTGGCGCTATATTGCTCTGGCGCCATTGGTGCTTGTCGGGGTTAGGATAAACGCAATGGCCGTTTTGGCGCTTGGCGCTATCTTTGTGTGGCGCCAGGAACAAAACGCGTGGCGCTGGCGCTTGGCGCCATATTTCTCTGGCACCATTAGTGCTTGGCGCTGGGGTTTGAAAAAGCGCCATGGCGCTGGGGTTTGAAAAAGCGCCATGGCGCTTTTGGCGCTTGGCGCCAGAGTCCAGGCACTTTTTGCATCACTAGCCTAGACGTTCAGCAGGAGTCAGTGCACCAGCCTCGGTGTCCAGAAGGTAGTCAGGTAGTTTCATAGTGTCTGCACATTCTTTACTGGAATTTTTACATGAAATCTCTACAGATTTTTATGGTTGAGTTACATGGAACATTTTTCATCAAACATTTTACGTCAAACATTTTACGTCACTGAAAAATGTCATTTTTGCATTTGACGTAAAATGTTGACATGAAATGATTTGACGTAAAAAGATTTTAAAATCTTTTTACGTCGAATCATTTCACGTCAAACTATTGCATGCAATAGTTCGACGTGAAATGATTCAACGTAAAAAGATTTTAAAATCTTTTTACGTCAAATCATTTCACGTCAACTTTTTATGTCAAATGCAAAAATGACATTTTTCAGTGACGTAAAATGTTTGACGTAAAATGTTTGATGAAAAATGTTCCATGTAAAATGTTCGATGACTTTGATCAGTCCTTTCTGGGCCGATTTGGATCGTGCAACACTTAAAATGATCAGGGCAATCATAAGATTCAATTTTTGTGGTCGGATTAGTGATGTCTTTATTCCGTATGCCAATCTGACCCAGTTTTTAACATGAAGAATAGTCATAATAATAATTTTTCAAGACGTTTTTTTTGAACATTCTATCATACACTATAGATGAAAAGAAGTAATCTGGCCAGAAAATTATTACAATATCGTGTTCCAGTCAAAAGTTGGCGCACCAGAAGCAGCATGCCAGGTGCCATGGGCGCCACGGGAAAATGGCGCAAGCGCCAAGGGCGCCATGGCGCCATCTGAAAGAAGAGCGCCAGGCATCAATGGCGCCACAGGAAAAAGGTGCCAAGCGCCAATGGTGCCATGGCGTGGCGCCCCTTAGCGCCCTCAAATGGTGCCAGCGGTGTGGCGCCATTCCATCACTATATGATAGCATGTTCAAAAAAATAATTTTTTTCATGTCTAAAAACCGGGACAAATCGGCATACAGAATTTAGACATCACTACTACAACCACAAAAATTGAATCTGCAGGCTGTCCTGATCATTTTAAGTGTTGAACGATCCAAATCGGCCTAGAAATGCATTAGGCCTGAGTTATTAAGCTTCAAAGTCAATGTGCAGATTGGCTATTCAAAATTACCACCCTTTTATAGACCCCTATTATCTGGGGACTGGGGGATTATTTGAACAAACCAAGACAATTCGTTATAGACCAGACCCCAAACCCCAACATACTTGAATGACATCAAAATCGGCCAATGTACACCAGAATGGGATGCAGGAATGTGCATTTCTATGAAATAACACAAAAACATACGTGCACTAATTAGTTTACATGAAAGTTACATGAAAAGTTACAAATAAATACAAAAGAAATAATATACACACTTAAAAATCATGTTTACCATTCATTTCACTCAAAAATGTATATTACACATTCATTTCACGTCACACATAAAATTGTAATTACAGCTTGACGTGAAATGTTTTTGACGTAAAATGTTAATCAGTAAACATCTTTTCACGTCAACACTCTGACGTGAAAAGATTCGACGACTTACATTTCACGTCAACATTTCATGTGACGTGAAATGTTGCTGATGTGAAAAGTTGCTGACGTGAAATGTTTGACGGGAAATGATGACGTGAAAAGATGCAATTTTGACGTACAATTAATAACACATTAATTACTCAATATTTTTCAAATCTTTTTTGGGACATTATAAACAATTACCAGGACAATCTTATTCTGAAATTACAAGACCGTATCTTTGTCCGTTCTCATGTAATTTATTTTTCGACATCTTTCCACGTCATCATTTCACGTCGAATCGACGCTGAGCTCTAATTCCCGCTTTAACAACAACAACAATATTTGAACAACAGGCACAAATTATATCTGCAAATTGGCATGTGTGTACGTACGTATTTATTTCCTCGGCACACATATTTCCTCAAAATACCTCCCTCGAAATACCCCCGTTATTTAGTAATCTAATTTTATTTAATTTTGTTTACTTTATTGCTGCAGTTTGCATCGCAGCTACATATAGGTATGAACACCTTCCCCGTCAGGTCCATCACCCTATTTTTGTTTTCATTTGGGATCTCATATTTATGGCTACCGTATTTCCTCGAAATACCCCCCCCCTCGAAATACCCCCCCCTCGAAATACCCCCCCCCCTCAAAATGGACACTATGAACTTATAAACCCCCCCCTCGAAATACCCCCCCCAAATTTAGTGTATAGAGAACGTAAATGACAAAGGCTGCGGTTTGTCATCCCGGCAATGCAGAACACACGTTAAAAACGATGACTCTGTTATGTGAGAACAGTGTTTGTACGTCTACACACTTATAAATGTCTTTATAGTCTTATAAATGGTGATTTTTGTTGCATTTTTCAACGTCTGCGTACATTTCAGACGACATTTTAGTACTGGGATTTCAAAAAATTTCTGGCGAAATAATAAACCCCCCCCCCTCGAAATACCCCCCCCCTCGTTTAACCCCCCCTCAAAATTCTCACTCTGAAAAAATAAACCCCCCGGGGGTATTTCGAGGAAATACGGTAGTTACAGCGGCCCCGGTCGGGGACCGCTGTAACTAGCCATAAATATGAGATGCCAAATGGAGTTCGCATGCCAAATTTTAGCTCAGAGCGGCTAGTGAGTCTTATTTTATTTACGTTTTAATTTTTGTAGATCACTGTATTTTTGTATAGTGAGCGAAATCCCACTGGGGACCGGTCTTCAGTGGCAATAGAAATGTTAGAAAGTTTTTTTTCAGTGAACAAAGAATTTTGGTCCCTGTCGGGGCCATTTTTATTGCCACCAGAGACCGGTCCCCAGTGGGATTTCGATCACTATACAAAAATACAGTGATCGACAAAAATTATAGCGTAAAGAAAATAAGACTAACTAACTGCTCTGAGCTAAAATTTGGCATGCGAACTCTCTAAATGAATGATTACATGCATGCTAAATTTGAGACAAATCGAAAAACATTTATACACCCCCCCCCCCTAAAAAAATAAATTAAAATATGCATCGGCATGTGCACCATCTTGCAGAAATTTTGTGCATACAAATTTGGTGTTAATTAACCTAATTAACATGCAAACAACCCATATACACCAACTATTGACTTTTGAAAAACTTAATTTTTCACTTGGGGCCGGTCCCTGATTGGGGCCGCTGTAACTAGCCCATATTTATCCCACGCTGCGGGGAGAGTTGAAAGCTGAAAATTGGGGGTATATAGTTGTAAAACTCCCTACTCCCCATCAATGGGCAGTTCTGGAGTGACTCACTACAGGGTGCGTCGCCATGTATGGAAAGTTTCCACACAGGTCAGGCATCCACTCGATTTTTTACACTGTGGATACTGGACCTCCTGTTATGGGGGTGGTAGAATGCTGATATTTTAGGACGGTATAGCCAACACAGCAAAAAATGGGGGTGTGATGCGTCGTGAAGCGGCCTCTGTAAAGACACTTCCACACGCTTCAACACGCTTCACGAGATTTTTGGTGAAGTGTCTTCCACACACTTCACCTAGCTTCACGATGGCCAAAATTTCGTGAAGCGCACTTCCCGATGCTGACACAGTGAAGACACTTCACAAAGATTGTGCAGCATCGTTGACGCACGTCTGTGATGTGAAGTGTCATCACATTCAACTTCGTGAAGCGCCGGGAAGCGCCGACCAGCTTCGTGAAGCGTCAGGAAGTGTTGCCGTGAAGACACTTCAAGACACTTCACGACGCATCAACCCCCCATTTTTTGCTGTGCAACACCCCCGACTACACACCAGCAGGGTAACCGCTGGCAACTCACTCGCAGCAACTGACCGTGCCGGTCACCAATTTCAATTTTTTAGTTTTAGTGTCCCATTCTGGTTAAGTACCTGTTTGCATATTCCAAAAAACAGACATCAAGTGAAACAACAGCCATTAATTGAGAAAAACAGTACAGTGGGGGGTGTTGGTTACACTGCCATACAATTTCTGCTTTCTACCACCCCCAGAACTGGAGGTACAGCATCCACAGTGAAAAAAATTAAGTGAATGCCAGACCTGTGTGGGACACTGAAAAAGCCAAAAAACATTGCATGAATGGCAACCCACCCTGCTGTGGCCTCCCCAATTGATGGTATACTCCGGTTACTTTAAACCTTGCACGCGTGGTTCCCGCTGGAAGTGTGCCAACGATGGTTAACGCGTAAAAAGATAACAAAATTGATTGTTGTTATGATGTTATTCATTAACATATTCACATCGATAACTTTTTCATCTTTTTACATAAATCGCATGATTTAATAATCATTGGCACGCTTCCAACACGAGACATAAATCAGTGCGAGGGCAGAGTATCATGTACGCCGAGTATACATGGGGTTTCAGCTATATATGCCCCGTTTTGAGCTTTCTAATCCCACATGCAGTAGCTGTTAGGACATCATAGTGAAATCAAAAATAGGGTACCAGAGCTGGATGGGAATGTGTTTACTAGTTTGTGTAGTATCCAGGTCACATCCCCCTATTAAATTCCCCTCAAGGGGAATTTAACCGATAGTCAAACACTGCTTTAGAAAGTGCATTTTTAAGAATTGTATGCAGACCTGCAGGGCTTTCATCAAGCTTTGCCTTTTCTTTTACTCTCCAGTAGTCTAGCCACTCACTCTAGAACGTATGAATGATCACTGCACATTAAAAAGTTAATCGGATAATCCGATTGGAAGTGTTGCAATGCAACACAGTTAAAACAGGGCCGTAGGCCTAAGTACAGGTCATTTCTTGTTCATTTGCATTCGACACTCGTCATGCCTCGTGGCTCGGACTCGCCTCGCCGCAGAGCGAGATCCAGATCTACTTCGTGGTCTACTTCCGAAGATGAACGTTCACGCCGCAGGCATAAATCGCGCAAACGCCGTCGCGTTTCGCGTAGCCTTTCGAAATCAGATTCAAGCAGAGCGTCTTCGAACTCGAAATCGTGTACTTCTGCCGCGCCACCGGACAAGTCCGTCCTGCTTGCCAAATTAGCGGCGGGTTTTCAAGCCCCCGCTACGCAAGATCCGACACAGGGCAGCAATATCTCCGACCAAGATCTGGTCAGATATTCTGTTTTCTTTGAAATTTTAGCCCTTTTTGTCTACAAATCCATCTTTGGCACGTTGTCAATTATCGATCTTAATCTAGACATAATTGACTCAGATTCTGGCCGCGCGTTCTGTCGATTCGAGGTCTGCGTCTGTCGTGGACGAGGGGCAAGCCGATGCACATGGCGACCTGTTGCCCGACGACAACGACAACGACAACGACAACGCCAACGACAACGACAACCCGTGTGAAGGCGACGAATCGAGGCCGATTGTTGACGAGGAACTAGATGAAAATCAGGTCGATGCTATTTTACCTATTTTCTTCTCTGCTTTGTTTTATGTGTCAAGTTTGTAGGCCTTGCGCGAGCTCGACGACTCGGGCTTGAGCATCGGCAATGAGCAATCCAACGCACGTGTGATTGCCGACACGCCCGAAGATGCATTGAAGCGCGCTAGCGCTGCTAGGAGTGCAATTGTGACTCCTCAAGTGCGGGGTTGGATGAAAAAGAACCAGACGGCCCCCCGTATGGCTGGAGTTGTGCGTAGGGCGTTCAAAGCCAAATTTGCACGCACTGGAAATATTCTATTGGAGTCTGTTGTTCTGATCTTTTATCAGAAGTGCAACTTTAATTCGTATATTTATTTGAAAACCCCAAATTTCAGCGCTACGCCTCGCCGTGACGAAGAGTTCAGCGACAAGGGCCCGTGGGGAATTTCGCACGCAAAAAATAAGGATGGCCATGTTGCCATCCAACCTGTTGCCTTCAAACTTTTGAGCGACAAACTTTTCCGTTTGCACGATGCTTTCGTTGAGTCGACTCGAGTCGCCTATCAACTGGCTGACATTTTGGGCTCTTTGAAAATGCTCGATCCTTCGGAAATTTCGGATCAGCTTAAAGATAGTGCCATTTCGGTATGCTAGTATTGTGGAAATTTCAATACTCAAAAATTTAAAATATTTTCCACTTTTCAGCAAGCTTTCAATGCTTGCAATTGGTCGGCGGCGTATAATGCGGATCTCAATCACCAAATGGCCGCCATTAGGAGATTTGCAAATGTGATGCCGTTTTGTCGTCACAAAAACGCCTCTCAACTCAAAAGTATTTACGAAGATTTGGAGGCAGAGGGAATTCATTTCCGCTCGTCAAAAGAACTCGGTCATTTGAATTAATTTAGAATTTTCGAAAATTGTATTTCAAAATTCAAAAATTATACATATTTAGGCAATTTTGGTGGTCGCGAATTGGCGCCCCCGCTGCTTTATGGCAGGTCGCTAAAGAAGAGACTTCATGCCAAGTTTAAAGATCGCAAACGTACTGAACACGTAATTGGCGACCTTCTTGGCAATGGTGAATACTGTTTTATGAAATTGCATAATTTTTATGCAATATTTTGTTTTTTTTTGAACTCAAACCGCCCCTTTTCTCAGAGCGCGGTTCCGATCGAATTCCGAGACGCCCTCCGTCGCGCGTGCAGTCGCTGCCAGTCGCGCAGCGCAACTTTCCGAGGCAGATGTCGGCTTTCAGACCCAATTTTAGGAGTTTCAATTTTCGGTTGGTTCCTTTTGGGTCTTGTCGTGTTTGTTTTGGTGATTTGATGGTTTACCCTCAGACCGAATACTCCATTGATGTCTACTTCTAGACATTTATCGAATTTTGTCTTCAAGGACGACGAAAATTCAAAACTGGATTCAGTTTTGAATATGCATCTTTTTCACGAAATTTCTGCCCCGGATCCTCCTTTGGTTTCCGGTAGAATACGTTTTGCCCTGAGAAATTGGAAAATTATCTCTCACGACCCTTGGGTACTCAAATTGGTTCAAGGGGCGAAACTTGGCCTTTCTTCTGTTCCTTTTCAAGCTAAACCCTTGCTACCCCTTCACTTTGACGAAGTGCATTGTAAAGTGATTGACGACAGAGTTGAGGAAATGATCGAAAAAGGCGCCATTTCCGAAATTCATCATTCACAGCACAAATTTGTCTGTAGAATTTTCACTGTGACTCAGAAATCTGGCAAAATTCGACCGATTTTGGATCTCAGCCCCCTCAATAAATTCATTAAGGCCCCCAAGTTCAAAATGGAAACTATCAATAGTCTGCGCCAGATTATTAAACCAGCTGACTACATGGGCAAAATAGACCTCACTGATGCCTATTTCACAATTCCAATTAATGAACAAGAAAGGCAATATTTGCAATTCTTTTGGAATGGTTGTTTGTACCAGTTTTCTTGCCTACCTTTTGGCTTATCTACGGCGCCCTTTATATTCACGAAATTGATGGCTCCAGTGGTCGCTTTTTGGAGGGCCAGGGGCATAAGATGCTTAATTTACCTGGATGACATCATTGTTTTGTCAGCTGACTCTCAACAGCTATCGAAACAATTGGAATTTTGCATTTACACTTTGCAAAATTTGGGATTTTTTGTCAATAGAGATAAATGTCAACTACAACCTTCAACCTCAATTGAGTATCTCGGTCTGTTGGTTGACTCTATTTCCATGACCTTTCATGTGCCTTTGTTGAAACAAGCTGAAGTCATGGAACGCGCTGAAAGGTTGCTTGTTGCTGATACAGTTAGCCTGAAGCAGTTAGCTTCCTTTCTTGGATATGTGAATTTTCTTTCGGCAGCCTTAGAACCAGGTTCAGCCTTTTGCCGGGAGTTACAATTCACTTTGATTGATGGGCTGGCTGAGAAACATTCTTTCCACCATCAAGTCAAATTGCCACATTCAGCTAGGCAAGAATTGTTCAAATGGATTCAAGAGATGAAATTTTGGGATGGGCGGGCTATCTGCCCCCCTCAAATCCAAATTGTTATGGCAACTGACGCCAGTGATTCTGGCTGGGGTGCAGTAATTGATGAAGGTCGAGAGAGGGGTTTTTGGTCTGCTAATCAACGCAAATTGCATATTAATGTCCGAGAGCTCCTTGCAGTCAGATTTGGACTCAGAGCTTTTCGCGATAAAGTTGACGGTAAATCGGTTTTAGTGCAAACCGATAATACCACGGTTAAGGCCTATATCAACAAACGTGGTGGCACCCACTCGCGTTTGCTTTCTAGAGTAGCCACCAATCTTTGGCAGTATTGTTTGGATCACAAAATTTCAATTATCGCTCAACACATTCCCGGCATTTATAATTTGTCAGCGGACAAAGCTTCCCGTTTCAAATTAGACCCATCCGACTGGAAATTGAATCCGTCGGTGTTTTTACAATTACAATTCATCTTTGGCACAGTGAATTGTGATTTGTTTGCTGCGGATCACAATAGGCAATGTGACACCTTTTGTTCACGCATTTCACATCCAGATGCGTTTGCAATTGATGCCTTTTCAATTTTTTGGAATCAATTTGATTTGGCTTACGCTTACCCCCCTATTTGCTTGATTGGGCTGGTTTTGCGTCAGATAATTTTGCATCAAGCCAATGTGCTGCTGATTGCGCCCATGTGGCCGCGCAAATTTTGGTACCCTTTGCTTTTGAGCCTTTGCGTTGATGTGCCGGTAATTTTACCAGCTTCCAATAGTTTGATTTCGCGCCCTGATGGTGTGTTTTTTGCGCTTTTGTTTTATTTTAATTTTCAAATTTAAATTTGGCTTTTTCTGCTTTTTAGGCAGCGTGCATCCTTTCGTCAAGAACCGCTTGCGCTTAACAGCTTGGCGCTTATCCGGAATAACTGCCTTGCGACAGGATTTTCGTCGCAAGCTGCAGATTTGGTGTCAAAATCCTTATCAGTTGCGTCACACACGCAATATTCAGCTGTGTGGCGTCGCTGGAACGAGTGGTGTGCTGGACGATTTCACGATCCCATTCGCGCAAATGTGCCACAGGTAGCAAATTTCTTGGCTTTTGAATTTGAGAGAGGTCTAAGTTACGCTTCTATTGCCTCTACTAGATCAGCTCTGGCGACAATTCTGTCGCCTTTCATTGGTGACAAATTGTCCAACGACCCTTTGTTGAAACGTTTGCTGGCGGGCTGTTTTAAATCTAGGCCCCCAGCCCCTCGTTACTCAAATATTTGGGATCCCGCTGTTTTGATCAGATTTATCCAATCTTCTTGGCCTGATAATTCAAAATTATCGTTGATTGACTTGTCGATTAAAACTGTTACGTTGTTAGCTTTGGCTCGACCTTCCAGGGCCGCCGAAATTGCTCAAATTAATCGTAAATCAGTCAAATTTACTCATGCGGGCTGTTCATTTTCACTTTTATCAGTCACAAAGACTCAACGTTCGGGACCTTTAGCTTCAATTTATATTGACAAATTGTCCTCGCATCCTGAAATTTGCCCTGTTCTGACCCTAAAATTTTACTTGGACAGAACGGAACAGCATTATTCTAGCAAATTTTCAAAATTATTCATAATTTCAAGGAAGCCCTTTGCCGAAGCTTCGTCAGATTCCATCAGACGTTGGCTTTTGTCAGCCTTGACAAAAGCTAAAATTACTTCCTTTTCTGCACACAGTTTTTGTGCAGCTTCTGCATCAAAGGCTTTACATTTCGGAGTTCCTTTGAATCAAATTTTGGCTGCAGGGCGTTGGAGCTCAAAATCAGATGCATTTTTTAAGCATTATAATAGAGCTGACAATATTGTGTCAAATTTCTCAGACGCCGTTCTGCTCAAGTAATCTTTTAAGTCGTTCTAGAGTGAGTGGCTAGACTACTGGAGAGTAAATCTTTAATTAGTCGAAAATCAATTGAAGACTAATTGATTTTACTAGACAGTAGTCTAGCCACTCCACACCCACCCTACCCACCCAAATTGAACCTTATTACTTTCGCAGCGGCGCTTCTTCGAGTGCCCAATCTTCACGCGGCCGCCAGCCAAGGAACTCTGCTTCCAGTTCTGCTGGAGCCGCCCGTGGAAGGAACCAAAATCGCGATTCGAATCGCAATTGATGATTTTGTTGTTAAAATTTTTGAAATGTTCACGTTTGAAAATTTTGGTTCGAAATTTGATCTCAAATTTAATTTTCATATTTCGAAATTTATTTGGCAGTGCGAATAAACATTCCACTTACGAAGCCTATATCGAATTTAATCTTTCAAGTAAAGTCGAAAGTAGCCATTGAAGACTAATTGACCTGTGTTTTTGTGTTCTTTAATTTTACATTTGAGTGTCTCATGCAAATGAGCATTGAATGACCGGTACTTAGGCCTACGGCCCTGTTTTAACTGTGTTGCATTGCAACACTTCCAATCGGATTATCCGATTAACTTTTAATGTGCAGTGATCATTCATACGTTCTAGAGTGAGTGGCTAGACTACTGTCTAGTAAAATCAATTAGTCTTCAATTGATTTTCGACTAATTAAAGATTTTTCGTCGACATATCGTTCGTATATCGCCTTATAGTCGAATGTTCGTGACTTCAGGTAAAGTTTGGCATGGAATAGTGATCAAACAAGGTTATAAAAGGAGGTTGTTACTTTGGGAGTGAAGTTACACACTGTTGAGGTACATGGAAGCACATTACCTCAATAGTATATAGTACAGCAACATATGACGGCTTATTAACCCATGGTAGCACATAGAAATGGATACTTTGATACTAAAAATGCCACAAAACCAATGAAAACAACCACCAATGTCAATTTGTGTGTGAAATTGCGCGCTTGCGCGCAAAAATTTTGCAAATAACCTAGTGCTTAGTACTAAAAATTTCGGTCGATGTTTTTTTAAAAAAAAAAACATTTCGGACGTCATGTTTTTTTTAAAAAAACAACGTTTTTTAAATAAAAAAACGTTTAAAAAAAAACATCGGCCAACCCTACCCCCCCCCCCCCCCCCACCCAAGCGCTGCAGCCAAGGTCTCCTAGGGGGAGGGGGGGCTGACAAATGAGAGTGGTTTTTGAGAAATTTTGCCCCAATTTTCACTCAAAATCACTAATTTTCGCACCTTTTTATAGTTTTTCACCTTCAAAATCGTGCTCTCCGTCTATATGCATGGTTATATGCCTGTTTTTAGCAGAGTTGCGAAAGCGTATTTACGCTTACCCGAAATACCCGGGTAAATGGGTATTTATACTTACGCTTACGCTTTCAATAAATACCCGTACGCTTTTTTACGCTTTCCTGGCCAAAATACCCGGGTACTGAAAGCGTAAATAAGCTTTTCACATGGTTCAGTTTTACACTTTTGAAAAAGCATAAAACCACAAAAAAAAGAGTGAACGAAACTGCGTACCAAAAAAATTACTGTGTGCGTGCAGTGATGCTGGAAATAGTGCACATTTACAAATTGTGTTGCAGTATGAATGTTATGCTAATACTGTCTCGTCGAGCAAAATCGTGGCTTCAGATAAGAAATTTTGGGCTGAAAATGGATTCCGACAATGATGTTGTCGCCGTCGACAGCAGTAACTCCAAGTTGAAAGATACAAAGATGACTTACCGTGTTTCTTCTAATAGAACAGCAGCCTCCAATAGAACGGCACCTCCCATATAACGGCAGGCAAATAAAGTTAACAAAAAAATTGAACGGTGCTCTTCTATTAGAAGAAATACGGTAAGTGTCGCTGCCGATGAATTGCCAAACAACATAAATATGAGGGCAGACTACTACGTGGACATCCGAAAAATGCCGCTGAGAGCTTGATTTGGAAAGAATTCACTGAGAAAACATCTCTTTAAAAAATTTTACGCTTACGCTTTTATTTACGCTTTCCCAGGTATTTTAAAAATACCTTACGCTTTCAGTATCCATACTGAAAATTTGGAAAGTGTATTTACGCTTTCGCTTACGCTTTCCAAAAATACCGGTATTTTAACAACTCTGGTTTTTAGCCATTTTAAACTTACTTTTAACCACTTTTAACCGATTATTAGCGATTTTGTCGTCTTTCTGCCTTCTATGCACTGAAAAAGCCTATATATTTTGCCCCCGCGAGCCCCACCAAGCGGCGCAGGACCGGTGCACAAGTAAACCCAGTGCACAAGTAACAATGTCCGGTACCAATGTAGACCCGGTGCTTAGGTACGGCCCCCATACTTGAGCACTGGGTCTTCATTGGCATTGCAGGTGTTCAGTATGGGGGGTTGGAGGGGGTTGGGTTACCCCCCAAACGCTCCAGCTATCTACATATGTATCTAGCGATTTTTCCCCCTCTTTTCCTTCTAAAGCTTGAAAAACCCCATAATTTTGAACCCCTTCGACCCCCACCTCCAAAAACAACAACTATACACATGATTGGTGATGGAATGGCGCCATTTGAGCGCGCCAAAGTACGCCACACTATGGCGCCCTTATACTACTTTTGCTACTTGTGCACCGGGTTTACTTGTGCACCGACCCACGCCCCACCAAGCCACCCCCAGCCCCCCCCCCCAGAAAATTTTTCAGCTATCTATCCCTCCGGAGGAGCAATTTGCTATCTATCCAGACCCCTGCGCGGGCGAAAATCTTGGAGACCCCTGGCTGCAGCTATCTATCCCAGACTCTGCTCGGTTAGTCGGCTATCTATCTTTCCTGAGGCGAAAATTTTTGACCGCTACTACCTGACCCCCTGCCAGTTCTTGAAAACACGTTGTTTTTTAAATAATAAAAAACTGTTAAAAAAAAAAAACTGGGTTCTAGAAAAACAACGTTTTTTTTTCATCCCTAACGGTTTCGTAGTATACTTAACTAGGGTTGGGATTTTCAAAATTTTCGGTTCCGGTTCTCATTTCTCGGTTCCAAAAGATTTCGGTTCGGGTATCGGTTCTCGGTTCCAGAAAATTTTCGATTCCGGTTCTCGGTTTGGTTCTTAAGCTCGGTTCCGGTTCGGTTCTTTCGGTTCTCAAATGATCAAAATATCGGTTCCGGGTAATAAAATAACCGGGTATCGGGTAATAATTAGCTGAAACACAGAAAAACAATATATCCTAAATCCTCGAATAAGACCCCAGGGGAGTCAATGTTTCCTCAGCCGTTTTGGAGGGGGGAGTTATTCAAGGAGAGGTTATTTTTTCAGCAACCTTGGATATCATTCATTGCATGGATGTAATCTGTAAACTCATGTAATTCATGTATTTGACTGTCCAACAACAACAAAGTGTGTATACACTGCATACACATCATGTGTCTGCTGTTGCTGCTGTAGGCTAACTAGCAGGATTCTCTCCGACCTTCGGTCGGGTTTTGTGGTTCTCTACAATTAATACCATTGGAGAAAATATGATACTTTAGTTAAGTTTGCCCACATGCTAGGCATGTGTTTTGAAATGCAGTATGTAATGTACCAACAATAACAAGACCAATACCAAAGATGCAATGTTTTGGAATGGATTTTTGTAAACTTGGTTGGTAAAATGTAAAACTGTTAACTGTAAAATGGTTGGGCATGAAACTCGGTAGTAAAATGTGGACAGTTTGCAATTTGGTATGATGGTTTGCAGTGTGCATTCTGTGTGGTATAGGTTTTGTGATATGATAGTGTGGTTTTTGCAAGGTGTCAAACTTTGTTGTAATCTTCAATTGGTTACATTTGTGCTTTGCTGTTCTTTTTGTGTTTGTAAATCCTTGTGGTATTAATTGTAGAGAACCACAAAACCCAACTACTCAGAGGCTTGCAAAAACTGACACCCCAATGGGGACCCCCCTCCAAATGGCACCCCCCGGGGAACACCCCAAAAGTGGCACCCCCTGGGAACCGCCCAAAAATGAGACCCCCTAGGGTCCCACAAATATGGCACCCCCTGAGGACCACCGAAAAATGGAACCCCTTAGGGACCCCCCAAAAATGGCACCCCCTTGGGACCCCCCAAAATAGCACCCCCTGGGGACCCCCCAAACATGGCACCCCCTAGGAACCCCCACAAAAATGGCACCCCCTGGGGACCCACCCAAAGTTGGCTCCCCCTGGGGACTCTCCAAAAATGGCACCCCCTGGGGACCACCCCAAAATGGCACCCCCTGAGGACCCCCCTGCAAAAAAAAATATAGCACCCCCCTGAGGACCACCAAAAAATGGCACCCCTGGGGACCACCCAAAAAATGGCACCCTATGTGGACCCCCTTGAAATGGCACCCCCATATGTACCTCCAGAAAATGGCACCCCCTGGAGACCCCCCAAAAGTGGCACCCCCTGGGAACCGCCCAAAAATGAGACCCCCTAGGGCCCCACAAATATGGCACCCCCTGAGGACCACCGAAAAATGGCACCCCTTAGGGACCCCCCAAAAATGGCACCCCCTTGGGACCCCCCAAAATAGCACCCCCTGGGGACCCCCCAAACATGGCACCCCCTAGGAACCCCCACAAAAATGGCACCCCCTGGGGACCCACCCAAAGTTGGCTCCCCCTGGGGACTCTCCAAAAATGGCACCCCCTGGGGACCACCCCAAAATGGCACCCCCTGAGGACCCCCCTGCAAAAAAAAATATAGCACCCCCCTGAGGACCACCAAAAAATGGCACCCCTGGGGACCACCCAAAAAATGGCACCCTATGTGGACCCCCTTGAAATGGCACCCCCATATGTACCTCCAGAAAATGGCACCCCCTGGAGACCCCCCAAAAATGGCACCCCATGGGGACCCCCTCTAAATCCTGTAAACACAGCCCCTAGTTTGGAAACTCCTGTAAACTCAGCCCCTAATTTGGAAACTCCTATAAACTCAGCCCCTAACTTGCAAACTCTCGTAAACTCAGCCCCTAACTTGCAAACTCCCATAAACTCAGCCACTTATTTGTAAGCTCCCATAAACTCAGCCTCTAATTTGAAAACTCCCATAAACTCAGCCCCCAATTTTGGAAACTCCTGTAAACTCAACCCATAATTTGGAAACTGCTGTAAACTCAGCCCTAATTTGGATACTCCAATAAACTCAGCCCCTAATTTAGAAACTCCCATAAACTCAGCCCCTAATTTGGAAACTCCCTTAAAATCAGCCCCTAATTTGGAAACTCCCGTAAACTCATTTTCAGGTTTATGGTAATGTAGTGTGAAAATGGTATGAATATTTCAAAAAATCACTATCATCAATCCACAAATGCATCAATTCACAATTTTCAATTTTTTAGCCCCAAGGGTTAGACTTAAAAGGTTATGGTAATGTAGAGTAGAAATGGAGTGCACATCTCAAATCACTGCAATAAAAAACCCACAAACGCATCATTTCACAAATTGAAAGTTTTTGTGCCCAGGGGTTCATTATCAGGGTTTTAGTAATGTGGTGTCAAAATGGAGTGCATATTTGAAATCGCTACAATCAGAAACCCACAAACACATCATTTTATGATTTGAAAATTTTTGGCCCTGGGGGTTCATTTTCAGGGTTATGGTAATGTAGTGTCAAAATGAAGTGCATATTTGAAATCGCTACAATCAGAAACCCACAAACACATCATTTTATGATTTGAAAATTTTTGGCCCTGGGGGTTCATTTTCAGGGTTATGGTAATGTAGTGTCAAAATGAAGTGCATATTTCAAATCAAGGCAATCAAAAAGCCACAAATGCATCATTTCACAATTTCTAATTTATTAGCCCCATGGGTTCAATTTAAGGCTTACAGTAATGTAGAGTTGAAATTGAGTCATTTCAAATCAGTGCAATAAGAAACCTGCAAAATGCATCATTTTACAAATAGAAATTTTTGGGTCTAGGGGTTCAATTTCAGAGTTTGAGTAATGTAGTGTCAAAATGGAGTGCATATTTGAAATTGCTACAATCAGAAACCCACAAATGCATCATTTTATGATTTGAAAGTTTTTGGCTTAGTGGGTTCATTTTTATGGTTATGGTAATGTAGTGTCAAAATGAAGTGCATATTTCAAATGAGTGCAATCAGAAACCTGAAAATGAATGATTTCACAAATTGAAAGTTTTTGGCTCCAGAGGTTCATTTTCAGGGTTATGGTTATGTAGTTTTCAGGGTTATGTAGTGTCAAAATGGATTGCATATTTCAAATCAGTGCAATTAGAAACCCACATCGAATCATTTCACAATTTCTAATTTTTTAAGCCCTGGGCATATTTGAAATAGCTACACTCTGAAACCCACAAATCCATCATTTTATGGTTTGAAAGTTTTTGGCCCAGGGGGTTCATTTTTAGGGTTATGGTAATGTAGTGTCAAAATGAAGTGCATATTTCAAATGAGTGCTATCAGAAACCCGAAAATGCATCATTTCTCAAATTGAAAGTATTTGGCCCCATGGGTTCATTTTTAGGGTTATGGTAATGTAGTGTCAAAATGGAGTGCATATATCAAATTGGTGCAATCATAGACCCAAATTTGAAATCAGTGCAATCAGAAACCCAAAAATGAATGATTTCACAAATTGAAAGTTTTTGGCTCCAGAGGTTCATTTTCAGGGTTATGGTTATGTAGTTTTCAGGGTTATGTAGTGTCAAAACGGAGTGCATATTTCAAATCAGTGCAATTAGAAACCCACATTGAATCATTTCACAATTTCTAATTTTTTATGCCCTGGGCATATTTGAAATCACTACACTCAGAAACTCACAAATCCATCATTTTATGATTTGAAAGTTTTTGGCCCAGGGGGTTCATTTTAGGGTTATGGTAATGTAGTGTCAAAATGAAGTGCATATTTCAGATGAGTGCAATCAGAAACCCGAAAATGCATCATTTCTCAAATTGAAAGTATTTAACCCCATGGGTCCATTTTGAGGGTTATGGTAATGTAGTGTCAAAATGGAGTGCATATATCAAATCAGTGCAATCAGAAACCCAAATTTGAAATCAGTGCAATCAGAAACCCAAAAATGCATCATTTCACAAATTGAAATTTTTTGTCCCCAGTGGTTCATTTTCAGGGTTATGGTAATGTAGTGTCAAAATGAAGTGCATATTTCAAATGAGTGCAATCAGAAACCTGAAAATGCATCATTTCTCAAATTGAAAGTATTTGGCCCCATGGGTTCATTTTTCGGGTTATGGTAATGTAGTGTCAATGGAGTGCATATATCAAATCAGTGCAATCAGAAACCTAAATTTGAAATCAGTGCAACCAGAAACCCAAAAATGCATCATTTCACAAATTGAAAGTTTTTGGCCCCAGTGGTTCATTTTCAGGGTTATGGTAATGTAGTGTCAAAATGGAGTGCATTATATATCAAATCAGTGCAATTAGAAACCCACAATGCATCATTTCACAATTTGAAAATTTTGGCCCCATTTTGGGTTCAATTTCAGGGTTATCGTAATGTACTGTCAGAATGGAGTGCATATTTCAAATCATTGTAATCAGTAACCCACAAATGCATTATATCACAATTTATATTTTTTAGCCCCGGGGGCCTCACTTAAGGATTATGGTAATGTTATTGTTAACTCCCATAAACTCAGCCCCTAATTTGGCAAACACCCATCAACTCAACTCCCATAAACTCAGCCTCTAATTTATAAACTTGTGTCAACAGCCCCTTATCTTTAAACTTCTGTCAACTCAACCCTAATTTATCAACACCCATCAACTCAACCCTGAATTGTAAACTCAGCCCCTAAAAACTCAAGTCAACCCCCTATACATGTGCAATTGCATTCTTGGGAAGCAACTTTGCCATCTACTAACCCTGTTTGTCAAGATTGTGGATCGTGTTTGTAAAGGGCATTTGTACTAATAAATAGTGACTGCATTGTGTGCAAAAACACACACGAATCGGGCACAATGAGGCCTGTGATTGTGCCTCCTATCTTTTGCATTGAAGCATCCTTAGCGTGCAGTTCTCTCGAAATTGTATAGGTGGAGATATGCTTTTGTATTCATGTATTGTATTGTTGTCATCCAACCGTGGGAGTTATTCAAGAGGGGGAGTTATTCTAGGGGGAAGTTATTTTTTCCTTGCCTCGCCAACGGGGATTTATTCAATGGGGAGTTATTTGAGGGGGGTCTTATTTGAGGATTTGCGGTACCTAATTATACATGTGTAAGTATAATACCTACATTGGTTGGATATTTCATACTACAGTAGCATATCACAGCTTATTATTTCATGGTAGAATGCAGAAATCAGAGTTCTTATAATACTGGTATTTTTAAAGTGTAAACATAAAAGTATATGTTTTCTGTACTCGCGTACTTTCAAAAAGTAGACAAATAAATGAGTACTGGTTTTTTTTTGAAGGAAACGTAAACGTATTTACGAAGTATGGGACGCATATTTTTTGGGTACAAACGTAAAAACGCTTTGCCAACTATAATTTAAACTGCAACAAAACCAGTGAAAACTACCACCAGTGATAATGTGCGTGTGTGAAATTAGACGCTCCTGTACAATAATAACACAGAGTGAACAGGCACCAAGATTTTTAGCTGCTGTTTAAAAAATGGCTTAGATGTAGGTGTTGAAAAAACGATTCAAATTTTTTTTTAAACTTTAGATTACTCGAAAATTTCGGTTCTTTCGGGTACTTACTTCGGTTCCGGGTATAAGGGCCGGTTCTCGGTTCCGGTTCGGTTCTCAAGCTCGGTTCCGGTTCTCGGTTCCAAAATAGTGCTCGGTTCGGGTCCCCAACCCTATACTTTACTTTTGTAGAAAGTTGAAAATTCCTACAGATAACACTCATTTCCTCGAAAAACCCATCGTCATTGGCCCTGCGCACACTAGTTTTCACACGAAATTCCAAAAACTTATAAATGAGCTTTGAACGTGTTTAAGTTATCCACAATGAGTCATTGTTAACTTCTGTCAACTGTAGTTGACGGCCACCGCATTGTAAAAAACTCAAATAGAAGTTCTAAGGGCGCCAGAACTGTGCACAAGTAAAACCGGTGCCCAAGTAGGCCCGGTGCACAATTTATAATACCGGTGCCCAAGTAAAGTGCCCGTACTTGTGCACCAGGCGGCTTTTTACTTGAGCATACATGTGCATTGCTTTGGCACCACTTGTGCATTACTTGGGCAGCACTTGTGCACCTTGCGTCAGGCCGGGTCGGGCATCCAGTATTTGCTCACCCCATTCGCTCACCCTAGTCAAGTTGAACTTTTTTCCGGGTTGTCAATACAATCGCTAGTCGAGTACACTAGTGATTGTATATACAACCCGGAAAAAAATTCGCAAGGCCTGCTGGGTTAACATTTTTCAACATGTTTTTCACATTTTCAACACTAGCTAAACAAAACGGTAGAAAAAATATGTGCATCAGTTGGGAACTTGATAACAAACATTGGGACGCATATTTGGGAGTAAACCCTGCCTGACGCAAGGTGCACAAGTGCTGCCCAAGTAATTCACAAGTGGTGCCCAAGCAATGCACATGTACACTCAAGTAAAAAACCGCCCTATGCACAAGTAAATACCCAGCCCGGTGCCCAAGTACAGGCACTTTACTTGGGCACCGGGCCTACTTGGGCACCGGGTATTACAACTTGGGCCTACTTGTGCACCGACCCGGCCTTCTTCTAAGTAGGGTGTCAAATTTCTGTTTCTGTTTTCTGCAGGCAAATTTTTACCATTTTCTGATCGCTGAATTTTTTTTCTGTTTACGTTTTTCTGGCTCATTTGACGTTTTCCGACTAAATTTTCAGGTGTTTCCCCGCCTTTTTCCGTTTTCTGGCTAAATTTTCTGTTTTTCCACCTTTTTTCCATTTTCCATCAAAATTTCAGCAAGTTTTACCATTTCCAGCAAAATTTTTTTTCCATTTTCTGGCCGCTTAAATTTTTGTTCTGTTTTCGTTTTCCGCCAAGCACTAAAAATTTTCCGTTTCCGGCAAGTGCAAAAAAAATTCCGTTTCTATTTTCCGTAAAAAATTTTTTTGGACACCTTAGTTATTTGTGATTTGTGCTGATCTGTGATTTTTCGAAACTTTGTGTGAAAATTAGTGTGGCAGGCGCAATAACACTCCGACTACACTAGTAAAAAATGTTATCCTTTCATAATCTTCATTTTCCAGGCGCTACCGGTAGCCGCGGGAAATTACATCGGGCCCTCATCTGCGGCTTACACTGAAACTGGTTAGAAAAATTACGCATTTACCGTATTTGCTTGAATAGTTCCCCCCCTTGAATAATTCCCCCCCCCCTCGAATAATCCTCCCCTGTAAGACGAGTGGGGAAATAGTAATTCCCTCCCCTCGAATAATCCCCCCTTTAAATATTTGAATTATTTGTTATACCTAATTTTAACAAAAATGGCATGTTATTGTGTTTATGAAGCATATTTCGTGAAATGAGTTGATGGAAACATGCTTGAATATTTTGACAAAACAATAATTCCCCCCTTGAATAATTCCATCCCTCGAATAGTTCCCCCTCAAAAATACCTGACGAAATAATAATCCCCCAGGGGGATTATTCAAGCAAATACGGTATTACATCTCTAATCTGTAGGAATTATTGGTTATTGCCAGAAGTATTCTAGATTTTTAGCTTCCGGGGGTGGGTAGATTGCAAATCGTTCTGAAGTAACATAGCGAACAAAAAATTTTGGTGATGGGTTGCGGCAGGGGTCTCCTGGGGGGGGGGGCTGCCCCCCCCCCAAATCCGCCAGCTATCTATCTATCCCGGAGGCCGCTCAGCTATCTATCTATCCCGAGGCAAAATTTTTGGCTACTACCCCCAAACACCCCCCCCCCAAATCGCTCAGCTATCTATCTATCTGGAGTGGTTTTTAAGAAATTTTCCCCCAATTTTCGGTCAAAATCACTAATTTTCGCACCTTTTTATAGTTTTTCACCTTCAAAATCGTGCTCTCCAGCTATATGCATGGTTATATGCCTGTTTTTAGCCATTTTAAACCTACTTTTAGCCACTTTTAACCAATTACTAGCGATTTTTTCCCCTTTCGGCTTTCTATGCACTGAAAAAGCCTATATAATTTGCCCCCGCGAGCCCCCCCCCCCAAGCTTCCCCCAGCCCCCCCCCAGAAATTTTTTTCAGCTATCTATCCATCGGGAGGAGCGATTTGCTACAAGGACGTAGCCAGGGGGGGGGGGCGGTCGCCCCCCCCCCCCCTTCCCGGGCCGGACCAAAAAATGTGCCAGAAATGGCACTTCCAGAAGACGATTTTGTTGACAGTTTGAAAAAAATTTTGCGCGCAAGCGCGCATTTTCCCTTCACAGCATGTATTTTCGGCTGACTGGTCCCGCGGCTTCAAAGTCAGTGAAAATGGACCCAATTCTTGTCCATGTCGCTCTATATGCCTGTAAAAAACAGACGTATACTGGTGTGTTGGCGCTAATGCCAACGCCAGTGGCGCCATGGCGTGGCACCTACGAATGGCGCCAGCGCCATGGCGCCATTCCCCTACTACAGGGGTAAAATTTTAGGGGGGGGGGCGCCGCCCCCCCCCCGTTCGCCGGGCTCCGTATGCAATCCGCCCCCCCCGCTCAAAAATCCTGGCTACGTCCCTGATTTGCTATCTATCCAGCCCCCGCGAGGGCCAAAATCTTGGAGACCCCTGGGTTGCGGGGGTTCAATTTATAGGTGTAGATGGAAGAAGGGAGGTAAATCGCTATAAGTAGGTGAAAAATAGCTCAAAATAGGTATACAAGAACATGGAGGACTTAAAATAGCTGAAAATAGACAATAATTAGCTTGAACTAATATATCCAAAGAAATGTGAAAATTGGCGCTTTTGAGGGACATAGGGGGTGTTCAATATTATCATATTCTGGAATTAATGACTCTAGACATTTAAAAAACTTTTAATAACGTCTACATTTTTGATGACATTTTAATTCTGCTCATTTTATTGTAGGCGCCGCGCAAATTGTGGACAACTTTGATCAAATGCCGCCGCCAGTGAACCCCCACCCCCAAAATAGCCCGAATTTGGCTGTGATTCCCCGTGGTGGTGTTATCGGGAGCCGCGGCAGGGCCAAATTGCGCTTACCACCAAAAAGTGATCCAGTGCGTTGCAGAAATTCTATAGTTTTTTGTTACTTTTCTCGGGTTTGTCGTTAAATTTTGAGGACCCCCCTCCACTGGTAGTCGTGGAATGGCGTCATTGGCGCTTGGCGCCTTTTTATGTGGCGGCATTGCGCGTGGTGCGCAGTAACTAATAGCGCCTGAATGGCGCCAGCAGGAGTCTGGGATAGATAGAGGATCACCTATAAATATTTTCAAATATATCGATACATTTTTTTAATATTGTTGAAAATAGCCACTGAGGTATAAGAATATGTTTTTCAAAAAGTCAAAAAATGTGCAAAAGCCAAAAAAAAAATTATCTGGGATAGGAGGGAATCAGGATAGTTGGAGCGTTTGGGGGTACCCCCATACGGTTCAAGCCTATTACGCATGTAAACCCATCCCGCATGTAGACCCATTACAGACACATTATACCCGCAGAGGTAAGAAAGGGGGGCCGGTAACCCCACCCCAAACCGCCCAGCGATCTATCTATCCCTAGGGCAATTTTTTTGGCTAGTTTCCCCTGAACACCCCCCCCCCCCCGCAAATTGTCTATCTATCTAGCTATCTGGAGCGCTTTTGAGCAAATTTACCCTAATTTGCATCCGAAATCGCAAATGTTCATACTAATTATAGATTTTAACCTTCCAAATCACTAGGCCATGTGTTTTGTTGCCTGTTCTCAGCATGCCGGGTATAGTTAAATGTGTTCCGCGCCAACATGCGGGATGGGTTTACATGCGGAATAGTGCAGCCCCCCCCCCCATACGCATACTAGGGCCCTACATCATGCTATTCATAGGTCAGAAATCTACCTACACCCCCCCCCCTGCATAGGTAGCCAACACACACAGAGTGATAGCTGAACACAGGCTTAATGACCGAAACTCTAAACGGCAGTATGTTGAAAGAGTGCTCGCAGTGGCTACTAGCGTTTTGAGTGAGGATAATGGTGGATATGTTGGTTTATTTTTGCAATTTTTTCTTTTCATCAAAGCGGTTGTGTGTTAGGTAATTTACGTTGGTGGTGGAACTGTCTGAACGAAGTGTTTTTATTTTAAAGTGTTTCGTCGCTGAGTTTTCGATTTTTTCACAAAATGTTTTTCAATTTTTAATACGGGTCAGAGTTTTTAACGTTTTTGACTACTTCTATTTTTAATACTTTATTACACATTCCAATTTGCATTTTGTGACCAAAAATATCGCCAAACTTGATAAAAAAATTATGCATAATTTTTGGAAAAAAAAAAGATTTTTTGTTTTGGTAATGGCCCCACGCCGTATTTACGCTTACCCGAAATACCCGGGTAAATGGGTATTTATACTTACGCTTACGCTTACGCTTTCATGATCTACCCGTACGCTTTTTTACGCTTTCCCGGCCAAAATACCCGGGTACTAAAAGCGTAAAAAAGCTATTCACACGGTTCAGTTTTACGCCTTTGAAAAAGTGTAAAACCACAAAAAAAAGTGTGAACGAAACCGCGTACCAGAAAAAAATGACTGTGTATGTGCAGTAATGCATTGGAAATAGTGGCACACGTACACATTGTGTCGCAATATGAATGTCTGGTAGATACTTTGTTGTAGAGCAAAATCGTGGCTTCAGATTAGAAATTTTGGGGCTGAAAATTGATTCCGACGACGATTTTATCGCTGTCGACAGTACTAACTTCCAAGTTAGAAGATGCCCTGAGTGTCGCTGCTGATGAATTGCCCAACAACATATGAGGGCAGACTACTATGTAAGTCGACATCCGAAAAATGTTGCTGAGAGCTTGATTTGGAAAGAATTCACTAAGCAAGAAGCATCTTAAAAATTACGCTTACGCTTTTATTTACGCTTTCCCAGGTGTTTTAAAAATACCTTACGCTTTTAGTATCCATACTCAAAATTTTGAAAGTGTATTTACGCTTACGCTTACGCTTTCCAAAAATACCGGTATTTTAACAACTCTGCCCCACACACACTAGTTTTCACCGTGACTCGTGTGAAAACTGAAATGGCGACATCCAGCCTACTCTTATTGTACGCTATATGTGTTCTAGTTGTAAAATTTTCAAATTTTAACTTTCATTAATTTGAATTCAAATTGAAATTCAATGCAATCATTCAACCGTGTTCATTAATTTGCATTTGAAAAAATTTCAGTTTTCACACGAAGTCACGGTGAAAACTAGTGTGTGGGCACAATAATTTCGAAAAATTCAAAAAATAAATAGGTATTTATATTGAGTTTGCATGTGCTTTTCGAATTTCCGTTTGCCACGGTCTATATAATTCAGTTAAAATACAATTTTTTATTTTCACGTAGCTGGCGGAAAATGACGCAGATGCGATTATAAGCGCCGTCCATCAAAGTTTGCAGAGTATTTTTGAAGCGAAAAGTTCTGATACACAAAAGAAATATTCGGGTCGATTGTGGACTATTTTTGATGAGTGTTAAGTTGTTGCAGTTTTTTTATTTAGTACATTTCCTTGCTAAATGTTGTGTGCAGATTTAATTTTTCCGGGGTATTGGAGAGTTCTACATTCTAGTAAGTCTAGATGTTCTATATGCATGATTTAGATTTTACGAAAAATGGTTTTAAAGTTTGTGACAGCCAAAACTTTTCATGCTTATTACATTGGAATGGAACTCTTCAATTGCAGTATTTGCTTTTTCGCTTTTGTCTTGCAAAATTGTGTTGGTTTGGTATGTTGATTTATGATTTTGAATGATTTCATTGTTACTTGTCTAGTTACTGAGTGTCTACATTGTCATTTCTTCTTTCTACTGTTTTCAGTTGTTTATTTACGAGATTTATGAATACCTAGAAATAGGGATGGAAAAAAAGCGCTTTTTTTTAACGACCCCGCTTTTTTTTAAAAAAAAGCGCTTTTTTTTAAAAAAACGCGCTTTTTTCGCTTTTTTTCAAAAAATGTCAAGAAGGTACCTAAAAGTTCCCAAATAGGGTTCTGAGTCAATATATACAGTTATATCAAACAAGTGGTAGTACTTGTGATGATATATAGCCATAGAATGGATGTGTAATCATGAGATAGCATTATAAGTCCTAATTTCTGCCACAAAAATCCAATTTTATGTTGACTCGTTATGTATATCGCTGTTTGTGTATGTTTCATTACTTCTAGTGAAGTTAGGCATGGAATAGCGCTTAAATAACGTTGTAAGAGAAGGCTAATGCATGACAGTGATGTTACACTCTGTAGAAGTATGTGAGAGCACTAGCTGGATTGGCTGGATATTATATACTAGACTGACATATCACAACTTATTATTACATGATACCATGCAGGAATAGAAGCAATGGCACTAAAAATGCCACAAAACCAATGAAAACAACCACCAATGGCAATTTGCATGTGAAATTGCGCGCTCGCGTGCGAAAAAATTGCAAAATACCTGGTGCACAAGTACAAAAAATTTTGCCAGCGCTTTTTTTTTAAAAAAAGCGCTGGGACCCTTGCGCTTTTTTAAAAAAAAAAGCGGCGTTTTTTAAAAAAAAAGCGCTTGAAAAAAAGCGCTGGCCATCCCTACCTAGAAATGTATATTTTTCTTGCAATCGTTGAGGGTACAATACGAAAAATAATGTCCCTATTTAAATTGGAATTTTCTGCTTGAAACCACTGCACCTTAACATAGTCACATAGTCTTATGAAAATGTCAGTCACTTTTATGTCCCCGGTGATATTTCGTTATGCTGTAATGCTTTTTTTAGCATACCGTATTACCTCGAAATACCCCCATGGGGGTTTATTATTTCGCCAGCAAAATTTGAGGGGGGGTTTATTCGAGGGGGGGCCTTATTATTTCGTCAGAAATTTTCGTAAGGATCGTAGTAAATAGTAGGCATTTGCATGCCCAAAACAGGTAAAAAATGTGTCCAAACAAGATATATTTGGACATAAAAACGTAGATTAGCTACACAAACATGTCCATGTGTAGCTGCAATACAGATAAACAGTAATATACATCATGTACATTGCATACATGACGTATTTATTATGTACATGACGTACATCATTCCGAAGGGGGGGGTATTTCGAGGGGGGGTTTATTATTTCCCCAGCCGATTTTGAGGGGGGGTTAATTCGAGGTAATACGGTATTCTCTATTTTTTCCCTTCCTATGCCTTCAAAACATCGATATAAAACGCCCTGAAATACGTTTTCTGTACTCGGTTATTTTTAAAAGTACGCGTAAAGGTGAGTACTGTTTTTTCATCGGAGGAAACGTAAACGTATTTATTCAGTACTCGAGTAAACGTATTTTAAGTTAAAACGTAAATACGTTTTAACAACTATTGGCCTTCAACTCAACTTGCTCAAGCTGGAACCTCCCACGTAGTCGGCAGTAGGGATGGCGAAGGTTTTTTTCAAAGGTTTTTTATTATAAAAAACGTTTTATTTCTTTAAAAAACCCGACCATCGAAACCGTTTTTTTTAACCTTGGCCAAAAAATTTAGTTCTAAGCACTAGGTATTTTGCAACTTTTTAGCGCGCAAGCGCCCAATTTCACCTGTACTTTACCATTTGTGGTGGTTTTCATTGGTTTTAAGGCATTTTTAGTGTAAAAGCTTCCATTTGTTTGTGCTATATCTCATAATAAGCCACAATGTGCTAGTGTAGTAAATAATATACAGCCAAAGTGCCCTTACACCCTCGTGCAGTGTGACACACCTAGGGTGTCAAATTTCCGTTTCCGTTTTCCGTTTCCGCCTTTCCGCAGGAAAATTTTTTACCTTTCCGTTTTCCGTTTTCCGGCAGCCAAAATTTTTTTACCTTTCCGTTTTCCGTTTTCCGGCAGCTGAAAAAATTTTACCTTTCCGTTTTCCGTTTTCCGGCAGCTGAAAATTTTTTACCTTTCCGTTTCCGTTTTTCCGGCCCACTTTTCCGTTTTCCGGCTGAAAAATTTTTACCTTTCCGTTTCCGTTTTACCAGGCCATTTTTCCATTTTCTGGCTCGATTTTCAGTTTTCTGGCATTTTTCCATTGTTTTTCCAATCTGTATTTATCTTCAATTGGCTCATCCCATTGTGTTGTTTTTGTCTCTTGGAGTAGCATTGACAACTGGGATTTCAGGGCCAGTGAAACAGGTGCTGTGAACCCAATTGGGTCATATGCTGACACCAATAATTTATTCAAGTTTTATCTGGTTGGTGTTGTGATGCTGTCAATTTGCAATTTTGGTGTTGATATTGCCAGCATGTCCGTTTGGTGATTTTATTTCATGCCCATTACTGCGACAATTTTATTCACCTTTGGACTCTTGTCGCTTTCTGCTATTTCATTCATGACTGATCTGGAGTTTGACAGCCATTCCCTCATGTTCATAGAACATTGGTTAAATAAAGCTTTGACTTTGTAATATAGTTCTAAAGCTTCAACTTCATTTGTGACACTCATGATGAAGTTATCGACGTAAATGTTGTTTATTATCATCGCCAACTGGTTTCGTTCCCCTTCATTTTCTTCATATTCATTCATGTTGTTTATTCTCCCATTTAAATGGTATTTTATGACTGCTCCCAAAATTGCTGGGCTGCAGACAAGTCCAAACAGTATGCATTTAAAATGAAGTACTACTAAGTTATTTTCAGTTACTGGTTTTGAGGCATCTTAAAGCCAGAAATATTGTGTGTAGTCTCTAGCTTGGTCATGCAATCCTATTTGCAAAAATGCCTTTTCAATATCGGCAATTAATGCTAGATTGCCTGCCCTGAACCTCAGGAGTAGGCCCAGTGCTAATGGTGTTGTAATTGGTCCTCTAAAAAGGCACTCGTTGAAACTGGGCTTACCTGCCGACCCATCATACACGATTCTGCATGATGTCAATTTGCCCGGCGTGATTACTGGCTGGTGTAGCAGGTAATGAATCCCCTTGTTGTCTGTTTTGTCGTCACAGATCTCAATTATTCCCTTTTCTAGTTGGTCGTCCAAAACTTTCCGGTATTGTTCGAATAAGTTTGGATCTTTGTTGAATCTTCTTATCAGTGATTTAAACCGCACCAAGGCTTCTGCTTTTCCCGTGGGCAGGTCACTGATACTCTCTTTATACGGCCAGTCAATATAGTATTGTTTGTTGTTGTTGAATTTTATGCTATTTATTATCATCTCCTCTGCAATGTTGTCATCAATTGCATAGGGGTCATCAGTGATTCCCACTGCTTCTAGACTGCGAAATTGTTGTAGTGTTTCCTTTCCTATGGCCACTATGGCTACTTTTTGATGATTTTTTGTTGGTTCAGTTAAGCTTGAACTACAAGTGAAGTTACAGGCATGAGCCATAGTTACAGAATGTACAGCTACCACAATCAAAGCCAAACAGGCAAACCTGCATGCAGGTTTTCCTTCTGCAAATTTGTCTATTACCGTGCTAATTTCACTTTATTTTTTTCCGTTTCCGTGAAAATTTTGCTTTCCGTTTTCCGTTTTCCGGCATTTCATTTTTCCGTTTTCCGTTTTCCGGCCGACAATTTTTTTTTACCTTTCCGTTTTCCGTTTTCCGCTGAGTGAAATTTTTTTACCTTTCCGTTTTCCGGCAGAAATTTTTTTTTACCTTTCCGTTTTCCGTTTTCCGTAAAGTGAAAAAATTTTACCTTTCCGTTTTCCGTTTTCCGTAAAAAAATTTTTTTGACACCCTAGACACACCACTGCCAATGTGTTAACCTGCTCTTATATCCTTATTGAGTCACTTTTCCATACCAATTTCATGTGAAGTCACGAATGTTCGACAAAAGGCAATAATAAGTCAACAAAACAGATATTTTTGACAGAAATCATCACTTAAAATGCTATCCCATGACACTCTATGGCTATATATAACATCACAAAGTACTGTCACCTGTCTGATTTACCTGTATAAGTTGACTCATGACTAGTGATGGAAAAAGCGCCAGGCTTTTAGCGCCAAGCGCCAAAAGCGCCATGGCGCTTTTCCTACTTACAGCGCCAAGCGCCAATGGCGCCAGCGCAAAATAGCGCCAAGCGCCAAAAGCGCCATGGCGCTTTTCTGGACCTCAGCGCCAAGCGCCAATGGCGCCAGAGGGTCGTGGCGCCAAGCGCCAATAGCGCCAGCGCCAAAATTTTTTTCTTCAATTCGTTTTTAGAGTTATGAATACATAACTGTGACGTACTGCTGATGTCGATGTAGTCTATTTAACTTTGGCCATCAAAGTTCAATCAACCATGTAAGGGGGAAGGGAAATTCTGGAAGGGGATTCAGTGATAGGAAAAAATCCATTTTATAAAAATCAATCAACTCTTGTGTCTTAATCATCAATGTTTATCAGTTGAGGCTTAAAATGAATAAAGGAGGATACAATACCAGTACATTTTTGTGAGAACTGAGGTATTTAAACAAATTTGAAAAGAGCACCATTTTACACCTTTGATTGAATTCGATGTAAATAAAGTTGTCTCCTAATATTAATCAATCTTTTATAAATAAAGTGAAATTGTAAAATAATATATCACCTTTTACAACACCCTTACATCAATCAAAATTTATTCAGTTGCCCTCAAAGTTGATCAACTGGAGTTTCAATTTCACAGTAACATAGCAATTTTTATAATCAAGGTTGGCGCTTTTTTGGCGCCATTAAAAATGCCGGCGCCAGGCGCCAATAGCGCCACCAGAAAATGGCGCCAAGCGCCAAAAGCGCCATGGCGCTTTCTGAGATCCCGGCGCCAAGCGCCAATGGCGCCAGAGCGTTTTAGCGCCAAGCGCCAAAAGCGCCATGGCGCTTTTTGCTTTGGCGCTAGCGCCAGGCGCCAGCGCCATGGCGCTTTTCCATCACTACTCATGACCATATCTGGAAGCATTTGAAAAAAAGGTTTTATTTTAAAATAAAACCCTGTTTTTGAAAAAATGGGTTTAAAAAAACATTTTTCGGCCATCCCTAGTCGGCCACGCGCAAATTTTCATACAGTTAAGGTTAAAAAATGAAGGCTGATGTCTGTGTCCTTATAATGTGCATTTATAAATACAATAATCTCAAACCATTTCGGTTGTAATAAGCAAATATTGGATGCCATTGTTGTGTTTGAATAGCGTGTTCTATGGATTGTCTTCCTCATTTGTGTTGGTTTTGCTATAAATTGAGATTTTGCTGATTCATTATACCGTATTTCCTCGAAATACCCCCCGGGGGTGATTGTTTCATAGTGGTCCCGAGAGGGGGGGTGGGGTTATTATTTCACAAGAAAATTTTTGAACACCAAGTATGAAATTGTCGTCTGAAACGTACGCAGACGTCTAAAAATGCAACAAAAACTGCCATTTATAAGGTTATGTAGACTAATATTAGTAAGTAGATGGTATAAACACTGTTCTAACGTGATTCCGACATTGTTTTAACGTGTGTTCTGCACTACGCAGAACACAAACTGCAGTATTTGTCATGTACGTTCTCTTTACACTCAATCTGGGGGGGGGTATTTCGAGGGGGGGGGTGCTTGTTTCATAGTGGTCTCGAGAGGGGGGGGGGTATTTCGAGGAAATACGGTATACGCCGATTTACGATTCACAACTTTCGCTGCAAAAATAGTTACTGATAGAGTAGATCGACATTTGTTATCTTTAGCAAGTTCCTGTAATTTGAATAATTTTTTGATTATTGAATATAGGTAGGTGATAGTTTACGTATAATACCTTACTCTTGAGATTTAAATAGTTGAATATAATGTAAAACGAAAATGCCTTATTTCCTCGAAATACCCCCAGGGGGGTTATTTTTTCAGAGTGAAAATTTTGAGGGGGTATTATTTCGTCAGAAATTTTCGTGAATTTCATAGTAAAGAAAGCGCTTTTTATACAGAAAACCGGTATGTGATCAAATAGGATATATTTGGTGATAAATATCAACGTGCATTGCTACACAAACTAGTATGTGTAGCTGCTATGCAAACTGGCAGCAATAGGTACATGTACATTTCACACATGATGTACATCATTGCAGACTGGATGAATTTCGGGGGGGGGGTTAATTCAAGGGGGTATTTAGAGGAAATACAGTATTCGAAATTTGAATTGTCTGCCCAGTGAAGTTTTAATTCGTTTATCGAGCTAATCGTATGCTTTCCACTGAATGCTGCCTTAATTTTATGAAAATAGTCACCTAAATTTGCGTCTACTGATAACCTAATAAAATGTATACTCCGGTTACTTTACACCCTGCACGCGTGGTTCCCGCTGGCAGTGTGCCAACGATGGTTAACGCGTCCGAGTTTTATAAAAAGATGACAAAATTGATTGTTGTTATAATGTTATTCATTAACATATTCACATCGATGAATTTTTTTCATATTTTTACGGAAATCGCATGATTTAATAATCATTGGCACGCTTCCAACACGAGACATAAATCAGTGTGAGGGCAGAGTATCACGTACGCCGAGTACTTTTTATACCTTTATCGATGGACTATATGGCGCTACGCACACTGAAGCCGAAATATTCGGCATACGCACGTTTTTGACAAATGCCGAATTAAATGCTGAATAGAAAAAAACTTGCTGAACTCAAATCGTCCGTACTCTTGAAAATTAGGCGGTTTGTCAATTCAGCATGTATTTCAGCATTCAAAAGATGCGTACACTTTTTCATGCGGAAACCATTCGGCAAAATCAAATGAAATGTTGAATGCTGATAACGCTCAAATTCGCCCGAATTCGTCCGAATATCGTGCGCACGTTTTCAAAATTCAATATGGCAGCCCCTAAAATGCCGAATTTAAAACGTCTGGACGGCAATTTTTCAATTCGGATTCGGCAGATGAAAACGTGCGTATGCCGAATATTTCGGCTTCAGTGTGCATAGCGCCATTATAACAAAATGTCCGTGGGGGTGTGATGTCCAATTTTCTACTCGTCTGATAAAGTAATTTACCGAATTATTGAAATAAACTAATGATTCTCTCACGTAGTGAGTGGTAAAGGTCTTACTTTTCCTGCATTATTCTGATGGGCTTTGGTGGATTTCTGTTGCAAAGGTGCAGTTTGTAGGCGGCTTTCCAAAAAATGTCGGGATATTTTATTTTTCAGGAAGATTTCATCATATTTTGTTATTGTGAGATTTTCTGATGTTATTTATTTTCTCAAAATCACCGGTTTTGGTAATGCTATCAGTGGCATAAATAAGACTTCTGCGTGCCCTTCTGGTTGGGTACCTCATTTTCGCGTGCGTTGGCTGCTTGCCAAATTACGAAACCCCTGCTAATACATAACCTTCATAGTACTTGCGTCTGGAAAATATTTATATAATTTTCTTAAAACAAATTTCTTCGGGGAGAACGCATTCCGTGAAGAATGCAGTCTGCGTTTCTAAACGCTTCATTTTAGTTTTTATGCGGCGCTGCGATTTTACACTCGCAAAGCATTCAGTGACGTCATGGTAACACTCGTCCCGGCAGATTTGAAAAAAAAAGAAAATTTCTAACTGCCGAACTTGTCCCTGGATAGAGTTGCTGTCGCTGCGTTGGCCGTGGAGATTTTCAAATCATCGCATTTCAACCTTTGGGTATTCTTATCGACAGAGAGACAGGTGGGTGTGGGACATCTTTTTGTGTACTTATTTCGTTGTTTTTTGCATGGGAGATGTGCTATTGCAGTTCGGTTTGCGAGTTCTCCAAAATTGTCTGGGCAGGGTGAGCCACAAACAGTTTATTTTTGTCTGTAATGGCCCCGCACACTAGTTGACATCGACACCAAATGTCAACTGGTTCCGATCCCAATTCGAAGCTTGCGGTCGAACGTCGTTGGTCGGCTCGTCAGCAAGCTTTCAATCGGGATCGGAACCAGTTGACATTTGGTGTCGATGTCAACTGGTGTGTGTAGGGCCAATATACACTGTGTTTGCGCAAATACCTGAAAACGGCTGCGCAAAGTCAAACTATGTAAATTCTTGTTAAAAGGGGGGTGAGAATCTGTAAATTTCTTGACTGGTCCACTTTCGCAAATTTAGATGCTCTGTAGTTTGCAAATTTCTTTAATTCCAGTCTTCGAGTTTTCGGAATTTTTTCGTCCCTGAATGTCATTTTTGATCGAAGGTTGAGATCCATCAAACTAGGATTATTTTATCGTCTTTATTCTTTACATAAATATTACACCTTCAAACATTGTTACACATCTTGTTATCGACAGAATATTACACCTTGTTACACACCCTGAATAATTGCTGTAACCCGCGCAGACAGCTGTAATTGTTGCAATTAATTGTCACTGTTGTGGTATTGAATGTACCTTGGTGCTTATATTTCTTAAGAACACTTATTTGCATAAGAATACTACCTTCAGTCGCGCACTTCTCAAATTGACAAACATGTACCTTTTTACCGCTTTGCAAGTAAACTAAGGCGTGTACTTAACTTTGAAAACATCATGTGAAGTCACCCCATATTAAATACGCGATCTCATAAACACATAAAAAGTTACTGCCTACTGTCCTTTTCATAAATACATACAAAAGTTCTATACACGGCCGCATCTGGTGAACCATAGCCATGAGATTTGCTAAGCATCTAAAGTGAGAGATCCTGTTGAATGCAGACAAATGTGTCTTTTTGCATTCCACACCAGGCATTTTGCATTACATTTGACAAATTTTATATAACTGTTTACGTGACTCCATGGAAACATCAGGAAGTTTTGCTGTATAAATTTACTAAAATAGAACAGCGTTATACACTAATGTCAAGTTTCAATTTCAGACCATGTTGTAAATATGACCAAAAAAACATGCATGCCATAGTTTACCAAATGCTTATATATTCTTTTACTATTGTTAATGTTTCTTGGAAAATTCTTATGGCTAGGTTTCAGCAAAATAGGCCCAAAACATAAGATACTATGATGTTGTACCATTTTCCTCCACTACAACACCTTTGTCATCTCTCTTCACCCTTTCTATTTTCTTTGTCAATTCAATCAAATAGATTTCATCCTTGAAATTCACTGGGTCACTGAGTGTTTTCACAAATTCTGCTATTTTGCCACCGCAATCCTCTAATTTTGGCAGCGTGCCAGCAGACAGATCTTCTGAGTATTCCTGTTTTGAGCATTTTGCATCAAAACTCAACTTTTTGATGTCATGAACTATGCCCAAGCCAGTGTCCTGTATGGCTAGAATAAATTTTTCCTCTGTAGGTACTGTAGTGTCCCAAATTTCCCTGTTAAGTTAAACATGAATTTTTGTTATACACTGGGACCAAAACTATGGTAAATATCAATTATATAGAAAAACTTTCCAAAATCGCACTCCAATCAAAAGTTAAGCACTTCAAACTTTTATGGGGGCTTTGTGGAAGTAGGAAATCGGAAATAGGAAGGAAATAAATAGGCTAAAAATCTGTCTATAGGCACATGTATAGGGATGACCCTTGATTTTTCCAACCGATTTTTTTAAAAATCAATAGTGGAAACTAATTATATTTAAAAATCAAAATGCAAAATTTCTGGTAGACAGGCAGTAGGTATTTTGAATTTTTTGTGTGCAAGTGCGCAATTTCACACACACATTGGTGGTTGTTTTCATTGGTGTTTGAAGCATTTTTAGTGAAAAATCTTTCATTTGTTCATGGCAGGGGTCTCCAAGATTTTGGCCCTCGCGGGGGCTGGATAGATAGCAAATCGCTCCTCCCCGGGGATAGATAGCTGAAAAAAAATTCTCGGAGGGGGGGCTCGCGGGGGCAAAATATATAGGCTTTTTCAGTGCATAGAAGGCCGAAAGGGGAAAAAATCGCTAGTAATTGGTTAAAAGTGGTTAAAAGTAGGTTTAAAATGGCTAAAAACAGGCATATAACCATGCATATAGCTGGAGAGCACAACTTTGAAGGTGAAAAACTATAAAAAGGAGCGAAAATTGGGGGAAAATTTATCAAAAACCACTCCAGATAGATAGATAGCTGAGCGATTTGGGGGGGGGGGTCTTTAGGGGTAGTAGCCAAAAATTTTGCCTCGGGATAGATAGATAGCTGAGCGGCCTCCGGGATAGATAGATAGCTGGCGGATTTGGGGGGGGGGGCAGCCCCCCCCCCACCCTAGGAGACCCCTGGTTCATGGTATTGCATGATAATAAGCTGTGATATGTTAGTGTAGTATATAATATCCAGCCAATGTGCTCCCACGTCTATGGTGTGAAACATCACTCACAATGTATTAGCCTTCTAATGTTCCATTGGTTTTGAGGTTTCATTGGTTTTGAGGCATTTTAAATGCAAAAGCTTTCATTTGTTCATGCTTTTGTGTAATAATAAGCCGTGTGATGTTACTGTAAAATATCTGATATGTTACGTGATATGTTGCTGTATAATATCCAGCCACTGTCCTCCCACATCTTCTATGGTGTGAAACATCACTGTCAATGTATTATCCTTCTTTTATAAGCTTGTTTAACCACTATTGCATGCCCAACTTCAATTGAAGTTACAAACGTTTGACAAAAGGCGATATAGGTACTTAATGATTCGAAATAAAAATAAATATTTTTGACAGAAATCACCACTTACAATAATGATATCCCATGACTTCGCAGTCATAAAATGACTACAAGTAGGGTTGGAAAAAAATCGATTTTTTTAAATAAAAATAATTTTTTTTTAAATCGCTGGAGTCAAAATAAGCCCTATTTTTCATCTAAATAACCTGAGGGGGCTAAAAATGAACTTAAAAAGCCATATAAAATCATATTCTGTGTACTGTTATGTCCTATGTGTAAGTATAATTCCTGTAAGGCTTTGGAAAAGCTTGAAAAAATTATTTTCAATTCTAGAGGTAGATAATTTGTTATATTTGCAGTGTGAACTAGATTTCATTGACCATTTGCAAATTTCTTGGTAGAAAATGCATGTTCTTACTGAGAACACGGCCTAAAACATTTTGGAAGTGAACACAAATGGCTTTGCATTGATTTTTGAGATGAAATCACATCACAGAACTGTGTATACTTCCGCTACTGATTCAAAGTTTATGCTACACACATAAAAGCATACAGAAAAAGATGCTACATGACCAAATTTGCTGCATAAGCAGTGAAAACAAGAAATTAAGTTATTTTTTATCTGAAATTGCGCGCTTGCGCGCAAAATTTTTGCATTTTACCTAGTGCTGAAGTACCGAAATTTTTGCAGCGATTTTTTTCGGTACAGGGGTTGCGATTTTTTTTTTAAAAATCGGAATTTTTTTTAAAAAATCGCTTGCCAACCCTAACTACAACAATACATTATATGACACCTATCTTTACACATATGTATCTTTTCTCTATACCCCCATTTTGGACGATTTTGGAGAAAAATCTAGGCATTCATTTTTTTCCAAAAATTACTTTTTTCCAACTACACAGGTATAATAAGAAATAGGTAGCTGAAAATAGGCAATAAACCGCACTCAATAGTGATTTTGAAGGTGACAATGGGTTTTAAAATGAATTTTTTCTCGATTTTTAGCAAAAATTGAAGAGAAAAGTTTAAAATGACTTTTTGCAAAATTGGTGTGTGCAAAACACAAGTTCACAATAGGGATGGTTTACACGACCTGATGTTTAAAAAAACCTTTTCAAAAAATTGTTCAAAAACCCGGAGGGTTCAAAAGCTTCCAGATGTGGTTTTGAGTCAACGTATACAGGTATTTAAATATATCAGACAGGTGACAGTACTGTGTGATGTTATTTATATATAGCCATAGAATTGCTATGGGCACATTGGATAGCCATAGCAGTGATTTCTGGTTACTGTTGTTATGTTGACTTATTATGTATACTGCCTTTTGTCAAATGCACATGACTTCAAGTGAAGGTGGGCATGGGATTGTGTTTAAATTGGGTCTCAATAGAGGACTAATACATTGGCAGTGGTGTTTTACACTGTACAAGTATATGGGCATAAATATATATACTACACTAATACCGCACCTTATTATCACACAATAGCATAAACAAACAATAAAATGTCACTTGACTCTAGGGTTGGCCGATGTTTTTTTTAAAACGTTTAAAAAAAACGGTTAAAAAAAAACAAAAACATGACGTCCGAAATGTTTTTGTTTTTTTTAAACATCGGCCAAAATTTTTAGTACTAAGCACTAGGTATTTTGCAAAATTTTTGCGCGCAAGCGCGCAATTTCACACACAAATTGACATTGGTGGTTGTTTTCATTGGTTTTGTGGCATTTTTAGTTTCAGAGTATCCATTTCTATGTGCTACCATGGGTTAATAAGCCATCATATGTTGCTTTAGTATATAATATTGAGGTAATGTGCATCCATGTACCTCCACAGTGTGTAACTTCACTCCCAAAGTAACAACCTTCTTTTATAACCTTGTTTGATCACTATTCCGTGCCAAACTTTACCTGAAGTCATGAACATTCGACTATAAGGCAATATACGAACGATATGTCGACGAAAAATGGATATTTTTGACACAAATCACCACTTATAATGCTATCCCATGGCTCCACAGCCATCTGATATACCTATATATGTTGACACAAGGTCATATCTGGGAGCTTTTAAAAAACGTTGTTTTTTTATAAAAACATCGAGTTAAAAAAACGTTTTTTTTCCAACCCTACTTGACTCTACTTTTACTTTTACTGCCACTTGTCTACTTCCTGCAACTGTCTGAGATCACTCACAGTTGTTGTAAATAGGGTTGGCCGATGTTTTTTTAAACGTTTTTTTTTTAACGTTTTTTTTATTAAAAACATGACGTCCGAAATGTTTTTTTTTTTTAAACATCGGCCAAAATTTTTAGTACTGAGCACTAGGTATTTTGCAAAATTTTTGCGCGCAAGCGCGCAATTTCACACACAAATTGACATTGGTGGTTGTTTTCATTGGTTTTGTGGCATTTTTAGTATCAAAACATCCATTTCTATGTGCTACCATGGGTGAATAAGCCGACATATGTTGGTGTAATATATAATATTGAGGTAATGTGCTTCCATGTACCTCCACAGTGTGTAACTTCACTCCCAAAGTAACAACCTCCTTTTATAACCTTGTTTGATCACCATTCCGTGCCAAACTTTACCTGAAGTCACGAACATTCGACTATAAGGCGATATACGAACGATATGTCGACAAAAAATGGATATTTTTGACACAAATCACCACTTATAATGCTATCCCATGGCTCCACAGACATTATATGGTCATATTTATCATCACAGAGTATTGCCAGTGTCTGATATACCTATATATGTTGACACTAGGTCATATCTGGGAGCTTTTAAAAAAAACGTTTTTTTATTTAAAAACGTTGTTTTTTTTAAAAACGTTTTTTTTTTTTTTTTAAACATCGAGTTAAAAAAAACGTTTTTTTTCCAACCCTAGTTGTAAATAGTCAAAAAACCTCACCTAGCACTTCCTGGCATAGGACAAGTAGGCTGGAGCCTAGCCAACAAGTAGACCCTGCCACTGAGCGTGCTGGACTTGTACAGGCTGATGAGCAGCTCGTCCAAACTGGGCACTTTGTGTGCTATGCACTCGAACGTGCCCTTGGCTAGAATGACGTCATAGCGCTTGCCCGCAACCAGCTGTGGGGGTGATTTTATTTTGGGGTTTTAGGGGTTGTTTGAATTCATCAGTGGAATTGAGTGCCTTTCTTTTGGTGAAAAATTTCACTGAAATTTGCAATCGGCAGTGTATTTTTCTTTGGCTGACGTTGGCAAAATCCTGCCATACCAAGGACGTATCCAGGGGGGGGGGGCGGGGGGGGGCTGCAGCCCCCCCCTTCCCGGGGTGAGACCTAAAAAGTACCGGAAAGTGCAACTTTTCCTATATATTTTTAGATGTTTCTTAAAAATTTTGCGCGCAAGCGCGCAATTTCTTCCCCATGCAGTGTATTTTCAGCGGATCGGCTGCTTTAAACCAAAATCCTTGGGAATGAACACATTTTTTGCGACTTTCGCTGTATATGTATGCATATTTATAAGCGGTACCTGGCGCTGGCGCCAACGCCAATAGCTCCATGGCGTGGCGCCTTTGTATGGCGCTAGCGCCAAAACGCTTTTCCGTCCCTATATAGGGAACAATTTTAGGGGGGGGGGGCTGAGCCCCCCCCGTTCGCCGGCCCCCGTAAACAAGCAGCCCCCCCCCCCCCGTCAAAAATCCTGGATACGTCCCTGTGCCATACGTATCTGGAACAGCCCATTTTTGCCCTACCCTGACTCAACTTTTGCATTTTGGATGCCTTTATCCAATAGTGGCAAAATCTTCAGAAGGCGAAAATCTTATTACTAAACCCCTGATTTGATTTTCAATACCAACCTTAAAATTAATGAAATTATCGAGTATTCCATGTAAATATTTACCTGTTCCAAATCAGATGGATCAATTTTGCTCGTGTTGAGTCCATTTTCAGCTGCCTTGGTAATTAAGGCATCATTTGTGGAGTAGAACATCACGTTACTGATTTCAGCCTGGTCTGCACAGTCTTTGCCAAATTTCCATGAGTCTGGGAGAAATTTGGAATTAAAATTTTGAAATTTAATTTTCAAAAAAAAAGTTTATAAAACATTCACCTGGCGGTCCATCCAAAATAAGCATAGTATTTGGCTTGCGTTTGAATTGCTTAAATCGTTCTATAACTGCTTCAATGAGAGCACTTCTGTAGCTGCTTTCAAAGTGTGCCATGTTGAAATTTGTGATTGTTTATCAAATGGAGTGCAATTTTTCTGGTAGAATTTGTGGGTATTTTCATTGAGAAATCAATATGTAGGATGTTCTAAATTTGCTTATTCATCAACATAAGTGTGTATGTCTCCAAAAGGACAGTGCTTATAATTTAGTAGTGCTGCAATTTTAGTGTACACTTATGTTCACTCCTATTTGCAGTGCAACGCATAGTTCATACTGTATAACTAATAGAGTGTTTCCGTTGGACGGAAAATATGCACCTGCTCAAATATAGTCCCGTTTTGTTATCGACTATTTTAGTTTGTTTAGATGTAAAAAATTCATGGATACATAATTATAACTTATATTTTTATATTGTTTGAGAAGAAGTATTGGTTTCTTGTTTTATTCACTTAATTGTCAAGTTTTGAATTAAATCTTAAGCAAAGATTAAAAAATTTTGATCAAGTAGTGCTACAAAATCGGTAAGTGTGCTAAATATAAAGATTATTCAACAGAATATAACGAATTTAAATAAATGGGACAATAATCGAAAGGTTATGGTATTCCTGCAACGTATTTATTTACATATTGTCACTGCGGTAACAATGGCGCCATATTTTTGGCGTTATTTACAATATTTTTGGCGCTCCCCATAGTCGTGGTGTACACAATTGTGCTCAAAGTTTTAAATGTTCTAGGCGGCTCAAAAAATAACATAAATATTTATCATTCAAAAAAATTTCTAGCATCAAAACTAAGCCAGAAAAACGTTTGGGGACAAACACATGAATATGTTATGGCTATTTATTTATACGCCAGTGCATTGGAGCTTATAAATTTGGTGCTGGCGCCAATTCCATGGCGTTTTCTCACCATAATTTTGTGCACTTGAACTCAGCAGTTGCGTTTCTGCATTTGAAATGCCACCGCGATCAAATTAATGCTAAATATTTAACTTGTGTTCAGGGAGGCTTCTATGACCTTTGCTAGGGAAATGTAGACTCGTTTCTGAGCTTAGCAGAAGCTTGTTTACTTTCGTAGGCATTTTCTTGAGTCTTTTTCGTTGAATAAATTACCATAATTTGGCGATTTAATCACGGATTACGGTAGGAAACTTATGTCTCGGTTTGGTATCCAATAGTGTACCTATTTTATGTCTTTGGACAGCTGAGTATACACACACAGCTGATTTTTATGTCATTTTTGGGAGCAAAAACCTTTGTTTGCTCCAAGTTTTACCATTATTTTGTTTACCTAAATATATTGGGAACTTCTTTTCGAGTGGGCGGCACTTGAGTATTTGGTGATGTGGTATTTAAAAAAAATCTCGGAAAATGTTGATGTGGCTTAAAACGGAAAACAGCTGTGATGGAAGAAATGTTGTGCATTTCGAATGGATTCTAGGTATTTTTAACCGGATTTTATTTATGATGTTTTGCATACGCAAAATTCGAATTTGAATTTGCAGGATTGCGATGGTGACTAGAAAAAAAACCCGAAAGTAGATGGTGACTCGTAGCTTAGATTTATTTACGTCATAAATGGGATCTGGTCTGAAAAATCCTGAATTTTTGTTGAATCAGCAGCCGATTTTTGAACCTTTTTTCACTGATTCAAATCAGACCTAGGGGCAATTTTCGCCTTGACACCCAGGAAACGTGATTTTGGAGGGAATATTTGAGCGAACACAATACGGAAGTAGATAGGTAAATACAATGAGATTGATTGACTTCCATAATGGCGACCCACACCCTATCTTTATTTTTCATCATTGCCGTGTGCGCATTTGGAGACCGCTCTGCGACACGTGGAGCCGAAATCTGAGTTGACACAAACCAGTTGACACACATGTGACAACTAATGTGCGGGCGGCCAAAAACACATATTTTCTTCCACATACAATCGAACACAATCACACACAAAAATGTCCCAACATTCGCAGTGACCCCCGGATCTGAAGAAAGTGAAAATGACATCCGTGAAGTGTCCCCAACACACGACCGTTCAAATATCCACGGAAAGATGCGTATGCACCCACGCGCATTTCCAACTTGTCGAGTCTGTGCTGCAACATGTGCTTATGCTCAATGGATTTTTGGGCAGTGTGGTATGTTTTTGTGCCCTTTTTGTGGTTTGTGCTTTTGCATGTGTAAAATGGGGTTTGCAAGATCGAAACTGCGGTGAGAGCTGTTTTATTTACGATTTTTGAGGCAAGGCACATTTACTTTGATGCTACAAAGCGATTTTTCCAAAGGCCTTTGTCAAGGATTTGTTCACGCACTTGTAATTTTTGCACAGAAATTGTTCTGCAGATGCAGATGTGTGTTTTCACTTGAATACATGCACAGACTTATAAATTTCTCATTAAATTGGCTTTGAAAATTTGATAAACTTTCCAATTTTCTTGCCACTTGCCACCAGGGGTTAATTCCGCAAGTTGAGAAGTAAAAAAAACATTTTGTTAGTGAGAAATCAAATAAGAAGTAAAGGGTTACTTTTTAACTAACTTTTGAGTAACTTTTTACTTCTCATTTCACTTCTCACTTCCCAATTTTTTTTTTACTTTCCGCTTGCAGAATTGATACTTATTCAAATTTTTGAGGTTTCCGTAATTTTTACAGATAAGCGAGGTGGTGCGTGAAGTGAAGATGGCTGGATCGACCAGTGAAGTGTCTCCGTCGAAAAGAAAATTTTATGACGTGTTTTTGAAGGTTGGGTTGAATTTTTTAGATGTTTTCCGTTTGGCGTTTTGATCAAATTGCTAATTTCGAATAGCAGTTTGATAAAATCACAGTGGCGCTCAATTATATTTAACTATCTAATTTATCCGATTTTTTCACAGTTCACCGCCGCGCTGCACGAAATTTTCCGGTCTCAAAATCGCGGCATGGTGTCGCAAATCGCTCTAATTATCGGCCAATCGGAATTATTATTTGATCAACTTTATTTGATCGATTTGCCCCGGGCGCATTGTGCGGGATTGGGAGATTTCGGCTGCGGTTTGTTGAGTGGCGAGGATGGCTTAGATGCCAGGTGAGGGGGAATTTTTTGGATTTGAGGCGTCGACTTTTAAAAGTCGATAAATCCAAAAATTCCGGACATTCGCAAGACAAATTTTTTGACACTTTATAATGAACATTTGTAGGTTTACGATTATCAGCGAGAATGTCCCATTGTACACACATCACCGGCGGAAAATTTCAAATGCCATTTTCTCGAAAGCACTTTTTTGGACTTATCGACTTTTAGAAGAAATCGCTTATGTTTTGTCAACGCGCGTGAGGGCTTTAGTATTGGATTAGGGGCTGCTGTATGTTTGGATTAAAAATGTAGGTACTCCTGGAAAATTTCCTGCCAATTTTGCATATCTAGCGAATTTTATTAGGTTTTCAATAAACCAATGGTGCACCAATGGTAATGGTAATGATATGCTAAATATACACATGAAATACAGTGTCGGCTAAAAATAACATCACTGTATTTGTGTCAGGATGAAAAAGAATGATTTTTACATGTCATTGAAATCGTTATCGTTTTTCATGTCACATAGAAAAAAAGACAACTCAACTCAAAAGCTTATGATGAAAAAGTTTTTATCACGGGGACCCTGACCTCACAATTAGACCACACACTAGTTGACAAGGATACCAAATGTCAACTGGTTCCGATCCCAATTCAAAGCTTGCCGACGAACTACGTTCAAATGCAGAAGTGTTGAATCATGTTGCAAATGAAGCTGTGGTGTTGAAAAAATTGCATTACGTGATGTAAATACAAGACCGGCATGAAGTAAATGTGTATAGAATAATGCTTAGTGTTACTCGTGAGCAAGCTTTGAATTGGGATCGGAACCAGTCGGAGGGATAGATAGCTGAAAGATTTTTTTTTGGGGGGGGGGGGGGGTTCGCGGGGGTCCAATATATAGGATTTTTCAAGGTGTATAGGGAAGAAAAGGGAGAAAGTATGTGAAAATTTCGAAAAGTAGGTGAAAAATAGTGAACCCCCCTCTTTCCCGCCCCTCAAACATTTGTTGTCGCTGTCAACTCAACTGTGTAGAACCAATTTCACATTCAATCCAGTCAACTCAACACGGCGTGCGTAGCAGGCAACTAGTAAACACGGAATCGCAGTACCTAGATGGGCTGCTGCGAACATTCTCGTAGCACCTATCGTGCCAGTAGCAGCACCTATCGATCGAGTCCACTATGAAATTGCACCGGTTGTTGTAGCGTCCTAGGAGATCGCCGCACCAGCACCCGTGGCTTTTGAGAATCGAAGGGTTTAGGCACCCGTTCCAACCTGAGGGGGTGGCGATTTTTTTTTGATTGAAAAATGGTGGAGCAAAGAGTTTGTGTGGTTGCAATTTTGGGTTCGAATAGGATCCCGATCCCGAATTCCGGTGTTTTTCGGGATTTTGCAGTCCTGATCCCGAAGCCCCGATTCTGATTCCGAAAATGTTAACATCCCAATCCCGACAATATTTGCCTACTCCCGATTAGGGTTCAAACCGGACCAGTTTTTCGTACCGGGACCAGAAATTTTTATGTCGGGACCGGGACCGGGACTGGGGTGTCGGGACCGGGACCGGGACTGGGGTGTCGGCACCGGGACCGCCCCAGTCCCGACTTTTTGCCGAACCATGTACCGGGACCACGGTCTCGTTTGAACCCTACTCCCGATACTGTAAAAATTAGCCAAATGACTACTTGGCATTATGAAATGTGAACGGAAAGCTTCCGTGTGCATTTTCTTTTATTTAAAAAGAAGAGCACTTTCTACCAGGACTTGTTTAAGATCCCGATCGCGTGACCCCAATCCCGATCCCGAAAAGTCGATCCCGTTTGAACCCCAGCCCCAATTGCGGAAAACTTCTTCTAGTTATGATTTTGTTGCATCCTTCTATGATAATGATGGAATAGTTCAACCGGTCACTTTTTTGTGGTACCAAATGGCGCTTTTCCGCCTTACCCCCTACTTTAACATCTAGTTGTGTCTGACATCTAAAAGCCGGGAAACATACCCGCGAGCATCGTGCCGATGTCGGTGCGGCCGCGCTTGGCCCTGCGGTGCGGCTCGGACGAATTCGTTACTTCAGTTGGTATGGGAAATGTCTGTGTATGTGAAATGCGTTGATTTGTATGTGAAATGTCTGTGTATGTGAAGTGTGTTGGTTTGATAAGAAAGGTCTGTATGGGAAATGTGATGGTTGTCAATATAGGGAATGCAAAATATTTTTGTTTCTGGCATGTCTTCGCAAAAATGCCGATAACAGAAGTTTGAGAGATATCGAATAGCTACATCCAGCTGTCCCAGGGCCGTATCCAGGGGGGGGGGGCCCTCCCGGGGTGAGACCAGAAAGTGGCCGGAAAATGCCACTTTTTCAACGTCAGCGTAAAATTTTTTTGCGTGCAAGCGCGCATTTTTTGTCAGACATCATGTATTATCGGCAGATTTGCTCCCTGTGGCCGAAATCATTATAAATATACTCAATTATGTGCTGTTTGCTGTATTTGTATGTATATTTACATACACATACAGCGTTCCATGGCGCTGGCGCCAACGCCAATGGCGCCATGGCGTTGCGCCTACTAGTGGCGCCAGCGCCATGGCGCCATTCCGCCACTCTGAACGTAAAATTTTAGGGGGGGGGCTGAGCCCCCCCCCCCCCCCCCGCTCGCCTGGATACGTCCCTGAGCTGTCCATATATCGTCTATAATTCGAGTATCGGGTGTGTTTTGCAAAACTTTCTGTAAATATAACATCCGAAATAAAAACAGTTTCTCACCTCATTGCCATCAGAAAAATCAGTTTCATGAAATGCCCCCTTCTCAATTTTGTCGAGCAGCGCTTTGCTATCATCCAGCCTTCTCTTGATCGAGTTTATTTTTGCCTCAGCTGATTTTGAATCCCAATGCGCCAACGTGACAGCAGAAAATGCCACCAAAATGGTTATCAGTGCTATTTTAAGTGTCATTTTGTTCTTTTCTGTGGAAATTCTGGCGGATTTAGGGAGTTTAGGGAGTTTTTTTGGTGTTTCGAGTGTAAACGAATGAAGATTGTTTAAGATGGTTCCGGTTTTTATACTGCGGCTTGTGCGTGGGCTGTACTCCCAAAAGATGTGTTTTGTCTCGATTATGTTTTGGTATTTGATAGCTATCTCGAACGTTCGTAAGTTTCGTAAGCAATTCACAGAGTTGTCTTTGATTTTTTTTGACATCGCAACATTTTATTTTTTAATCATTGTTTCACACTATCAATTTTATAATGTATTTTTATCGAATTCCGGTTGCGTGGTAAAATTTTGTGGTTCCAATCGTCAATGGCAAAAAAGAATGTGTACTGCACGTAGGGTTCAAACGGGATTGACTTTTCGGGATCGGGATCGGGATTCACTTTTTGAGATTTCGGGATCGGGATTGGCCGGGATTGGGGTCACGGGATCGGGATTGGCATTTTTTCGGGATCGGGATTGGGGTCTAGGGATAGAGACTTTCGTCATTGTTCTGGCATTCACAGTTGTTCATAAAGGTCTCAGAACTCTGTTGGATGCCAGAAAAGTGACATAAAATGGACGCTGGGGGTTTGCGTTCACATTTTTGCACGCAAAAATGTCATTTTTTCACTTTTTATAATTTCCACTATTTTTTCCGGGATCGGGATCCCGGACTTGGGAGATTCTCGAGATCGGGATTTGAAAGTTTTCGGGATCGGGATCGGGATTGGTATTTTTGGATTTCGGGATCGGGATTGGGGTTTCGGGATCGGGATCGGGACTGCTAAATCCCGGAATTTCACGGGATCCGGGATCATGATCGGGATCCCGTTTGAACCCTAACTGCACGCGCACTGGTCTCTTATAGTTAGCGGTCTCGGGTTTATGAATTATCGAAAAATCGTAAATCATATGTGCGAAATATCGTATTGGCTAGGTGCGAAATGTCAAATTCAGTGCCAGGATAAGTAATCGCCCTCTGAAACTGCCGTATTTCCTCTAATTTCCCCGAGGTTTATTTTTTCAGGGTGAGAATTGTGAGGAGGGGGTCGAGGAAATACGGTACACAGTGCCATGCTTGAATTCAACGCTTTAATTTTTTGTTGAAGAAATCACCACTTATAGTGCAATTTTATGGCTCCAAACCCATTATATGGCGATATGAGACATAACTAAACATTGAGACTTGTCTTACACAGCTTTTTATGACGACTCATCATAATTGGGAGATTAAAAAACAGTTTTATTGTGTGCGTTTTTCATCCCTACCTTTGACATCCCTGCACTGTGCTCGTTTGATAATAGTCATCACTCGGTTACTCACTCGATTAAATCTTTCAACCATATTGTTTACTCATCATTATGGTATTTCAACCAGTTTGCTAGCCGCATCATTTTATAATCGTGGGTTGGATGAACTTTTTTGAAATCACGTGACTAGGGTTGGCAACGCTGGCAAAAAAAATTTGGTACTTATGTACCTATCAGATAAAATCGCAAATTTGGCGCGCAGACACGCGGTTTCATGCAAGCAACACATCGGTTGCTTTTTTCATTGTTTTTGCAGCAAATTTGGTCGTGTATACCAGAGTTGTTAAAATACCGGTATTTTTGGAAAGCGGAAGCGTAAATACACTTTCCAAACTTTGAGTGTGGATACTAAAAGCGTAAGGTATTTTTTAAATACCTAGGAAAGCGTAAAATAAAGCGTAAGCATAAAAAAATTTCAAGGGGTTTTTTCTCAGTGGATTCGTTCAAAATCAAGCTTTCAGCGACATTTTCAGATGTCTACGTGGTAGTCTGCCCTTAGATGTTGTTAGCACTTAATCGACAGCGACAGTTTATAAATCTTCATTTCCGCACTCAGACTTTATGCTGTACATTTTTGCGATGTATTTATTCCTAATTCTCATAAATGCTTACCGCATTTCTTCTAATAGCGTAAACGTAAGATACACTTATGTCATCTTCATTTTCAAACTCAGACGTCGTGCATTTTCAGCCACAAAATTTCTATTCTGAAGCCATTCCATCTAAATCCATTTAAATATTTTGCCTGACGACACAGTATAAAAGAGATATTCATATTGCGACACAATTTGCACATGTGTCGTTATTTCCAGTGCATTACTGCACACATGCAGTCTTTTTTGTATACAGTTTCGTTCACTTTTTTGTAGTTTTTACACTTTTTACAAAAGCATAAAACCGAACTATGTGAAAAACGTTTTTACGCTTTTAGTACCCGGGTATTTTGGCCGGGAAAGCGTAATAAAGCGTACGGGTATTTTATGAAAGTGTAAGCGTAAGCGTAAGTATAAATACCCATTTACCCGGGTATTTCGGGTAAGCGTAAATACGCTTTCGCAACTTTGGTGTATATTGACTTGCCTATTTAGCCATGATTTTTGAGCGGGGAGGGCGGACTTGTATACAGAGCCTCTAAAATTTGACCCGCGAAGTAAGGTAATGGCGCCATGGCGCTGGCGTCATTCGTAGGCGCCACGCCATGGGGTCCATTGGCGTTGGCATAGGCGCCACAGCCCGTTGTATAGGTATGTAACACATATGAGACACATTTTAGGCTGTCGTACTAGTGAAATGAAAAAAAGCAGGTCGCATGAAGCAAAAATGCAAAAACAATACGAATCACCCTAAAAATCGGCCCCAGAGACGACAATAATTATTTCGTGCTACTTTCTACTCTCACCCGGGAATGGGGGGAGGACTGCCATTACGCTTCCAAGGTGCATCCATTTCACTTCCAAGATGATTTATATTATGTTATCAGCAACAATATACATGCCGTATTTTCTGGAATAAACCCCCCTTGAAATACCCCCCTCAAATTTTGCTGGGGAAATAATGAATGCAATTGTGCTGGCATCTACTGGTCTTACTTTTGTTCCGTTGCTTCGCCTTCATATAGATCGGGGGGTCCGCAAGGGGGGGGGGGGGGGTTCCGAATTTCTACCCAGTGTTTATTGCCTATTAAGTCTGCATTTTTCGCACGTGACATCTTTGCGCAACCCCCTTCCGCATCGCAGGGAGCGTCAGCGAGTCTCTTTGGCACTGTTCCAATCTGCGATGAACCATCAAACTTCCAATAAAATACCCGGTGTCCCATCGAAGTGTGCGCGCGTGAGAATTTTCGTCCGCGCTAAGAAATCGGCGAATTTGAGTGACACAATCGATGGTTTGACTGAGAGGGCGGAGTTTGATTTCAGCGATTTTGCCCTTTTTGAGAGACGGAAAATTAAATCTTGCGAAATTCAAATCAGCCATGGTGAAGCTTGTGACAGGATGTGTGCGATTACGCATGGGAATGGGTGTGTAAATGGTGAGCATTTTATTCGTGGGGTTGCGTTGTTTATTTCTAAAATTTAAAAAAGTTAAATTTTGAATGCGTCTTAACTTTTTGCAGATTCGCCCGGTGTCAGCGGCGATTTTTGTTGGTATGCATTCGAACAAGTTTTCGAAGGCGTAGTTGAATGATTGATTATTTGAACAGTTTGGCACGATATTGAATTAGCCCGACCAATGTTTTCTTGCACATCATAGTCGAGTATTATCGTGTAGCGTAAATATGATTTTGTCGCAAGGTATACTCGGCGGGCAGCACACCTAGTATGAAAATCTACACTCCAGGAAAAATGTCTTTAGCCCTTTGATTTTTTTGGTTCAATGGCGAACCACACATTTAATATGGGTCACTGAGGGGTGAAACTCATGCATAGGGGGGTGTCATTATGTCTACCCCACACAGTAAAAATATGGCCCCCTTCCTGCGTATATAGCCAACATTTCATTAACTGTGAACACAATGCCTTCCGCGTAATTTTTTTGCTTTTTATACATTTCGCTTAATGCGCGCAGCCATGAGCTGGCACTGTGCCAACATTTCGTTTAGTTCATAATTTCAAAAATCGGCACCATGTCGGGTCGATATTTGTCTGCCGACTGACGTCAGACAATTTTAAACACCATGAGAAATCAGTGTGAGTGCAGGGTATCAAATCCACCGTGTATACCATTTTGAATATAAATTCGCAAAGTGATAAATATTTGAGCAGTGCATCATTTTTTCATATCGCATCGCAGTATTTTTATCGTTTTAACATGTTTTTTTTCTCCTTTTTTAACGTTTTCACAAAAAGGCTAAAGACTTTTGTCCTCCGGAAATTTGACTTTGGATGGCTGTCAAATGAGCAGCAATGCACCCAGAAAGTTAAAAATCGACATGTGGCATAAAGGCACCTTACTCTACACGAATTCATCCCATGTATATACCTGTATCTGGGGGGACATTGAATTTTTTTGCTCCCGATCAGGAGGCTAAAGACATATTTCCTGGAGTGTACCATAATTTTATCAATAAAATTTTGTGATAAATTTCGCAATTGTTTCATAGTAAAAACGAAATATTATGATGAAAAAATGTAAAAGTTTTGGCTCATTATTCAGATGGGTTATGGTAGGTTTTCATACTAAGTGTGATGTCCGCCGCCTATACACTGGATTTGCGTTCTGCATTGGAACGTTTTTGCATGCGGAACTATAAATGTGAGTTGACAAAAGATGGAAGGTCAGAGAAATCTGAGTTGACACAGACCAGTTGACACGTATGTGTCAACTACTGTATGGGCCGCCAATGTCGTTTTGAAATTGAACGATCTCTTTACAGCACTGCGTGTACATTTTTTGATATTCATTCCGACTGCGTTCACTCGTGAATGCTGATTGATTTAATTGTCTTTTGCCCTGTTCTGATTCGTAGTATTTTTATATTGGGGTTAAAAACCTCTACAACTTCCCTGCATTATCTGTGGCTCGGTTTTTGATGCTATATATCGTTTCCCAACTCTAGTATAAATTCTTCCTGATTAGTTAGTGATGGGAACGCGCCTGAAGTAGCAGCGCCACTGTATTTGGTGCAAACGCCAGCGCGCATTTTATGCTTATAATACCTCTCCTCAATTAAGTGAATAAATGGCGCTTGCTGGCGCCATTTTTGTGTTGGAGCCGTGCTCACATTGGCGTTTGACCCCGTATTTTTCTGATGTCGTATACCTTTGAATTGGCGAAAACTAGCGATTACGTTGTGTCGTACGTTTTTATTAAGTTTTGGCGCTGTTTTCACGGCACTTTTCCATCACTGCACACGAGCTTGATGGACAAAACGAGATGTTCAAATGTATTTTACCTGTTTACCCATACTTTCATTCACTTGAAATGAAATGAAGCTTTGTATTTATTTATAAATCACGGAAAGACAATACCACTATTGGCCGAATTTACGAATAACTTAAAAATTATAGTCCTCTCTCTCATAATAATAATCAATCGCGTTCCAACCAACAAAAAAAATGCACGGTCGACCAACATCACTTTACCTTAAATAATTTAAAGTTAATTTCACTATCCAACTTTTCCGAAAGTGCCCTCAAACTGCTCGCCCCCTGCGCCTGGAGGCGGCAGGCCTGAAATAAATTAGAAGTAGTTCTCAGGTGATAAAAGGGGTGCCTCTGCAAACTAGTTTACTTGCTTGAATAATTCCCCTGCCTTCAATAATTCCCAGTCTAATAATACTCTGTTAGACCAGTGGGATAAGATTACCCCCCCCCCCCTCGAATAATTGGCACTTTGGCAAATGATCAAATCGTTGTGTTCAAAAGTTTCAAGTTATTTTGTTAATAAAGCATATTTCGTGAGGTAACTTGATAGAAACATGCTTGAAAGTTTTCACGAAATAATCATTCCTCTTGAATAATCCCCCTAAAATCTGATGGCAAAAATAATTTCCCAGGGGAATTATTCGAGTAAATACGGTAATCTGCATATGCCAAATGAAATCTTTGGGTATTGTTCACGATAAATAGCTTCAGTCTTCTCTGAAAACATCCTGTAAATGGCATACTCATGAGAATATTTGCTTTAATCGAAGCTTTAGTAATTTGAAAAATGAATTTCGTGATGAAACAAAGGTTCCTGGCGATTTTTAGATTTCAGTTGGCGTAGGCAAGCAGGTTTGGTCCAGGTGCCAGTTCCACAAATTGAGAAGTGATAGGTAAAATGGAAAATGCGAAGTGAAATGAGAAGAAAATTGGCAAAAGCGAAGTGAAATGGCAAGTAAATTGGCAAAAGCGAAATAAAAGACCAAAAATAAAAAGTAATTTCCCTTCGCTTTAGCCAATTTCCTTCTCAATTCACTTTGCATTCGCCATTTTACTTCTCAATTTGCGGAACTGGTCCTAGGTCCTGGGGTTCAAGTTGCTCAAAAACCATTTCCATCAAAATTTACACGAATATGTAGTCGTTTTAAAATTTGATTTTGAATGCTGCTAGTTGTAAATGGTTTTTACAAAAACAGGGACTCACCTTTCGCCTGCGCTTCAAGTGCGGCAAGCTTGCCAAAATCTTCGCAAACTGAGTCGCAATTACACAAAATGTTGGGACATATTTGGATGGGTTCCAATTTCGGCGTCACAATCCATCTGTTTAACTCTGGTTCTGCCTGAGTTAACATTTGAAGCAGTTCGCAAAATGTTTCTGAAAACTAGTTACCACATGGAAACTGTAATATCCAAAACACTCACCTCTACATTGAAAAATTGATCATCAAACAAGTTGACAGGCCAAACACCCAGCCTGTCAGGAAGTTGCCTGCGTACCCGTCTCAATTTGACATCCGTTGTGCTAACCACTTTCACTTCACCAAAAGTTCCCTGTGGAAGGGTTTAGAAATTGTCGATTTCAGAGAAATGCATGTTATTTTTATAGTGACCGGTCAGAATATAATGCAAAAATGATCGCTTTATCACATGACAACATCAAAAATGGTGTACTCGGCGCACCACAAAGTATGCCAAGAATCCTACCATGATTTAATGAATGAAATCTTATTATAAATTTCGTAATTGATTATTCTAAAGTAAAAATGTAATATTATGATGAAAAACTGTTAAAAAAATTTGGTTCATTATTCAGATGGGTTACGGTAGGTTTCCATGCTACGTGTTATGTACGCCGAGTATACTCTAATTTTTAATGACTCGCCTTGAAATTTCCACCTGCGCCGGCGCCACCTGCTGGGCTGGGAACTTTCAGTTCGCCAGCCGCCATTTTGTCGCATGCGGCGTCCACTGTTGATTCTGCATTACAGTGTGTAAATCGATAGGTATATGACACTGCTAGGGTTGGGACGATATATCGTATCGAATATCGGATATCGACTATTTTTTCATATCGAATATCGATATCGAAAATTTTGAAAAAATATCGAATATCGACCATTTTTTTCGATATTTTCGATATTCTATACTCCCTGGGCCTGACTTCAAATAAGCCAGGAATGGCACTATTAGAAGGCGATTTCATAAGCAATTTTAACAAATTTTGCGCGCAAGCACGCACTTTGTTCTCACATGACAGGAATTTTTGTTTCAGCACTTGCGGCAGCATCAAATCTTGTGCAAATGCTCTCTCAGATCTTCACATAAGAGTATATGTATGTTTAATAGCTACTTACACCATGGAAACATCAATGGCACCATGGCATGGCACCTATAAATGGGGCTGGCATCTTTTCCTTACCACATCTGTCACATTTTTCAATCATTTTCTTTTTTTGATCATTGTGTGCATTTAAATTTGTATCATCTACTTTTCAGAAAAGATGATCAGTTGGGTTTGTGATGAAATGGAAATGCAATATGCCAAATGAGATATGCCCTGCTATACCAAAACGAAAATATCAAAATATCGAAAATATCGAAATATCAATATCGAATATCGAGCATTTTTCAATATCGAATATTGAATATCGATATCGAGGGTCCATATCGTATCGATATCGAATATCGAGTTTCAGAAAAAAATATCGAATATCGATATCGAAAAGTCATATCGTCCCAACCCTAGACACTGCTAACACTTTTCGCCAGAATGACAGGATAAAAATGAATTTTGTTCTGGTTGATAAAAATGTGGCAGTGGGATTGCAGCGTCGAGAGCTTTTTCTATTATTGATCTGATACGAGCCCAACCGCCGCTCATGTCTAGCACTTCCGTCGGCTTAATCCGGCAGGTTCAATTCCCACCAGCGACAGTGCCATTTTTGCACTATTGTATCGACTCTCCATGCCATCAATTAGATACGATCCAAAGAAGCCTACCAAATGTGCACATGCAGAATGTTCCACTCTCCAAATACTTGACAGACTTGTCATCTAGTTCCGATTTGAATTCATCCAAAATGGCACTGCCCTCAGCACACTGGCCAGTTGCTGTGCCACTTGTGCCTGCATTTATGGGAAATGTGAAATTTGTTATGAGGTTTTAAAGTGTTTCATATTTTGATTTTCCAAAAAAATGGAATTTTTCATTGGGACTGGTGTTCTGTGAAAAACTGAAGTTTACTCATGTAATAGGTGTAAGTATCGTTATGTAGCATGTACTTATTCCTATAATGTTCATTCTAAACATCTCTTCCAGGGAAGAATGTTCTTAAGATGACATATTTTCTGTTCAATTAACTTTATTTTGATAACCAAGATTTTTTCTTAAATAGGTAGGTAGCTTAGACACTTTACTAGTAGGTAATTCTAAAAGTTGTCAATCTCTAAATTGCTCTAAATCGTAAATACTCACCTCCCTGTGTGAAAATCAGTCCCATAATCCAGCTATTACACCTGTCTTCACAGGCATCTGGACAGTGATTTTGACCAAAAACTTTGGTCAATTTTTGACCATCACAAAAGCCATTTTGGGCTGTGGGGCCTGTTGCATCTTCATCCGTGCATATTTGTTCTGCGTTTTAAGAATTTGCTGTTTTTTATGGGGGAAATCATTGTTTAATTAGAAACACCACAACAGGTGGCATGCAAGATAGAATCGGTATGATAATATTAAATTTATAAAAAAAATCCAGCTTGAGAGAAACACTAACAAATGCTGGCAAAAACAAAAGTTGCAAGAAAATAAAGAATGCCATGTAAATCCATGTAAATGTTGAGGGTGTGTATAAATATAAATCTGTGCCTGCAATTTGTTTCTTTTTGTCATTTTTTTGTGAATGCGCATTTGTGTTGTCAAGCTGGGACCGCCGCTAGTGATGGAAAAAGCGCCAGGACTTTGGTGCCAAACGCCATGGTGCTTTTTCGCACCCCAGCGCCTAGCGCCAATGGCGCCAAGCGCGTGAAGCGCCATGGCGCTTTTTGCTTTGGCGCTAGCGCCAAGCGCCAGCGCCAGACGTTTTGTTCCTGGAGCCACAGAAAAATAGCGCCAAGCGGCAACAGCGCCATGGCGCTTTTCCAAACATCGACGCCAAGCGCCAATGGCGCCAAGCGCCATGGCGCTTTTTGCTTTGGCGCCAGCGCCATGGCGCTTTTCCATCACTATCCGCCGCCGCAGTGCCTAACCGGTGTTGATTTGATTCCGTCAAGATGGCATCAATTTTTTCTCCTGCACACCCACCATAACCGTAAAAAACAACCCACCATATTCGCAATAGCACTTATTCTCCTCATTGCCAACGTCATTCTCATCCGGCTGGCACTTTGCCAAGAGCGGCAAGCCAAAAGCCACACCCTGCTGCCAATTGGCGCACGTGCTGGCGCAGTCGCTGGGCGCGGCGCACTGGGCGTCGGGCGTCTCGCTGGACAGATATTTGGTGGCGATGCCCAAGTCGCACCGGGGCTTGCCTGCGGGGTAATTGAGGGTGTGGGGTTAATACAGGGAATGGAAATCTGCGTTGTGTTTTGGGTTGTGGACATTTTCTGTGAACCTTTTTATTTATAGATTGTACTCAGGATGGCTGACGAATATGTCTGCCTTTCACTCTTTCGAGAAGTTTTGCTGGTGTGGTCTAGTTTTCGGTTATAGTCCAAATAAGATTTTTGAAGCGCCATTCATTTGAATGAATCGATTTACTAAACGGCTATATTTTATCTAGTTATGATGCCAAAATCTGAGATCTCATTTTAACTGCATACATTTATTTCTATAGACATTATCTATCAATTTGAATGTGTCCAATTGATTTTTCAATCCACTCTTGTGATGCCAGCGGTTTGTCAACGAAGTGTCAAAAGGTATAGCGTGATTTTTGCTCGCTTCGTGTACAAATTTAACTTAAGGTGTAATATAATTGATAATGTCGTCTTTTCTCGAGTCGACCAGCCTGTTACTTATATTTATTTTAATTATATTTCCTCATTTCCTGGATTATACCTCTCAACCACTGATTGATTTTTCTGTGAACATTATTCCTTCTCAGACAATGTTCACAAACTTTTCCATTTTTCACCCTCGCACTTTTATCCACACACACACCTCATTTCCGACTGGGTGATTATTCAAGGAAATACGGTAACATCCAACTACAAATCCCAGCTAACCATCATCCCCTGGTCCCTCATCAACAATGGTGTCATTTTGGAAGCCGCAAACTCTGCTGCACAAACAAACGCAGCCGTTTTTGCCGATGCCGTCGAATAGACACGAATTGTATTCGGATTCTGGGCATTTTTGGCGGTTGTTGTGAATTGGGCGGAGTTTAGGTTTGATAATTTTGTTTAAGCAGCGTTTACACTGCGACTTGTGCCGACAATTCGAAAAGTGTAAAAGTTCCATAATTTTGGAATAAAGTTCCATGTATGCAAGAAAATACTGTGGAGCTGTTTTTGGTGGCGCCAGGAACAAAAGCACCTGGTCCTGGCACTTTCGCTATCTCAAAAGACATTCCGTATCAAAACTCATCCAACAAAAAAAGCAGTGCGATGCAAAAAGAAGGGCTGAGCCGGGGATTGAACCCGGGGCCTCTCGCTTTGGGTGCGAGAGGCCCCGGGTTCAATCCCCGGCTCAGCCCTTCTTTTTGCATCGCACTGCTTTTTTTGTTGGATGAGCTTTGATACGGAATTTCTTTTGAGATAGCGAAAGTGCCAGCACCAGGTGCTTTTGTTCCTGGCGCCACCAAAAACTGCTCCACAGTATTTTCTTGCATATATGGAACTTTATTTCAAAATTATGGAACTTTTTCACTTTTTAAAATTGTCGGCACAAGTCGCAGTGTAAACGCAGCTTAAAGAAACTGACTGTATTGGCATAGGCATTTGTTAAATTTGCCTCGTTTGCGACAGCTCTTCGTTTTTGTCTCGCCAAATGCCTGGGGTGGGGGAGAAAATAATATTAGGTGTAAATTAAAGATAAATTGATTATAAATTGATCGGGGATTGAAACTGGAAAAAAATTGCATTACCTACTCATATTTAATATTAAATTTTTTTAAAAATCTACAAATTCCAACAGACCACTCCATCATCAAAGGAATCACAATCCCCTTCACAAGTTGGTCCATCCTTTGCACACGATTCCTCACCAAACCATTTTGACTTGACACCATTCAGGCACATGCCACCCGCGTCTGTTTTTCAATATATGTTTATTTGAAACTTTTTGAAATTGATGGTGGGTCAGTTGAGTGCTGGGTTCAAATTCAAGGAGAATACAAGGCGCTCGATACGCAGAACTAGCGATGTGAAAGCGGCATGGCGCTGGGGCCTGGCGCCAACGCCAAAGCAAAAAGCGCCGTGACGTTTTTGTCGCTTGGCGCCATTTTGCTGTGGTGGTATTGGCGCTTGGCGCCGTGCCCAAGAACAGCGCCATGGCGCTTTTTACATCACTACTCAGAACGCGCACAATTTCATCGCCATTAAGCGTGTGTGCAAAGCGCCTTACCTGCACCTTACATTCCAATCGAATCTGGCCCCTGGGACTTTCAAGAGGCAAAACCTCCAAACCAGGGGTCTCCAAGATTTTGGCCCTCGCGGCGGCTGGATAGATACCAAATCGCTCCTCCGGAGGGATAGATAGCTGAAAATTAGTCTGGGGGGGCTGGCGGGGGCACAATATATAGGCTTTTTCAAGGTTAAGAAGGCAGAAAGGGGAAAAAATCGCTAATAATCAGTTAAAAGTAGCCAAAAGTAGGTTTAAAATGGCTAAAAATAGGTATATGACCATGTATATAGCCGGAAGGACGATTTTGAAGGTGGAAACCTAAAAAAAGGTGCGAAAATTGGTGATTTTGAGTGAAAATTGGGGCAAATTTTCTCAAAAACCACTCCAGATAGATAGATAGCTTAGCGATTTGGGGGGGGGGGTCTCTGGGGGTAGTAGCCCAAAATTTTGCCTCAGGATAGATAGATAGCTGAGCGGCCTCCGGGATAGATAGATAGCTGGCCGATTTGGGAGGGGCAGCCCCCCCCCAGCCCCCCCCCCCCCTAGGAGACCCCTCCTCCAAACTGACCGCAGAAACTATTGCCCAGTGCAGGTGCGATAGCATCTTTATAACCACTGAACTGATCATCAATGCTGGAACCTTCCAATAGCGATTCATCGTCTTCAGCTAGTCCCTTAACTTCAAGGAAATATGCTTTCAATTCACATGACCCGGACCCTGTGCAGGCTTGTCTGCGTGGGGGATTATTTAAGTTTTTACAACCTTTGGTTTGGTTCTTGGTGGTTCTTTATATTGAAATCTTGTTGGTCAATTAAGCTGTTTGCTATAAATCTTTGCCAATAATTGGCAAAAATTTGTGCAACATTTGTTAAATGTTGCAATGTCTATAGAAGATTAAATCAACAAACCAAAAATAAACAATTAAAAATTATTTTCATGAAAAGTTGTCTTTCAGGAATACTCATTGTAACTTTTTACCAATCTTACATGACATTTTGACACTTTGCATGACATTTTAAAGTGTCTGGAATCGCCCCCTGGTACCCCCCTCAGACGCACGTGTAAGGCAGGTCGAAATTGCTCAAAAAGAAGCCTTCCCCTGACGCCTGCATGTTTCCATCGCTCAGCGGCACAATTTGTTCCTCAGGCGATTTGCTCACAACTTCCGCATGTGATCCTTGCGCGCACACGAATGAAATGCTGTGAAAATAAAAATAGTGAAAATGTGATCTAATGTAAGTTTCATTTCATGCGACGCCGTGGCGCGAATTTTGCACCTCGTTAAGTCACAGGAAAAGTTTAGTTGGAATTCCTGCTTTTGTTTTATCATTTATCTCGTCACTTAGACGTTTCCTTAGATGTATCACTTTCCGTGTCACTTTACAGAGTGTTGAAATAATCGTTCAATAAAACAAGTTCACAAACTATGGATAAAAAATAACAATTATCTACTTTTAACCCCCCCCCCCCAAAAACCCCCCAAACAAACAATCTAGTCTCCTCCCTGTAAGCACCAAGTATTCCCTGCATTAACTCCCCCTCTTTGCAGGCGCTATCGGGCAACCCTTTTGTGTCAAAATTTGCCATTGCAGCGGGATTTGTAATTCTGACCATCGAATGCAGTTGGGGTGACATTGTCACATCTGCACAGGTTCCAGATACCTGCGGGGGGGGGGGGGGGTTGGGTGGGAAAAGATCGATTTTTTGTTCCAGCACGTTGCAAACAAAAATTTCATGGCGATTTTACATCACAATATCTAGGTAGACGATCGTATTTCTTCTAATAGAATAGCGGCGTTCTATTTTTTTGTCAACTTTTTTACCTGCTGTACTATTGGAGGTGCCGTTCTATGGAGGTATGCCGTTCGATTAGAAGAAATACGGTAAGCTCTCTATTTGGTTGTGACACGTATGTGACGGTCACATCACACCAAACAAAATCCATGCTGCACAAAACTCACAGTGAAGTCGCCGCCGCCCACTTCGGTAATCTGCAGCCCAGTCAATGCGCGGAAATAACCGCAGTCCAGTATAAAGTCCCCTGCTGGGGCACTGCTGGCACCTGGAGAAATAAATTTGTCACAATGTGGTAAAACTGGTTTTCATGCTGTGGCACTTTTTGTAATGAAAAATATACAGCGCTAGCGTCAAAATGGTTCTACATCAGGCACCGTGGCATATGTCTTTTCGTCAACTACACCATCACTATCCATGGGTCATAATTACTGTGGTATACCTGGTCAACTGCATTTTACGCATCTTTCTTTGACAGATGACACATTTTTTCCGAACAATGAAATCCATACTAAGCTTTAATCTTAGTATGGATCCTTGTCTAATCTAAAATCCATACTAAGTGTCTCCAAACAACACCCCTCAAATCCCCCCGCCCAGAAAAGCACTCCTAAACCCCCCCCCCCCACAAAAAACACTCCAAAATCAACCCCCCCAGAAAAGCACCCCAAAATCACCCCCCTTACCCTCCTCCAATTTACAACACTGGCACAATTTGTCAGTGTCCACATCAGCGAGTGCAGCCGCGGCCGCATCTGCCGCCCCCGCGTCGGGTGCCAATTCTGATAGGGACACTGGTGGGGTGATCGGGGCTATCTGCGGGGGGGGGGTGAGTGGATTTGGGGGGTTGGGTGAATTTGGGGGGTTATTTTTTGATTATTGTCTTTTTTTGCTCGTTTTTCTTGACTGCTGCAGCTTTTGAGCTTTAGACAGTTGGATATTTCTGGAACGCTGGAATCACAATTTCAGAGCTTTGTGAAAAATTATATTTCAATTTCAAAAGATTCACTGCTCTCTAAATAACTTTTGAATCGCGATGAAATTGTCAAAAACGAGATTTTCACTTTTTCCTTCTAGAAATAACACAATATCAACAAAAACACCAAAAATGAACACAACTGACCACACCACCGATTTCATCAACAAGTACAGAATCTTCAAGTGCAAATCTGTTTCCAGTCTGTTCATAAACTGACATGATTACTGATGCGATCAAACGGGTGTCGGCATAGTTGCTGCAAAAAGTTTTATATGGTTGCTTTTTCTGTTTGACGTTGTTCTAGAGTGAGAAATTCGGTGATGGAAAAGCGCCAAGTTATTTGGCGCCATGGCCAAAACCGATACCCAGCGCCATTTGCGTCCTACAGTGGCGCCATTTTGATTATTTGCCGTGAATATTGATAAAAATTCTAAAAGAAATATTCAATCAAAACACCATGATGGTGTATGATGTTTAGCTAACTGTACAGCGAGGTGCCGCACATGAACGTTTTGATGAACAGATCGGACTAGCAATCCTTTAACAAGATTGTGCGCGGTCCCAAAGGCGGACCATCTGCCGAACTTTTTATGTAAATTTGGATCGTAAATCGTACTGGAATTATCTATGGGGTGAAGTTTTGATGGCACCATTTCGGTCCGATTTTTGCAGCGCGTCGGGAGCCATGGCGCCATTCGTGAATAGGGTTTCAGGCGCCAATGGCCCAGGAGAATAAAAGCGCATGCCACTGCCAGCGCCGTGGTTCCGTTCCACCACTACATTCTCCCACACATCGACAGCAATACCTCCAATTAAAAAAAACGCAAAAAGCAACACCAAACCAACCTCATTCTAAATGCAATTGAATGCACAAATTCCTCCCCAGTCAAACCCCAACTTTCATCTGGCGCTGTGCCAATATAATTATTCTGTGGCTTCATTTCCAATTCGTGTTCAGTATGTGATACATATTGTGTTTGTGCATTTGAGGAGCATACTAGCGAGATGCTGAAAATTGGGGGGGGGGGGTATTATCTGAGGTTTTGTCAACTTTTTGTGTACCCACACAAGACAAGTTCTGGAGGCATGCTTGCATCTACTCCATGAAATTCATGTAAATATAATACAGTGAAACTTTTTGTCCAATCCTACATTAATTACGGATGCGACAGGGCACAGCGAAAATTTTTGGAACAGCTTTCAAGTTTCTTCATCAACACTACACCCCCAATACTTCCCAAATTCGAAAAATTGAAAAAAAACTACCGCACTAACTATCTTCTTCCCGTATCTTTATCATACTTTCCCAGTACACCCTGCAAAACCTCATCCTGCCTACAGCCATATTTTCCTTTTTTAAAGTGCACCAATTCCGTGTAGCGGGTCAAGCGAAGTATTTGTCCACCTTGGTCTAGTAGAACGTGTTCGGCACAGGTCACCTGGGGTCAGATCCAATTTGAAGGTAGGGCAACTGACTATGGCTAGAAGTCGACTCGACTTGACTCGTGACTCGAGGCAGAAATGGGTACCAAAAGACTGACTCGACTCGACCAAAAATATGGCCGTGCCAGAGACTTTATGCTTTTGCCTGACTTGACTCGAGTTTTTGGCAAATTTCTAGTCGGGTCATGTCCAAGAATGTCTACCTAATTTTCATACAAATTTTGATATATTCTCAAAAAATTTTTTTCAAAAAGTAAAATTTCAAAACTAAAACCCACCTTGATAGACACATCCCTCCTGGCACCCTTCACTCGTTCCAATTTTATGTCCATCTTTTTCACAGCCATGTACGAGCCACAGTCTACCCTCCACGATTCAGCGACTGGGGTAAATGTGTCTGTGAGGAAAATGAGTAGTTTTTCGCTAGTTGACACCATCTGAGGTGGCTGAAAAACGGCGCGCCAAGGCGCTAGTGGCGTTGGCACCCTTTTTGCCGTTTTCTGCCGTTTTTCCATAAAATTACAAATCGGAACTCACAAATAACAGCGTCCCTGAATAACTCCTCTCGAATTGCGTTCTCTACGATTACTCTGAATAATTCCCAGTACAAAACCCCAGTGTAATTATTGTCTGATAAAAATATTACACCCTTTGAGCTTATTCAAGGGTATACGGTATTTGAGGTTCCAGTAATCCACTTATGCCCTCGTTCGCTAACTAAAATTCTACAATAAGCTGATTACCATAACCCATCGAATAAAACTTTACCTGGTTCAACATTATTCAGCTCAGACAAGTGGACCACATAATCGCCTAGCACTTCACCATTTTGAACCGGCACACCATTTACACCGTCCTTCTTGCGATTTTTGCAAACTGAGGAATTGTTTTGTTGTTTTTTTGTGTGGAATAGATGCGATATATTCGGGTGCATTCGATATGATGTCATTTTAGTGTATTGTATACCAAAAATGTCATTTGATTTTATACCCAGAAATTTACTGTACCTAGGTACCTAAAATTGGGAAAACTCATACATTGGCTTTGGATGGATTTGAATTTACTGGAGTGTAATAATTTTCATTTTTGTAATCATTTTTTTATATCGTCAAAAGTAGTTGATGGACAGTGTCCATTGGACACCTCATTCCTAATTTCACAAACAAATGCGTGCAAAACTGATCAGTATTCGAACCTTATGAGTACCTATTCGAACTTTAAAATTTCGGTAGAAAATTATAACGTTTATGGCCAATCGGGGATTTGAAATAAAATAAAGTTAGAAAAATTTCACATCCAAAAAACTCACTTGGCTCATTGTATTTTCCCCCGGTCACTTTCATTGGGCAATATTGAAATGCCATACCATCGGTTCTTGAAAAAGTGTTTTAGATTTAGAGATTTAGACTTTTTAGAAAATAAAATGACAAAAATATTCCAGAGAAAGGACTAACGAAATTTCGATCGCTGACAGGACATCGTTGGGACAATTTAAATGGGGGTGGTATGGATTCTTGATGAAAACATATTCCGGCCCTTTGTACACCTTTAGTGGGCCAACCTGCAGCAAAGCGGTGTCCAATTTTGTGTTTTTTTAAAATTCATGTTCTCACGAAGAAAATAAATTTTAAACTGAATTTCAAAAAGTTCCATAAAATCAGTAACCTGGTTGCACTTGATGCCTCTAGTGTCCCATCTTGCATTTTCTGTTGCACAGCATTTGAAACGCATACTGTGAATTTTTGGTATTGTTCAAACACAGATTTTTTATCAGGGTGCATGCATTGAAATTGGACTGTATTCAAGCTGTTTTTACCATATTTCTTCTAATAGAACGGCATACCTCCAATAGAACGGCACCTCCAATAGAACGGCAGGTTTTGGCACAGGTTTTTGTGCTCACGAAAACAATAGAACGACAGCTTCCAATTGAACGGCACCTCTAATAGGACGGCAGGTAAAAAAGTTGACAAAAAATAGAACGGCACTCTTCTATTAGAAGAAATACGATATCAAGGATTGTGCAGAGTTACTAAAAGTAGTGGAAAAAAGTAAATATACGTAAATGTAAAGTATTTTAAATTTATTCATTCATTCACAAAAACGTAAAGAATTTTTTTCTAAACTTGGGCGTAAAAAAATGTAAAAGTACCTTTCACCCGGGAAACATAAAAGGAAGTAAATATTTTTTGCAATATTTTACTCAATGGTAAAAATGTATTTCTCACATTTCAACAATACAAATCAGGTGTTACCAAACAATTTTACCTTCTGTAATGTTTGTCTGGCAGCCACTCGCTGTACACGGCCTGAATGAATTCATTTTTACCGCAGTTTCTCTTTTTATCCTTCCATTTGAATTGCTCCACTCCGAACGCAAATGGCTCTGTTTCATGGCAATCTCCCACTTTCTGTGTGGTTGAAATTTTTTTTGACAAAAATAGGTAGATGAATTTTTGTCAATAAATGCAACAAAAAAATCCACCCTACCCACCACTTTAGGGTGAGCCCTTTGATTTAGCGCCCTACAAAATGGCACCACAGACACATCAGGGCCCTGTTCAAAATCAAACTCATACTCACTCCTCCAACCTCCCAATGCTTCAGTAGCTTCACATTCAATAGTCCAATCTTCATAGGCTGCCTGTAGTTCTAATTCACGACTTGTGATTAGGGTGAAATGTAGGGTGAGAAGTAGGGTGAAGGGTGTGAAGAAGGGTAGGGCCATTTTTGGGTTAGTGGGTGGTTCTGTGTGATTAAGTTTGTGTGGTTTGGATGATTGTTTTTATTTGATGGGAAAATTTACCCTGTACGTTTAAGGGTGTGCATGGAATTTTTTAAATTATTTAAATTCAAGAACCGAGTTTTTACTTTTGCTAAAAATACATAAACATTGAACGTGAAAGTTCGCTTCGGTACCTGGGCAAATTGATGAACATTAATGATTGCACGAATTTTTTTGTACGCTGTGACCAATTGATCAAAAAGCAAAGTTGTTTTCTGCTATTTTAATTTTTTGGTACTATTATTTTTTTTGGTATTATAAAAAGAAGAGTTAGGTAGTATTTTTAATATTATCACCATGCAAATTTTTTGTGTACATATCGATTAGATTGATTTATCGTGATTTAAGCACATAATTTGCGCTTGAATTTCACGATTTTTGATGTCTATGTTCATTTTGCACCACCCTGTAGTGCAATGTAAAAACAATGCACGTGCATGAGTACAGTGCGACTGTTAGCGATGACAAACTGTCTGAAAAAAGTGTTTTAATTTTCTAAAATTATCTTTCTAATTTTATATTTTTTTTCTGAAATACTTTGTGAATTACAAATGCGTAAATTTTAGAGTTTTGGAATAGGTAGCTGCGAATTCTTTTGACCCACTTCATGTTTTTGCTTTTAAGCAGAAGACACATTTTAATGTTGTTTTGTGTTTTTCTGCCACCAATTGATTATAAGTTTTTATTCACTCACATGCTGAATTTATTCTTTAAAAAATCATAGTTGTTAAAACATATTTACGTTTACTCGATAAATACGGATACTCAGGTACATCGTAGATATGTTTACTTGTCTTTACTGTCTTTACTTTTTGTACAGAACGTACGCGAGTACAGAAAATGTATTTCAAATGGGCTTCTTCATAGGCTTTTCCAAGACATAAGAAGGAGTTTTTTAGACAAAGACAAGGGAATTTTTTAAGGAAAAAAAAGAAAAGCTAAAAATAGGGACAAAATACCTAAAATAGCATTAAAAATAGGCAAAAACACATTAAGGAGTGAACTTGATGGTGAAAAGGTTAGAAAATTGATGATTTTGGGTGAAAATTGGGGCAAAATTCCTCAAAAATACCCACTTTTACATTTTCCAGGGACGAAAGTAATTTATTCATGTTTACTCATGAGTAGAAGTAAAAATAAGTACTTTACGTTTTCCTGTACTCACCAGTGAGTAAAAAATAAATACTTTACGTCTACGTTTTCTTTTGAAAAAGTTCAGTACTTTTAACAACTCTGCCAAAATTCCAAAAAAATTTCATTTGTAGCTGTTTTGCGAAAATTTGCCATTATAGTGACCATGTAAATACTCCCATTTTGCACAGTAAATTCAGATGCTGCACAATTTTTGTGGGCATTGTCTTTGGCACCGCCGTCTGAAGTTGTGTAAAATGAAAAAATTATCACACAGGTGGGAAAGTCGTCTGAAAATTTTCTTCAAAATTTGTGGGGCTTATTTCACTGCAAAGCTAGTGATACTCGAAGCACAGATTGGGTTGGATTTGTGATCTCACTGTGATTTCTTGAATCTTTCTGTGAAACTCACTTTCTGTGATATCATATTTTGTGTGCTTTTCTGGTGAACGTGTACGTTGTAATAATCACTGGTTAATTTCAAGTCATTTGAAAATGTTAATAAAACCTAATTTTGAATAAATGATCGAAACTAAGAAATACGCAAAATATCGCAGGCGATCTTGTCAACTGACAATTTATGATAATTAAAAATTTCACAGTATCAAACGCAGAGTTTCGAATGCCTTGTCAATTGCCACCCAAAGTTTACCCAGCTTTGGTAACTTTACGCCACAGGGCGTTTAAAATTCGTGTGAGTTTCGTCGCTTGATAGCAGCACGGTTGGTCCCATAGGAAGTCATCAAATTGCAGTGTCAACTTCAAAGTTTAGTGCATCGCACGGCTTTGTCGAAACACCGTTTCCCGGATTAACGAGGCTTCCTTGTCCATTCCGTACATTTTCCTCCACCAATGGAACGAATGTCGCCCCCCAACTTTCAAAAAGAAGAAATAAATTGGCACGATTCCAAATGTCTATAGCACACAGATTTGCGGCGCGTATAGCGTTGCGGACGTTCGTAGCTAGCAGTTCGGGCTTTACTAATCCATTTAGACCCCTTAGTGATGGCGCCAAACAAGATGTGGTTAGCGATTTCATTTTCTCTGTGTTCTGGAAAAGTGCCAAGATACCAAAGTTATTTTTGCGGTGTTTTTAATCACACAGAGTGTCGCTGCTGAAAATGTCGAAGAACCGTACGTGGAAGAGCGAAAAACCTTCATAGAGCTTCTTAGAAACAGGTGCGCGTGCCATTTTGGTGTGTCAAGTGCAAACAAAACAGTTTGAAATTTTTTGAAAATACTTAATATTCAATTTTTGGGATTTTTTTTATCAATATTCAAATGGTCGATACTAAGCACTGACGATTTTTGCAACGTTACTTGACAGAGAATGTGCGGGAATTCACCCTACGAACCACCGCATTACCATGAGAACATTCAGTCTGGCACACAAATAATAGGGGCGGAGTTTGTATATGCCAATTCACGAGATTATTCCCCTTATTTCCGCAAATGCAAATCGGGAGTTCCATTCTAAAAGTTCACAAGCGCCAAATCCAGAAAAATCGAATTAAGCGTGGATTTGACCTCCACGTATAGTTTTTCACATTTTAGAAAAAAAATCAGCGTTATAGTCCATTTCGTTCCCGAGATACAGTGGTACCGTTTTTCAGAAAAATCACAATTTTCACATAGAAAGTGCACATATCCATCTCAGATCCCCTATGAAAAACAGGACTTTCATTTCGTAAGTGCACATATCCATCTCGGACCACCGGAGTTTCATTTCATAAGTGCACATATCCAAAAAATAGTTTCATTTCCAAAAATGCATACGTGAATTTCCAAATCTATTTTGCACTATAAATCAAATATGCGTGCATATATTGATCTGAAAATTTAGGTAGAGGTATTTTTAGACACGGGCTTTGCAGTGATCTGATTCGTTTTATCCTACGATGCACCGTTAAGAAGTTATTTAACATTTAATTTCAAATGTTCAGATTTGTTCCCAATTTTGGGTGACTTACAAAATCTCACATAACTCCCTAAATATTTCCCGGCCAACAAAATTTGTACTTACAAAAATTGTAGAGAAATGTCGGATCTATCTGAAAAGTGCGGGGCAAGCGTCGTCCCCCAAACATAGCGCCGTCGGGCCAGCGTCAAACTTTAAAATGCGATTTTGAAAAATCGAAAAACTTGGATATATGCATTTTTAGAATGAAACTCCCCAAATTGCAGCAAACTTCTCCAATTGGGCGGAGTCGACGGGCGTGTGGTGATTGGTCGTATCGTGCACACCATGCAAGATGACCTGTACATTGACTTTGGCGGGAAATTCAACGCTGTTTGCAAAAAGCCCAGGGGGCCGCAGAGTAGGTGAGTGATGTCCAGGTTATTAAAATTAAAAGGTGATTCATTAAAGAAATGTGTGGTGATGTTTGCCCTCAAATCCAATGTGAATAAGACATAATTCCTTTTTGTGGCAATCAAACAGAAAATGCTTGTCTAGGGATCTGAATAAAAATCTGGATGTGTTGATAATTAGGTCCAGGGGCGTTTTTTGCAGTCCAGATCCAGGATTTTTGGAAATGAAAATCCAGATCCAGGATTTTTGAGCGGGGGGGCTGCTTGTTTACGGAGGCCGTCGAGGGGGGGGGGGTGGCTCAGCCCCCCCCCCTAAAATTTTAGCTACACAGTGGCGGAATGGCGCCATGGCGCTAGCGCCATTAGTAGGCGCCACGCCATGGCGCCATTGGCGTTGGCGCCAGCGCCATTGAACGCTGTATATGTATGTAAATAAACATACAACACAGCAAAAGCACGACATTGAGTGTATTTATAACGATTTGAGGCAACATGGAGCAAATATGATGATAAGACCTTATGCCAGGTGAAGAACGCGCGCTTGCGCGCAAAAATTCTTACGCTGACGTTGAGCAAATCTCATTTTCCGGTCACTTTCTGGTCTCGCCCCGGGAAGAGAGGGGGGGCTGCAGCCCCCCCGCCCCCCCTGGATACGGCCCTGATTAGGTCCGGTGACGTATATTTTTGCGTTGTGTCGGAATTATGCTCAAAACAATCCTTAGTTGGGAATTTTTCATGTAAAGATTTTTTATGTATTTATGTAGTTATTTGTAAAGTATGGTAATAATGTGCGTTCCTCACACAATATATATTTCTCAAGCACGTTTGCTCAAAATATTTTGCACAACATTACAGTCCTAAATAGAGCTTTTTGATAAATCATACAGCTTCAACTTTTTCAAATCACCCTCAAACAACTATAAAATTGCAATTTTAAAAATGATCCCAATCTCTGCAGGCAATACATCCTCGGTGCAAAAGTGCTGCTCAAATTACACGATCTAGAATTATCATCCCGATTTCTCGGATCTGATAAAGATTTGACACTTTTGGAAGCTGACGCAACATTGATAGGTTTGCATGATTATCAAGGCGGTAGATTTTTACGTTCGAGTGGAAGGGTAAAAAGTGAAACAGGTGACAAAAGTTCTTCTGACCATGTGAAATCAATTTTGGATGTTTTGTAATCTTTGTTGACATTTATGTCTTTGCCTATCGTTTGCGGAAAAAATGAAGCTTGTTTTGTGAACAAATTGTGCTTGGACGTGGATTTTGATGTGACTGTGTTGATGTACTTTTGTGTTTACTAGCGATGTCGCTTTTACATTCGCTTATCCAAAACTTTCATGCATAGATATTTAATATTTTTCCGGTGTATTTGGAGATCGCAATGACACATGTGAAGCCGAAATCTCAGTTGAAACAGATCTGGTGCCAATCCCAGACCCTGTAAAGTGTCAAATGTCATGTAAAATGTCAATCAAAACAAAAAAAAGAAAAGTTTTTATTGAACTTTGCATGACAATTTACACTTCACTTTACATTTGTCATTACAATTGACGTTTTACATGCATTTTACATGACGTTTTACACATTTATAGGGTCTGCGCTGCCCCAAGTTGACACATGTTTCAACTGGTGTGCGGGTGCCAATGAACAGTGTGCTCCGCGCCGAAAAAAACACCAAATTTCGCAGTGTTAATTTAATTCCATTAAAAAATTCCGCCAATCTGACAAGAAATGGCGTCGCCGGAAAAAGAGAAAAATTCACCCGTCAAATCAGAGTCTGAAAGTTCAGGCAGTGATGATGACAGTCCCATTGAATTTTTGGCAGCCACCAGGGAAAGAAGGGAAATTGCTGGCAATAAAATGGCACAATTATTGAATAAAATGGACACTGATGAGTTTTATGAGAGTACCTATGGGGGATTTTTCGAGGTTTGTTTATGTTCCAGAACGTTTATGTTTATCAGAGTTGTTAAAAAATACATACGTTTACTCGAAAAATATGCGTACGCGAGTACACGGTGCATACGTTTACATATACTTAAAAAAGTAATGTACTCACATGTATGCGTACACTTTTAAAGCGTACGCGTAAAGAAAATGTATTTTTTTTAAAATCTATGTGAGACATATTCAGAATATGACTACACTGCTATGCACAGTATTTCTTCGAAAAAAACACCCGGGGGTGATTGTTTCGTTGTGGAAATTTTGAGGGGGTCAGTCGAGGGGGAGTGTCTTGCGGGGGGGGGAATTATTTTGCCAGAATTTTTTGCAACTTCCCAGCACTGTTTGTATCGTACGTTGAGGTAGAAAAAAGCAACAATAACTGGCATGTAAATATAAGCTTAAGTAGGCTAATATAAGTATGTAAATAGATGGTATAAAGACCGTTTAACGTGACTCAGTTATCGTTTAAACATGTGTTCTGCATTACGCAGAATACAAACTGCAGTTTTTGTCAAGCACGTTCCATTTACACATTTGGGGGGGTATTTCGAGGGGGCGGGTGCTATTTATTTGTAGGGACCATTTTGAGGGGGTATTTTAGGGAAATACGGTTTTTTCAAGTGGTTCAGTTGAATAGTTATGATCACGGCCTTTAAAAATAAGAAAATCAGTCGTTTTTTCAGTTTCATGGGGAAACAATTTTGTACTCACATTTACGCGTACGTATGAGTAAAAAAAGTATTTTACGTTTTTTTATTTTTTGCGGTGCGTAAAAAAATATACTTTACGTTTACATATACTTTTAAAAAAGTTCAGTAATTATAACAACTCTGATGTTTATGTTGGGGGCAGAACGTTTTTGCTAACAGTTTGTTTGCTGTTCTTATAACCTAATCGTAAGCATCAGAGTTTTCGCGGTTTTGAAGCAGCATCGTGCAGGAATGTTTTGTTAATGTTACAAGTGCATGTGCAATATTTCTTTGGCAAATCTCCAAATAGTTTGTTATGTGACGTTTTTGGGTTGACAGTTGTTCAGCGAGTAATATCCAAGTAGTTTGTGTGCCTGTAACTATGTTTGAAAAAAATCGATTTTAGTAACGCCTTGATTTAAAAAAATCTATTCTATAAAAAGCGTTTACACTAAGAATGCGTCAAAAAGTGATGTGGAATTGCGCGCAAAAAATGTTTAAAAAAACGTAGCGCATGTCTACCAGAAATTTTGATTTTTTTCAAATTAAAATCAGTTCCACCCTGTGATCAAAAAAATCAGATTTAAAAAATATCGGTTTTAAAAAAATCAAGTGCCAACCCTGTATGATATTAATTTTTGCCAACAAACTCAATTTTCCGCCCAGGAGGAAGACGACAAAGCATTCGAGTCGCCTTGCGAATCAGAAAATGATATAATCGACAGTGATTTTGACGCCAGTGAAAAATCTGATGAACCGATCAGTGGGGATGAGGACGCGGACAGAAAAAAAGTTAGGCATAAAAGAAAATTGGGTGTCAGGACTAAAGCTTACAAGGTTGTTTGTGTTTTTGTGTTAGTTTTTTTCAAATGTTTTTTTTGTAAAAATAATTCTTAAAAAATTTTAGGAGCCAGTTATGGGTGAAAAACGAGCGAAAACTGTCAAACGGAAGCGGGAGGATATCTCTCTAGATGACGGTTCTGAACGTTTGTGGTTTTTCAAAGTCGACCCTTGAATTTGGTTTCATATAAAAAATACATTCACGAAAAACTCGCAGCTGCGAGAAAAAAGGCCATGCGCACTAGTACTTTGGCGCTGCGCCAAAGCACAGGTAAGCCAAGCGTTTTTGGGTTTTTATAGGATTTTCGGATTTCCTGGCTTGGCTTTCACTTATTTTCCTGGTAGTGTAAATTGGTATAAGTTATGCTCCACCGCTGTTTGTAAACTCTAGTGTAAATGTCACGACTGTAAGAATTGGCATGGAGAAAAATTCAGAAAATAGCTATAACAAACCTTGTGCTATAATTACGATTTTGCAAAAACTTGGTTCAGAAAAAAAAATTTCACAGGCATTGCAGATTTTCAGATGCAGAAACAATCTTCGTCTGGGCGAAGACAAGAGTTCACTTTGACTCAGGAAGAACTGCTTGAAGAAGCTAAGAAAACTGAAGTTGAAAATATGATGTCATTGGGTTCGTTTTGTCTATTGTTGTGGCTCTGGAACATCGGAAATTTTTTGCTCTGGAATAGTGTGTCAACAAAATCAGTAGCCGAAAAACGGAAAGTTGACGCCCTTTTCTGGAATCAATTGTTTTCGGAAATTAATATTGAATACATTCTAAATCTAATTCTAAATTTTTAAAATATTTTCTTTTGTAACGTTTTGTGTCACATGCTAATGCGTAGCGCTGTTAATTACCATAAATAATTAAAAAATCGCAGAACGCTATCAAAAATTTGAAGAGGAGCAACGAGAAAAACGTGACAAAAGTAACAAAAAACGCACTGCCATTGCTCCCGGGCCCAGAATCAAATTTATTTCCATGAAAATGCCACTTTCTAATGATAAATTTGAGTGCAGGAATTATTTGAGTTTTAGGTTTGTTTTTATTTGCGATTTGCCTAGTTTTTAACTTTGTTTAGGTTCAACGAAAACCTTCTGCTGCCAATTCCGCGTCCGAGTTACAAGAAATGTAACTACCGGTAGAAAACTGAGTGGTCAATAAGTAGGTAAAGTTATTACTTTACTTATTGACCACTCAAAGTTTTCTACTGGTAGTTACATTTCTTGTCATTTTACTAATAATTACAACTTATGGTCCCACACACGCTAGTTGACGCCAAAATTAGCGTCAACTCAGAGTCAACTGGTCAAAAATTCAATTGACTCTGAGCCATTTACAATATGTATCAAAAAAATCCCCTTCTTTCATTCTACATCAATCGACTTCTCAATATTTCTTAATCAACACAGGTAAAAAATTAAAAATAGTTATACTTAAAACAGTTGACTCTGAGTTGACTCAATCGACTTCTAAAAAGTAGCGTCAACCACCGTGTGGAGCGCCTATACTACCACTTATAATCTATTTTGTCGCTTGACAACTTGCATGCTGGTATACATTATTTTGTATTCGATTAGATTAACTTTTTCAGCGATGATCGCAGCGGCGACGGTGCAGAGAAATTGATGCAGCAATCATTTTCAGCTTTTGGCACTGATCCAAAAAGTTCGAGACAACCGAAAACTTTCGTCGATTCTTTGAGACCGCATGTCCCTCCGGGCGCTGCAGTGGTTTGTGCAATTGATTGGAGTGCATCCTTTATTGGAGTTTTTATTTTGCTGTGCTGAAAATTTTGGTGTCAATATTAGATATTCCTTCAAAATCTCAAAAGTTTAAGTGAGAGAGTTATTGGTATCCAGTACAGATAGCGGTATAACTGATTGGACTATACCAAGTGTGTCACTTATCCAAATTATCATCAAATTCATCGATATTCAAAAGAGTGCAATCTCATGATAGAAAAAATCTGGCTTGTTTATTCTAATGGGATACGGTAAATTTCGTTGTTGAGTATGCTGTCAGTGGAACGCGTCATAAATATAAATATTCACTACCCACAATTTTCAAAATGCAGCGCCCGCGGCCAGTGTGTCCAATTACGGGACTTGTGGCCAAATACAAGGACCCAAAATCGGGTATGCCCTATGCAAATTTGACAGCGTTTAAGCGGGTTCGGGAACAATATGAGCAGTTTTTATTGACTTTAGATGGGAGAAGTGATGTTGACGTACCAGGATTGAAAGCGTGGATTTTGTGGAAGAAAAAGAATGCGAGTTGATTTTGGTGATCTTATTGTTGTATTGTTTGTCTATGAAAATTTTTGTTGCTTCAAATATGTGTGTCAAAGTGTAGGAATGTTGTGCTAACGTTTGCCGATCAAGGTGAAAATTCGATAGTTGGATATTCGAGTGTTACCGTAGTTTGTGAAGATCTCAATTTCTGTAACTTTATCACCGAGACTTATGTCCTAAATGATTCATGCGTGAAATTGTTGTGCATGCTCGCGCTTTGTCGATAATTAAATAACACCGCCTACATGCAACGAACCAAACTTTACCATAATATCTGCAATATTTGGACATGCAGATAAATATTATGTAAACACTTAGGTGGTGAAATGCTGATAACCTGGTTTCGGTTGGGGAATTTACGAACCGTAAATCCTCCAAGATGTTCTCGGGGGAGTTATTTTTTCGTCAGAATTTTTGACTGGGGCATTTTTCGAGGGGGAGCTATTTTTCCGTCAGAGTGTTCCATAAAATTCATGATCAATTTACTGCATAAATAAGGTAAAAGTACCTAGTGTTATAAATAATGTTTGAATAGAAACCCCCATAATTTAACCAATAAAATCGATCAAGTGAACATAAACTGCAAAAAAGCACTTATTTTGAGGTAGAATACATAAATAAAACATTTTATACGTATTTTACCCTTCCTATCCATCATAGGGGGGAGTTATTCTTTCCTCACTCGGCCAATGGGGCGGAGTTACTCGAGGGGGGACTTAATCGAGGATTTACGGTATTTTGAATACGTTTTTATGTAGGTAGGTATTCATGAAACCTATGTAATTCTGGTCAAATTCGGAACAGAGCGCCCTCTATTTGACCGATTACGGTACTTATGATATATCGAATGTGCTCGAAATGGCTCAGTCTCACCGCACCGAGACTTTATATACTTCAGCTGTTTCCACACACTAACTTGTGCATGGACAATGATACGAACGCATACCGCCGCGAGTTAGCTTATTCTGGTCATGTGAGAATTCTCGTCGGTGTTTAGCGATTGCGTGACGCCATAATGGCGGCCCACACGATAGTTGACACATGTGTGTCAACTGGTGTGTGTCAACTTGTCAACTCATATTTCGGCTTCACGTGTATTAGAGCGATCTCCGAATCCACATGCTGACAAATGTTGACAATGTTGCGAATGTTGACAAATATTATGGCAAGTGCATTGGAAGACCGCTGTACGGCACTTGAAGCCGTAATCTGAGTTGACACAGACCAGTTGACACACATGCGTCAACTAGAATGTGGGCCGCCAATATGGTAATTTTTTCGCGTGCCGCCGTGTTCCCGCTGCTGTTTGATGACAGTAGTAAAATTGCTAAACATGCAAAATTGCGAGCGCAAAAAAGGAATTTTTTAGATTGGCTTTAAACATAAAATGGTACCATTACGCTTGTTGTTTTTTTGTACATTGATGAACCTGCGCAACTGCTAAAATTGCACACCAAACGTATTTATGTACCAGGTGAGGGGTCAGTCCCGCACCCTGTCAAGTGTAAAGTCCAGTCACAAATGTGTAAAATGACATAATCTTGTCGAATGTCATAAATACAGTGTCAAAACTTCAGTACTATACGTAAATCGTTTTTATATAGGTACCTATTTTGAATGACAACTTGCATGGCATTTGACAATTGAGGCGTCTACTTCTAAAAGTCGACAAGTCCAAAATATGAAAATTTCGAGTTAGGCCCGGAAACGTCATCTGGGGCTACTTCCACACATTTTTTATCATTTTCCATAAAATGTTTGACCTCACATGCCCATATGGCAGAGTGCCAAATTTGACATTTTTGGGGAAAATGTAGAAAAAAATTGGGCAAGAAGTCGACAAGTCCACCTAGTTTAGTGCAAGAAGTCGACAAGTCCATCCCTCCCGCTTCCTTTTTTATGGGGAAAAATAGCAAGAAATGTGATACGTCCACTATGGACAGCTACTTCTAAAAGTCGACAAGTGCATAAATCGCCCATAAGGCAGCCTCGGCCTCCCCGGGAACAAAAATGCAGAGTTGTTAGAATTACTGAACTTTTTAAAAAAGTATATGTAAATGTAAGTATTTATTTTTTACTCACCAAAAAGTATAGAAAATGTCAAATACTTTTGTTTACTCGTACTTTTGAGTAAATGGGAGTAAAATACTTTGGGAAAATGTAAAAGAGAGTACCTTTCCCCCAGAAAACGTAAAAGCTACTACTTTTTACATGTGAGAGTGAGTTTTACACTGGAAGACACAATAGATGTCGTTTTTTATAGTTTTTATTATTATTAGTATTAGTATAAGTATTTTTTTAGAAAAATTATATGATTTCTTCGAAATTTTCTTATTTTAGCAACAAAAATACATTTTCTCTGTACGCGAGTACTTTGTACGCGTAAAAGTGAGTACATTACTTTTTTATGTAAATGCAAATGTATTTTCCGCGTACGCTTATTTAGCGAGTAAATGTACGTACACTTTAACAACTATGCAAAAATGTTCTCTAGTGCAAGAAGTCGACAAGTCCATTTCCCTCCCAAAAACAGTTTTGCTCTGACCGAATGGAACTTTATGGACACCCAATTTTTCACATAAAGGTTGAGCAGGGGCTGAAAATTTGACACTTTATTGCTAACATATGGACCTTAATGGAAAGCATGAGAGAGCCAAATTGGACACGCACCGCGGGCCTGGAATTGGGTCCAAAACGAAATCACATTTTGTGGACTTTTCGACTTTTAGAAGTAGAGGCCTCAATAAATTGACACGACACTTTACAAGGTGCGGTACAACAACAAGCCGAGAATTCACTACTTTTTACGCTTCATGCCAAAATCATGGCGCTCTCTCCATCGCTGAATGGTGAAAACGCACTATCATTATTAGCTTATGTTTGCACATTTGCATTAGCGCATGGGAGGGAACGGGACATCTTAGAAGTACATAAATACACGGCGGCTTTGCAGTTTATCTTAGTCAACTGCAGGGTGGCTCAACATCTTTATTTTTGTCGAAATTATGCTGTTTTATCAATCGAATCGATCTTTTCCGGGCCACCCTCCATTTTTGTACGCGAAATGGCCGGATCTCATGCGCATTGTGCATTCAATGCAATCGCATTTGCAATGGTCAAGTTTTGACTGACACGGCCATTTGTGTTTGTTTGAAGCGTACTGAAAATTGTGGGAGGTTGTTTCACAAGTGTGGCTTTTTATAAGCTAAAGATTCAGAATCTGTTAGCTTAAGATGTGAGTAAATGTTACGATATTTCATGAATACAATATGTTACGATAAGTACCATCAGGGTTTCCAGGATCCTGACCACTGGGGGTTCAAGTAGATACCGTATTTCCTCAAAATACCCCCCCTCGAAATACCCTCCTCTCGTTTGACCCCCCCCCCCTCTCGAGACCACTATGAAACAATCACCCCCCCCCCTCGAAATACCCCCCCCCCCAAATTGAGTGTAAAGAGAACGTACATGACAAATACTGCAGTTTGTGTTCACGTTAAAACAATGTCGGAATTACGTTAGAACAGTGTTTATACCATCTATGTACTAATATTGGTCTACAGGAGTCTTTACATGTCAGTTATTGATGCATTTTTCTACCCCAGCGCACATCACAAACGACGATTTTGTACTAGGATTTCAAAAAAGTTCTTGTGAAATAATACCCCCCTCGAAATACCCCCCCTCGTTTAACCCCCCCCCCCCCTCAGGAGCACTGAAACAAACACCCCCCAGGGGGTATTTTGAGGAAATACGGTATTTAGGGTAAATGGATCATCTGCAAGCAACTGAAAAAATTGTCTGCATTCTATGGTTTATGGCGGTTCAATATAATTGTAAGCCTTTCATAACTGTAAAATGGGGGGTTCTCCAAAACTGAATGAAACACGGTAGGTATATGCGTAAAAACTTGGTTGTACATAAATGTGTCTAAGAAAAAGTAGCTGAAAATGGGCAAAAGGGCACTGTTGGGAATCGTGATGTTTTTTCACTGATACTACTTCCCATTTGATTCAATATAGCTGTGTGATAGCAGCCATCGAGAGAACACTATGAAGTACTAACCAACCAAAACCACTCAACCCTCAAATCCAACATGGTGGACGACCTAAACTGTATTCAATGCAGAGGGGATGGCTGCATCATTGCTGAATGGCTGTGCTGACCTACCAAGCTCTTCATTGGCACCTGCTCACCCATCTGCTGGGCACACAGCAGAACCAGTGCCAACAAGCTGCTTCTATCCAGCTTCAAAGGAACCTACACCTACAGCACCTGCTCACCCATCCGCTGGGCACACAGCAGAAATGCTTCACAGGTGGGAAAAGAGGTCTCCTTCAGTGCTGTCAGCTCGCGGTGTCCACTGTCACACCGGAGTGTTCCAGACAAACACAAGAGCACACTGGCAAGGGAGGTACCAGTCAGTTGCTTGCAGTGACCTTGCCAGAGAGAGAGTGAAAGTGTGATGGTTTTGGTTAACCCAGTTCTCCCTTAACCTAACTTATCCCTCAACTTATTATCCTTTTCTTAAGGGAGAAAAGGGGGAATATGTTGGGAATCGTGATGTTTGTTCACTGATACTACTTCCCATTTGATTCAATATAGCTGTGTGATAGCAGCCATCGAGAGAACACTATGAAGTACTAACCAACCAAAACCACTCAACCCTCAAATCCAACATGGCTAAATCTAACAGCACAATAAATAAGAATTAGCCATTAAAAATGTGGAAATAGGCAAAAATGTTCAAAAATTGCTGATTTCAAGTAAAAATTACACCAAACTTGTGCAAAATCTGCTCTACATAGAGTTAAGGGTTGGTGTGGAGTCCCTCACTCCCAGTCGAGTCGTACGCTCAGGTGCTGGTGTTCATTGGCTGCCCAGTGGTACACTGGCCTCAGAGGGCTCAGCTGTCAAATATTTAAACAACGAAATGGGAAGCTGGATCACACATGCATCACTAGATGACTTTTTGTTAATTCTAAGATTACTTCACTGGATCACTTTTTCACTAGAAGTCACTCCCAACTATAGGTAAATAAATAGCTGGGTGATAAGGGTGTTATTTCAGGGTTAGTATTTGGCCAGAAATTTTCCCTCATGATAGATAGTAGCTGAAAATGGGCAAAGGGGCACAATAAATAAGAAGTTGCCATTTAAAATGTGAAATCAGGCAAAACTGTTAAATCTTGATTTGTGTGAACAACTTTGTTGTGAAACACAAATTATTTTATGAGCAACAGCTCATACACTAAATATAGAACGTTCTATATTTAGTGTAGGAGCTGTTCCTCATAAAAATCAGTGATTTTGAGTGAAAATTAGGACAAAATTGCCCAAAATCTGCTCTAGGTAGGTAAATGGCTGGGCTATTACAAGGCGATTTCGAGGTTAGTGATTGGATAGAAATTTTGCCTCATGATAGATAGATAGCTGAACGCCACCTCAGATAGGAGTGTTTTTGGTAGATAAGCTTAAAAGCTGGATATTTGTATGGGTTTCAAGCGTTTAAATTTCTCACTTTTCTCTTGTTTTCCATGAAGTCCTTCCCTTCAACATTTTCCACGACTGAAAATAGCCGTAAACGATAAGTTCCACCCACTTATAATCCGCAACGCTTGTGAAACGTGGCACACCCTGTGAGCGTTCACACGCAGTGTTCCACGCTGTCGGTAGTCATGCATCGAAGTGTTCTTTCTTTTACAGACTGTATATACTGCAGCTGAGACAGTGTTGGGTGTTCCGTTTTTGTGGGTGTTTTGAGGCTAGGTATACTGATCGGATTGAATGCTACTGTCTAAATGTTTTTCGGTACTTTGATGAATTAGATCACGTGAAATATGATGCAACAAATGATGAGAGCAGTTTTATAATGTGATGATAATTTTTTGTTTGTTTTTTTTAATGGGATATGGTAGATTTCATTGTAAAGTGTGCAGTCAGTGGACTATGTCGTTGAAGTAATATTTAGTTAGTTTTTTACTTGCGTGACGACGTTTTTTGTTTAAAAATGAAAATTTGAAGGACGTTTTTTCGAACTAACTAATGATATTTTCCCGTGTGCCGCGACTTTTTTTAGCATGTTGTCCACAGCGGTTATACCGTATTTCCTCGAAATACAGCCCCGGGGGGTGATTGTTTCAGAGTGAGAATTTTGAGGGGGGGGGGGTAAACGAGGGGGGGGGCTAATAAATTCATAGTGTCTATTTTGAGGGGGGGTATTTCGAGGAAACACAGTATGCAGAATATTTTTGTATCATTCACAACCGACAAACAGACTTGTCATTCAATATTTACGTTTCGATCGACTTGAATAATTCCCTTGAATAATTCCCCCGTTTTGAAAGAGCATTTTATGGTCAAAGTGGGCATGTAGATACATAGCACCCATGTGCATAAAATGAACCAAAGATTGCGCTTGAATGACCCAATGTTGGTTATAACAGAGGCATGTTTTTGATTGGAATTTGGATTTTTAGCCGAAATGGCACCTGGTTGGCAACTGTATCTTGACACATGTTCTGAGCCAAAAAGCGTACGCGTGGAACAATTCGGTCTGTCGAAATAATGTTTTTTTTCTGTATTTAAATTTTTATTTTTCACGTGGGACTAATTCATGACTATTCACACTCGATATGCGTGCAAAATTCAGAAAATATCATTATGTTTGTGCAAGCTGCCACGCTACTTTTCGGGTTTATGGTGCCAAGAACAACATAAAAATAGCACCATAAAACTATGGCAGGTAATTTTATTTTGGTTATGTCGCCAAGGTAAATACCGTATAACCTCGAAATACCCCCAGGGGGTTTATTATTTCGCCAGCAAAATTTGAGGGGGCGATAATTCGAGGGGGGGTCTATTATTTCGCCAGAAATTTTCGGAAATTGCCCATACGCAGACGTTTAAAAATCGACCAATCACACAGATTTATATGTGTTTATAGGCATATATTACTGCATGTACACAAAAACCCTTCCCTAACGTCACTTAATCATCAGTGTTAACGTGTGTTCTGCATAGTACAGATAACAAACTGCGGTATTTGTCATGTACGTTCACGTTACACTCAGTTTTAGGGGGGGTATGTCGAGGGGGGGGGTTATTCAAGGGGGGGGGGGATAATTCGAGGTAATACGATAGTTATGTGATTACTTTTTTCCGCCATTTTTCATAGGGTTTGACAGAGAAAATTTTTTTACAGAAAATTGGAAATGGAAATTTGTGTGCACTAGGAAAACGGAAAATAAGCCGGAAAACCGGCTGGTCAGACCAGAGTTGGTCAAATACTGGTATTTTTGGAAAACGTAAACGTAAATACCTTTTCCAAAATGAAAGTATAAATACTAAAACGTAAGGTATTTTTAAAATACCTGGGAAAACGTAAAATAAAACGTAAACGTAAAAAAATTATTACCATATTTCATCTAATAGAAGGGTGCCCTTCTATTTTTCACCAACTTTCTATTTTGGAGACGCCGTCTGTTGGAAGCTACCCTTCTATTTTTTCGCCAGTTTTTCAATCAATTTTTAACGTTCTGTCAACGTTTTCCCAAGTGTTATCTCACAAAAACATGATGTTATGACGATTCATTGAGTTCTTTCAACATTTGATCTTTAAATAGGACAAAATCAATACACGAAAGCCACTAAATAACAGCATCTGCTGACTTTTATAAGCATTTGGCACAATTCGAGTTTGGGAAATGATACATAATTTTTTACTCTGCACTGCAGGTGGGGTCGAAATATAGAGTAATTTGAATATTGAATATACCTATTTTGAAAATACGGCTTCTGTGGAGGAAAAGTGTGCGCTGGCGCGCAAAATTTTTTAAGTTGTCGGAAATTTATGGCGGAAGTTGCATTTTGCTGAAAATTTTTTGGTCTCACAACGTTTTTTACGTTTTCTCTGGTACCCGGGTATTTCGGTCAGTAAAACGTAACAAAACGTAACGGTATTTTATGAAAACGTAAACGTAAACGTAAGTATAAATACCCGAATAACCGGGTATTTCGGGTAAACGTAAATACGTTTTTGCAACTCTGGGTCAGACACTCTTTACCATGTAGAAGCTTGTGATTTGCAGATACCGTATTTGCTTGAATAGTTCCCCCTTTGAATAATTCCCCCCTTGAATAATTCCACCCTCGAATAATTCCCCCCTGTAAGACGAGTGAGGAAATAATAATTCCCCCCTCGAACAATCCCCCTCGATTAGTTCCCCCCTCAAAAAAGTCTGACGAAATAATAATCCCCCAGGGGGATTATTCAAGCAAATACGGTATTCTGAGATTCTGCCACAGGTATTTTATCCCAGAAATCCCGTCATCGTTAATCGGTTGTTTTGGAAATGCAGTCAGAATTATTTCCAATCATCTTTTAAATCAATCATAAGTAATATTTATTTTTATAAATATTAAGGGACATTTTACTCTGAATCACGTCAAACAGGCGAAAAATTCAATTTAAACGAAAATACACAGATGTCACATGTGTTCTACGCTTGTCACAGGGAGAATTATTTTATGTCGAATTTTTGCAGCACATCAAAATCTCTCGCCGAAATGTATTTGCCAGTCGTTTTTTATCATCCGCTCTTTGTTCCTTTTTTAGCGTTCACAGTTAAAAACCAAAAAAAAAGGAAAACTGTACATCGCACATCACATAAATATGTATGCACAGTGAGCGTACCGCATAGAATGTTACCATGTTTTTATGAATAAAGTGACTTGAGTACTTCTGTTCTAAATTTTCCCATAGTGTAATCGTTGTGTTGCAAGAAATTTTTTTTTCATTTTTGGCTACCTATTTTAACAAAAGCTGGGAAACATGACCGTATCCGCTGCAATACGTGCGGTCGGTGGACTTTAAAAAGTAACCTATTTATGATCACATTAAGGCGGCGAAAACACTTGCTGCGAAATGAAGAAAAAAACTCTAAAAGACTACTCATCACTGATACGTTTTTGACCTGCGCTTTTATGGTGCTTTCTCTGGTCTATTTAGTGTGTACAAAAAATAAAGTGTAGGTTCTGTGTAGGTATGTATTACTGTGTATACCTTTTTTAAATGTACATAAATAGGTATGTATAATATGTAGGTGACAGTTGGCTGCTGTGCTGAATTTTTTGGCCCATTTTTAGGGATGTTTGCTAAAACTACACATTTGCAATAAGTAGTAGCCACAATATTTATGAAATGTGAACTATTTTGTGTGTGTGTGAATTGTGTGCATTAGTATTTTCGGTAAGCTCTTTTAAATGTCAATCATATTGCTTTGGGTGAAAATTCTACACTGGAATAATTTTACCATGTGAAATTTACCACCATTTCATGTTTTATAGTCTGTTGAAAATGTGAAACTGCCAGTCTTTTGTAGACTAATGGATAGGAATATAATCTGCAAATTTGTCGTTTTTTTTGTCTGAACTTTTTCGATTTGGACTGCGTGCATTGATTACAATTGATTCATACACTCGGCTCGCGGTTTGGTTGTGTTGAGTTGACTTTTTTCCCACTGACATTTTTTTGGTATTTCCTATTTTTCAAAGAACTAAAAAAATTAAATATACAAGCTTTTTGCTCCACTTGGCAGCTAAATATTGCTCAGTTTGCATTATATTTATGCTTGAGTGCTACTGCCTGGCACACACCTGCCTACATAAAATATTTATGTACATTACATGTTTTGCACCATGATGTTTGATTATACCATAATGTGTGTAATGTTTCACTTTTTTGGTGGGGCTGTGAAAAAATGGGAAGAAAGACAGGAACAGATGTATATCTTAGAAGTGAGTGGATAATTGAGATTTTTAAATTGCCAGATTTTCAAGTGCCTCATTATTTTCAATAGCTAAAGTGAACTCAAAAATATGTTTTATGGAACAAGACAAATAAACTACCTAGGTAAATAATGTGAGTATTTTTTTCAATCTTACTTAAGATACTATGGTATTTATCCTACCTTACATATTTACTTAAATATAAAGTAGTGTGCAATCCATCTCTTGTATGCATGTCTTTTTGATTGGCATGTTTTTAAGTTTTGTTGCCAAGTGATACTTGTATAACATTGAGATGCATACCCAGTTGATTGAAGTTTATCAGACTAGAAATGAACTTAATGAAATTGGTTTGCAGATAAACTAGTCTGTTTTCAACTTAAAAATGAAGGAAAGTAGAACTTGTGTTTCTGGTTGATTCCCCTTCAGTGATGGGTGTAGGGTTGGCCGATGTTTTTTTTAAACGTTTTTTAAAAAAAACAACGTTTTTTTTAAAAAAAAAACATGACGTCCAAAATGTTTTTTTTTAAAAAAACATCGGCCGAAATTTTTAGTACTAAGCACTGGGTATTTTGCAAAATTTTTGCGCGCAAGCGCGCAATTTCACACACAAATTGACATTGGTGGTTGTTTTCATTGGTTTTGTTGCATTTTTAGTATCAAAACATCCATTTCTATGTGCTACCATGGGTGAATAAGCCGACATATGTTGCTGTAATATATAATATTGAGGTAATGTGCTTCCATGTACCTCCACAGTGTGTAACTTCACTCCCAAAGTAACAACCTCCTTTTATAACCTTGTTTGATCACCATTTCGTGCCAAACTTTACCTGAAGTCTCGAACATTCGACTATAAGGCGATATACGAACGATATGTCGACGAAAAATGGATATTTTTGACACAAATCACCACTTATAATGCTATCCCATGGCTCCACAGCCATTATATGGTCATATTTAACATCACAGAGTATTGCCAGTGTCTGATATACCTATATATGTTGACACTAGGTCATATCTGGGAGCTTTTAAAAAAAAACGTTTTTAAAAAAAAAAAAACATCGAGTTAAAAAAAACGTTTTTTTTCCAACCCTAGATGGGTGAACTTTTTCTTGTTGAAAGTTCCTTTCTTGCCTCCTTTGAAATAAAACCCACTGTTAAACATTACAAATTTTCTACACATGATCATGATCACAGTGAAATGCAAATGCAGATAACTCAATTTGCATTTTAACATGTCACTGTAATACTGGCTTCATATGTGCAGCAGGCAGAATGTGTAGTTCAGAAACACAAGAAGGAAATCAAATCAAGCCTAGGCTTTATCTCTTGTCACAGATATGTATGTATGGAGGTCTTATGGTGACTTGTGTCAGGCACCGTGAAGTACTGAATGTGTCCCAAATGTTCTGAGATAGTTATGTCTGTGTTATGCATATTTCTATAGTTATTCAATCCATATGTGTTCATTGCGGGTAGATTTCGATGGAAATAGCGAGCATTTTTGGTTTGAAAAAAGTGACGAAAAAGTTTGAATAAATTTTTTGCATATTCAGTCTCCTGAAAGCTGGCTTTTCTATTCAACCACTGCCCCGGAAGTTTAAAAACACACAAAAAGTACAGAGCGCCAATCATTGAAAATACAATGCAATGGATGGATTGATGCACGAAGTGTGACGTTAACTGCTACTGGATATTTTACACCAAGTGCCTTCAAAAAGTTCGGCCTAGAGTTTTTTGTAAAGGCAATTTTGGAATATTTTCACACTTCTCGCCGTGGCGCGATCCCGCGATCACGTCGTACACTGAAATAAATTGCCGCATTCAACTAATTCTTGGTATATTTTGTTGTACAGTTTGAGGTACTTTTAATCTACCGTATTACCTCGAAATACCCCCATGGGGGTTTATTTTTTCGCCAGCAAAATTTGAGGGGGTTTATTCGAGGGGGGAGGGTATTATTTCGTCAGAAATTTGCGTCAGCATCGTAGTAAATAGTAGGTATTTGCGTACCCAAAACGGGTAATAAATGTGTCCAAACAGGCTATATTTGGACATGAAGACGTAGATAGCTACACAAACTAGTCTACCTATGTGTAGCTGTAATGTCAATTCACGGTAACAAAATACATCATGTACATTGCATACATGATGTGCATCATTTCGGGGGGGGGGGGGGGTATTTCGAGAGGGGTTTATTATTTCCCCAGCCCATTTTGAGGGGGGGGGGTAATTCGAGGTAATACGGTAAACAGGTATATGATTTGTTGTATGCCAGCTTCCCGCTATTTTGCCATTTCGCAATTCGTTATTTATCATTTGTCATTTCTTCCATGCATCGAAAATCTTGATGCATGATTTATGCACTTTTTGCTTGATTGGTTAGATCTTTCTGAATTCTCTTGATTTAAAATTAGAAACAAAATCTGGAGCCCAGTCATGTGCGAACCTGGCATCAAAATTCAATCAGCTTTTTTATTTTTCCGTGTGACACATTACCTTTTTGGTTTGATTATACATACTTTTGCACATTTGAGCAGAAAATCTTTTGTGCATGTTTTGTTCGAACTAAATACGGACAGGAAAATTCGAATATCCGTTCAAATGAATCCGTTGCGCCGACTAGCGTTCGAAAAAGATTGGTGTTTTTCAGAAAAAAATAATTAGGGAAATTAAAAAAATGTCAAAAAATACAATATAATTAAATCTCTCTAAAAAAACCCAGAGAAAAGTAAAAATAAACGTAATATAAAAATATAAATGAGAATCATTAAAAAATTTTTCTGATTAAAGCTCTCCGGAAAAACCAGTACAAAATATAAAAAAGTCAAGATTTTTCAAACTTTTTCTTGTATTTATAAAAAAATCTGTCGAGATTTTTTGGAACGCTAGCGCTGACTAAAAAACTGCCCCATGAGATTTTTGCTTAACATTTTGTGCGATTTTTTGCGCGATGTTATGCAGATATCGGATTTAGAACAAAAAAGAAAAGCACTTGGTAACACTCGTACCCTCGACAAAATTGGGTTGTAAAAACTGTTTGATCGGTTTCAGTGATTGTTGTTAATTCCCCGTTTTACTCAAAATCAGGCGACAGAATTTTCTAATTTTTTGTGTGATCTCCGTATACTTCTGTTTGTCTCCCTACTACAGTTTTAGTCGCATTTTTAACACACGGGCTAAATGTAGATAAAGTTAGAGATGTCGAAATATGTCGTAAAATCGGAGCCAAGCAAGCTTCTCAATTATTTCACTACTACAATAATTCCCCATATTTATATCCTGTTGGTCGAATTCAGGGCTAATAATGTGTACTAATCAGTCTTCCAATTAGCGAAAACACGGCCAATAATTGCCAATTAATTATCGACAAATATGGCGGCATTGGTGGCGCAGACTTCGGCGCTGCGGCCTCAAAGTGTCACTTTAAATGCTTCCGGTACAGGTGAATGGAACTTCTTTGGTTGAAAATGTGAAACTTCTTTTTGTCTGATTGCCGATCGACGCTCGAATCTCGTTGCGAAAATTTGTCTGTTGGAAACTTATTAGCTAGAACGTGTCTGGCTTGATAAACATCCACTCAATGAACTTCTGACACAAGTGCAGGGAATAGAGACAAATTGTAACCTCCATTATAAGCGTCAACATAAAATTCGCCCCAATTTTTATCGCAAATTGTCAAAAATTGATACGAATATAGCTTCACCGAGCCGAAACGTGCGATCCACCTCCCTGAATCTTTTTTTGGCATTGATCCAAAAACCTAAAAACAAAACAAAACCCGCAGCCCCCTTTCGCGGAGTGCGTCAATCGAAATTTCGACACGTTTACGGCCAATCCTCGAGAAGGGACCAGTGTTACGAAAATGTCCGGACGAGCACTTCGGCTCACGACGCGCACATGTGTGCAGTTAATCCGAAATTCATAGCTGTCGCTATTGAAGTGGCTGGGGGAGGGGCTTTTCAAGTGTTGCCCTTGAGATGGGTGCGTTTTTGGTGTTTTCGTTGATTTTCACGACTGTTTTTTGAAAAATTTATGTTTTTGAAAAAAGGGGTAAAATTTTTTACTATTGATTCACTAGGTATTTTACGTTTTTCACAAAAGTGCAATTTCACAAAAAAAATTACATTGTGGGTGTTTGCATTGGCTTAGGTTCACAACCCATTTTCCATTTGTTAGTGTTGAGAATAAGGTGCCGCCTATGCTGGTTTAGCATTTTTTGAAATATGGATACACGTTGCTCTAAATACATGTTTTTGAAATATGAAATACCACTCTGGGTGTATTCACATTCTGTTCTGAGCTTGTTTAAGCACTTTTCCAGTGATTTGCAAAAAAGAAGCATTTATATAGATTTTTCCATCCGTGGTCAGAGATAATTGTTGATAGTTTTATGACAGCATTTTTGACCAACCATTCTCTTGTTTTGCCTTGTACGGTTTTTAACTTGTTAAAAAGTTGTTGGAATAATAAAACCTGAAGTTTGATGTCTCTTTCAACTTCCAGCTTTGTTACTCTGTCCTACTATTTTTTCTTTAAAATTAACAAATTCCAAATACTCAGACTGGAAAAGTGGACTACCATTTCGGGCGCGTTTCTGGCCACAGAGCACCTGTCGTTGATTTACAATGGGATCCATTTAATGACAACGTTATCGCATCAGCATCAGAGGATGGCGTTTTGAGGTGATTTTTATTTTTATTTCTGTGTGTTTTGGATATTGCAGCTGTCATTTTTTACCCAAAATTGTCTGTTTATCTATTGATGTTGAAAACACATTGTGGTAAAAGTAGTTGGAAGATTATCTGTGAAGCTTTATTTAGGGGATGTTCAATTTCCACTGAAAATTTCCTATAAAGATTGCACCTTTGTTGACAATTTGATGTAGTATCAAACCAGAATTTGAAAAAATCTCAATTTTACTTTGAACCGGCAACCCTGAAAAACTTCCCACTTTCAAAAATCCAAAATCCAAAAATGTTTACATAACCAGCTATTCCAAAAACTCCAAAAACAATTTTCCCTATCCCAAAATCACCCGGCCCCAGGTTGTGGCACATTCCCGACGACGGTGTCCGAACTATTTCGGTACAGCCTCTGTGCGAGTTGGCTTCCGGCTGCAGGCGCTTATCTTATATTCAGTGGCACCCAGCGACTGAAAATGTACTCGCTGCCGTTGGAAATGACAATAGGGTTGGTGGGGGTTTTGGATGGAAAAGGGTTTAAATTGTGTCGGATTGATACATTTTTTCCGCGATTTTTGAGTGTCAGCTGTCATTTATGCTAAATGGATACCCGTTTGACATTTGACATGATCTTGACATTATTCGTGTCACTTGACAATGTGCGGGTTGTGCCGCGGTGCCTGGCGCTTTGTGTCATGCTGTTGCAGCGTTATGTCTCTGAAAATATTCTGGTGCTCTCACCAAAGCGAAAAAGCGCGATAGAAATTTTGGCGCGTGGCGCAAAACTTTTGGCGGTATTACTACGCTTGCAGAGATTTGGAAATGTGGTTGTTGTAACTATTTCAATTTCCTAGTTGCAAATAGGGTTCAAACGGGATCCCGATCCCGGATCCCGTGAAATTCCGGGATTTAGCAGTCCGACGTCCAAACTCCAAAGTCCGGGATCCCGATCCCGGAAAAATTAGTGGAAATTATCAAAAGTGAAAAAATCACGTTTTTGCATGCAAAAATGTGAACGCAAACCCCCAGCGTTCATTTTATGCCACTTTTCTGGCATTCAACAGTGTTTTGAGACCTTTATGAACAACTGTGAATGCCAGAACATTGGCCAACAGCTCTATCCGAATACCCCAATCCCGATCCCGAAAAAATGCCAATCCCGATCCCGTGACCCCAATCCCGATCCCGAAATCTCAAAAAACCAATCCCGATCCCGATCCCGAAAAGTCAATCCCGTTTGAACCCTAGTTGCAAACACGAAAGAACCTTGACTTATAAAACATCTCTTTATCCCTCTTAGTAGATAACTATGATGAAAATTTAACATTTTAAACCACCAAAAGATTTTTTCCCTTCATCCCTTCCTATTTATCTACAGGTACTCGTATGGAATGTTTCATTGGGAGAAGTTTTGACAGAAATTAAACATCCGGATACAGTTTATTCAATCAGCTGGGATGGCACTGGAAATATGCTCGCAACAACTTGCAAAGATCATTTGATGAGAATTTTTAATCCGAGAAATGGTGAACTGTTGATGGTTTGTTATATTTTTTTTTTGGTTTTTGGGGTGGGGTGCTTAGGGCAGGGGTCTCCTAGGGGGGGGGGGGGCTGGGGGGGCTGCCCCCCCCCCAAATCCGCCAGCTATCTACTATCCCGGAGGCCGCTCAGCTATCTATCTATCCCGAGGCAAAATTTTTGCCTACTACCCCCAAAGACCCCCCCCCCCCCAAATCGCTCAGCTATCTATCTATCTGGAGTGGTTTTCGAGACATTTTGCCCCAATTTTCGCTCAAAATCACAAAAATTTTGCACATTTTTTTAGTTTTTCGCATTCAAAATCGTGCTCTCCGGCTTTATGCATGGTTATATGCCTTTTTTAGCCATTTTAAACCTACTTTTGGCCACTTTTAACTGATTATTAGCCATTTTTCCACTTTCGGCCTTATATGCACTGAAAAAGCCTATTTATTTTGCCCCCGCGAGCCCCCCCAGCCCCCCCAGAAAATTTTTTCAGCTATCTATCCCTCCGGAGGAGCGATTTGCTATCTATCCAGCCCCCACGAGGGCCAAAATCTCGGAGACCCCTGGGTTAGGGTTGTACGCACATTAGGGTTCAAACGCGATCGGGATTGGTTTTTGGAATTTTCGAGATCGGGATTACAATGGCAGTTAAAGTTTTTGGGATTGGGATTGAGGAAATTTTATCGGGATCGGGATTGTGATTTGAAAATTTTCGGGATCGTTTGATCCCGGAAATTATCGGGATCGGAATCCCGTTTGAACCCTACAGAGCGTCTGCGTCGTGATTTGGATAAATGCCAAATCGAATCCCACAAAATCTGGAGATATTTCATAGTATTTACCTTTTAATGTGTTCTTTAAGTATGATGCAAACATTGAAAGTCATTTTTTTCTCCAAAGCACCTAAAGCTCACTTATTCGAATACCAATGCAAAAATCTACTTATACTCCAAAAAAATCTTCATAGGAAGTTGTGTGCCACGAGGGAATGAAGGCATCTAAGGCATGTTTTCTGGGAAAAACTGGCTACATTGTTACCACTGGTTTTGATCGCAGCAGCAGGAGGCAAATCGCACTTTGGGCATTGGTTTGTTTATTTTTTTAAATGTGAAAAATTTTTGGGCCGTATGTGTCCAGTTCTGTTTGTTTTTTTAGCTGTAAAAAGAGGATTGATTGAAAATGAGGGTGCTAAAATTTTGAGATTATGTTGATGTATGGCCGGGTAGTTGTTATAGACATTATTATCTGTTATACTCGGATGACATTACGCCGTGCATTTTTGCGGAGGAAACACAGCGGAAGCATTTTTGCCGAGTATATTATCTGAGTTTCGAGCGTCCTTAAAATGTTGAAATACATTCGCAGAAATAAAATTTCAATTGCAGAATACAAACGGACGCCCAATTGTGGCATTAGAAATCGACAGTTCTCCAGGGCCTTTATTTCCATTTTTCGATCAAGATCTGAATATTGTGTATGTCGCCGGAAAGGTGGGTACATTTACCATTACACTGGATTTTCAGATGAAATTAATTCCATTTAAATGACTCTTTCCTTCCAGGGTGACGGCAACATTCGTTACTACGAACTGAGCAACGATCGGCCATTTTTGCACTTTCTCAACGAGTTTACTTCAAGATTTCCACAGCGGGGGTTGGCTGTGATGCCCAAAAGGGGCCTCAATGTGTCGCAGTGTGAAATTTGGCGATTTTACAAGGTGCACACTACCCAGCCACTGTTGGAACCGATCAGCTTTATTGTGCCCAGAAAGGTGTGGGCGGATTTTTTTGTAAATTTTTTCAACCTGTATCACTTGATTTTGTTAATCAGCTGTGAAACTGTCAGCGAGTTGTTTTTTTTCAACCTTTTCAAAGCAAGAGTCCTGATTATTATTGTAGGCAAGTTTTGTTACAACAAACAATTTGGTGGACTATCACCAATCTGACGATGCCTTATCAAACTTTCATGCAACACTAACAAGCTACGTACCCAACGGCGAACATACCGATCAACACTGCCTTCTTTACATCGTTGAAACATGAAACCTACGGGTTCAGCTCATACTTCGACCCAGGGGTCTTGTAGATTTGGACCTCCGCGGGGGTTCAGATAGATAGTAAATCGCTCCTCCGGAGGGAAAGATGGGTGAATTTTTTTTTTTTTTTTTGGGGGGGGGGTTCAATATATAGACTATTTTAAGGTTTAGAAGCTGAAAAAGGGGGAAAAATCGCTCAAAATAGGTGAAAAATAGCTAAAAATAAGTTAAGAGTAGGTACAAATAGGTACATGGCACATAAAAAGCCAAAATAGCTGAAATTAGGCGAGGAGGCATACAAATTGATGATTTTGAAAGTGAAAATATATAAAAAGGTATGAAAAGTAGCGATTTTGAGTGAAAATTAGGATAAATTTCTCAAAAGTCGCTCCAGGATAGATAGATAGTTGGCGATTTTTTTTGGAGGGGGAAGGGGTTCAGGGGATAGTAGCCAAAAATTTCACCTCGGGAAAGATAGATAGCTGGAGCGTTTGGAGGTGGGGTAACCCCCCCAACCCCCAACCCCCTGCTTTGACCCATCCCTCACTTCACAGTCGGCTAGCTTCCAAAGCGACATCTACCCGAAAACCGCTGCCGCTACTCCATCAATGACCTGCGACGAATGGTTAGCTGGCAGCGATCGGGATCAGATTACGATCAATATGGATTACTTGGCTGAGACTGAGGGGTTGAAAGTGACAAGTAAAGCTGTCCAGGTGAAAAGTGTCAGGTGGGTGGTTTTGGGGGTGATGGTTGAAGTCAACGTGCTTTTTTTGTTGTTTTTGATGGCGCGAATGTTGACGTTTAATGTCGCTCCAGTTAGCTAATGTTTTGTCTGTAAAACAGGATACATTAAATATTGAAGGATATATTTGTCTGTTTTCTAGGATTTCGGTTTCCAATCTTTTTTTTCATGTAGAATTCCACTTTTTTCCAGATAACATTCTTTTATCCAAAGCTCTGCATCGTTTGAAAAACCCACATTGAAATACGTTTTCCATCACCTTCAAATTGCACATTTTTTTATCGTCGATATCAATCAATTATCAACCACCTTCAATCATCTCAAATAATCCCCCGATTTTTCAGACTGGACTCCCAAGGTCGCTTAAAATCCCAAGTGGTCACTTCAGATCGAAATAACGATCGGAAATTTCGCTTTTTATCGGAAGCTGTCCGACCGGATTATAGGGATGTTAACGAGAGGGAAGATAAGCAGGCGATTTTCAAAGAACAGGAAGTTCTTCAGAAATTGGCTGGCAGAATGGATGCTGGGTTGGTATTTTGGGGGTTTACTTTTTTACATGTGTTATTTTGCGTTTGCATTTGCAAACTGATGTTGCAAAATAAAAACGGTAAAATGTGAAGTTTTTCGATCACAAACTTTTTTCACGATGCGTAGTTATAGTTTGAACAAAAGTCACTATTCGTTATGGAAATGCTCCATTGGTAGTCAAGAATTATGTAACTATGATTTAGCGGATCATTGGCTTGATAGTAACCGTGATTCGATCCCGCAAATTTCTTCAACAAAAAACAACAACAATAAATATTTTTAAAAAATTTCGCTCCACCATCATTTCGATAGAAAATCGAGAAAAAAAATTATCCCAAAATCTATTCAGCAGCCGCCAATCGTCCACGGATTCCACTGGCGCCGAACTCGATTCCCCTACTTGCGAATCCTCATCGATAATTATCGACAATTATCAACTGGCGATCGATAATCGATCGCCGGCACTGGCGGCGATCGCAAATGGCGACAATAATCAGAATAATAGCGCCATATCGCATGATAATTTGGCAGGGCCGAGGGGTGGCAAATTGATTGTTAGTAACAATCAAGTAAGTTGTTCAAATTTGGGATGTTTTGAATTCGTTTTGAATGGTATGAAGGTGTAATGATCAAAAACTATAAATACACTGTTGCAGTAACCACGTTTTGGAAAAAAATGCACAGTAAGGCATGAATTCTGTATCAATGGGATATCACGATAATTTACTCTTGATATCCGATTTATTTTTTAGGATATATGACATTTATATTTGTTAAACCGTAGGAAAATTGTTCGATCTTCAATAGGGTTCAAACGATATATCGTATCGAATATCGAATATCGGATATCGACCATTTTTTAATATCGAATATCGAATATCGATATCGAAAATTTTGTAAAAATATCGAATATCGAATATCGATATCGAAAATTTTGAAAAAATATCGAATATCGACCATATTTTCGATATATCGAACCTGTAAAATGTCCTTAATTAAGTTATTATTTTTGTTTTGAGATATTTGTGATTAATTTGATTTGCTTATAGTATCTAAGTTGATGAGTAAAAGTAAAGTATTTAATGTCATCTTTGTTGGAGTGCTTACTCCACATTTCTTGTATTTGGCTTGGCCACATACCTACTGAACTACCTACCTCAAATTTGAAGCCAGAAAATGCTGATATGCTGCTTTTTTGCAACATGTCCTTAATCAATTGGGTTATAAGTATGAATTGTAATATCTACCAATTTTTGTTTGTCTGATACAATTTGATTCGTCATGTTTTTTCTTCGATTTTCTCATTCTGACCATTGTAAACCTTGTTAAAATCAATTGTACTTTTCAGTAAAGAGATAATCAACCATGTTTGCAACCATATGAAAATACAATATGCTGCTTGAAATATGCCTTGCTATACCAAAAGCTAAATATCGAATATCGAAAATATCGAAATATCGATATTGAATATCGACCATTTTTTAGTATCGAATATCGAATATCGATATCGAGGGTCCATATCGTATCGAATATCGATATCGAAAATTTTGAAAAAATATCGAATATCGATATCGAAAATTTTGAAAAAATATCGAATATCGATATCGAAAAGTGATATCGTTTGAACCCTAATCTTCAATATCCAAAGCGATATTTCATTCCATTTCCAACCAAACCCTAAAAACCTCCCCTAAACGCAGCACTCATCAATTACCGGCCGCATTTCATCCGACTCCGCCCACCCCGTGATCCATTTGCAAGAACAACTGAATTCGTCCGCTCCCCCCAGTGTTCGCTTGAGCGAAACGGAACACTCGTACCAAAATGGCGGGCAAAAGTCCGCCATGGCGCTGGGGGAACGAGTGCAGCATTCGCCCGTGAAAATTCGAAGGATGGGCAGTGGGGAACAAGCTGCCAGAGTTGATTCCAAGGGCATCAGGTATGGGGTTTTTAGGGCGGGAAGGGTTGTTGAATGCGGGCATACTTGACTAGCGGGATTGTTTATTTTGTTATGAAAGAACTCGTAAAGATTTTTTTGAAACTTTTTACCAAGGTTTCAAACTCTAATAAACCATCGATCACTCGGAAGGTATGCGTATAAATAATGAAGGATGCCGAACCCCTGCATCTGGGGTATCCTAAATTTTTTCCCTCCAGGTAGCAGTTCCAAGCCCTGTAAAGTGTAAAGTAAAGTGTCAAATGTAAAGTCAAATGCAGAGTAAAGTGTCAATCAAAACAAAAAAGAAAAGATCTTATTACTGAACTTTGCATGAAAATTGACAGTTTACTTTGCATTTGACTTTACATTTGACACTTTACTTTACACTTTACAGGGCTTGGGACTGTCACCAGGAGGTTGGATGGTTAGCAAATCGCTCATCCAGAGGGATACATAGCTGAGAACCCCCCCCCCCCCCATTGGAGAGTGAAGACCCCTGCCCTGCATTCTAAAAAACACGCAATTCTACGCAGAATCAGTTCCGCGGACGATGGGGACTCGCTGGCGGACACTCTGGCCAAAATCACCTGCGCCGCTCCAATTGCAAAGATCGAGGATGTAGATGATGACTTGGATGATAATGACAACGATGAAAAGTGGGCGGTTTTGTGTGATTGTTAGAATGACCTGGGGCCGGATTCAATTGCAAGTAAAGGCGCTGATACGCGAGTTAGCGCGTGTAGTTGTGCTCTCAAACGCGCATAATTTTATGCGCTTTCTCACGCATCTCAGTTCAGCAATTTTATAAAATGTCAGTAGAGTAGGTGGTAGTGATGGTTTCATACATTTTGGAGAGTAAATGTTATAAAAGGGCAGTGGAGGCAGTCTCCAGTGATTCAAGATATGCCCGACGGAGTTTTAACGGAAAAGTTATTGTCAATTGCTTGGGAACTCTGTGGGTCTGCAGTAGCAGTTGATATTTTAATCTAGATCTACAATTTGAGGAACCGTTCATTTTTAGCTATTTGATTCTTACTTTTACACTTGCCACTATTACACAGCTTACTTTGCCTGGTCATTGTTGTCGAATTTCCCAAGTCACATTTCCGATCGCCGCAAAGCCCCCCGCCCACTTTGCAGCCCGCCACCCGACAACCGCCCGACCAGACCCGCGCAACGAACTCAATCTCAAAACGAGACACACACTACCCAATCAACAACCCAAAAGCGAACGGATTCCGGCCGTTCAGCCGAAGGACACACTCGTTCCCTGGCGGACAGCTGCGAACGACTGCGACTGGCGCCAAGGAGTTCTGTGTCTTCTTCGGGATTCGGGGGTGCGGGGGGTGCCGGCGCCAGCGTGAGGAATAGAAGCGCCAGTCCGCGGCCGGGAGGCTTTTTGGGCAGGTGTGTGGGTTTTGGGTAGGGTTCAAACGGGACCGCGGTCCCGGTACATGGTTCGGCAAAAAGTCGGGACTGGGGCGGTCCCGTTCCTGGTCCCGACACCCCAGTCCGGGTCCCGGTCCCGACAATTACAAAAAGCCAGTCCCGGTCCCGGTCCCGACCACTCAGTCCCGGTCCCGGAATTTTATAGCGGTCCCGACAAGGGAAGGAAAAAAATGTATTTTTCAAAAAAATTGCCAGAAATGGCACTTTTCTAAAGCGATTTTGTAGGAACATCTAAAAAAATTTGGCGCGCAAACGCGCAAATACCCTGCCAATGATTACTATCTATTTTTCCATAATGTGACAGCGTTAGAAAGGTCCCCAACATGATTTTAGTACGAAATATAGGTATATAAAGATACCTTAATTGTAGACGTTGGCGCCAAAGCCAACGCCAATACTGCCATGGCGTTGGCACCTATAACTGGCGCCGCCCCCCCTCACAAAAAATCCTGCGTACATTGCGTTTCATCATCTATTCACAACTTCAAGTGAAGATGGCAATGGAATACTGCTTGAATTATGTTATAAGAAAAGACTAATACATTGAGAGTGGTCCTTCACAAAGTGGAGGTGTGTGGAACAACATTGGCTGGATATTACATACCAATAAGGTTCAAACAATACCGCGGTGCCGGTACCTGGTTCGGCAAATCCCGGTCCCGAACCCCCAGTCCCGGTCCCGGTCCCGACAATTGAAAAAAGCCAGTCCCGGTCCCGACAATTGAAAAAAGCCAGTCCCGGTCCCGACCCCCCAGTCCCAGTCCCGGTCCCGACATTAGAAAATTTCTGGTCCCGGTTCCGGTCCCGGTCCGTAAAACTGGTCCCATTTGAACCCTAGTTTTGGGGGGTTGATTTTTCGAGGAATTTCCGGTGAGGGCGGCCGCCGGCGAGATTTTTGGCGTGATTGGCGTTCGCCTCGGCGCCAATGTCGACTATATTTACTTATTTACTTACTTACTTATTATATATGATAATGGGCACCGCATTTACTACCTGTTTAGTGGTGCTTGTTTAGTCGTGAAACGTACATACTTACACAATAGATGTGTAACACCCCCAACTCCCTCCCCCTACAACCCCCCGTACAAAACTCCTTAATGGCGCACCGCACACTCAAAATTTTCAAGTGCGGTTCAAACGTTTTTGAGTTCCGCCAAGGCAGAACTCCAAGGGCGGTTCGAACATTTTTATTTAGGAAAATGTGGCATTATGTGGTATTTTTAGGACATTCGGATGAAATTCACACAAATCCGGATGAATCCACATCGTTTTTGTCCATTTGCATATCATAACAAAATGTTTCAAAAACATAGGGACACTTTCAATTCCGCCCTTGACTTCAGAGATACACCCTTTAGAGAAGGTTGTTATGAGAAACACATCTTATTTATCTTACCAAACATATTTGTGAAAAAAAAATTTTAGGTAGCTCTAGGCTTTGTCTTCAAAAATGAATAGAGAAATTTTTTAGTAATATCCACTTGTTTAAAAGATATTGAAGTTCACCGTGTGGCATATTTGTGTAAACCGAAACTGAATTCCACCCTCTATAAAGTGTCCGAATGTTTTCTTGCCTAGATGGCGCACTGCACACTCATAACTGTCAAGGGCAGTTCGGACGTTTTTGAGTTCTGCCAGGGCGGAAATCCTAGGGCAGTTCAGACATTTTGCACTTTCCTACCTGTCTGAAATAATTCCGCCCATGCACAATCCGGGGCAATTCCGCCATCGTGCAAAGTGTTTGAACGTTTCATGTGCGGAATTGAAATCGAGGGCAGTTCGAACGTTTTTGGATTCCGCCCCCGTTTTTAATTCCGCCCTTTTGAATTCCGCCCTTGAAAAAGTGTTCGAACTGCAACTGAAAATTTGAGTGTGCCGTGCGACATTCACTCATTCCGTAGCAATGACGGCATCTTTCACATCATTTCAAATCTCCCTTCCAAATTTCAGACCATCAACCCTAATCTCGACACAATCAAATGGACAAAACCAAACAAAACCAGGCCGCATAGGCCCTCGCATGTTACCGTTACCGAACAGAACTCAACCGGTGTCTGGTGCCAATTTTATGGTGCCAAAGTTGGGTTCTGGTGCTGCAGAAAGTGGCCAAACGCAAATGGTGCACCAAGTGAAACCGTTTAGAATCGTGCCGCAGAAAGTTGAGGATGTCCAGGGAGTTTTGGAACAGGTTTGGATTGGTTTGGATTTTTTCAGTGGAGCCGGAGTTCGAAGGATGTGCAGATTATCGAATTTTGAGTATCCAGCGTGTCATTTTGTTAAGGACAGGATTGCTAGGACAGATCTTACTGCCTGGCGCCATTTTCAATGGTGCTTTTCCATCACTAGTGAGTACCGAACTACGGCGCACCATGAAAACTGACCAAAATTTTTAGACAAACTACTGAATGTATCAAAGAGACCTGTTCACTCCCACGTTTATATAAACTTCACTCTCCAAAATACACAACCCCAAATCACAAAACAGATATCACCAACAACCACCAATCGATCAGTTCTCTCTTCAAAACCGCCCATACCCTACAACAACGCGCAAAGTAGCTCCGAAGCCCCACCCGTGAACCCTGCTAGTAACGCTAATAGCGCCGGTTATACTGAGAATGGAGGCAGGGATATCGGGGCTAGTAATAGGAGGAGTGGGGAACTTGAGGTGAGCGTTTTTTTATTTGGGGAATTTAGTTGGAATTTTGATAAGTTATATTTAAAGGGCCTACACACAAGTTGACAACCGAAATTTCTATAGTTGACAAATCTGCTTTGTAAACAATTGAGATTACCGGAATGAGGAGTCATATTGACTGAATACTATTGACGGAGATCACATATGATAAATACATTCTTGTTAACTCAAATGTGTTCAAAACAAATTAATCATGTAAAAAAATTTCTGTTGTCAACTAGTGTATATAAAGTATTGTTCGCTTACTTTTTCACATTTTTCACATTCTCCAATTTTCCAATTGAATACTTTTAGCAAATATTAAAATTCACCCCCTTTCAGAAAATCTACGCCGCCCAATGTGCGCGCGTCCGAGAACTTTTGTCGCAGTGCGAAGACAAAGACAAACGGTTGAATAAAATGCAAACTGATTTGGCTGATTTGGCAACTAAATTGCAACAGCAGGATTCGTTGATTGCTAGGGAAAAGGGGGATAAAGATAGTTTGCGGTATGGTTTGGGGAACTGGTATTGTTTTGTTGCTGATGGTAGCTTTTTATTTAAATGGTCTTATTTACCTATTTTAATTAAGGCCGTTTTAACTTGTCAGTATTTCACCACTCAGTAGCGTTGGAATGCCGGGCGCATAATTATATACTATATAGGCGGTTTCAAGATACCGTATTTCCTCGAGAGAAAAAACCCATGGGGGGGGGTGATTGTTTCAGAGTGAGAACTTTGAGGGGGGTTAAACGAGGGGGTATTTCGAAGGGCGCTGAGCCGGTGCCCAAGTATAAATACCGTTGCCCAAGTACGCCCGGTGCCCAAGTAAAGTGCCCGTACTTGGGCATCGGGCGGCTCTTTACTTGTGCACCGGGCGGATGTTTACTTGGGCACCGGGCAGGTGCAAGCGGCGAGAACTCGGCCGTAAAGTAAACCCGGCCGTAAAGTAAATCCGGCCGTAAGGCATAGTTGTACAAACGTACTTACGTTTACTCGATAAATACGTATACTCGAGTGCTGCGTAAATACGTTTACGTTTCCTCCAGAAAAAATACCGGTACTCACTTACTCGCGTACTTTGAAAGTACGCGGGTACAGAAAACGTGATTGAGAACATTTTTTGAGTGCATAGAAAGCAAAAAATCACTCACATGAATAAAAACGGCTGAAAAAATAGCGTAAAGTAACATTGGAAATTATAGAATTCGCGATGGGTAGGGATAGCGACGACTCTCGCTTTCACCTATACCCATTTTTACGTTTTCCTAGGTACAAAACTAAAGTAGCACCCTCTACTTTACGGCCGGGTTTACTTTACGGCCGGACCATCCCCGGTGCAAGCGCCGTGCCCGGTGCACAAGTATGGGAGCGATACTCTTCTATTCTCATTAAGGATGGCAAAAAAAGATTCGAAAATTTGAAAACGTTTTCGAATTTTTTGGGACTTGTCGAATTTTTGAGCACGCGGTGAAAAAAATACATAAAAATCGATTTTTGTCAAAAAATTTGACAAGACTTTTCGAAATTTTTTTAGGGAATTCATGACATTGATTTAGAACGTTGAACTTAAGAATACATAAAAGAACTTAAGAATACACAACAGTAGCTTTGCCATGTACGTTCTGTTTACAGTCAATTTGGGAAGGGGTATTTCGAGGGGGGGGGGATATTTCGAGACAGGGGCTATATCAAGGAAATACGGTACATGTAAAATGAAATGTGCTTGTGAACGCACTTGAATATTGATATAGGTAATACCCAAAAAGGCTACGATCCAGGCTGTATCAAAGTGAGCGGTCACTCTCACTTTTATATATATTTCATGTTCCAAAATACTCAACTCCGGAAAATTACGCAAAACGTTTCAAAACCAATCTTTACCCCAAAAACCCCTCAAAAAACCCTCCGCAGCTACGAAATCGAGTGGAAAAACAGGCGCATAGCATTTTTAGAAGAGCAACTGCACAAGTTAGATCCCCATGGCGCTTTGGTGGCTTCTCACGCGGACCCGGGGGAGGATTCTGATGAAATTAGCCATCCCGCTGACACGGATAGCGATAGGGAGGATTGAATTGGGTTGGGGGGTTTGATGTGTCGATTTGGGTTGGGTCGATTAATCGTGTCGAGTGTCGACTAATTTTGAGTGTTGAATATCGATGTCCAGAATGTAGAAAAAACCCGAATGTGGACTATTTGTTCATATCGAATGTCGGATATCGTAAAAAAATTCCTGATGAATGTCGATATCGAGGGTTCATATCGATATCGAATATAAAGTTTCAGAATAAAATATAGATATCGCAAAGTCATATCATCCCAACCGTAGCGTGGATTGTTTCAGATCAATAGGGTTACAATGATTTAACTTTCGATATTATTCCAAAACATTCGAAACGCGTACTCGAAAAAAATGTTCAATGTGTGATACGATATCCCTATATTCGGGTATCGATATTGTGTACTCGATATCGATTCGAATTTTTCGTTTTAAATTTCTCGCCTCAAAAGTGCTCCACATTCGGTACGATATATCGTTGCAAGACTAGCATTGAGTGGATATTGGTCTTGTGTTATCTGGCCATATTGATTTTATTCTGAACTGTTTTGGACTGATATTTGATTAGAAATGATTTTTACACCGATATGCGTGACAAGTGTATCGACGAAAATACTGTATTGCCTCGAATAAGCCCGTGAATTTTCAAACCAGTATGTATTTCCGCTTTGGGTGCATTAGAAATAATGATAGGAAAATTACGTAAATTTTATTTTTCACTAACAACGTAAAATCATAACAGCCTTGAAACGTAAAATCAACCTCAACAACGTAAAATCATAACAGCCTTCCGTTTTGGGTATTTTCAAAACACATAAATATGTACAACGCGTAACATTCCTGCTGAAAAGCACCCGAAAAAAGCATTTACACATAAATATGCACCAAATTTTTTTAAGGGAGGTGTAGTTTGTCAAGGGTTTTTATTCGAGGTATTACGTTTATATATGCGCGTTTTTTAAATTTATTATGTATGCGCACCTGCATGAATTTTGATAGAATATTATAATAATTGTTTCGGTTCTTGTTTTATCAACACGAACTCAATTTTGTTCCCTAAGCTTCCATCCAGATGCAACGCTGTAACGAAAAACATTCGGAAATGCGATTTCTGAAACTATTGGCAACTTTTATAATCTTTTAACCATTTCTAACTTCAGAGTAGTGACAATTTTCTTATCTATTAATTTTTTTAAAATTTTTTATGTTGCTTATTTTTTCAAATTCAAATTCACATTTAGTGTCCGCTTCGATGCTGTGACAATGCTTTTGTGTGTACTGATTTTTTCCGCGTGTACTGAGATTATTGCTCCAATATTTTACGTATTATTTGTAACTTTTTGGTACAGATATTTCAATTTTTATTTAGAAATAAAGTCACATTCCATCGAGTGAAAAAAGTTTTTTTGTTTGATTGTGTATTGTGATTTTCAAATTTTTTGATAATAAAATGAATAAGTAAGAAATGTAAGAAATATTGAAACATTTTCTGCCAGTGATTTTGTTGCTTGCTTAAAAATCAAAATTTTGCCATTGACTACATCAGGATAAGATCACTGGCGGGAATTTGTTTCATTTACCGTATTTCCTCGAAATACCCCCCGGGGGGTGATTGTTTCATAGTGGTCCCGAGAGGGGGGGGTTAAACGAGGGGGGGTTATTATTTCACAAGAAAGTTTTTGGAAACCTACGAAATTGTCGTCTGAAACGTACGCAGACGTCGTAAAATGCAACAAAAACCGCCATTCATAAGGTTCTGTAGACTAATATCAGTATGTAGTTGGTATGTACACTGTTCTAACGTGACACCGACATTGTTTTAACGTGTGTTATGCAGTACGCAGAACACAAACTACAGTTATTGTCATGTACGTTCCCTTTACACTCAATTTGGGGGGGGGGGGTATTTCGAGGGGGGGTGATTGTTTCATAGTGGTCCCGAGAGGGGGGGGGGTATTTCGAGGAGATACGGTAACTGCATTCTTTTTGTGCAATTTATAAATTATTTTCCAATGTTTCCGACAATCTGCGCCTGATTTTATGCCTTCTCATCGAATTATTTGTCGATTTTATTTTTTCGAATATTTTTGAATACGTCAGTGCGTTTTGAGCTTCCGCGCTTTCAGGGCTAGCCCGTTTTAATTTTGCTTCGAAAATAGCTTTCATGCTAATATCACGTATTTTCTTTAAAAAATTCACGTGTTAGAAATGTTTTCTTAGAATTTCATTGCACGCCGTATGTTCAGTTTTAAAAGTATTTTGTCTGTTTGAAGCACATTACCTGAGTAGCAAGGAAACTTTCCATTTTTATTAACTGCCGAAATCACCAGTTTCGCATTCTGTATTTTTTTTTTTTGCAGGGCACGTTTTCTAAAAACGCAAAAACACTAGTCGTATTTTTTGCACCTGAATTTACTTTTTTTTGCATTTCCGCTGGGTGTCGTCAGCAAAATTCGCGTTGATGTTGCAATAAATTTGACAAAAACAAATTCATTTTGTTCCGGCGGCTCCTAAATTGAACAGTTGTGAAGCACGAAGTGACGATAAATTGTGTAAAAATGCGTGGTATTTCCTATCGTAAATATTATGCCAGAAAAAATCACGAGTGTATTTACATAGAACAAAAATTTAGTTTGCTAAGGAAAGGGCAAACTAAAAAAAGGACAAAAAGTTGATAAGTCTGCTTAAATTACTGAAATCCTCCTATGCTATTTGTTCCTGTCCAAATGCAATTTGCATTTCCAAATCGACATTCTTAACCTTTCGATAGAAAGTGAGCAATAATGAGCCTGTTGGAAAGAATTGAAAATGCAATTGTCTCGGAACCAACTTTTTGGACTTATCGACTTTTAGAAGTAAGAAAACTCAAATATAAAATAAAAACAATGTCCAGCATCTTTGCCCGCAGCAAATATGTTTTCCCCGAGGTGCATTATGCTAAATATTCATACGCTTAGAATACAGAATATTCATGAGACTTGCAAAATATCTTAATCAATGTAAATAGGTAATGAGCATTACCCCCGTTGTATTTCCTTGAATAATCCCACAGTGGTATTTTAGTTTAAATAGTACCTGCCAAAAAAGAGTTATTTGATCAAATTCAGTGTACCTACTTATTGTAATTTGTAACAGTACCCAAAAAGACAGCTGTAACATAATAATACAAATAACTTCCGAGGTCGTTTGGTGATTTTAACATTAGGTATTCCTAAATTTTTATAAATAAATAGATAAGACAAAAGAAGTTCTACACAGAATTGCGGAAACCGTTCCTTTTTTCCCATGCTTAACGAACTAAAAAATGGAAGTGTAAATTGTAACAAAAAAACATTTGAAATTTTTTATCAAGATAGCCTCGCACAACCCCAGAGAAATCCTGGAAAAAAGTTTAACGTGTTATGACTTTACTTTCATTTCTTTAAGTTCTCCATTGCCATTCTGCACCGCCTTTCCGTTTTCCACTTTCGTCACGTCGCCTTTCGTCACGTTTCCATTCGTCACATTTCCCAGTAGCTCCCTGGTTTTTTCTGGGTCAAATGGGTCCACGCGCGTGAATTTGGACCTCTCTAGGATTGTGCCACTGAGGGCCAAACTTAAGGAACTTATGCCCAAGTTTATTAGGAGACACAGGAAAACTGAGGCTGCTAGGAATAGGGCTCCAGTGTGTGGTTCGATCTGAAATTTCAATGGGGGATTAATCAAGGTTTAATTCTAATATCAGTTGGGTCGTAGGGACTTTGAAGATGTGGATATAAATACCTAACATAGGTATTTACCGTAGGTTGTTTGATTGTGCAAGTGCCTTTTCTATTTTAAAAATACCCCGTTGTGAAACTAGCGATCGAAAATCGATGGCCCAGTAAATATTGTAAATATCTACTGACTGTAAAGTACCTGAAAAAATGGTGTGATAGTAGGTAGGTACCTGCCGAACCACTAGGTAAAAATGTACTCAATATCTGTGCGAGTGACAGATAGTTTCATATCCCCTGTAAACGTTTTGTCGACACTTTAATTGTTTCATGGGATTTTTGATCGTGGGTATCGATACTCATCACATGAGTATCAAAATGAACTCACATTATCATTGTGTGCCTCAAATCCATCACCAAAAGCATCATTCAAATGATCATGTATCAGATAGGCAAACATGTCACTATTTTGCCAAATAACTGTAAATGTGACAAGTTGAGCACCCAGTGCAGGCAATAACAACATGCTTAGGGTGCCTTGAGGGTTGCCTGTGAATGGGTTAAAAGTTATTGGGCCGGTAAAAAGTCTTGAGACAGATTGGGGATGGGTAATTGTGTAAAATAGCTGCGTTGGCAAATTGTGTTGTATTTTTGTGTATTTAGAAAGATTGAGAGTTTGTATTTTTGTGTATTTTTAGAAAGATTGAGGGTTTGAAGATGCTAAAATTTATAATTGAATTTCTGCACAATTCATGTAGTCCACACAATTTTGGTCATTTGCTTTTCTACTCAAAATAACATTATATTTTACATTATTCATACTCAACTGCAAAAGTAAATATAGGTAGGTATATTGCTGCTGTAGAGACACATAAATACATCTAAAAAGTACTGGATTCAAAAATTTGATTTACCATCGCTTTGATTTTGATCTTGACTCGACAATCTCTGCAAAACTCCCGTAGCCAGTGCCAAAAGAGCCATGGTTATAGCAGCGTCGCCGAGTTGTTCCAAGTAGAGCGCCCTAGCAGTAAACAAAATGAAGCCTGCAAAATAGATTCTCGTAATTATTATAATTCAATGTTATTGGCAAAAATATATTGAAAATATAGGTAAACAAAAATAACACAATTTACCTGTAATAAGCATGTAAATAGCGATGATAATTTGAACAATTGACATGCCCTTGAGCCAGCGAGTGGCAGTTCTGCACTGGATTTTACTGAACACTCGTACTGTGGCGCAACCAGTGGCCCTGTATTCCAAAAATTGAGCATTTCACATTGTGGACAGGTGCAAAAAAGTACCGTATCCAAATACTGATGCAGTAGTTTTTCAGGATATGAGAGTAACCATTTGTAAATGAAAGTTGTACAAATGAAAAAAGTAACGAGATAATTCTCAACACTTCTATTTTAACTTAACAGTTTTACCCGCCATTTAACTTTTCACTGACACATTTTTGTTATACTCGGGTTACTTTATGCCGTACATTTTTCCCGAGGAATCACTCCAGCAGTGTAAATTTTCGCCGCTGTCCAACTCCTTCCAGTGCGAAATACAGAAAAAATAATCTGGAATATTCGATCGATCGATTCGATATTGTGTGATGCGGGGTTCGATGCGTAGTTGGAACGGAATATTTCCTGATTCTAAAGGCCATTTTCTAAACGTTTCGCCACACGGTGAAATAGCCTGCTATAAGTTCCGCTATAGCAATATTTCTGGCTCCGGAAACGCGACATATTTACTTGAAAATAGTAGGGTCGGCCGGCATACTGGCAAATCTATTCATTTCTTAAATTTTTTTTGTGAAAGGTCGGTCCTCAAAGTTTTCAATTTGACTTAAATATTTGATTTTGATAAAAAGGTACATAAATATTTGCGGTGGTAGAGTATCATGTTCGCCGAGTATAAAACATTACACGAAGCGTGAACTGTGCAGTTAACCTTTGCAAACTGAAAAAGTCAGTCCCACCCCAACCAAACACAACCCCCCCCCCAAACCCACCTAATACACGCCATCACAGCCAAAATAGCCAAAACACACTCCAAGAGCGCCATCAACGCGAGCGCCATGTGCACCATCAAAGTGCTACCCCTCATACCCCCCGTTGTAGCAGTGGCACCCCCCTCGAGTGCGTCGGGGGCAACCCCCGACGCCAGTAAGTGGTACAGGAACAAGTAGATGTCCCTGGTGCTGAAGCACATGCACAGGATGCTCAGCGAGCTTGTTACTGTGAGCATGACTACTGAGCCCATGGCTGCTGAGCCCAGGCCGAACGTGCCTGTGGGGGGGAGAGGGGAGGTGATGGAAAAGTGGTTGGGGGAGTGGCGCCAGACGCCAAGGTCGCCATGGCGCTGTTCAGAAAGTGCGCCAGTCATAAATGGCCCGTTAATTGCACTATGATTGCGCCAATGCGTTTGCTGCCTTGTTTTAAATGGCGTTGCAGAGAAAAGGGCGCTTTTTGACACTATCAACTGAGTAATGACCCCAATCCTAGGTACTGTTTAAAAATATTGTTGTTTTTTTGACAAAAAGAATGTAAAAATATATTGAATATTTTCTTGGTGATATATTGGCAGCAGTGCAAAAATTCCGACTTGCCCGCAGTAAAATTACGCACTGAGCTGCCGCAGTTCAGAATTATGCTGGAGTTCATAAAACGTGAAAAAACTCACCAGCAAGCAACATAAAAAGTGGTAGTGGTGTGAAATCCATTTTGTACAGATAAAACAGGGCGAAAGCGGCTGTGTCAAACATCATGTAAACAATGGCAATGATAATTTGTGTCCAGCTGGAAAGAAAAAAATTGGTCAATAAAGCAATCTCTGTGGGGCAATAATATTGGGTACCGTATTTCCTCGAAATACCCCCCGGGGGGTGATTGTTTCTTAGTGGTCCCGAGAGGAGGGGGGTAAACGGGGGGGGGGGGGTATTTCGAGGGGGGGTTATTATTTCGCCAGAAATTTTTTCAAATCCTAGAACAAAATCGTCGTTTGTGATGTACACTGGGGTAGAAAAATGCATCAATAACTGACATGTATAGACTCCTGTAGACTAATAGTAGTACGTAGATGGTATAAACACTGTTCTAACGTGATTACGACATTGTTTTAACGTGTGTTCTGCACTACGCAGAACACAAACTGCAGTATTTGTCATGTACGTTCTCTTTACACTCAATCTGGGGGGGTATTTCGAGGGGGTGGTGATTGTTTCATAGTGGTCTCGAGAGGGGGGGGGGGTATTTCGAGGGGGGGTATTTCGAGGGGGGGTATTTCGAGGGGGGGGGGGGTATTTCGAGGAAAGTCGGTAAATACATTGCAAAGCGCCAACATTCTCTGCAGTCCTTGGCGCTCTTTGCATTTGATAACCACTTTTCAATATCTATTGTAAAAATTTTATTAGCGCGACACGTTTTTCGGGCTCCACCATATCGGTAGATTATTCGTTGTCCGATTTAATTGTCGTTTGGCCGAAACACGTTTCAGGATTATCAAAATGTGCGCCGTAACTCATGCATTGATGACATACAAATGCAGACAAATACAGATAAAAATGCCACACATTTAGCAAGGATCCAACCCAGGAATTGCAAACACACCCTTGTTAAAATAACAGCACATCATTTTAATCAAAAATCTTCCCAAAAACCACCTGAGAATCCTTATCCAACTTCTCCATTTCATTCTATCCAAAACACCATCAATTCTACTGATAGAATCACCCGCGGCCAGGTGGACAAATTTAATTAGCGAATATAAATTGGAGCTTAATTGCGTGGCGTAGCATAAGATCAGCATTAGCGCCAGCCAAATTCTGCCATCGAAAACTGTTGACGCCATGTCACCTCCCGTGTGCGAAATAACGAAGTAGCTGCAAAATTTGGGGATGTGGTGATTAGCATTGAAAAAATCGGTGATTTCAAGAATACCGTATTACCTCGAATTATCCCCCCCTTGAATTAACCCCCCCCTCGAATTAACCCCCCCTCAAAATGGGCTGGGGAAATAATAACCCCCCCCCCCCCTCGAAATACCCCCCTCCGGAATGATGTACATCATGTATCCAATGTACATGATGTATTTATTACTACTAATTTGCATTGCAACTACACTTATACGCTCATTTGCGTACAGATGTACATCATTAGCCCCAATATAACCTATTTTCTCACGTTTATTACCGTTTTGTGTATGAAAAAGCGTATTCTCTACTATGATATTCACGAAAATTTCTGACGAAATAATAAACCCCCCCGCGAATAAACCCACCCCCTCGAATTAACCCCCCCTCAAATTTTGCTGGCGAAATAATAAACCCCCATGGGGGTATTTCGAGGTAATACGGTACATAATAAAATATAATCTCAGAAAATATCTCAAAAAGCGAAATTTAATTTAAACTCTCTGAGCTGGAAAAACCTAAATCTGAGAACAATAAATAAATTTAAATGCGATATTTTTTGTATTTTCGGATATTTCAAAAATCTCTGAAAACCTTTCAAAAATGAAAAATTTCGTTTCTGTGGAAAATCCTGGCAAACGAAAAAAAATTTTTTTGATATTTTCTGATATTTTTTAATATACCGTATTACCTCGAAATACCCCCATGGGGGTTTATTATTTCGCCAGCAAAATTTGAGGGGGGGTTAATTCGAGGGGGGGTTTATTCGAGGGGGGTTTTTATTATTTCGTCAGAAATTTTCGTAAGGATCGTAGTAAATAGTAGGCATTTGCATACCCAAAACAGGTAATAAATGTGTCCAAACAGGATATATTTGGACATAAAAATGTAGATTAGCTACACAAACTAGTCTATGTGTAGCTGCAATACAAATTAACAGTAATATACATAATGTACATTGCATACATGACATATTTATTATGTACATGACGTACATCATTCCGAAGGGGGGGGGGTATTTCGAGGGGGGGGGTTTATTATTTCCCCAGCCCATTTTGAGGGGGGGTTAATTCGAGGGGGGGTTAATTCAAGGGGGGGGGGGATAATTCGAGGTAATACGTTAGGTAAATCTCCCAGCGATTTCTTTCAATCCTATATGTGATTGATGAAATTTTTTGCATATTTTTTTTACTTTCAAAGAATTCACCAAAAACCCAGCCCCCAATATGAACCCACAGCAAACTGAATGGTTTATGTGTGAAATTGGCAGCCATTATCAATGCAGCAGCATTCAGCACAGCAGTGACAATGAGTAGGGGGCGGGCGCCCTTTGAAGTTGCCATCATTTGAATATAGCCACAGCAGCTGAACAATATCCCATGGGCTAGTAGGGCGCTTGTTGGAAGCCCTACAAATTGGTGAGAGATTGTATTGTGGCACTGAAATTGAGAAGTGAAGTTTTTTAACTCTGGAAATTGATCAAAAAGCTCACCTGATGGCGTTGTATTCCTGCCCTGGGCAAAAATCTCCAATGCGATCCACCATACTGTTACCATGATGCCACAAATCACTTGTGCCAAACCCAAAAGTGACAATCGCAGCCTGAGATATTCACAAAGGTTTCAGGGGCCAATTCCTCAAGTGAACAACGGGCAAAAAAGTGATGTGTGGTAGCTGTGGTATATGTGGTGGCTAAAATGATTAGTGATAAGTTACCTAAGTAACAAGTAAACTTTTGAGTGACAAGTACTTTGCATAAAAAATTTACTTTTCACACACTAGTTTACTTGCCAATTGACTCAACATATTTACAGTTACAAACAACAAACCCTAAATATTAAAATAAATGTTAAAAACCTCAAATTCACCTGTGTTTGTCAATGTGAATGCTATAGCCGAAATTTTTGCCAGTCAAATGCAACACGTGTCTGTACATGAACATAGCCACAAGACATCCAAGGCCACCCAGTACAGCTAGACCGCCGTTCACGTAAGCCAACATTCTCGCATCGTTTGCCTGGGGAAGTGCGAGGTGATGTGAAATTATGAAAATGTGAAAGTAAATTGTGAAAATATGTGAAAGTGAAACAGTGAAAATATAGGCGTTTATATACTTTATATAAATAGTTTTTCAGGGCATGGAATGGGGTGAAGGGTGAAAAAAAAGGATAAAAATAGATAAAAGTACCAAAAATTGGTATAGATCATAGCCAAAAACTGAGAATAGGTTAATTCTAATGCGAAAATTTGCTACAAATGTGCCAACAATATGAAAATTAGTGATTTTGATTGGTGCAAGATTTCTCAAAAAAAACTTTTTGGAGAAAAAGTACATTTACTCATGAGTAAAAGAAAAAAGTTTTTACTTTACATTTATTTATACTTTGAAAACTTATTTGGGTGAATTGACGACAGTCTAATCGAATACAGTCCGCACTCAACCGACCAAACATCCCCCCACCCACCTCCTCCTGATCATGTCCCTCATAATGCTTCTCATCAATCTTCCTGAACACAACGGCGATCACATGCACAATGCATGTGACACATGCGCTCCCAGCTGCAGTCAGACATGCCGCCAAGGTCAAACTGAGCGCTGTTGCTGGGGTTGTGGCTGCTGGGTCGCTGCCGCGCCGGTTTTTGTGGATTTTAAGGAGCCATAAGGCGCCTAGGCTGCTGATTGCTAGGGGGAAGTTGACCCATTTGGATTCCACCTGGGGGGGTTGAATGTTGAGTTTTAAACTTGGGAACTTGAAATTTTGAGTTAGAAATAGGTGTGAACGAATTAGCATACTTTGAAACTATTTTAATAGAAAATAATGCTTTGGTGGTGTTTTACGAATCTCTGAAGATCTTCAATACTTTTTTTACACTGGCATGGGGTTGGAAATTATTTGTTACATAATTGGTACATAATAAGTGTACATAATTAATTTTGAACGTTTTTTTGGATTAAAGTGTACATAATTAATTTTGAAAACTACACAACTTCACTACATAAATGTTTTTGAACAAGAAAATCTTCATTGAAGAAGCAAAATTTTGGCATTCATCAAAAGCAACCCAACCAAATGGGAGAAATGTTCCCAACCCCAGATCCCACCCTACCCCACCCAAAAGCCAACCTTAATATGCACCCTAGCATCCAACTCAGGCATCAGTGCAAAACTGGCCAGTGCCAATGCCACAATGGCCAGACTGATCAAGCCTGCCAGAATGGCCCAGAGCCAGAGTAGGCTAGCTGGCTGGGTCATGTGCAACGGGTGTCCATGACCCATTTCCATTATGTTGTCTTGATCTTGATCGTCGAGGTTGGATGGTTCGTTGGTGCTGGGGGGGGGGTGGTGTTTTGAGGTTTTTGGGGATGTATTTGGAGGAATTTGAGGGGGCTCTTTCACAGTGTTCAATGGTTAGCAGCTGAATTAATCATCTCACCAGAACCACCAGAAACAAAAAGTAATATTGATGTACATACCGTATTTCCTCGAAATAACCCCAGGGGATTTATTTTTTCAGAGTGAGAATTTTGAGGGGGTATTTCGAGGGGGGGGGGTAATTCGAAGAAATACGGTATTTATGTACATTGTTCAGACAATGTTGCTTCACAAACAATATATATTTACAAAATTGTCAAAATTTGGTGGTCCCAGCAGGTAGAATAGTTCCAGGCTCAGAAAAGTATGTCAATATATTTAGCAAGTCCCAACACTGGCAAAATGTCATCAACCCAGAGAATCACATAAATCCACCAAAACTCACCTAGTTGCAGCTTCACCAGAATGGTTGGATTGACTGCTGCTGGCAGGCTGATCAGTTTTTGTGGTGACACTCTTTGATTTTGAGCTTGATGCTATGCTGTTTGTCTCACTGTTTTGTTTGGAAGTAGAAGGCTGGTCAGCTTTGTTGTCAGGTTTTGGGGTAGGCTCTGAAATTGGCTGTGTGCCAATTTTGATTGTTTGAATGAAAATGGTGAAAAACACAAACTTTTGGCAACTGGTGCACTGCTTTCCATCTTGCTGGGTGGTTTGCTGCTTCCTGGCATGTCATTTTTGCCTTTTTGTCCATGTTTTGGCACTGGCGGTGCCTTGTTTTCATCATCAAATTCAATGAGCTTCTCTTCTTTTGGTTCAGTGGTACTCTTAGCAGCAATCTATGAAAATTTGACAGAAAGGTACCGCAAATCCTCGAATAATACCCTCCTCGAATAACTTCCCCTTGAATAACTCCCCCCTGTTGATGGGGTGAGAAAAAAAACTCCCCCCTCGAATAACCCCTCTATTGAAAAACTCCCCCCTCTGTATACTGAATACTCTTTGTAATACATAAGAATATTAGCCTAAGACAGCGACAGCAGATACATGATGTAGGTAAGTATATGCAGTGTATAACACATCCTTTTGTTGTTTGACAGTAAAATACCTGAATTATATGAGTTGACAGACTGCATCCATACAATGAATCAAGTCAAGTTTTCTGGGGGAATAATAACTCCCCCTCGAATTACTCCTCCCCTTGAATAAGTCCCCCTCAAAAACATCTGACGAAAAAATAACTCCCCTGGGGTCTTATTCGAGGATTTAGGGTAAGTTTTCATGGTAGAATTGAAAAATAATGTCAATATAACAGTTAAAAATGGATACCTTGGAATTTTTCTGGTTTTGAACAACCTCCAATTGCGGTTTTGCATCTGAAGATTTTGGTGTGGCAGACGTTTTCTTTTTATTGCCACCCATTATGATCTCTACTTGTTCCTCATTTTCCACTAATTGTGAAGTATCGCCGTCCATTTTTTTCAAATTTTCACTTTGAAATTCAGTAGGATACCTAGATAGAAGGAAATCAAATGACTTCAGTGCATAAAACCTGAAAAGTGTGAATGTTGACAATGTGTACAAAATTTAGAGTCTGTCAAGAATCAACATTCTCAGTTTGAAGTGTAAACTGTAAACTGCAGACATTCACTGTTCGATTCACTGTAGTAAGTAAACTGCAAAACCTACAGACACTGAACAAATATTTAGAAGAACGTTTCCTTGCAATCAATAAATTTCCACCCCATTCAATGTAGGTAAATGAATGGATAGAATGAGTCATATAACTGACAAAACACACAGACAGGAGCCAAGATTACAACATACAAATCCAAATGGTGTGTGCAAACAATAAAATCTGTCAATAAATAAAATACATGCACCACCTGGCATTTTGGCATTCGTTCAGCGTGTTTCATGTGGAAAATGTGGAAATATACATGGCATTCATGCACACGAATATAATTATTGAGGTGTGGTTTCCATGGAAACAAGAATGATAGGAACAGGAAAATTACCTTTGGAAATTGTCTATGGGATTACTTTATTTAGTAAAGAACACCAAACCCTGTTGAAAGTCAATGTAAAGACTTCCAAAACTACTTGGGATTGGGAATCGATTGCGAAAATACGGTAGTTCCATTTTCTGGTTAACGATATTGTATTTTGGAGTTCTAGACATTTAACATTTTGTGCTGAATGCTGACCATTGTACGGTGTTGGAACACAAACAAAGACAAGAACACAAACGATACAAAGAGATGGCTAACGATACAAAGGGTAAAAAAGCTACCGTATTTCCTCGGCATACCTCCCCTTGAATTAACCCCCCCCCTCAAAAGGTCCACTCTGAAAAAATAAACCCCCTAGGGGTATTTCGAGGAAATACGGTACATAAATATTCATGTGTGATCATTTTTGCTCGAATTACCAAGTCCTATCATTCATTTTACAGGAAAGCACTATTTTCGATTGCGACGAAATCATTTAGACTACCGTATTTCCTCGAAATACCCCCCGGGGGGTGATTGTTTCATAGTGGTCCCGAGAGGGGGGGGGGTTAAACGAGGGGGGGGTATTTCGAGGGGGGGGGGTTATTATTTCACAAGAAAATTTTTGAAAACCAAGTACGAAATTGTCGTCTGAAACGTACGCAGACGTCCAAAAATGCAACAAAAACTGCCATTTATAAGGTTCTGTAGACTAATATTAGTACGTAGATAGATGGTAAAAACACTGTTCTAACGTGATTCCGACATTGTTTTAACGTGTGTTCTGCACTACGCAGAACATAAACTGCCGTATTTGTCATGTACGTTCTCTTTACACTCAATTTGGGGGGGGGTATTTCGAGGGGGGGGGGGGTGATTGTTTCATAGTGGTCTCGAGAGGGGGGGGGGTCAAACGAGGGGGGGGGGTATTTCAAGGGGGGGGGGTATTTCGAGGAAATACGGTACCTAGTTAAAATACATACAACACAATGTTCCCAGGCAAATAAAAAAAACCACGTCCTATCACATCAGTCTATCTGTATATTGAGGTATATGTATATGTATATGTATATATGTATATATGTTTTCATGTATATGTACCTACACGCAAGTCTCGTTTTTTACACTTCAGGCTCCAAATTCAAGTTGAACGTAAGGCGCACGACATTAAGTACAGCAATAGTGCTGATCAAGCGCCCAACTTCATTGCCGTATTTCTTCTAATAGAACGGCATACCTCCAATTGAAGGGCACCTCCAATAGAACAGCATATTTTGGCACTTTTTAACCCATGAAAATAGAAGTATAGTCGGGCGACATTAGAGCCTACATTTTTCTGGAGATAACACTCCATCATGACGTCATAACCGCAGTCGGCACTGAACTGCGGCTGACTGAACTGGTTCCGAGTCGGCATGAAGTGCAGTGGAGTGGGAAGTCGGTTCGTAAGTTTTCGGTTGGCTGTCTGCCAGCCGAAGACATAAATCATATCTATTTGTAGAGTATTATGTCTGCCGAGTATACTTCCAATAGAATGGCAGGTTTTAGCACTTTTTTCATCCACGAAAACTATAGGACGACAGCCTTCAATAGAACGGCACCGTCAACAGAAAAGCAAGTAGAAATTGTGATGGAAGAGTGCCAAAACACAAAAATACATTTAAAAATGGATGGTGAAAGCATTCAAGGTGTTCAAAACAATTATTTGTTTTCAATTTAGGGGATGTTTTCAATTTCTTTATGTTTGAATTGATGCTTTTATGTAAAAATCTTGCTCAAGTTTCATTAAATAGAATAGTTTCTTCCAATAGAATGACACCTCCAATAGAACGGCAGGTAACGAACTTGATGGACGGCGCTGTTCTATTAGAAGAAATACGGTACTTTGCATGTCTGGCACCTTACGTGCGCCTTACGTTCAAATTGAATCTAGTCCCAGGTCCAGAACATTAAAAATTGTGACATAAAACTGTATTTTGCGTTATGACTGCCGATCAAAATGCATGTGTCTAATGCATGAGCCAAAACTGGATGTTATTTGCTACCTGCCGGTGCCAGGTAAATAATAAAGTGCACCGGGTGCGGTATTTAATTGGCCCGGCCCACCTTTTCGGGCAGCCCGATATATTTTTGTGTGAAGCTACCCGTTGTATGATTCGTTCTGGTTCAGATTTTCTGTAGAAATCTGTTGGGCTAATTAAATTTCGCGATAAACATAGTACCTACCTACACAAAATAAAATTGTGTAGAACTTACGTATGACGTAAATTTGAGTGAAGTTTCGACTGAGTAAAGGAATTTCAGAATATTTACATTCTACATATTTTACCTATAAAATTCCAGGAAAATATTGTTGCAAAAATACAATAATTGGGTAAACAGGCATAAATATAAAGTGTCAGAATGTTGTTGGAAGTTCCATAAATAATATTTACAGCATTCAAATTCCTATAAATCGGCCGATTCAATCAAATCAGAGATCAAGAAGTCTTATAGCTGTCAAACTATTCGGCACTTTCCAGTCTATCTTGGCGGCAAATCCGTTTGCAGACATCAATATTTATATATTTTACATTGTGTAGGTAATATTTACCTGAATAGTTATGTAAATATTTAGGTATCTAAATTGGTTCAAATTATATGTTAGAATTGTGAATGCCGATCCACATTTCATAGAAATTGAACACGTTGATTTGCAGCGGCGACATAAATCCACGACAATAACGCATTGCACGAATACAAGACCAATAATTTGCATCAAAATGAAGTGTAAATCAACTGAATTGATTTGAACAGTAATCCATAATCACTCACGATACATTAATGGATATCGAATTCCCAAAATCACAGTTCAAATTGCGCATTCATTTGACAATGCACATGCCTATTTTTGAGCGAGTGAATTAAATTAGTCCCAATAAATCGAAAAAGACTTTTGTACCTAAATTACTGACAGAATTAGGTACAGCAGTATTTTTAGTGCATTCATGGGGGGATTATTCAAGGGGGGATTTTTTTCCTCACGGGTCTCACAGAGGCGATTTTTCGTAGGGAAAATTATTCAAGGGGGAATTATTCAAGAAAAGACGGTAGTTCTTACTCCCAAAAAACGGAAACTTGTTTCACAACGCATTTCAAAGAGAAAACGGTCAAAAACTATCAAAAATAGAATTTGTAAACTCAGAGATAAAAATCGACCTTCAATCTACAAAAATTGCCCTCAAGCTGATCGATTTACAAACTTCAAGAGCGTCGAAATCACGATTTACATAATACACCGAAAAAGTCACGTGTGTGTGACAAGTAAAATCACCATGTGCACTTTAACGTGATGCGTCACGCTTTTGCATGGGTAAAAAGGCAAAATGGCATTGTAAAGCTTTGACCTTGAAAATTTCGGTGCATCGATGTATATGTGGAATGTGGCTGTTTTTGTGTCTTTGGTGCGTGCGTGTTGGAAAAAACGCCATCGGATTGGCGCTGGCGCAATTTATTACCTGAAGTTCAGAAATTGTGATAGTCAGAGATGTAGCACATACCACAAAATTTTGAATCAGTATGCTTGCTTAAATAACTCTGTGAACTCTGTGATGAAAAATAACTCATCCATTCGATAATTCTTCCCTACAAAATGTAATAAATTGTTATGTGATTGGCATCCGGCCAGATGAATTTTACTCACAGTATCAGCATGCATATCAGCATATCAATCAGCATTCACATTTATCACATTCCATTTTCTTGGAAAATTTCTTGGAAATTCATGTGAGTATTCTTGCCGACTGGAGCCAGCGCCAAAAGCCATGGCGTTTTTGCCACTGCTATGACATTGGACATGTCCACATTTGCCGGCCACATGCACACGGAAATGCTTCGTTTTTGAGAATATGTGAGAAGGGAGGAATGAATAAAATACGCGCATTAGTCGAAGTCGGCAAAATGTGTAATTTTGACGCATATTTATGCGAATAGAATGACTTTGTTGCGAAATCTTTTTCGATGTATCCAAACGTCATGTATTCAACAGAAATTATAAAAAAGAAAAAGTAATGTAAACATCGGAGGTAAATTTAAGTTTACTCGGGCAATAATGCGCTATCGCGCTCTAACAATTATACATCGGTGCTTGAATCATACGCTGAATCGCCGGCTGCAGACAAAATGCGCTCCAGGTTTGTCGCATTCGTGAATTTGAGTAACCCATGTGTTCGTTTTATGAATTTATGACAAATTTGGCTCGATGCCAAGTTACATCGATTATAACAAACTCACGTATTCGTCTTTTTCTTTTACAGACATCGGCAATATAATCCATTCTCGTCTGCGGACCGCTGGGGCGGTTGGAATTTCTGTGGCTGAGTACATGAAATTTTGTAATGCTGCAGCTCTGCAAGGATATTATCATAGGTTTTTCTGGCGAATTGCATGTTTAAATTTTTCTGATTAAGGAAATAAGGACTTGAAATTAAATATTATCAATTGAAAATATTTTGATAAATTCAAGTAACAGCAGTGCAACTGAAAGTTGATATTCCGTTGTTATTAGCATCTCTGCTAACTGTAGATCGTTGACTGTTGACATCGAAACATTAAAAATTAAATCTTCCATTGGAGCAAATCGTACATCACGCTTTCCATTCAAAAATTTTTGTGACCATTTTTGTAGATCCCGTGACGCTGGCTCAAGTTCCATTTTCGGCCCCGGGGGCGATTTCTACACTGCGCCGGAAATTTCGCAAGTTTTCGGTGAAATTATCGCCGCTTGGCTGCACACGGAAAGATGGCGTATGCTGGTGTGTAGGGTTAAACGGGCTTGACTGTTTGGGATCGGGATTGGCTTTCTGAGATTTCGGGATCGGATTGTGGTTTCGGGATTGGGATTTTCAACATTTCGGGTTCGGGATTGAGGTTTCGGGACTGCATAATCCCAGAATTTTTCGGGATTCGGGATCGGGATCCCGTTTGGACCATGCTGGTGTATATCTCGATTTAAAAATTTCATTTTCCTAAATTATAAGGGCTCACTCATAATCGATTCACCTTTTTAAGGGCGATGGAAGTGAGCAAAGTTGGAATTTAGTAGAGCTCGGACCCGGCACTGGTGCATTACTTTCTGACGTTTTGCGCACTTTGAGCAGAATAAAAGGTGGCTTAAAGGGTCTCGAAAGTGTCCAGTGAGTTTTGAAAAACATTTTAAAGTAAAAAAAGAGCATTATTAACTCGCGCCTCAGTTTTCAGTTTGCTGGAAAATAGTGAATTTCTATCGGAGCAGCAATCGAAAAAGCTTTGCAATAATGCTGGGAAATTATTTGATGACTCAAAATCCGGGCAAACTTTTTTTAGAATGGCTGAATGTGAAGGGATTTTGAGAAACAATGGTGTTCCTCTGAAATTTTTCTGGCACCGTATGCTTCAGGTAATTTTTTTCCACATCTGATTTTTATCGATTTCACTGATTTTACCAGATTACTGGAGAGCAGTAAAAAGCAGAGACTTGCTAACATTCAGAGCAACATCGCAATATCGTTCAAGCAATATTTTTTTCGATATTAAAACAATTCCAATATGCGAAAGTATTCGTCAATTTAATTTAGATATTGTTCCCTAGTTTTCGATACAAATGCAGTAAAAGGTTGATATTCCATATGTCGCAATTCTCATACCCTACACAACCTCCACAAATCTTTCAGGACATACCCACAAATTTCACCATTTTCATTAGCAATGAGCTGTTGGACACTTTTCCGATACATCAATTTGCTCGGGACACCGGTACAAATGAGTGGCGTGAGGTTTTTGTCCAGCGAGACGGAGTTAAGCTGAAATTTGGCTTGGCGCCAAAAGATACCATTCATTCAAAGGTGATATATTTTTTGTCTGTGTAGTAATTTTACAGAATGGGATTTTTGAGCATTGATGTTTTGTCAGGGTTTTTTTGTACTAAAAATGAACTACAGTTTTTTTAACTTTTTTATATAAGGTCTTGTGTTTTTCGAGAAAAAAGTGATAAAGAAACTGAAAACCGGCAATACAGGCAATTTTTGAGCATTGTTCACTAGTTCTCTTGAATCGTTTTTTTTAGAACGACTGAAACTAAACTTGGTAGCCATCAAAATTTTTTTTCTACTTCCACATTTTTCTAACATTGAAATGTAATTTTCCAGGCACTCCCTCCATCAATCATAAATGACAAATCCAGAAATTTCTATGAATCCAGTCCGGATGCATTCAGTTTTATGCATGAAATTGCACAACGATTAAAAATGTTTGGAGGGGCTGCACTTTTCATTGATTACGGTCATAATGGAGACAGGGATACACCCAGTTTGAGAGCTTACAGGTTGTTTTCGATTTTTTTCCCTATAGGCTGCGAAAAAAATATTTATGTATTTTATTCATATTGAGTAAATTTGCCATTTTTGACTATTTTGACTGCTTTAGTGTTTTTTCGAAACGAACAGACATTACAAAACGAATACTAGTGTGGAATTTTCCAATTTTTCGCTACAGTACGGTACGGTAAATATTGCCAAAATGCAAATACGTCAATCTGATACGCCATCATGAACTACCAAATTTACTGACCTCGCCTTGTATATTTTTCCGAACATCTGGTATATTTTTATGTATGTAGTAGTATGCATCTAGTATGTTCACAGGAAACACGAGCTCGTCAACCCGCTGGAGTACCCAGGCGAGGCAGATTTAACTGCAGACGTTGATTTTGGTGCCGTAAGGAATGCACTAATTGTGAGATTTTTGAAACTGAATTTGAAATTTTCATTCAAGTTGCAAATTCAAGTTTGTGCAATTTCACATGCATGTTAACATTGGGGGTTGTGATGTAAAGCGCTGGCGCCAGTGTCTAGCGCCAACGCGAAAGTGCTATGGCGCTTTGGGTGATTGGCGCTATTTTAGCATTGCACTTTTCACGCTACTTAGCTCTGGTGCTTGACCCTTGGGTAGGAAATTTGCCTGGAGCTTTTAGCGCTTGGCGTCATAGCCCTGCGGCTTTTTACACTACTAATTGGGGTTGTTTTCGTTGATTTTTTGTGTCGACCTTCTAAATACATCGACTCACTTGCCGTGCTATTTATACTGAACAACTAAATTGGTGTTTTTAATTAATTTCTTAGATAAAACGCGTTGGCTATTCCACCTACTGCCCTCTCCAAACCTAGGCGGTTAATTTCATTTTTTCATCCCACAATTTCAGAACCCTGGCGCTAATGCAGAAATCGCAAAAAGTGTTGAAAATGGTCAAAATTTCAGCGAACACGCGTGTGTATTCGGTCCTGTATCTCAAGGCACGTTCTTGAGTAGATTAGGCGCTCTACAGAGATTTGAATATTTGAGCAAAATGGTACAGGGTGACCCAGAGAGGTTGAAAGAGGTTCGCCAGATTGCTGTAATTTTGTATAGCTATTTGGGCAGCGGTTTCCAATGGGGTGGGAGGGGGTAACCCCCTTAAAGAAATTGGCCAGCCATCTATTTATGCTGGGCTATTTTTGTTATATTTTGCCCCAATTTTTTCTTAAAATCACTAATTTTCATCACTTTTGCCTATTTTCACCTTCAAAACACTAGTTCATTTGTTTATTGCCTATTTTGGCAGTATATGTGCTTGTATTTATACCTATTTTTAGTGATTTTTTTCCTCATTTATTCATTCTACACCTTGAAAAAGCCTATATATTGAACCCCCCCCCCCCCCAATGTAATGTTTTGTGCTGTGTAACATTATCGTAAAATGTAAAAATCTTTGATATTTAAGTTGACGTTCTTATGTTCGCTTTTATATTTAATTAATTCAACTTATTACGATTCCATTTTTATTCACATTCCTTTACTTAACATCTTCACATTCGCCATTTAATATCTCAAGCGATGTTGTTTACAACGTGCGCTTCACATCGTTCACATATTTAGATCTTAGTCATTGCTCACATTCCGCCACATTTCCTTGACAAGCAGCACGCATATACGCCGTCATGTTTATGTTAAGCGGCGGGCCCGCCCCGAGTGGGGGGCCGGGCCCGCGCGCCATTTCAAATGCTGTCTGGCTTGGCTCACATTTTCACTATCTTGCCAGTTTAGCTCGCTTTTCATCGGAGAAGCGAGCGGGCAAGGATTGAACTTTCACAATTGGAAATGTTGGGTAAAAATCGGAGATTAGAGCCGACCAATTGGCGCCAAACCAATCGCCATCGGTCTGGCCCTTAAAAGCCGATTTCACAGCTAGAATCGGCAGTGTTTGCAACCTCGTCAACTTCACACGAATCTCTTCCTAGGATCTAAATAAGCGCCGTAGTCACTTTATTAAGTCGCTTGTTTTTGGTGCTAAGTTTAACGCTTGGTGCTTTAAGTCACCTCAGTGCTTTATTTCACACCTGCGCTGTTTGAGGTGCTTTATTCACAACCGCGCCACTTAATTGTCGCCTTTTGTCGTAATTAAGTGCCTTCTTTAAATTACCTTATTTCTCCGGTAATTAGAGCTTCTTTTACGTTTTGTTTAAGTAATTAATTTAGTTGTAAATTAATTCCTTTGTTTACGTATAATTTTATACATATTTTATTTACATTTATTTCTTTGTATTTAATTGTCTAAATAAAAACGATCGTCAAAACCTTCGGTAAACAATCTAAATTTGCTTCACACTAACTCACGTCAATTCACTTCAACTCAACTAATCACATTTGATAAAATAACGGAACGTCAACTAGAGACGACGCTTCACGTCAACTTACACTTGTTCACATTTGTCCTCTTCCTCGGTTAGGAATAGGAGCTGGTTCACAAGTCATTTCAACAAGTTCCGTATTATTTTACATGGCGCAGCGAGCAGGGTGACTAATTAAACTAATTGGTCACTCTAATTAAGTCGTCTCGCGCGAAACTTCATTGGAAATTGTTTTTCACAGCCTGAGTCACACGCACGAGGTTACGGTAATACGGTTTTGGACGCAAAATCGTTAGTAGCGCGTGCATATTTACTTACGATTTTACAAGTACAATTCACAAGAAACGAAATATTTATTTACATTATTTTATTTCGTTCACAGCTAGCTACCACTTTGCTAATAAGCAATAAATTGATCGAACTTTGCTATGGCCGACGAACGCCTACGCGCTTTGCGAGGTGCAACCGCAGCCTCAGCTATGCCTCCGAGCAACGTAGATGAGACCGACACAACTCATCTGTTGACTCAGCATAGCCGGGCGTTGACTGGAGTACGCACCGGCGTGTTGCGATTCACAACTAAACCGATTCCTAAAATCGTCAAAGACGAGTCACAACCCACCGCTGTAAACTTACAAGCGGCGGAGGAAGTGTTAGAAGCGCTTCAGGCATACGTCTACCAAGCCGAGCTGAAACGCTCGGACCTGTCCACAGCTATGGACAAATTCACATCTATTGTCCAAGATTACATCACAAGCTTGGACAGAGACCAAGACGGTGCAGCCGAAGAAGCGAAGAGCGCCAACGCAAAATTGGAGCGCGCGCTCTATTCGGGCTCGAACAACGCGACGATGCTCATGGATGAGCTGGAATCGAAAATGGCGTCCGCCCAAGCGCACATCAAATCCGCGGAAAGGTTGATACTTTCCCTGAAAGGTCAGTCCACTGTTGATTTAACTACTCAACCCCCTTCACAACCCCCTTACAACAATGTCAATATGGGAAGTAGTTCTCAACCTTCACAACCGGAAACTTTATTAAAGTTACCTAAAATCGAGCTTGCTAAATATAACGGTGATCCGTTAGAATGGGCAGCTTGGTGGGAGATTTTTCGAGCTCAAATTCACGACCGAGCTAATTTGTCAACTGGTATGAAATATACATACCTTAAGCTCAGCCTTACCGGTCCAGCAGCAGAACTGCTGGCCGGATTAAAAGGTGATGGTCGAGATTACATCACAGCAGTCACCATGTTACAATCAAACTTTGGTGAAACGCATCGGGTACAAGCAGCTCTTAGGGATAAATTGTATTCACTCGAAAAGCCTTCGTCAAGAGGAGACTCTCTCACAAATTTCACACGAACCCTTTTGTCAACTCTCAATCAACTTAAAGAAAGGGGTGAAAGTGTCGATTCTGGTGCAGTGTTAAGAATAATTCGTGGTTATCTTCCCGATAATATTGTTCTTGCCGTCACAGAAGAACACCGGAATTCGATGCGCACCGCTGTAACCGGCGACACCGAACTCACAGTCGTCAGGTTTGTTGATGCATTAACCACCATCGCTCGTGCTCGGTTAGATGCGATGAAAACTGAACAACAAAGTTTACAATCTTCAACTGTTGTTCAGAAATCACAAAATTCATCGTTAAAAAAGCCACAAAATGGAGGAGGTTGGCAACAGCAAAAGAAAAAAGGAAATAAATCACAAAATACCTTTTCAAAACAAAAACCTATTCACAATACGGTTGCTTTTGCTGGTACCAATGCTAACGCTGGTAAATCACAAGGAAAAAATAAAAATTCCACTCAACCTCCCAGAACTCCGGTGATCGGAGCGATTAGTCAAAAGCAGTCCTCACAACCTGCTGCTGACTTTCGCAAACCGAAATTCGAATGCTTGTTCTGCGGCATCAAAGAGCACTACACAACCGACTGCCCTCAATACGTCACACCGAGAGAGCGCACTGAGCGGTTGCAAGCTTTGGGCGATGTGTGCACGCGCTGCACGCGCAGAGGCCATCAAGCGGCACAGTGCACTCAACGATTGAGTTGCTACTATTGTCGACAGATTGGTCAGCATCACGGGGCGTTCTGTCCTACCAGACAGGCACCCGCCAGGCGTCAGGTAAACAATTCACAAAATAAAGCCTTTGTCAAAGCAACGAGCGCTAATTTTGTCAACGCTCAGGTAATCACAACGGGCGCGGCGTCGTCACATGCACCGCCATCGTATCCGCCTTCACACACGGAACCGATGAGCGTGTGTGTCATCCCCCCGGAAGAGAACGATTTTCGGTGGAGACAGAATACGCTGTACCAGTTGGACATGGACGGCCCGCTCGACATGGGCGAATGGCCGAGGCCCGCTAACGCACAACAGGCGAAAGCTCAAGAGGAAGCTCGCAAATATCACAGCGAAAACGAGCTGTGGACGACGCTCCGTGCCAACCTCATCCAGGAAGGCACAGATATGGAGACTGTCGAAGCCAAGATCCGCGGCTTCCAGCAGAAACGGTACGAGGTGTACCCACACCTCAACCCAAACCAAATGTCATCGTCGGTGCCACTTCAACCTAGTCACAGGCCCACGGTGGAGGTGCTGAGCGCGCAGGCGGGTTACGGTAACCCCAACACCGCTACCAGGCAGCAGGCCGAACAAGAATGTGAGTTCGATTTTGCACCTATTGTTCGTTTGCAAGTGGCCCAGGCTTCATTAATTAATAAAGACGCTGAATTAAATCGAGTCACAGACCCTTTGTTAATATTCTTTGACACTGGATGCGAATATTCATACATTAAAGCATCCGTGGCAAATGAGTATAACTTTGAAAACAAAGGAGATGTTGTTCTTCAAATGAACGTGTTTGCGACAAAAACGCCTGTCACAGTCAATACGTTTTTGGTCGAGGCTGTCATGCCTATTTACAAACACGTCGACAATAAAGGCAATATGTTACAAATTCCGCTCACTTTACGTGCAGTGGATAATTTGGCAACATATGCATGCCCACCTCCTTTGTCACAAGATGACAAAACAGTCATTTATATTGTGTACGGTGAACACGCACAAGAACAATTCGCGGAACCGCTTGAATTGACAGAAATGACTGATGAGTTTTGTCACAAACTATGTCAACCAGATGTAGTCATTGGTCAAGACTATTATTGGAAGTTCGACATTCGACCAACAGAAATCGAACTCCCATCTGGATTGATCATAGTCGAATCAATACTTGGGTTGATGCTAGGCGGAAATGCGTCCTCACAATCATTTGTCACAACACCCGACATTTCCCCACATCAATTCATGGTTTCATGCAGTTCACATGCTTCATCAGCTGTTGCTGTTGGCCAAGAGACATTATTTCAATTTCACAGTCTCGAGTCAATAGGTATCACAGATGATCCCTTATCACATGATGACGACATAGCTGAACAGTTAATTCTGGAATCAATTACTCTCGATCCAGAAACTGGTCGCTATAGCGTGGATTGGCCATTCAAATCAACCATTCAAGAATTGCCAACCAACAATGCAGAAGCATTTCGTCGCTTTCTGTCACTGTTGAAATGGTTTCGAAAAGATCCCGATTTATTCGCCACATACGCGAAAGTCATCTCAGATCAACTTCACAAGGGGGTCATTGAACCCGTCTATGGTTCACAAGATGGTTTGCAAGAACACATCTTACCTCACCAACCTGTCATCACACCTGGCAGATCGACAACATGTCGAATAGTGTATGATGGTTCTGCAGGCAAGCCAAGTCTCAATAATTGCTTATTTCGAGGCCCAGTTCTCACACCACTGGCGCTCGGATTAATGCTTCGCTTCAGAGCCGGAAAAGTGGTGTTGTTAGCAGATATTGAGAAAGCATTTTTACAAATTGCTCTTCACCCAAAATCACGCGCTTTCACAAAATTTTACTGGCTGCGTGATGACACCCTTCCATCTCATGAAGACAATATTCAGATGATGCAATTCACAAGGGTGCTGTTTGGTCTCACATGCAGTCCATCCATTTTGTCAACTGTCATCAAATATCACCTTAAAGAGGAATTAGCTCACATGCATCCCGCTGAGACCAATGAGCGAATGAAACTGGAGCTGTTGCTCAACAGCATTTACGTTGATAATTTAGTTATCAGCGTAGATGATGACAAATATGCAATACAGCTCTATCGCTTAATTAAAGCTGTCTTTGCCAGAGCAAATTTCAACATGCGCGAATGGATGACAAATTCGCCTATGGTTTCGGAGAAAATCAAACCCGATGACCTCAACCCGAAAAAGTCACAATATATCAAAGTAATGGGTCTCGTTTACGATCACATTGAGGACACCATTGCAGTGCCAGCTCCCAAAAAAGATTTCACACTCATTGTCACAGCCACACGCCGCAATTTAAACAAATTGCTGGCTTCAACATACGATCCTATCGGCGTCACAGCACCCGCGTTATTTCGGTTGAAATTTCGCGTGTCACAAATAATTCAAAGGTGCAATATCACAACCTGGGACGAACTCATCGAAGACCCAGAGGCGGATGACTTACTGGACGATTTAAAACGACATCTCTCGTCCATAAGTCTAATCAAATTCCCGCGCTCATTTCATTCTTTTGGCATCGATGTCAAAGCCGTCACACGACCATTAGAATTACATGTGTTTTGTGATGCCTCAAAAGATGGATACGCCGTTTGCGCTTATTTGCGTCAAAAAGCGATTTCACCCGACGAATATAGCTATGAAGATGACCGATATTTTAGTGGTTTTCTCACAGCTCGCACAAAACTAGCCCCACTTCCGTCAAAACAAGGTCAACCCCTCACAATCACACGCTTGGAATTGCTAGGTGTCACAATTGGTGCACAGCTCATCGATTATTTACATCATGAACTCGTTGAGCTGGGTGGATGGAAAATTCACAGTAATTTCCTCTGGACCGATAGTACAGTTGTCATCGGCTGGCTATATACGGCAAAGCCGCTGGCTACTTTTGTCAACAATCGGGTCACAAAAATCCATTCACTAATGTCGAAACATTGCATTCAAATTTGCAAGGTTGCTACAAAAGACAACCCAGCTGACATTGCGTCACGGGGTTGTACTTTTGATCAACTAATGATCGAAACAATGTGGTTCACCGGACCTACATTCCTAGCTGAACCTCTCACATCAACCATGCTTGACATTTCGCAATATCAAGCGCAACCTGTCACTGAAGAACTTGCGAAAGGCGACACTCACATCAGTCGACCTTTATATGCGGGAGCAGTAACTTCACAGCCTGTTTCACAGCCTGATTCACAACCAGCTAATGCTCTTGCACAGCAAGTACCTGTCAATTTGGACCCCAATTTGTCACAAAATGTCACTCCTCAAAATCCGTTTGTCGAAAGTCGACAACGTCACATCCCTTCAAATCCATTCGAAATCGACATTCGACGATTTTCAACACTGTCAAAATTGTTGCGTACTGTCGTATACCTGCTTCGTGTCAAAACATATTGGCTAAATCGCTCCATGCATAAAGCTGCAAAGCGCGAAAGCGAATATTTATCAAAACCCATCACACAAGCTGATTTAAACGAAGCATTTAGACATGTATTGCGCATTTCACAGGCAGAGGAATGTGCTAGTTGCATTTCACAAGCGCAACTTGGCAAACACCACATGCTCAAATGGGACGCGTGGAACAATTTATTATATTGTGTCACGCGTGTGTCTCACAAAGAACACCGAAACCCTTCGTTGTTTTACTACCTGCCAAAGACCGGGTGGTTAACAACGCTAGTAGTTACTCATTTTCATGAGCTTGCTGGTCACAGCGGCATGCTTCACACTTTAGCAGATTTACGCGAACACTGCTGGTTGTCAAGTGCCAAGCAGGTAGTTGCAAAATTTTTGCGTAAATGTGTCACATGCCGCAAAGCGGAAGGAGGTCCATTCACATTACCTGATTTTCACACATTACCTGTCACTCGAACTCAATCACAAATCAAGCCATTTCAACATATTGGCATTGATTATATGGGACCGTTAGTTTATTCACAAAACGGAACCCGTCACAGTCAACACATTTTGTTGCTAACATGCTTCAGTACACGCGCCATTCATTTAGAGTCAACCAATAGTGTCTCGGCAGCTGACACAATTATGGCTCTAAATCGTTTTATTTCACGTCGAGGCATGCCGGACACAATTTGGTCCGACAATGCCCCAGCATTCAAAAATTGCGTCAAAATGCTACCGGACGTAAAATGGCATTTTATCACAGCCAACAGTCCTTGGCAAGGCGGCGTGTACGAACGCATGGTAGGTTTAGTTAAACGCTTGCTCAAAAAAGCATGCGGACGACGTTGTCTCACATGGCATGAATTTCTCACAGTCATGCTTGACGTCGAATTCTCCGTCAATATGCGACCATTGTCATACTTATCAAACACAGACATTGGTGCAGCGATACTGCGCCCAATACATTTTCTTTGGGGCACCCCACCACCATGTTACATGGATGAAAAACGTGAGTTGGAACTCGATTCCACCACGATTGAACCCATGCGAAAAATTCCAAAAGAGGAATGGGAAAGAATGACGGATGGATCTTTCAACCTCACACCCTCACAAATCGAAAAAACCTACACACTCACACCCCCACGTGTCAATGACGTCAACTGCATCGACGAAATTGCACTCAATTCTGTGCCTGAAAAGGACAGAGATGACATCACATTACTTTGGGACCAAATTCGTCACAATCGTGAAGTGCTTTGGTATGAGTGGTCACGTCAATACATTGACCTACTCAAAGATCGAGCTAAAAACCAACGCTTGAAAAAAGGCACAATCAACGAAGCTCCCAAACGTGGCCAAGTGGTGTTAATCACAGATGATGAACAACCACGCGGCATGTGGCAAATGGGCCGCGTTCACGAAATACACGTGTCAAGCGATGGCAAAATACGTGCAGTCACAGTATTGTCAAGCAACGGTCGTCGCACACGTAGATCTCCATCTAACCTAGTGCCTCTTGAAATCGACACAGAGGACGGTGTTGAATATCAAATCGACACTGAGGTAAAAGATGATGATAATTCACAACCTTCACCTGATAAGGGTGATGATTCACAAACAGATCAATCACATCAACAATCACAATCTTCACAGCAAGATGCAAGACGCGCAAACCCACGTCGAACATGTCGCTACACTGGCACATATTCGTTCTGGGGAAACGTGTCGCATTTAATGGCACTCACGTTGCTAATACAATCAAAATTAGCCAACGCGCTCACATGGACAGATCAATATCACAAAACTTTCAATCTGTGCCATAAAACACGCACCGGTCACGCAATTCAACTTCCGGAAAAAGTAACATGTCACTTTCCTCAAGTTACAGCCATAGAGGATATTGTGGTATCCATATGGACGTTGCGTGTTCAGCCGCAAACGACACCAATTTATAGATGCTTTCAACAAGAGCATACTATAGTCACGTATATGAGTCTGGTGGGCGGAAAAGCTATGCTACCACCAGAAATCATTAAAAAACAACAGAGTCACAACTTACGATTGCATGATCGCCTACCAAAATAAAACTTGGAAAGGCGAACCCTTAATAAAAATCGGTCATGCATTGTGGAGCACCAACAAATCACTTCACATCGATTATTGTTACTTTTGTCACAATTTGAGTAACACAGTAATGAACTTTCACATAGAGGAAGGTGTGGTCGCAAGTCTTGACGGAAAGAAAATTGTTTCCGAAATTCAAGATCTGTCACATTGCAACCCACTAGCCGGCTATTGTTATGACAGCGACAATGGCGTCTCTTTATGGAATGCTACTGCCTTTAACAAGCAGTGTGCATTCCAAGAGATTGGTCAATTCGATGCGCAATATTCACAAAATCACTACATAGTAGAAAAATTGCAAGCTGCATTTTCTGTCACATGGAGATCACAACAATTTCCAAATAATGCAGAATGCGTGCCAAAAGACGCAAAATATATTGACCAGGGCTCGGCATTCATTCAATTTCTTCGATATCAACTTAAGAAATTGAAAAAACCTGAAACCGAAAAAGCTCCTCTTCATTTCAAACTCGCACCAAATCTTGATGTTGGTGTGTTTCACTTGCTCACAGCCCGTCAACAATACGAAGTTGACAAAATTGCACATCTAGAACAAAAACAATTTGGATCAATCTGGCAACAATTATGTCACATCCGTCAGACCCAACTAGATATAATTCATGCAATTGTCACATTCAATCCCACACTTGGCTTACGAGCATTGCTAGGACGTCAAAATCTCTATGCTGAATGGCATGGAGATATATTAATGTTCTGGGATTGTAAACCTGTCACAGCAGAAATTATTTATTTTCAACACGAATATAACAATACTTGTTATAAATTTCTGCCGGTCAAAGTCACAAATCACCCACATATTATGTTCGTTGCTCCTGGCACCAATGATCTGATCACACATTCACCAATAGATCATTGTCTCATGAAAGATCACAAATATTATCAATTAAATGATAATTCATGGGCCAACGAAAATGGACCAACGAATTTGCACGTCACAAAACTCCCAATCGAATTAATTTGGGCTGGCTCGTGGAAACCATTCACACTAAATGTTTCCGGGTCACCAGGTGTAAGCATGACTGACATTGCATTCAGTATCATGGCTGCACATCATCACTTTCAAAATTTGCAACGACTCGAACAACAAGTCACACGTTCAGTCGATTATATTGCAACAAAGTCCAACGATCCTAAAGCAGTGCAAGCATATATTGCTGGCATCGGCCAAGGGGTTGGTGCATATTTTGAAGGTGTAGGAAAAGAATTGGGTCACATCATTCACGGTAGTGTCACAGGTGGTGCGTCTGCATTAGATACGTTACTTACTGGGCCACTTCAAACAGCTGTGAACATTATACTCATTATTATCACAATCGCTTGTATTGGGTATATTGGTTATGTTTACATGCAGTGGCGGCTCGTAACCGGCAGGGGTATGCTGCCAGACATCAAGGGCTTTTTCCGAAGAAAGGGCAGAAAGGACAGAAACCCAAACAAATGGGAGCCCCGCCCGTTCAACAAGGAAAAATCGGTAAGCGACGGCGACGTAACCGCCAGAAGAAGCCGACAAGCGGCTTCAACAAACCCGCTTTGTCAAACCAAACCGTCACACAATCGTCACAATCGTCAAGTTCGTCACAGTTACCTTCAAAGTTTGTCACACCCCTCAAACGAGTTTCTCCATTCAAACGGCTTTCAGGACGCACGGTACAGCCTAGATCGGATCCCCCGGTCGGTTATAGTACCGAACGCGCTGAAGAAATCGAAATGGAGAAGGGGGCACGCCGGGTCACAAAACCTGCACCCTCCTGCGAGTCACAACCGCAGAGCTCGTCACCAAACGCCAGACTCACAGTCACCGAGCCTGTCACAACGGAAGTCACAATGGAAGACGCGATCCCTGACCGCGAGCCCTTGCAAAAGCGACTCAAGAGATTTGCTGGAGTCGCAGGGCTCCCAGGTGAGCAGAAATTGTCACACCAAACATTTTCCTTTATACCCCAAACTTTTCACAAATTCAATAACATCAATCAAAAACTGGTCAAATCAAAAGTTAAACGATCTAAAAAGATCAGTGACCTTCCTCAGACAAACACCTTCACAGTCCGACATAGAGCTCGGAGAGATGGAAGAAAGTCACGATCAAGAACTAGATCCCCCACCGTACCATTTGACCAATTCAACTCAATCACTTCACAGTGTACGACCTCATTCACAACCTCCCATGTCCCCTTGCTATCAAGCCAACCGCTTGCAGCATCGGAGCAATGGCAGCCCACCGAGCCGTCGAAGACGATCGTCGACGAGACCGACGCGCTCCGACAAGCCTTCGAGAGGCTCGCTGAGGAATCTGAGAAGCTCCCCAACTGGCCGGGAAGACCAGCGGGGGCCCCAGAAGACCAGGCACCCGGACACGGGGAAGGCAGCCAGCCTGAGGAGGATGCCGTCGAACCCATGGACGAGCATCATGAGGAGGGCCGGGAAAATGCCGGCGTCGAAGACGCCGACGATCTGCTACCACAGGAGTGATGAGAGTATCACAGGCGTTTGATTTTGATTTTGTTTCACATCAATTTGCCGAGATTGGCTGAGATAAAATTAAATTAAATTTAATTTTTATTCTAGTTTCGGGAGTGTGTAACATTATCGTAAAATGTAAAAATCTTTAATATTTAAGTTGACGTTCTTATGTTCGCTTTTATATTTAATTAATTCAACTTATTACGATTCCATTTTTATTCACATTCCTTTACTTAACATCTTCACATTCGCCATTTAATATCTCAAGCGATGTTGTTTACAACGTGCGCTTCACACCGTTCACATATTTAGATCTTAGTCATTGCTCACATTCCGCCACATTTCCTTGACAAGCAGCACGCATATACGCCGTCATGTTTATGTTAAGCGGCGGGCCCGCCCCGAGTGGGGGGCCGGGCCCGCGCGCCATTTCAAATGCTGTCTGGCTTGGCTCACATTTTCACTATCTTGCCAGTTTAGCTCGCTTTTCATCGGAGAAGCGAGCGGGCAAGGATTGAACTTTCACAATTGGAAATGTTGGGTAAAAATCGGAGATTAGAGCCGACCGATTGGCGCCAAACCAATCGCCATCGGTCTGGCCCTTAAAAGCCGATTTCACAGCTAGAATCGGCAGTGTTTGCAACCTCGTCAACTTCACACGAATCTCTTCCTAGGATCTAAATAAGCGCCGTAGTCACTTTATTAAGTCGCTTGTTTTTGGTGCTAAGTTTAACGCTTGGTGCTTTAAGTCACCTCAGTGCTTTATTTCACACCTGCGCTGTTTGAGGTGCTTTATTCACAACCGCGCCACTTAATTGTCGCCTTTTGTCGTAATTAAGTGCCTTCTTTAAATTACCTTATTTCTCCGGTAATTAGAGCTTCTTTTACGTTTTGTTTAAGTAATTAATTTAGTTGTAAATTAATTCCTTTGTTTACGTATAATTTTATACATATTTTATTTACATTTATTTCTTTGTATTTAATTGTCTAAATAAAAATGTTCGTCAAAACCTTCGGTAAACAATCTAAATTTGCTTCACACTAACTCACGTCAATTCACTTCAACTCAACTAATCACATTTGATAAAATAACGGAACGTCAACTAGAGACGACGCTTCACGTCAACTTACACTTGTTCACATTTGTCCTCTTCCTCGGTTAGGAATAGGAGCTGGTTCACAAGTCATTTCAACAAGTTCCGTATTATTTTACATGTGCGATGAATTGATGTGATATTTTGGTAAACCTGTGACAAAGTAATGATCGCACTGGTTGATAGGAAAAATTTGTCACTTGATTGATGTTACTTCATGATTCTTTGGACAAGTTGTCAACAGTTTTTGTAATTAATATTTTGTCACAAAATTTGCGCGAAATTTCACATGCGTCAACAAATCGTAAATTAACCACCTGCGTATTTCAGATTGCCAGAACTATGCATGTGCTCTTGTCACCGGAAGAAATGGGAAATAGATTCAAGGTTTTGGCAATGTTCCCGCCGTCTCTGGGACCAATTTTCCGTGATAACAATATGGCGCCAGCTGGATTTAGTGCTTGAATCTCGATTCTTTTTTTCCGTTTTCCACAAATTTTGCACTTATATGCCTCAAATCTGGTCTGAAGCTTCGTTTAAATTGAGATTGTAAAAATGAAGTGCCCTGTAAAATCATGATGACATTTGTTTTTCTTGAATGGAGTTCTTGAGTAGAAGTAGTTTTCACTTTAGTGGCTTTCTATGCACCCTTTCTCTCTCTGTCTTTGTAGGATGCAGAAATCTATTTATTCCACTAGAGAATTTTTACATCCGATTTTACCCTTTTCGAATTTGACATACCGTATATCCTCGATTAAGTCCCCCGCCTCGAATAACTCCCCCCTGTTAGCTGACTGAAGACAAAATAACTCCCCCTCGAATAACTCCCCCCTCGAATAACTCCCCCCTCGAATAACTCCCCCCTCTTTAATGGGTGACAATGAAGTCCATGTATGACAGACGTTTTTATGTATGTTATCTTTATAAAAGACATGTAATTTTTGCAGGTAATGTTCACTAGCATTGATTTCATCACATGAATTATTGAAATTTGACCTTTTCCATACAATATATTGATAATGGATGTAACTTAATATTCTGATGTAAAAATAACTCCCCCCTCGAATAACTCCACCCCCTCGAATAAGTCCCCGCTCGAAAAGCTGTGATGAAAAAATAACTCCCCGAGGAACTTATTCGAGGATATACGGTATTTTCTGTTGTTTTCAAAAGAATCGTAATCAAAAATATTCAGAAAATTAAAATGAATAATATTTAAAAAAAATCGGAACCAAAAATTTTCTGTGACATAAGTTCCTGCATCTTGCAGATTATTTTCAAATGATATTTTCATCATTCTTGCACAGCCTTTCTGGAACCATTCTGGATTACCTACAAAGTGCAGCATTTTACTTAAAAACAACGACGCGACATTGTCCTGATTCGACCGGAACATTTTTGTCCCAGCGTCTTTGGTCACAGACAGGATACTCAGGTAATTTACATTGAGTTGCACCAAATTGTTGTCTCTGGGTGCCGCCATTTTCGGGTTGGATGCGGATGCATACGTTTACGTCCTGTTGGATTTTTTTCGAAAAAGTGATGACGGAAAATGGTGAAAAATGTTTGGGGGTTCCGTTTCCGTGCCTGACTCATTTTTCTGAATTTTGAACTTTCTCATTTGTGGGTGCCAATTATTATTGCACCTGCAGCAACTACCTTTTTAATTTATCAGTTATTTTTACGTGTATTATGGTGACAACTAGGGTTGTAAAAAAATGTTTTTTTTAACTCGATGTTTAAAAAAAAACGTTTTTTTAAAAGCTCCCAGATATGACCTTGTGTCAACATATGTAGGTATATCAGACAGTGGCAATACTCTGTGATGTTATATATGACCATATAATGGCTGTTGAGCCATGGGGTAGCATTATAAGTAGTGATTTGTGTCAAAAATATCCATTTTTTGTCGACACGTTCGTATATCGCCTTATAGTCGTATGTTCGTGACTTCGGGTAAATTTTGACATGGAATAGTGATGAAACAAGGTTATAAAAGGAGGTTGTTACTTTGGGAGTGAAGTTACACACTGTGGAGGTACATGGAAGCACACTACCTCAATATTATATACTACAGCAACATATGATGGCTTATTAGCCCATGGTAGCACATACCGTATTTCCTCGAAATACCCCCCGGGGGTGATTGTTTCATAGTGGTCTCGAGAGGGGGGGGGGTAGAACGAGGGGGGGTATTTCGAGGGGGGGTTATTATTTCACAAGAAAACTTTTTTAAATCCCAGTACGAAATTGTCGTCTGAAACGTACGCAGACGTCGAAAAATACAACAAAAACTGCCATTTATAAAGTTATGTAGACTTATATTAGTACGTAGATGGTATAAACAATGTTCTAACGTGATTCCGACATTGTTTTAACGTGTGTTCTGCACTACGCAGAACACAAACTGCAGTATTTGGCATGTACGTTCTCTTTACACTAGATCTGGGGGGGGTATCTCGAGGGGGGGGGGGGTGATTGTTTCATAGTGGTCTCGAAAGGGGGGGGGGTCAAACGAGGGGGGGGGGGTAATGGATAATTTGATACTAAAAATGGCACAAAACCAATGAAAACAATAACCAATGTCAATTTGTGTGAGAAATTGCGCGCTTGCGCGCAAAAATTTTTCAAAATACCTAGTGCTTAGTACTAAAACTCTTGGCCGATGTTTAAAAAAAAACATTTCGGATGTCATGTTTGGTTTAAAAAAAAAACGTTTAAAAAACATCGGCCAACACTAGTGACAACTTTTATGAAAGAGAGCTACTTGAATAACTCCACGAATATTTATGTGGGGCTTTTGCGAGGGAAACTTGTAAATGCTTCAATAAGTTATTAATTATTACCGACATAGGGAAGATGGGTGTTCTCTGGGGTTCCGTCGAAAGGGGTTAATTTCTAGAAATTTTCGATCCTTTTAGCCGCGTCCGGTTTTATTTTAATTATTTTCTTTATTGATGTCTTATATTGCCCTTCCATTCTTTTAGTATCCTTCTGTAGTGTTTCTGCGGTTGTTTTTCTGAACATTTCTGTGCAAGCATGCTTTTTCATACCACATTACAAGTTATTTTTGTGGAGCGTTTCTGCCGTACTCATCGTAATATTACCTGGGAGCAGTCCCAGACCCTGTAAAATGTCAAATGTCATGCAAAGTGTCAAAAGTCACGTAAAATGCCCTGCAAAATGGCAAACGTGTTGCCATTTTGCAGGGCATTTTACTTGACTTTTGACACTTTCCATGACATTTCACATTTTACAGGGCATTTTACAGGGTCTGGGATTGGCACCAGGGCTCATGTGGGCTTAGGTAATGCTTAAACGTTGCTGGGGGCAGTCCCAGACCCTGTAAAGTGTGAAGTGTCAAATGTCATGTAAAATGTCAATCAAAACAAAAAGAATGATTTTTATTACCGTACTCTGCCTGACACTTTACATTTGTCATGACACTTGGCACTTTACATGTGTCATGACAATTGACACTTCGCATGACTTTGAGATGACATTTGACACTACTTTACACTTTACAGGGTCTGGGATTGGCACCTGATGTCCTGCTGTCTATCTGTCGCACGCCACGCGAAACTATCTATCAATTTCTAAGCGAAAATATTGGCTGAAGAATCAACCACTGAAGAAGTACTCTACCCCATAAAAAAACTTCAATTAACTTCAATAAAACAGCTGTATTCGACGGACACTAATAGATTCCCTATTCGCAGAGTGGGAATTCGTTTTTATTGTATCACTGGATTATTTTTGTTTTTAGAGGTGGTCAGCGTTTTTAACTGTTTAAAAAAAGCCTTCTTTAAAAAAACGACCAACATCGAAACCCTTTTTATTTTGTTCAAAAGTCAAAAGAAATTTTCAGTACTTGTTCACGAGGTATTTTGTCATTTTTTTGCGTGTAAGTGTCCAATTTAAAGTAAGATTGGGGGTTCTTTTAATTGATTTTGGTGTATTTTCAATGGCAAACCTATTTCTGCATGTTTTCATCATGTTATAAAAACCGTGATATGTTAGTGTAGTACAGGGGTGGGCATCTTCAGTTACCGCTGGAAAAACGCGATAGCTTGAGCTACAGTTGAGCTATCACAATGAAATTTTAACACAATAGAGTAGACTCCATAGGACACCTATGCTGAAGTTTGCAACCCAAACGGCCACAGTTTGGAGGAGTTGTGGAACACACAGTTTTTAGTGTAATTTTGTGACTTCACCCCCCTTATCTCGGGACTGGGGGACTATTCGAGTAAAAATAGAATTTGGTAGTAGGCGCGACCACAACATACTCAAAGGGCATCAAAATCGGCCGATGTACGACAGAATGGGACGACACCAACGACCGATGCCCCCCCCCCTTCAAATGGCACCCTCGATTTATCCTATGGGTGACGCCAAGTCACAAAATTACACTCAAAACCGTGTGTTCCACAACTCACCCAAAATGTGGCCGTTTGGGTTGCAAACTTCAGAATAGGTGTCCTATGGAGTCTACTCCATTGTGTTAAAATTTCATACTGATAGCTCAACCGTAGCTCAATCTATCGCATTTTCCCAGCGGTAACTGAAGATGCCCACCCCTGTATTTATATAATATTGAGCCAATGTGTTCCCTGCTCGCACATACTCCCACAGACCTGAAGCATCACTCTTAATGTATTAGCATTCACCACTAATCCATAATGCTATCCCATGTCTCTAGAGCTATTCTACGGTACACTTTGTCTGATATACTAGTACACTACCGTGCATAATAGTGCGGAATGTGGTACCATGCATTGTTTTGGTGACACCCCAACGCAGAAAAGCATGGCTGCCGAGTAAATAGGCATTCGTTAGATGCACATGAGTGCTGACAACACGTGTACAAAAAATTAATTTTCTATCTTACTCATGAGGCATTCTAGAACAAAAGATTTGCACACACCTCACTTTGTTCATCGTGCATAATAGTCCGGAAAACGTCACTGAACCTATTCTAACTTAAAATTTTTTTATTAAAAAGCTGATGTTTTGATGGAGGGAATGATTTGCAACATAAAATTTCAGTAAACATTCCCATATTTATGTTATATATGATCTTGAATGATAAAGAAAAATGAAAGTGACAATGCTTAGCTTAGCCTGTTTCCCATAGTATGGGTCAGTAATCTGCAATCTGGATTACATCTTCAAACTGCACATTGGGATTTTGAGTTGTTTATCATTTGAAGACACTTGTAGGTACCTAGATACAGTACCTACAGTGAATCTTGATGACCAGAAAGTATTTGTTCTTAGGCCAAAAATTTTGATGATGAGATTCATCAAATTTGTTCCTGAAAATGTAGATAATTTCTACATATTAATTTGGCTTAAGAACATGATTTAACTGGGCTCATATGTACTTTGTGAGTTATATGGTCAAGTACCCTCAAGAATGCTCTAAGTTGTGTGCCAGTCCAACTTCAGCTATGTGTGGTTGTACAGGGTCTGTATGTAAGTTTTCATGTTGTGGTGCCAGTGCCTTGTAAGTGCAGTTTTGTGTGGGTGCTTACTTATAGTTCAAATCACTTATTAGGCCCCTTACATAATCTTTTAGATAAGTCCAAAATTTTGTACAACATATTATGTTCATTATAAAGCTGCTTATGAGGAAATAATGCATGATCTATTTCGTAGCAATTGCTACCAGATGTTGGTACTTGATTGTGAACATTTTTCTTAAAAAGCATTACCTGGGAGTAAACAGAGGTGATATTTTTTGGCATTTATGTTGTGAATCATTCCCTCCGTCAAAACATCAGCTTTTTAATCAAAAATTTTCAACTTAGAATAGCTTGAGTGACGTTTTCCGGACTATTATGCACGATGAACAAAGTGAGGTGTGTGCAAATCTTTTGTTCTAGAATGCCTCATGAGTAAGATAGAAAATTAAGTTTTTGTACACGTATTGTCAGCACTCATGTGCATCAAACGAATGCCTATTTACTCGGCAGCCATGCTTTTCTCCGTTGGGGTGTCACCAAAACAATGCGTGGTACCACATTCCGCACTATTATGCACGGTAGTGTATATTATGTTTACCCATTGCCGTATTTGGGAACTTTTGAAGAAAAAACCCACATTTTTCAATCAAAAAACATTGTTTTTCAAAAACCGAGTCATAAAAACTTTTTTTCTCTTACAACATTTTTTAAGCATTATTCCGTGCCCAACTTCAGAAGTCAAGAACGTTTGACAAAAGGCGAAAAACACTAACGAGCTGACAAAAAGTAGATTTTTTGGCAGAAATCACCACTTGAATTTTTCACATAGGGCCACACAATGGCTCGACCGACAGCCATTGTATGGCTATATATAAAACCAAAAAGCTTGTCGGTATACCTGTATACCTACGTTAACTCACAACCATATTAAGGAGCATAAAAAACCGTTTTTATTTTAAAAACTCCATTGTTTAAAAAACACCATTCTTAAAAAAATGATATTTTCCAGCCCTAGACCGGATGTTGCGTATCACCGTTCTTTTCAATGAGCCGCATAATTTCGCATTTATATGGGATTTTATATTGCCTGCCTGCCTGCCATAATATTAGATTCTATAGCCCAAGGTCATTATTGTTATTTCAGATGTATATTGCAAATTTAACCTAAATACAGCTACTGCTTCGATACAGGGGCGTAGACCTGCACGCACGCTTGCATTTGCAAAAACAGTTGTGCAAAATAATGACAGCGAATTTTTTTTCAGATCAAAACCTTTCATCTTGCGGTATCACGGTGGAAGCAAACATCGCAATGGCCCCTCACACGCTAGTTGACATCGACACCAAATGTCAACTGGTTCCACTCCCAATTCAAAGATTGCGTTTGAAGGTCGTTCGTACACTCGTCAGCAAGCTTTGAATCGGGATCGGCACCAGTTGACATTTGGTGTCGATGTCAACTAGCTTGTGTGGGCCCAATGGGCCCACACAGACACACTAGTTGACATTGCAAATTCGTGTCATCTGATGTCAACTAAATAATGGAAAAAAATTTGTAGCGTCGCACATAACAGAAACAATGAAAATTAAATGTCACGGTAAAACTAAGCTCTTTCACATAGGAAAGTTGAAATTACAAAATTTATAAAAAAATGTCGAATTTAGTTGACATGTATGTTGATTAGGGTTCAAACGATATGACTTTTCGATATCGATATTCGATATTTTTTCAAAATTTTCGATATCGATATTCGATATTCGATATTGAAAAATGGTCGATATTCGATATTCGATATTTTCGATATTCGATATTGCGATATGCTTTTGGTATAGCAAGGCATATTTCAAGTGGCATATTGTATTTTCATGTGGTTGCACACATGTTGAATCATCTCGTTACTGAAATTTGAATGGTACAAGTGATTTTAACAAGCTTTACATCACTCAATGGTAGAAAATAGAAGAAAAACATGATGAATCAAAGTGTATCAGACAAATAACAATTGGTAGATATTACAGTTCATCCTAATCTAATTGCTTAAGGGCATGTTGCAAAAAAAGGATATCAGCGTTTTCTGGCTTCAAATTTAGCACTCCAACAACAATGACATTATAAATACTGTACTTTTACTCATCAAATACAATACTATAAGCACATCAGATCAACCATAAACATCTCAAAATGAAAATGAAAAGTAAATTTGGGGATACAATACAGGTTCGATATATCGAAAAAATGGTCGATATTCGATATTTTTTCAAAATTTTCGATATCGATATTCGATATTTGATATTTTTTCAAAATTTTCGATATCGATATTCGATATTCGATATTAAAAATTGGTCGATATCCGATATTCGATACGATATATCGTTTGAACCCTAATGTTGATGTGAACTAGGCTGTGTGGCCTCAATAAGACACATATTCTCAGTGCACTTTTTTAAACATAAATGGTTATTTTTTCTTGCACAGTTACTGTTTTCTATTTTCCCTGTCTGCAAATGTATAAATATTTGCCTACATATTTGACAAGCTTGTGAATGCACTTAGTTACTGTTGTTTGCACAATTTAAGTAATACTAAGTACCTTTTTATTTAACCTAATATGTAGTTTTTTTGTTTTGAATAAAAAATCCTGCAAAATAGTAAGTCGATGCGTGTGGTTTGATTAAGTTTGATAAAAAATATTAAATATCGGAATAGCACAAGAACAATTGTTGAGCTTCATTTTAAAGCTGTTTCACTGCTGTGTCTACATGCTAAATTTTTTCCATGAATGTGAAATGAAAGCTCTTTAGTATTTATACACATTCACCTTGTTATACTAAATTTTATTCTAGCAAAAATGTAAATCGCATTTGCACTCTGTGGCGCTGTACATACTTAGGTAAACATACCAGATACGTCTATGGCCGTTTTTATAATGTTTGTGTACTTTCCAGTAGACTGATTAATTATGCATTGCATAATTTATTTCATTGCCCTTCCTGCGTTATCACCGGTGTGTAAACCACCTTTCTTATCATTATTTTATCACATGACAAGTTCACAGGCCATTTTTTCCTTTTTTTTTCTTCGTTTTTTTTTCAACACCAGAAACTAGAATAAAATTACTAGACTGGCTGGATTTGTAGCAACTTTTTGTGCATTCACTAAAATCACACGTATTCGAAGAAACATATGGCTGCTTTGAACAGTGAAACAATTTGAGATGTTCTGAAAGTAGTGAGTCCTTAAGTCGATTGTGAAGTTTGAGTAGATAAATATTTTGGGTATTTTCAGCATTTACAATTGACATGAAGGTTCCATTTTTAATATGGTTTTGTAAAATTCCGAACTATTGCCATTTTCTGGTAAATGGTAAATACCAAAGCTGAAGCAGAAAAGCACTTCTAAAAATACAGGTTTAATACATTAGTGAGAATCCATAGCATGATGCAGCCTGTGGTCTTTCTAGGGTTGGCCGATGTTTTTTTAAAAAAAACAACGTTTTTTTTAATAAAAAAACATGACGTCCGAAATGTTTTTTTTAAAAAAAAACATCGGCCGAAATTTTTAGTACTAAGCACTAGGTATTTTGCAAAATTTTTGCGCGCAAGCGCGCAATTTCACACACAAATTGACATTGGTGGTTGTTTTCATTGGTTTTGTTGCATTTTTAGTATCAAAACATCCATTTCTATGTGCTACCATGGGTGAATAAGCCGACATATGTTGCTGTAATATATAATATTGAGGTAATGTGCTTCCATGTACCTCCACAGTGTGTAACTTCACTCCCAAAGTAACAACCTCCTTTTATAACCTTGTTTGATCACCATTCCGTGCCAAACTTTACCTGATGTCACGAACATTCGACTATAAGGCGATATACGAACGATATGTCGACGAAAAATGGATATTTTTGACACAAATCACCACTTATAATGCTATCCCATGGCTCCACAGCCATTATATGGTCATATTTAACATCACAGAGTATTGCCAGTGTCTGATATACCTATATATGTTGACACTAGGTCATATCTGGGAGCTTTTAAAAAAAAACGTTTTTTTTATAAAAAAAAACGTTTTTTTTTAAAAAAAAACATCGAGTTAAAAAAAAACGTTTTTTTCCAACCCTAGGTCTTTCACAATCATTTTTATGATTGGCAACCATTTCTCGCATTCATGTGTATATTTGCACAAAGGGAAATTATGTCGGATTAGTGGTGGCCAGCGTTTTTCAACCGTTTTTAAAAAAACCAACGTTTTTAAAAATTAAAATACAAAACACAAGCATCAATGCCATTTGTAAAAAACAGCTGGTGTAATTTTCAGTAGCTATCCATTCGGTAAATATTTTGTCGCGCAAGCATGCTTGATGGGTTTTGTTTTATTTTTTAGTGGCAAACTTTCCATTTCTACATGATACTGTAAATAATAACCTGTTATAACAGGCACTATAAATATACCCAGCCAATGCGATTCCACATACCCGCCATAGTGTGAAACATCTTAAACTCCTAATGTACTAATTAGCCCTCTCTTATAACCTTTATTAAGCACCATTTCATGCCCAACTTCACGCAATGTCATTAAAGTTCAATAAAATGCTATACATGATGGATCGATATAAAAATGAATTTTTGGCAGTAATCACTAGTTATAATGCTACACAGCCATCATGCCTACATGTACACTCCCGGAAAAATGTCTTTATGTTCCAGGCCAGGAACAAAAAAATCAATGTCTCCCCAATTAATGTGCGACCTGTGTCAGGATATGTGGGATGAATTCTCGTAGATTAGGGAGCCTTTATGCCACATCACATGTTGATTTTTAGCTTTCTAGGTGCTTTGCTGCTCATTTGATGGCCATCCAATGTCAAATTTCCAGTAGAAAAAAGTCTTCATCGTTTTTGTGAAAACATTATAACAAAGAAAATAATATGTTAAAATGATGAATAAGACCTGCACACAAATCTTTTTCATACTTTTAACATGTTTTTACTTTGTCATAATGTTTTCACAAAAATGGTGAAGACTTTTTACTACCGGAAATTTGACATTGGATTGCCGTCAAACAAGCAGCAAAGCACCTAGAAAGCAAAAAAACGACATGTGGCATAAAGGCACCCTAATCTACAAGAATTCATCCCATTATATCTCAACACAGGTTGCACATTTATTAGGGTCACATTGATTTTTTTTGTTCCTGGATGTGAGCATAAAGACACTTTCCCCATAGTGTAAAATTACAAAATACTGCTTAGGGATGGCTGGAATTTTTTCAAACAGTTAGAAAAACATGCAATTTCACCTACACATAATAACATTGGTGGCTCTTTTAATTGGTTTTGAGACATTTTTAGTGTAAAAGCTTTGTTCTGCTATTGTGTAATAATAAGCCATGATATGTTAGTTGTTAGTGTAGTATATAATATCTAACCAATGTGCTCCCACATACTTCTACAGTGTGAAAGATCACTGTCAATATGTTAGCTTTCTCTTATGACCTTTTTTAAGCACTAATCCATGTGTAAAGTGATGAGTAGTTAAGTCATGAACATTTGACAAAGGTGATATTTGTAATGTGTCAACATGAAAATGCATGGTATTGACAGAAATCGCCATTTATAATGCTCTCCCATGGCTCCACACAATGATTCTTTGGCTATATAAAGTAGTGCCACTTGTCTGATATATCTGTAAAATGTTTTTTGTTTATTTTAAAAACAGGGTTGTCAAAAATATGTTTTTTTTCATCCCTACTGCAACCTGTCTGATATAACTGTATATTTTAATTCACAACTATAATAACACTAGCAGTCCTCGCGCCGACCTTCGGTCGGGCCCATCATTTCATCATTTCAATTTTTTGAGCCCTGGGGGTACTATTCAAGGGTTATGGTAATTTAGTGTCAAAATGCAGTGCATATTTGAAATCAGTGGCGTCAACTAAACCCAAATGCATTATTTTTGATTTGAACTTTTTTGGGCTCTGGGGGTTCTATTCAAGTATTATTGCAATGCAGTATCAAAATGGAGTGCTTAATTGAAATCAGTGTCATCAAATCTATGTGTGTGTTTAAAACCAAACAGCTCACGCTGCTATGATAAACTTGAGTGAATTTTTTCCTTTTTGTCTCAGATAGTTGAAGGTTGTGAAACTTTTTTTACATGGATGTGTACATCTAACACTGTAATCTGCCTTGGAAACTATTGAATAAATAAAAGTCTGGGTTCAATGTGAGACATTTCTCACAATGCAGATGTAATGATATATTGCTTTTGTGCATTTAACTGTCAATACATTTAACTCTTCTGATGTAATACAAATAGTTTCTTTATTCAGGTGGGATATGTAACCACAGTAAACTTTGTTATCAGTGAAGTGTATGCCATTTTCTAAGCAATGATACATTTCTTTTGTGCATCCAATATATATTAATGTCCATTTGAGAGACGCACTTCATGTCCATTTGAGAGACACACTTCATGTCTATTTGCTTGTTCAGCATCCACTTTTTGTTTGGCTTTAGCCATTTTTTTGCTGATATACTTCTTTTGTGTGGCCAGTGGCCCATGCTTCCCTGAATGACACCCAGTAGGTGTCTTGCTGAACAATATATATGCTGGCGAGTAGATGGCGCCACTCCACAAAAATGGTGCCATTTTGGAGTAGATGGCACTGCCGTTTTGGTGTAGATGGCACCACTTAGGGTATCAAATTTCCGTTTTCCGTTTCCGTTTTCCGCAGGCAAATTTTTCCATTTTCCGTTCCGAAATTTTTTTTCTGTTTTCTGTTCCGTTTTCCTGCAACATTTTTTTCCGTTTCCGTTTTTCCAGCTCATTTTCCGTTTTCCGGCTAAATTTTCAGTTTTTCCGTCTTTTCCATTTTCCGCCTCAATTTCCAGTTTTTCCGCCTCATTTTACCTTTTTCTGGCTCAACTTTCTGTTTTCTGATCAGCCAAACTGGTAGAAATTCATGCAGATTGTCAATGATGTGAAAAATTTTCTGTTTCCAGCAAAAGTACTGCAAATTTTTTCTACTTCCAGCAAAATTTAAGCAAATTTTATCCATTCTCCAGCAAAATTTTAGCAAGTTTTTCCATTTCTGTGCAAATTTGATTTTCCGTTTCCGTTTTTCCAGCCTCTTTTTCTGTTTTCCAGCCGCTGAATTTTTTTTGCCATTTCTGTTTCCGTTTTCCGCCAAGCGCAATTTTTTTCCGTTTTCCGTTCCGTTTTCCAGGTGCTGAAAATTTTTTTCCATTTCCGTTTTCTGTAAAATAATTTTTTTTGACACCCTAGCGCCACTCCATGTAAATGATGCCGTTCTTGAAATTTATCACTTGGCATTTGACTTGACATTTCAATTGAAAGTTATCACTATATATTCACCTTACATTTATCACTTGACATTTGACTTGACTTTAGACTTGACATTTACAACTTGACATTAGACTTGACACTTATAAGTTGACATTTGACTTGATATTTGATCACTTGACATTTAGCTTGACATTTGACTTGACATTTACCACTTGAAATTTGACTTGACATATGACTTGTTATTTGACTTGACTTGAAATTTGTCACTTGACATTTGACATGACATTTATCAGTTGACATTAAACTTGACATTTGACTTGACGTTTGACATGACATTAATCACTTGACATTAAACTTGACATTTCACTTGAATTTTATCACTTGACATTAAAATTGACATTTGACATGTCATTTATCACTTGACATTAAAATTGACATTTGACATGTCATTTATCACTTGACATTAAGCTTAACATTTAACTGGACATTTGACTTGACATTTCACTTGAAATTTATCACTTGACATTTCACTTGAAATTAATCACTTGACATTTGACTTGACATTTGACATGACATTTATCACTTGACATTAAACTTGACATTTCAGTTGAAATTTATCAGTTGACATTTGACTTGAAAGTTATCACTTGATATTTGACTTGATATTTTATCACTTGATGTTTTATAACTTGACATCTATCACTTGACATTTATCACTTGATATTTATCACTTGACATTTATCAATTGACATTTATCAATTGACATTTGTCTTGACATTCATCACTTGACATTAAACTTGACATTTCCCATGAAATTTATCACTTGACATTTATCACTTGACATCTATCACTTTACATTTTTTACTTGACATTTCACTTGAAGTCTACCACTTGACATTTATCACTTGACATCTATCACTTGACATTTTTACTTGACATTTCACTTGAAATCTACCACTTGACATTTATCACTTGATATTTGACTTGATATTTTATCACTTGATATTTTATCACTTGACATCTATCACTTGACATTTATCACTTGACATTTGGCCTGACATTTATTGCTTGACATTTATCATGTAATATTTGACTGGACTTGACTTTAGATGTGACATTTACAACGTGACATTTGACTTGACACTTATAAGTTGACATTTGACTTGATATTTGATCACTTGACATTAAGCTTGACATTTGACTTGACATTTACCACTTGAAATTTGATTTGACATATGACTTGTTATTTGACTTGACTTGAAATTTGTCACTTGACATTTGACATGACATTTATCAGTTGACATTAAACTTGACATTTGACTTGACATTTGACATGACATTTATCACTTGACATTAAACTTGACATTTCATTTGAAATTTATCACTTGACATTAAACTTGACATTTGACATTCATTTATCACTTGACATTAAGCTTAACATTTAACTGGACATTTGACTTGACATTTCACTTAAAATTTATAACTTGACATTTCACTTGAAATTTATCACTTGACATTTGACTTGACATTTGACATGACATTTATCACTTGACATAAAACTTGCCATTTCAGTTGAAATTTATCAGTTGACATTTGACTTGAAAGTTATCTCTTGATATTTGACTTGATATTTTATCACTTGATGTTTTATAACTTGACATCTATCACTCAATTGACATTTATCAATTGACATTTGTCTTGACATTCATCACTTGACATAAAACTTGACATTTCACTTGAAATTTATCACTTGACATTTATCACTTGACATCTATCACTTGACATTTTTCACTTGACATTTCACTTGAAATCTACCACTTGACATTTATCACTTGATATTTGACTTGATATTTTATCACTTAATATTTTATCACTTGACATCTATCACTTGACATTTATCACTTGACCTTTGGCCTGACATTTATTGCTTGACATTTATCACTTAACATTTGACTGGACTTGACTTTAGACATGACATTTACAACTTGACATTTGACTTGACACTTATAAGTTGACATTTGACTTGATATTTGATCACTTGACATTTAGCTTGACATTTGACTTGACATTTACCACTTGAAATTTGATTTGACATATGACTTGTTATTTGACTTGACTTGAAATTTGTCACTTGACATTTGACATGACATTTATCAGTTGACATTAAACTTGACATTTGACTTGACATTTGACATGACATTTATCACTTGACATTAAACTTGACATTTCATTTGAAATTTATCACTTGACATTAAACTTGACATTTGACATGTCATTTATCACTTGACATTAAGCTTAACATTTAACTGGACATTTGACTTGACATTTCACTTGAAATTTATTACTTGACATTTCACTTGAAATTTATCACTTGACATTTGACTTGACATTTGACATGACATTTATCACTTGACATTAAACTTGCCATTTCAGTTGAAATTTATCAGTTGACATTTGACTTCACACAGTGGGCGGAGCCTGCAAGCAAGCTGCTTTCAGGGGGCAGTCCCAGATTCTGTTAACTGCAAAGTAAGATGTCAAATGTCATGCAGTGTCAATTATCATGACAAATGCAACATAAAGTGTCAATTGTCACGCAAATTACAGTAATAAAATATTCTTTTATTGATTGACATGACATTTGACATTTGAGATTTGACATTTTACTTTACACTGTACATGGTCTGGAATTGGCACCAGCTGGCTCTGTTTGGACATGTTTGCTGTGGTCTGGAATTGGCATCAGCTGGCTCTGTTTGGACATGTTTGCTGTTGTCTGGAATTAGCACCAGCTGGCTCTGTTTGGACATGTTTGCTGATTCATTTGTTTAGACAGGCAGGGCTTTGTGTGAAATTGTAGGAATACCCTCCCTAAGTCAGCTTGTGTGTGCTGGATTTTTTGGCAGCGGCCCAAGCCTTACGCCCCTATAAGTATTAGGAAGAGTTTTTTTGAGGCTTTTAAAAAACGTTTTATTTTTAAAAACTTTTTTAAAAAGGTTTCTTATAGGGATGGCCAGCGCTTTTTTTTAAAAAAACGCCGCTTTTTTTAAAAAAAAAGCGCAAGGGTCCCAGCGCTTTTTAAAAAAAAAAAGCGCTGGCAAAAAATTTTGTGTTTGTGCACTAGGTAATTTGTAATTTTTTCGCGCGCGAGCGCGCAATTTCACATGCAAATTGCCATTGGTGGTTGTTTTCATTGGTTTTGTGGCATTTTTAGTGCCATTGCTGCTATTCCTCCATGGTATCATGTAATAATAAGTTGTGATATGTCAGTCTAGTAAATAATATCCAGCCAATGTGCTCCTACATACTTCTACAGAGTGTAACATCACTGTCATGCATTAGCCTTCTCTTACAACGTTATTTAAGCACTATTCCATGCCTAATATCACTAGAAGTCATGAAACATACACAAACAGCGATATACATAACGAGTCAACATAAAATTGGATTTTTGTGGCAGAAATTAGGACTTATAATGCTATCTCATGATTACACAGCCATTCTATGGCTATATATCATCACAAGTACTACCACTTGTCTGATATACCTGTATATATTGACTCAGAACCCTATTTGGGAACTTTTTAGGTACCGTCTTGGCATTTTTTGAAAAAAAGCGAAAAAAGTGCGTTTTTTTTTAAAAAGCGCTTTTTTTTTAAAAAAAGCGGGGTCGTTAAAAAAAGCGCTTTTTTCCATCCCTAGTTTCTTAAAAACATTTTTTTGTGACTAGGTAAGCTACTTAGGTAATGTGAATATGCTGGCCCACCCATGTTACATAGCGCGTGTCCCGTGAATACATCCTAACGTTTTGAGCCATTTTGACGTTATTTTCTAACGTTTTGGGCTTTTGGTAACGTTAGGAAAACGGCTGTCGACCTTAGTTTTGCAAATGTTCAGTTAATTTGGAAGGGGGGACACAGCCTGTGGTCTTTCTAGGGTTGGCCGATGTTTTTTTAAAAAAAACAACGTTTTTTTTAATAAAAAAACATGACGTCCGAAATGTTTTTTTTTAAAAAAAAACATCGGCCGAAATTTTTAGTACTAAGCACTAGGTATTTTGCAAAATTTTTGCGCGCAAGCGCGCAATTTCACACACAAATTGACATTGGTGGTTGTTTTCATTGGTTTTGTTGCATTTTTAGTATCAAAACATCCATTTCTATGTGCTACCATGGGTGAATAAGCCGACATATGTTGCTGTAATATATAATATTGAGGTAATGTGCTTCCATGTACCTCCACAGTGTGTAACTTCACTCCCAAAGTAACAACCTCCTTTTATAACCTTGTTTGATCACCATTCCGTGCCAAACTTTACCTGATGTCACGAACATTCAACTATAAGGCGATATACGAACGATATGTCGACGAAAAATGGATATTTTTGACACAAATCACCACTTATAATGCTATCCCATGGCTCCACAGCCATTATATGGTCATATTTAACATCACAGAGTATTGCCAGTGTCTGATATACCTATATATGTTGACACTAGGTCATATCTGGGAGCTTTTAAAAAAAAACGTTTTTTTTATAAAAAAAAACGTTTTAAAAAAAAACAAAACATCGAGTTAAAAAAAAACGTTTTTTTCCAACCCTAGGTCTTTCACAATCATTTTTATGATTGGCAACCATTTCTCGCATTCATGTGTATATTTGCACAAAGGGAAATTATGTCGGATTAGTGGTGGCCAGCGTTTTTCAACCGTTTTTAAAAAAACCAACGTTTTTAAAAATTAAAATACAAAACACAAGCATCAATGCCATTTGTAAAAAACAGCTGGTGTAATTTTCAGTAGCTATCCATTCGGTAAATATTTTGTCGCGCAAGCATGCTTGATGGGTTTTGTTTTATTTTTTAGTGGCAAACTTTCCATTTCTACATGATACTGTAAATAATAACCTGTTATAACAGGCACTATAAATATACCCAGCCAATGCGATTCCACATACCCGCCATAGTGTGAAACATCTTAAACTCCTAATGTACTAATTAGCCCTCTCTTATAACCTTTATTAAGCACCATTTCATGCCCAACTTCACGCAATGTCATTAAAGTTCAATAAAATGCTATACATGATGGATCGATATAAAAATGAATTTTTGGCAGTAATCACTAGTTATAATGCTACACAGCCATCATGCCTACATGTACACTCCCGGAAAAATGTCTTTATGTTCCAGGCCAGGAACAAAAAAATCAATGTCTCCCCAATTAATGTGCGACCTGTGTCAGGATATGTGGGATGAATTCTCGTAGATTAGGGAGCCTTTATGCCACATCACATGTTGATTTTTAGCTTTCTAGGTGCTTTGCTGCTCATTTGATGGCCATCCAATGTCAAATTTCCAGTAGAAAAAAGTCTTCATCGTTTTTGTGAAAACATTATAACAAAGAAAATAATATGTTAAAATGATGAATAAGACCTGCACACAAATCTTTTTCATACTTTTAACATGTTTTTACTTTGTCATAATGTTTTCACAAAAATGGTGAAGACTTTTTACTACCGGAAATTTGACATTGGATTGCCGTCAAACAAGCAGCAAAGCACCTAGAAAGCAAAAAAACGACATGTGGCATAAAGGCACCCTAATCTACAAGAATTCATCCCATTATATCTCAACACAGGTTGCACATTTATTAGGGTCACATTGATTTTTTTTGTTCCTGGATGTGAGCATAAAGACACTTTCCCCATAGTGTAAAATTACAAAATACTGCTTAGGGATGGCTGGAATTTTTTCAAACAGTTAGAAAAACATGCAATTTCACCTACACATAATAACATTGGTGGCTCTTTTAATTGGTTTTGAGACATTTTTAGTGTAAAAGCTTTGTTCTGCTATTGTGTAATAATAAGCCATGATATGTTAGTTGTTAGTGTAGTATATAATATCTAACCAATGTGCTCCCACATACTTCTACAGTGTGAAAGATCACTGTCAATATGTTAGCTTTCTCTTATGACCTTTTTTAAGCACTAATCCATGTGTAAAGTGATGAGTAGTTAAGTCATGAACATTTGACAAAGGTGATATTTGTAATGTGTCAACATGAAAATGCATGGTATTGACAGAAATCGCCATTTATAATGCTCTCCCATGGCTCCACACAATGATTCTTTGGCTATATAAAGTAGTGCCACTTGTCTGATATATCTGTAAAATGTTTTTTGTTTATTTTAAAAACAGGGTTGTCAAAAATATGTTTTTTTTCATCCCTACTGCAACCTGTCTGATATAACTGTATATTTTAATTCACAACTATAATAACACTAGCAGTCCTCGCGCCGACCTTCGGTCGGGCCCATCATTTCATCATTTCAATTTTTTGAGCCCTGGGGGTACTATTCAAGGGTTATGGTAATTTAGTGTCAAAATGCAGTGCATATTTGAAATCAGTGGCGTCAACTAAACCCAAATGCATTATTTTTGATTTGAACTTTTTTGGGCTCTGGGGGTTCTATTCAAGTATTATTGCAATGCAGTATCAAAATGGAGTGCTTAATTGAAATCAGTGTCATCAAATCTATGTGTGTGTTTAAAACCAAACAGCTCACGCTGCTATGATAAACTTGAGTGAATTTTTTCCTTTTTGTCTCAGACTAGCAGGATTCTCTCCGACCTTCGGTCGGGTTTTGTGGTTCTCTACAATTAATACCATTGGAGAAAATATGATACTTTAGTTAAGTTTGCCCACATGCTAGGCATGTGTTTTGAAATGCGGTATGTAATCTACCAACAATAACAAGACCAATACCAAAGATGCAATGTTTTGGAATGGATTTTTGTAAACTTCTGTAAAATGGTTGGGCATGAAACTCGGTAGTAAAATGTAGACAGTTTGCGATTTGGTATGATGGTGTGCAGTGTGCAATCTGTGTGGTATAGGTTTTGTGATATGATAGTGTGGTTTTTGCAAGGTGTCAAACTTTGTTGTAATCTTCAATTGGTTACATTTGTGCTTTGCTGTTCTTTTTGTGTTTGTAAATCCTTGTGGTATAAATTGTAGAGAACCACAAAACCCAACTGAAGGTTGGAGAGAATCCTGCTATAGGTACCCACTACTCAGAGGCTTGCAAAAACTGACACCCCAATGGGGACCCCCCTCCAAATGGCACCCCCTGGGGAACCTCCCAAAAGTGGCACCCCCTGGGAACCACCCAAAAATGGGACCCCCTAGGGCCCCACAAATATGGCACCCCCTGAGGACCACCAGAAAATGGCACCCCTTAGGGCCTCCCCAAAAATGGCACCCCCTTGGGACCCCATAAAAATAGCACCCCCTGGGGACCCCCCAAACATGGCACCCCCTAGGAACCCCCACAAAAATGGCACCCCCTGGGGACCCACCCAAAGTTGGCTCCCCCTGGGGACTCTCCAAAAATGGCACCCCCCTGGGGACCCTGTGCATTCTGTGTGGTATAGGTTTTGTGATATGATAGTGTGGTTTTTGCAAGGTGTCAAACTTTGTTGTAATCTTCAATTGGTTACATTTGTGCTTTGCTGTTCTTTTTGTGTTTGTAAATCCTTGTGGTATAAATTGTAGAGAACCACAAAACCCAACTGAAGGTTGGAGAGAATCCTGCTATAGGTACCCACTACTCAGAGGCTTGCAAAAACTGACACCCCAATGGGGACCCCCCTCCAAATGGCACCCCCTGGGGAACCTCCCAAAAGTGGCACCCCCTGGGAACCGCCCAAAAATTGGACCCCCTAGGGCCCCACAAATATGGCACCCCCTGAGGACCAGCAAAAAATGGCACCCCTTAGGGACCCCCCAAAAATGGCACCCCTTAGGGACCCCCCAAAAATAGCACCCCTGGGGACCCCCCAAACATGGCACCCCCTAGGAACCCCCACAAAAATGGCACCCCCTGGGGACCCACCCAAAGTTGGCTCCCCCTGGTGACTCTACAAAACCCAACTGAAGGTTGGAGAGAATCCTGCTTTAGGTACCCACTTCTCAGAGGCTTGCAAAAACTGACACCCCAATGGGGACCCCCCTCCAAATGGCACCCCCTGGGGAACCCCCCAAAAGTGGCACCCCCTGGGAACCGCCCAAAAATGGGACCCCCTAGGGCCCCACAAATATGGCACCCCCTGAGGACCACCAGAAAATGGCACCCCTTAGGGACCCCCTAAAAATGGCACCCCCTTGGGACCCCCCAAAAATAGCACCCCCTGGGGACCCCCCAAACATGGCACCCCCTAGGAACCCCCACAAAAATGGCACCCCCTGGGGACCCACCCAAAGTTGGCTCCCCCTGGGGACTCTCCAAAAATGGCACCCCCCTGGGGACCCCCCCCTCAAAATGGCACCCCATATGGACCCCGCCTGCAAAAACAAATATAGCACCCCCCTGAGGACCACCAAAAAATGGCACCCCTGGGGACCACCCAAAAAATGGCATCCCATGTGGACCCCCTTGAAATGGCACCCCCATATGTACCTCCAGAAAATGGCACCCCCTGGAGACCCCCCAAAAATGGCACCCCATGGGGACCCCCTCTAAATCCTGTAAACACAGCCCCTAGTTTGGAAACTCCTGTAAACTCAGCCCCTAATTTGGAAAATGGTATGAATATTTCAAAAAATCACTATCATCAATCCACAAATGCATCAATTCACAATTTTCAATTTTTTAGCCCCAGGGGGTAGACTTAAAAAGTTATGGTAATGTAGAGTAGAAATGGAGTGCACATCTCAAATCAGTGCAATAAAAAACCCACAAATGCATCATTTCACAAATTGAAAGTTTTTGTGCCCAGGGGTTCATTATCAGGGTTTTAGTAATGTGGTGTCAAAATGGAGTGCATATTTGAAATCGCTACAATCAGAAACCCACAAACACATCATTTTATGATTTGAAAATTTTTGGCCCTGGGGGTTCATTTTCAGGGTTATGGTAATGTAGTGTCAAAATGAAGTGCATATTTCAAATGAGTGCTTTCAGAAACCCGAAAATGCATCATTTCTCAAATTGAAAGTATTTGGCCCCATGGGTTCATTTTTAGGGTTATGGTAATGTAGTGTCAAAATGGAGTGCATATATCAAATTGGTGCAATCAGAGACCCAAATTTGAAATCAGTGCAATCAGAAACCCAAAAATGAATGATTTCACAAATTGAAAGTTTTTGGCTCCAGAGCTTCATTTTCAGGGTTATGGTTATGTAGTTTTCAGGGTTATGTAGTGTCAAAACAGAGTGCATATTTCAAATCAGTGCAATTAGAAACCCACATTGAATCATTTCACAATTTCTAATTTTTTAAGCCCTGGGCATATTTGAAATCACTACACTCAGAAACCCACAAATCCATCATTTTATGGTTTGAAAGTTTTTGGCCCAGGGGGTTCATTTTAGGGTTATGGTAATGTAGTGTCAAAATGAAGTGCATATTTCAAATGAGTGCTATCAGAAACCCAAAAATGCATCATTTCTCAAATTGAAAGTATTTGGCCCCATGGGTTCATTTTTAGGGTTATGGTAATGTAGTGTCAAAATGGAGTGCATATATCAAATTGGTGCAATCAGAGACCCAAATTTGAAATCAGTGCAATCAGAAACCCAAAAATGAATGATTTCACAAATTGAAAGTTTTTGGCTCCAGAGGTTCATTTTCAGGGTTATGGTTATGTAGTTTTCAGGGTTATGTAGTGTAAAAACAGAGTGCATATTTCAAATCAGTGCAATTAGAAACCCACATTGAATCATTTCACAATTTCTAGTTTTTAAGCCCTGGGCATATTTGAAATTGCTACACTCAGAAACCCACAAATCCATCATTTTATGGTTTGAAAGTTTTTGGCCCAGGGGGTTCATTTTAGGGTTATGGTTATGTAGTGTCAAAATGAAGTGCATATTTCAAATGAGTGCAATCAGAAACCCGAAAATGCATCATTTCTCAAATTGAAAGTATTTAACCCCATGGGTCCATTTTGAGGGTTATGGTAATGTAGTGTCAAAATGGAGTGCATGTATCAAATCAGTGCAATCAGAAACCCAAATTTGAAATCAGTGCAATCAGAAACCCAAAAATGCATCATTTCACAAATTGAAAGTTTTTGGCCCCAGTGGTTCATTTTCAGGGTTATGGTAATGTAGTGTCAAAATGAAGTGCATATTTCAAATGAGTGCAATCAGAAACCCAAAAATGCATCATTTCTCAAATTGAAAGTATTTGGCCCCATGGGTTCATTAACGGGTTATGGTAATGTAGTGTCAATGGAGTGCATATATCAAATCAGTGCAATCAGAAACCTAAATTTGAAATCAGTGCAATCAGAAACCCAAAATTGCATCATTTCACAAATTGAAAGTTTTTGGCCCCAGTGGTTCATTTTCAGGGTTATGGTAATGTAGTGTCAAAATGGAGTGCATTATATATCAAATCAGTGCAATTAGAAACCCACAATGCATCATTTCACAATTTGAAAGTTTTGGCCCCATTTTGGGTTCAATTTCAGGGTTATTGTAATGTACTGTCAGAATGGAGTGCATATTTCAAATCATTGTAATCAGTAACCCACAAATGCATTATATCACAATTTATATTTTTTAGCCCCGGGGGCCTCACTTAAGGATTATGGTAATGTTATTGTTAACTCCCATAAACTCAGCCCCTAATTTGGCAAACACCCATCAACTCAACTCCCATAAACTCGGCCTCTAATTTGTGAACTTGTGTCAACAGCCCCTTATTTTTAAACTTCTGTCAACTCAACCCTAATTTATAAACACCCATCAACTCAACCCTGAATTGTAAACTCAGCCCCTAAAAACTCAAGTCAACCCCCTATACATGTGCAATTGCATTCTTGGGAAGCAACTTTGCCATCTACTAACCCTGTTTGTCAAGATTGTGGATCGTGTTTGTAAAGGGCATTTGTACTAATAAATAGTGACTGCATTGTGTGCAAAAACACACACGAATTGGGCACAATGAGGCCTGTGATTGTGCGTCCTATCTTTTACATTAGGCATACCTAGCACGCAATTCTTTCACAATTGTATATGTTTTGATAGTTGAAGGTTGTGAAACTTTTTTTACATGGATGTGTACATCTAACACTGTAATCTGCCTTGGAAACTATTGAATAAATAAAAGTCTGGGTTCAATGTGAGACATTTCTCACAATGCAGATGTAATGATATATTGCTTTTGTGCATTTAACTGTCAATACATTTAACTCTTCTGATGTAATACAAATAGTTTCTTTATTCAGGTGGGATATGTAACCACAGTAAACTTTGTTATCAGTGAAGTGTATGCCATTTTCTAAGCAATGATACATTTCTTTTGTGCATCCAATATATATTAATGTCCATTTGAGAGACGCACTTCATGTCCATTTGAGAGACACACTTCATGTCTATTTGCTTGTTCAGCATCCACTTTTTGTTTGGCTTTAGCCATTTTTTTGCTGATATACTTCTTTTGTGTGGCCAGTGGCCCATGCTTCCCTGAATGACACCCAGTAGGTGTCTTGCTGAACAATATATATGCTGGCGAGTAGATGGCGCCACTCCACAAAAATGGTGCCATTTTGGAGTAGATGGCACTGCCGTTTTGGTGTAGATGGCACCACTTAGGGTATCAAATTTCCGTTTTCCGTTTCCGTTTTCCGCAGGCAAATTTTTCCATTTTCCGTTCCGAAATTTTTTTTCTGTTTTCTGTTCCGTTTTCCTGCAACATTTTTTTCCGTTTCCGTTTTTCCAGCTCATTTTCCGTTTTCCGGCTAAATTTTCAGTTTTTCCGTCTTTTCCATTTTCCGCCTCAATTTCCAGTTTTTCCGCCTCATTTTACCTTTTTCTGGCTCAACTTTCTGTTTTCTGATCAGCCAAACTGGTAGAAATTCATGCAGATTGTCAATGATGTGAAAAATTTTCTGTTTCCAGCAAAAGTACTGCAAATTTTTTCTACTTCCAGCAAAATTTAAGCAAATTTTATCCATTCTCCAGCAAAATTTTAGCAAGTTTTTCCATTTCTGTGCAAATTTGATTTTCCGTTTCCGTTTTTCCAGCCTCTTTTTCTGTTTTCCAGCCGCTGAATTTTTTTTGCCATTTCTGTTTCCGTTTTCCGCCAAGCGCAATTTTTTTCCGTTTTCCGTTCCGTTTTCCAGGTGCTGAAAATTTTTTTCCATTTCCGTTTTCTGTAAAATAATTTTTTTTGACACCCTAGCGCCACTCCATGTAAATGATGCCGTTCTTGAAATTTATCACTTGGCATTTGACTTGACATTTCAATTGAAAGTTATCACTATATATTCACCTTACATTTATCACTTGACATTTGACTTGACTTTAGACTTGACATTTACAACTTGACATTAGACTTGACACTTATAAGTTGACATTTGACTTGATATTTGATCACTTGACATTTAGCTTGACATTTGACTTGACATTTACCACTTGAAATTTGACTTGACATATGACTTGTTATTTGACTTGACTTGAAATTTGTCACTTGACATTTGACATGACATTTATCAGTTGACATTAAACTTGACATTTGACTTGACGTTTGACATGACATTAATCACTTGACATTAAACTTGACATTTCACTTGAATTTTATCACTTGACATTAAAATTGACATTTGACATGTCATTTATCACTTGACATTAAAATTGACATTTGACATGTCATTTATCACTTGACATTAAGCTTAACATTTAACTGGACATTTGACTTGACATTTCACTTGAAATTTATCACTTGACATTTCACTTGAAATTAATCACTTGACATTTGACTTGACATTTGACATGACATTTATCACTTGACATTAAACTTGACATTTCAGTTGAAATTTATCAGTTGACATTTGACTTGAAAGTTATCACTTGATATTTGACTTGATATTTTATCACTTGATGTTTTATAACTTGACATCTATCACTTGACATTTATCACTTGATATTTATCACTTGACATTTATCAATTGACATTTATCAATTGACATTTGTCTTGACATTCATCACTTGACATTAAACTTGACATTTCCCATGAAATTTATCACTTGACATTTATCACTTGACATCTATCACTTGACATTTTTACTTGACATTTCACTTGAAGTCTACCACTTGACATTTATCACTTGACATCTATCACTTGACATTTTTACTTGACATTTCACTTGAAATCTACCACTTGACATTTATCACTTGATATTTGACTTGATATTTTATCACTTGATATTTTATCACTTGACATCTATCACTTGACATTTATCACTTGACATTTGGCCTGACATTTATTGCTTGACATTTATCATGTAATATTTGACTGGACTTGACTTTAGATGTGACATTTACAACGTGACATTTGACTTGACACTTATAAGTTGACATTTGACTTGATATTTGATCACTTGACATTAAGCTTGACATTTGACTTGACATTTACCACTTGAAATTTGATTTGACATATGACTTGTTATTTGACTTGACTTGAAATTTGTCACTTGACATTTGACATGACATTTATCAGTTGACATTAAACTTGACATTTGACTTGACATTTGACATGACATTTATCACTTGACATTAAACTTGACATTTCATTTGAAATTTATCACTTGACATTAAACTTGACATTTGACATTCATTTATCACTTGACATTAAGCTTAACATTTAACTGGACATTTGACTTGACATTTCACTTAAAATTTATAACTTGACATTTCACTTGAAATTTATCACTTGACATTTGACTTGACATTTGACATGACATTTATCACTTGACATAAAACTTGCCATTTCAGTTGAAATTTATCAGTTGACATTTGACTTGAAAGTTATCTCTTGATATTTGACTTGATATTTTATCACTTGATGTTTTATAACTTGACATCTATCACTCAATTGACATTTATCAATTGACATTTGTCTTGACATTCATCACTTGACATAAAACTTGACATTTCACTTGAAATTTATCACTTGACATTTATCACTTGACATCTATCACTTGACATTTTTCACTTGACATTTCACTTGAAATCTACCACTTGACATTTATCACTTGATATTTGACTTGATATTTTATCACTTAATATTTTATCACTTGACATCTATCACTTGACATTTATCACTTGATATTTGACTTGATATTTTATCACTTAATATTTTATCACTTGACATCTATCACTTGACATTTATCACTTGACCTTTGGCCTGACATTTATTGCTTGACATTTATCACTTAACATTTGACTGGACTTGACTTTAGACATGACATTTACAACTTGACATTTGACTTGACACTTATAAGTTGACATTTGACTTGATATTTGATCACTTGACATTTAGCTTGACATTTGACTTGACATTTACCACTTGAAATTTGATTTGACATATGACTTGTTATTTGACTTGACTTGAAATTTGTCACTTGACATTTGACATGACATTTATCAGTTGACATTAAACTTGACATTTGACTTGACATTTGACATGACATTTATCACTTGACATTAAACTTGACATTTCATTTGAAATTTATCACTTGACATTAAACTTGACATTTGACATGTCATTTATCACTTGACATTAAGCTTAACATTTAACTGGACATTTGACTTGACATTTCACTTGAAATTTATTACTTGACATTTCACTTGAAATTTATCACTTGACATTTGACTTGACATTTGACATGACATTTATCACTTGACATTAAACTTGCCATTTCAGTTGAAATTTATCAGTTGACATTTGACTTCACACAGTGGGCGGAGCCTGCAAGCAAGCTGCTTTCAGGGGGCAGTCCCAGATTCTGTTAACTGCAAAGTAAGATGTCAAATGTCATGCAGTGTCAATTATCATGACAAATGCAACATAAAGTGTCAATTGTCACGCAAATTACAGTAATAAAATATTCTTTTATTGATTGACATGACATTTGACATTTGAGATTTGACATTTTACTTTACACTGTACATGGTCTGGAATTGGCACCAGCTGGCTCTGTTTGGACATGTTTGCTGTGGTCTGGAATTGGCATCAGCTGGCTCTGTTTGGACATGTTTGCTGTTGTCTGGAATTAGCACCAGCTGGCTCTGTTTGGACATGTTTGCTGTGGTCTGGAATTGGCACCAGCTGGCTCTGTTTGGACATGTTTGCTGTTGTCTGGAATTAGCACCAGCTGGCTCTGTTTGGACATGTTTGCTGATTCATTTGTTTAGACAGGCAGGGCTTTGTGTGAAATTGTAGGAATACCCTCCCTAAGTCAGCTTGTGTGTGCTGGATTTTTTGGCAGCGGCCCAAGCCTTACGCCCCTATAAGTATTAGGAAGAGTTTTTTTGAGGCTTTTAAAAAACGTTTTATTTTTAAAAACTTTTTTAAAAAGGTTTCTTATAGGGATGGCCAGCGCTTTTTTTTAAAAAAACGCCGCTTTTTTTTAAAAAAAAGCGCAAGGGTCCCAGCGCTTTTTTAAAAAAAAAAGCGCTGGCAAAAAATTTTGTGTTTGTGCACTAGGTAATTTGTAATTTTTTCGCGCGCGAGCGCGCAATTTCACATGCAAATTGCCATTGGTGGTTGTTTTCATTGGTTTTGTGGCATTTTTAGTGCCATTGCTTCTATTCCTCCATGGTATCATGTAATAATAAGTTGTGATATGTCAGTCTAGTAAATAATATCCAGCCAATGTGCTCCTACATACTTCTACAGAGTGTAACATCACTGTCATGCATTAGCCTTCTCTTACAACGTTATTTAAGCACTATTCCATGCCTAACTTCACTAGAAGTCATGAAACATACACAAACAGCGATATACATAACGAGTCAACATAAAATTGGATTTTTGTGGCAGAAATTAGGACTTATAATGCTATCTCATGATTACACAGCCATTCTATGGCTATATATCATCACAAGTACTACCACTTGTCTGATATACCTGTATATATTGACTCAGAACCCTATTTGGGAACTTTTTAGGTACCGTCTTGGCATTTTTTGAAAAAAAGCGAAAAAAGTGCGTTTTTTTTTAAAAAGCGCTTTTTTTTAAAAAAAAGCGGGGTCGTTAAAAAAAGCGCTTTTTTCCATCCCTAGTTTCTTAAAAACATTTTTTTGTGACTAGGTAAGCTACTTAGGTAATGTGAATATGCTGGCCCACCCATGTTACATAGCGCGTGTCCCGTGAATACATCCTAACGTTTTGAGCCATTTTGACGTTATTTTCTAACGTTTTGGGCTTTTGGTAACGTTAGGAAAACGGCTGTCGACCTTAGTTTTGCAAATGTTCAGTTAATTTGGAAGGGGGGACACAGCATATGACACACAAATTTATGTATTTATATTTTAGCCACATGGTCGCATTTGTGACATCCACTTATGACGATAGATCAACTTGTCTGGTTTTATCTAGATTTCTCAGCCAGACATGAACAGTATGTGTCTAATTTTGCAGCTGAACACATAAAATATTTTACCAATGGTAGGGTTTACCTGTACCTGTAATGAAATGTACCACGTGATATTTTTTCAACTGTGAATTTTTTCGTATGTTGCACTTAGATAGAAGTAAAAACGATTGAGATTAAGACACGTAAAAGTTTCAACGTTCCAAAAAGTTGCACTCAAACAATGGAGAGACGTCGGAAAGTATTGATTTCACATTAAGTAGTTCTTATTAGGGATGGTCAGAGAGTTTTTTAAACCGGTTTTAACGCAAGCATTGAAACCGATTTTCAAAATTCATTATGCAGCCAAAATGTTCAATACTGTTTCACTTCTCAAGAACGCAATTTCACATAATTACAAAAAGGTAAACATGGAGGGTTGTTTTTGTTTGTTTTGGCGCAATTTGGTGTCAAGGTGACCATTTGGCCGGCTAGCCTGTAATAAACATTCATAATATGCTATTGTAGTACTTGTATGAAACCTACCCAATTTGTAATCACTCCCAATTTATTGTCTCAAGGCTTCTAAACACTACTTTATTTCCGAATTTCATTGTTGATGAAGGGTCATACACATAAGAACATAATTGAGTTTATGACAATTATATTGTTTGGCAGAATTCTCCACTCTTAATGCTATCAGATGGCTCCACGTTGACTACTAGCAGGATTCTCTCTGGACCTTCTATCCAGTTTCACATCTCCACCTATACAATTTCGAGAGAACTGCACGTTAAGGATGCTTCAATGCAAAAGATAGGAGGCACAATCGCAGGCCTCATTGTGCCCAATTCGTGTGTGTTTTTGCACACAATGCAGTCACTATTTATTAGTACAAATGCCCTTTACAAACACGATCCACAATCTTGACAAACAGGGTTAGTAGATGGCAAAGTTGCTTCCCAAGAATGCAATTGCACATGTATAGGGGGTTGACTTGAGTTTTTAGGGGCTGAGTTTACAATTCAGGGTTGAGTTGATGGGTGTTTATAAATTAGGGTTGAGTTGACAGAAGTTTAAAAATAAGGGGCTGTTGACTAGGGTTGGGGAACCGAACCGACCCGAACCGAACCGAACCGAGAACCGAGCAATATTTTGGAACCGAGAACCGAGAACCGGAACCGAGCTTGAGAACCGAACCGGAACCGAGAACCAGCACTTATACCCGGAACCGAAGTAAATACCCGAAAGAACCGAAATTTTCTAGGAATCTTAAAGTTTTTAAACAGCGTTTTTCAACACCTACATCTAAGCCTTTTAACAGCAGCTGAACATCTTGGTGCATGTTCAGAATTGCAAATTTCATCTGTTTGCAAAATGATTGCGCGGTAGCGTGTAATTTCACATACTCCAGCGACATTACACCTTACAATGAAATCTACCATATCCCATCTGAATAAAAGAACAAACATAAAAAAATTTCATCATATTTATCAAATTGCTTTGATAAATATGATGAAATTTTTTATGTATGTTCGTTTATTCAGATGGGATATGGTAGATTTCATTGTAAGGTGTAATGTCGCTGCAGTATACCGTATTTCCTCGAAATACCCCCCGGGGGGTGATTGTTTCATAGTGGTCCCGAGAGGGGGGGGGGTTAAACGAGGGGGGGGGTATTTCGAGGTGTATTCCGACATTGTTTTAACGTGTGTTCTGCACTACGTAGAACACAAACTGCCGTATTTGTCATGTACGTTCTCCTTACACTCAATTTGGGGGGGGGGGTATTTCGAGGGGGGGGGGGGTGATTGTTTCATAGTGGTCTCGAGAGGGGGGGGGGGGGGTCAAACGAGGGGGGGGTATTTCGAGGGGGGGGTATTTCGAAAAATACCAGTACTCATTTACTCGTGTACTTTTTGAAAGTACGCGAGTACAGAAAACGTATATGTTTGCTTTTACACTTTGTAAATACCACTATTATTATAACAACTCTGATTTCTGCATTCTACCATGAAATAATAAGCTGTGATATGCTCCTGTAGTATGAAATATCCAACCAATGTACTTACACATGTAAACTTGGGTACCGTATTTCCTCGAATTACCCCCAGGGGGTTTATTTTTTCAGAGTGAAATTTTTGAGAGAAAAACATGAAAAATGCAACAACATCTACCATTTATAAGTTTTTACAGCCTTATAAGGGTGTAGATGGTATAAACGATGTTCTGTAAGTGTTTTGAATGTCTGTTATGCATTTCCCGGACCACAAATTCATAGTGCCCATTTTGAGGGGCGGTATTTCGAGGGGGGGGGGTATTTTGAGGAAATACGGTATATTGTTTTTCTGTTGTTCAGCCGATAATTACCCGATACCCGGTTATTTTATTACCCGGAACCGAAATATTGATCATTTTAGAACTGAAAGAACCGAACCGGAACCGAGTTTAAGAACCGAACCGAGAACCGGAACCGAAAATTTTCAGGAACCGAGAACCGATACCCGAACCGAAATCTTTTGGAACCGAGAACCGAGAACCGGAACCGAACATTTTGAAATTCCCAACCCTACTGTTGACACAAGTTCACAAATTAGAGGCTGAGTTTATGGGAGTTGAGTTGATGGGTGTTTGCCAAATTAGGGGCTGAGTTTATGGGAGTTAACAATAACATTACCATAATCCTTAAGTGAGGCCCCCGGGGCTAAAAAATATAAATTGTGATATAATGCATTTGTGGGTTACTGATTACAATGATTTGAAATATGCACTCCATTCTGACAGTACATTACAATAACCCTGAAATTGAACCCAAAATGGGGCCAAAACTTTCAAATTGTGAAATGATGCATTGTGGGTTTCTAATTGCACTGATTTGATATATAATGCACTCCATTTTGACACTACATTACCATAACCCTGAAAATGAACCACTGGGGCCAAAAACTTTCAATTTGTGAAATGATGCAATTTTGGGTTTCTGATTGCACTGATTTCAAATTTAGGTTTCTGATTGCACTGATTTGATATATGCACTCCATTGACACTACATTACCATAACCCGTTAATGAACCCATGGGGCCAAATACTTTCAATTTGAGAAATGATGCATTTTCGGGTTTCTGATTGCACTCATTTGAAATATGCACTTCATTTTGACACTACATTACCATAACCCTGAAAATGAACCACTGGGGCCAAAAACTTTCAATTTGTGAAATGATGCATTTTTGGGTTTCTGATTGCACTGATTTCAAATTTGGGTTTCTGATTGCACTGATTTGATACATGCACTCCATTTTGACACTACATTACCATAACCCTCAAAATGGACCCATGGGGTTAAATACTTTCAATTTGAGAAATGATGCATTTTCAGGTTTCTGATTGCACTCATTTGAAATATGCACTTCATTTTGACACTACATTACCATAACCCTAAAATGAACCCCCTGGGCCAAAAACTTTCAAACCATAAAATGATGGATTTGTGGGTTTCTGAGTGTAGCGATTTCAAATATGCCCAGGGCTTAAAAAATTAGAAATTGTGAAATGATTCAATGTGGATTTCTAATTGCACTGATTTGAAATATGAACTCTGTTTTGACACTACATAACCCTGAAAATTACATAACCATAACCCTGAAAATGAACCTCTGGAGCCAAAAACTTTCAATTTGTGAAATCATTCATTTTTGGGTTTCTGATTGCACTGATTTCAAATTTGGGTCTCTGATTGCACCAATTTGATATATGCACTCCATTTTGACACTACATTACCATAACCCTAAAAATGAACCCATGGGGCCAAATACTTTCAATTTGAGAAATGATGCATTTTCGGGTTTCTGATAGCACTCATTTGAAATATGCACTTCATTTTGACACTACATTACCATAACCCTAAAATGAACCCCCTGGGCCAAAAACTTTCAAACCATAAAATGATGGATTTGTGGGTTTCTGAGTGTAGCAATTTCAAATATGCCCAGGGCTTAAAAAATTAGAAATTGTGAAATGATCCAATGTGGGTTTCTAATTGCACTGATTTGAAATATGCACTCTGTTTTGACACTACATAACCCTGAAAACTACATAACCATAACCCTGAAAATGAACCTCTGGAGCCAACAAATTTCAATTTGTGAAATCATTCATTTTTGGGTTTCTGATTGCACTGATTTCAAATTTGGGTCTCTGATTGCACCAATTTGATATATGCACTCCATTTTGACACTACATTACCATCACCCTAAAAATGAACCCATGGGGCCAAATACTTTCAATTTGAGAAATGATGCATTTTCAGGTTTCTGATAGCACTCATTTGAAATATGCACTTCATTTTGACACTACATTACCATAACCCTAAAAATGAACCCCCTGGGCCAAAAACTTTCAAACCATAAAATGATGGATTTGTGGGTTTCTGAGTGTAGCAATTTCAAATATGCCCAGGGCTTAAAAAATTAGAAATTGTGAAATGATTTGATGTGGGTTTCTAATTGCACTGATTTGAAATATGCAATCCATTTTGACACTACATAACCCTGAAAACTACATAACCATAACCCTGAAAATGAACCTCTGGAGCCAAAAACTTTCAATTTGTGAAATCATAAACTTTCAGGTTTCTGATTTCACTCATTTGAAATATGCACTTCATTTTGACACTACATTACCATAACCATAAAAATGAACCCCCTAAGCCAAAAACTTTCAAATCATAAAATGATGCATTTGTGGGTTTCTGATTGTAGCGATTTCAAATATGCACTCCATTTTGACACTACATTACTAAAACCCTGAAATTGAACCCCTAGACCCAAAAATTTCTTATTGTGAAATGATGCATTTTGCAGGTTTCTAATTGCACTGATTTGAAATGACTCAATTTCAACTCTACATTACTGTAAGCCTTAAATTGAACCCATGGGGCTGATAAATTAGAAATTGTGAAATGATGCATTTGTGGCTTTTTGATTGCCTTGATTTGAAATATGCACTTCATTTTGACACTACATTACCATAACCCTGAAAATGAACCCCCAGGGCCAAAAATTTTCAAATCATAAAATGATGTCTTTGTGGGTTTCTGATTGTAGCGATTTCAAATATGCACTCCATTTTGACACCACATTACTAAAACCCTGATAATGAACCCCTGGGCACAAAAACTTTCAATTTGTGAAATGATGCATTTGTGGGTTTTTTATTGCAGTGATTTGAAATGTGCACTCCATTTCTACTCTACATTACCATAACTTTTTAAGTCTAACCCCTGGGGCTAAAAAATTGAAAATTGTGAATTGATGCATTTGTGGATTGATGATAGTGATTTTTTGAAATATTCATACCATTTTCCAAATTAGGGGCTGAGTTTACAGGAGTTTCCAAACTAGGGGCTGTGTTTACAGGATTTAGAGGGGGTCCCCATGGGGTGCCATTTTTGGGGGGTCTCCAGGGGGTGCCATTTTCTGGAGGTACATATGGGGGTGCCATTTCAAGGGGGTCCACATGGGATGCCATTTTTTGGGTGGTCCCCAGGGGTGCCATTTTTTGGTGGTCCTCAGGGGGTGCTATATTTTTTTTGCGGGGGGGTCCATAGGGGGTGCCATTTTTTTTTGGGGGGGGGGGGTCCCCAGGAGGGTGCCATTTTTGGAGAGTCCCCAGGGGGAGCCAACTTTGAGTGGGTCCCCAGGGGGGGCCATTTTTGTGGGGGTTCCTAGGGGGTGCCATGTTTGGGGGGTCCCAAGGGGGTGCCATTTTTGGGGGGTCCCTAAGGGGTGCCATTTTTTGGTGGTCCTCAGGGGGTGCCATATTTCTAGGGCCCTAGGGGGTCCCATTTTTGGGCGGTTCCCAGGGGGTGCCACTTTTGGGGGGTTCCCCGGGGGGTGCCATTTGGAGGGGGGTCCCCATTGGGGTGTCAGTTTTTGCAAGCCTCTGAGAAGTGGGTACCTATAGCAGGATTCTCTCCAACCTTCAGTTGGGTTTTGTAGAGTCCCCAGGGGGTGCCATTTTTGTGGGGGTTCCTAGGGGGTGCCATGTTTGGGGGGTCCCCAGGGGGTGCTATTTTTGGGGGGTCCCAAGGGGGTGCCATTTTTTGGGGGTCCCTAAGGGGTGCCATTTTTTGGTGGTCCTCAGGGGGTGCCATATTTGTGGGGGTTCCTAGGGGGTGCCATGTTTGGGGGGTCCCCAGGGGGTGCTATTTTTGGGGGGTCCCAAGGGGGTGCCATTTTTTGGGGGTCCCTAAGGGGTGCCATTTTTTGGTGGTCCTCAGGGGGTGCCATATTTGTGGGGCCCTAGGGGGTCCCATTTTTGGGCGGTTCCCAGGGGGTGCCACTTTTGGGAGGTTCCCCAGGGGGTGCCATTTGGAGGGGGGTCCCCATTGGGGTGTCAGTTTTTGCAAGCCTCTGAGTAGTGGGTACCTATAGCAGGATTCTCTCCAACCTTCAGTTGGGTTTTGTGGTTCTCTACAATTTATACCACAAGGATTTACAAACACAAAAAGAACAGCAAAGCACAAATGTAACCAATTGAAGATTACAACAAAGTTTGACACCTTGCAAAAACCACACTATCATATCACAAAACCTATACCACACAGAATGCACACTGCACACCATCATACCAAATCGCAAACTGTCTACATTTTACTACCGAGTTTCATGCCCAACCATTTTACAGAAGTTTACAAAAATCCATTCCAAAACATTGCATCTTTGGTATTGGTCTTGTTATTGTTGGTAGATTACATACCGCATTTCAAAACACATGCCTAGCATGTGGGCAAACTTAACTAAAGTATCATATTTTCTCCAATGGTATTAATTGTAGAGAACCACAAAACCCGACCGAAGGTCGGAGAGAATCCTGCTAGTTATTATACACTTCACACAGACTAATGGAAATTTTTTCTTACAGACAGAATTATCTAACAGTTATTTGCATGGGTTCTTATTATACGAGTCCTCACATTCTGTCTCTTTGCATAACTTTTTAATTTTGTTGTTTTGAAAATATGTACAACTTCTCAGCAGGGGTCTCCTAGGGCGGGGGGCTGGGGGGGGCAGCCTCCTCATTTCGGCCAGATATCTATATATCCCGGAGGCCGCTCAGCTATCTATCTATCCCGGAGGCCGCTCAGCTATCTATCTATCCCGGAGGCCGCTCAGCTATCTATATATCCCCGAGGCAAAAATTTTGGCTACTACCCCCTGAGACCCCCCCCCCCCCAAAATTGTCCAGATATCTATCTATCTGGAGCGATTTTTGAGAAATTTTGCCCCAATTTTCGCTCAAAATCGCTAATTTTTGCTCCATTTTATAGTTTTTCACCTTCAAAATCACCATTTTCAGCTATATACATGATTATATGGCTATTTTTAGCAATTTTAGCCATTTCTTTGCTACTTCTAACCTATTTTTTGCCCTTTCTGCATTCTTTCCTTGAAAAAGCCTATTTATTTTGCCCCTCCCCAGCCCCCCCAGAAAACTTTTCAGCTATCTATCTCTCCGGAGGAGCGATTTGCTATCTATCCAGCCCCCACGAAGGCCAAAATCTTGGAGACCCCTACTTCTCAAACAGAACAATGACCAAACATTTTGGCGAAACTCCCAATAATGTATCCCATCTGATGCATTGCTTTTAAAACTGCAGAATAATTTCACTTCATAGTTTTATCTGCAAGTATTCATCACCCCAAACTACAGTTTATATTCACTGAAACCCATTTCAATTGGCTTGTAGCTAACCTGAGAGAATTTTTAAAAAGGTGGCAAATAAAGTGATTTTTTTTAGAAAAGAACCGCATAAAAAACAAAATTGTTCAAGGTTTTTTCCATCCCTAGTTCTTATGCTCTGAAAAGCTGCCAGGAAATGAGAATACTATATCCTTTCAAATAGGAGGGCACTGTTTTTTATTATTTTCTTTCGTTTTTCTGTGTCATTGGTGAGTGTTGAATTCTAGTTTTTCACAAATTTCGCATAATTTAATTTTTTTAATTTTAACTCGCAAAATACAGACCAAACATTGACTGCAAAAGTTACGTTGGTACTTCTTTGTTACTGACGGTTCTTCTAGATGATTTTTAGAGCTATTTTAGCCTTTGTGAAATCAATTTACAATTTACATTGTTCAGCTTTTTCCACATTTCGTTTACCTATAAGTTTTTGGCACATACAGCGTAATTTCTCCATTCATTCTAGGTATTTTTTTTTTGCGCAACTGCAAATAACCGCGCGCGAGAACTTGAAAGTATGCCTTTGTATTAGCAGAAATACGGTAACTGTGGGAATGCTCGCTGCACATTGATCTGTGACGTAATTTGATCAACCCTTCACGTTTTTATCCCAAGCTATTTCGCTTTTTAGATGTGACAAAGGCATCGGGCATTATAAACAAATCATTATCGAAACCGCATGTCGCGTCGCCCGACAAATTTGTCGGGCAATTTTAATTTTGAACCCGATGTCACATGGTCGCCTGTTTATCCGGTTCTAAGCTGCTGCAGCTCGTGTAGCTTTCCCAATGTTTACCCCCGTATTTTTTGGTAGAAATTCGTATTTTCAGTGTGTAAATGCTGCCTTAATTGGACGTAATCAGGGGTCTCCTAGGGGGGGGGGGCTGGGGGGGGGCTGCCCCCCCCGAATCCGCCAGCTATCTATCTATCCCGGAGGCCGCTCAGCTATCTATCTATCCCGAGGCAAAATTTTTGGCTACTACCCCCAAAGACCCCCCCCCCCAAATCGCTCAGCTATCTATCTATCTGGAGTGGTTTTTGAGAAATTTTGCCCCAATTTTCGCTCAAAATCACTAATTTTTTTGCACCTTTTGTAGTTTTTCACCTTCAAAATCGTGCTCTCCGGCTATATGCATGGTTTTATGCCTGTTTTTAGCCATTTTAAACCTACTTTTAGCCACTTTTAACCGATTACTAGCGATTTTTCCCCTTTCGGCCTTCTATGCACCGAAAAAGCCTATATATTTTGCCCCCGCGAGCCCCCTGCCCAAGCCCCCACCCAGCTCCCCCCAGAAAATTTTTTCAGCTTTCTATCCCTCGGGAGGAGCGATTTGCTATCTATCCAGCCCCCGCGAGGGCCAAAATCTTGGAGACCCCTGGACGTAATTTACAGGGAGAAAGTTTTAATGCCGGTTGATGCTAAAAAATTAATGTTTTTTTTTGTTGAATTAAGCGAGGCAATACCTCAATAATTAGCTCTACGCTCAGCTCAAATGTTGTATCAATATTAAATGGAATCGCTGTTTTATGATATCGTTTTTTCTGTCATCATATGTCATTTGACATTACACCCACCGTGTCCACTATAAATATTTATGTGATATTCTCAAATATTTAAATATGTTTTGTTGCGTACGGTGCATCTAATTTTTTTGTTTTCCTAACACATAGTATAAAATATCCCATGACATCAAGTAGAGTTGGGAATTTCAAAATTTTCGGGTATCGTGTAATAAATAGAATTCTCGGGTATCGGGTAGGGTTCAAACGATATATCGTATCGAATATCGAATATCGGATATCGACCATTTTTTATATCGAATATCGATATCGAAAATTTTGAAAAAATATCGAATATCGATATCGAACATTTTGAAAAAATATCGAATATCGATATCGAATATCGACCATTTTTTTCGATATATCAAACCGGTACTGTGTCCCTAAGTAACGTTTTTAATTTCACTTTGTGATATTTGTGATTGATTTGATTTACTTATAGTTTTTTGTTGATGAGTAAAAGTACAATATTTATAATGTTATTTTTGTTGGAGTGCTAAATTTGAAGCCTGAAAATGCTGATATGCCATGTTTTGCAACATGCATTAAGCAATTGAGTTATCAGTATGAACTGTAATATCTACCAATTGTTGTTTGCCTGATACACTTTGCTTCATCATGTTTTTCTTCCATTTTCTACTTTTGACTGATGTAAACCTTTTTAAAATCACTTGTACCATTCACATTTCAGTAAAGAGATTATTAACCATGTGTGCAACCACATGAAAATACAATATGCCACTTGAAATTTGCTTTGCTATACCAAAAGCAAATTGCAATATCGAATATCGAAATATTGAATATTGGATTTTGATTTTTAGTATCATTTTTTAGTATTGAATATCGAATATCGATATCGAGGTTCCATATCGTATCGAATATCGAGTTTCAGAAAAAATATTGAATATTGAATATCGATATCGTTCGAACCCTAGTATCGGGTAATATAATTGTTGTGTATCATGTGATAAAATCATAATGAATTGACACAAAACAATCAATGTTCACTATTGTTATTACCAAATTAATCTTAAGTGTATTTTAAATCGATCTACTTCATTTACAGTGCAAAAATTCTAGCATCAGATTGGCTTCAGACTGGTAATTGTCTGCTGCCCCAATCTGAATGGTCCATTTGTGTGTGTGAATCTCATAAACAATTAGGTAGAGCTGGGGTATTTTGAATTTTGACCCTCCGAGTGGTTGGAAATCGCAATAGATAGCAAATCGCTCCTCTGGAGGGATAGATAGCTGAAAAAATTTCTGGGGGGGGGGGTGTGGTGGTTCGATATATAGGTTTTTTGGGGCATAGAAGAAGAAAGGGTAAAAAATCGCTAAAAGTAGGTGTAAAATGGCTTAAAATGGGTATACAAGAGCATATAGCACTAAATATAGCTGAAAATAGGTAAAAAGGAACAAGAACTAGTGATTTTGGACGTGAAAATCTATAAAAAGGTATGCAAAATAGTGATTTTGAGCAAAAATTGGGGTATAGTTCCTCAAAAGTCACTCCACATAGTAGATAGCTGAGTGATTGGGGGGGGGGGTGGTTAGGGGGTAGTAACCCAAAATTTTGCCTCTGGGATAGATAGATAGCTGAGTGGCCTCTGGGATAGATAGATAGCTGGGCGGTTTGGGGGGGTAACCCCCCCCCCCAACACCCCCCCCCCATTCGAGACCCCTGGTAGAGGCAAGTGCAACACTACTGAAATTTGCATCCACAACACTTTTGAACTGCTTCAATGATTGAACTGTGAGAAATCTTTGCGGGTATTTTCGGGTATTGAGTGTGGGTTCAGGTATTGGTGTCGGGTCTGGGTTCGGCTAGTTAAGTCGGGTTCGGTATCGGGTTTCGGTTCCAAAAATATGCCGGTAACGTGTTCGGGTCGGGTCGGGTCGGGTTGCCAACCCTAATCAAGTGCGCGCGAGTACATTGCGGTCTGGTCCATTTATTCTGACGTCACTTCTCATCTCGTTCAATATAACTGTTATTTAAATACGTTTGGAATATTCTGATTTTATTTACCCGACACGTTTTTTTCCTATAGGGTTTGTTCAAATTATCCGAGTAGACACATGACTTCATTATCAGTGTGTCGGCTGCTATTAAAAAATGAGTCACGCTCTCTAATCAACATCGCGCACAGTTTTCCAGCCCCCACACCGTTTTACACTGTTTAATTATGTGGCAGATTTTAATGATCACTTGAAATGCGTATCGAAGTATGTAATTAATCTACTTTTTGGCCTTCGATAATTATTTCAACCGATTTTTTTTGCCCGGAAAGTCACGTAATTCACTATTTTTTTCCACAGATAAAAACTGAATCTGATTCGTGACCACGTTGGAAATGCTATTTACAACACATTGAGAAGTTCTAAAAATAAATTAAATCACGCACTATGATTGGATCTGGTGCGACGATGCAACATTTCGATCGTTAGTAATCTGAAAACTTTTTAAAATGATATTTGAAAAGTTCAAACGAGGGAGGTTTGAAGGGTGAGGACACGCCCTTTTGCAGTTGTCTTGCCGGAAAATGCCCTTTAAATAGTGATTAAATGTAGTAGATATTTTGCAAAAGTTACGCGCAGATTAAGTTAAGCGTAGCTTTGGCTAGAAAATCGTATGCGCAATCATGGTTACCGTATTTCTACTAATAGAAGAGCGCCGTTCTTTTTTCGTCAATTTTTTGCCCGTCGTTCTATTGGAGGGTGCTGTTCTATTCTTTTCGTGAGCGCAAAAACATGCCAAAACATGCCGTTCTATTGGAGGTGCCGTTCTATTGGAGATATGTCGTTCTATCAGGAGAAATACGGTATGTATGTACGCTTATTTTGCGTGTGCAGATGAGTGAAGCGCTGAAGCTGAAAAATTCAACTGCAGGCAACTGCTTCACAATCTAATCTAATACGATCTAATCACAATCTAATCTAATATCGATTCCAATATCCTGACGCCAGCCTCTAAATACCCCCCCCCCCAAATCCACTTCAGAAAGCTCCATGGCCAATGAACCATCATCGATAATTGGCAATTTTCCGGGATCAATAGCGAGCACATCACGTCGTTCCCGTTCCGAAGAGCCCCAGGCGCTTTTAGTTGCTGTTGGCTCAGTGCCAGTGATTCTCGAAGAGGCGCCGAAATCAGGGGCCAGTTCCGCAAGTAGACAAGTTAAGAGTTAAAAGTTAAGAGTTGAGTTAAAGGTTAAAAGTTGAGTCAAAAGTTGAGTTAAAAGTTAAGAGTTGAGTTAAAGGTTAAAAGTTGAGTCAAAAGTTGAGTTAAATGTTAAGAGTTGAGTTAAAGGTTAAAATGTGAGTTAAAAGTTTATTTAAAAGACAAATGGGTCATTCGTTGCAGAAGCGCGATACGCTGATCTTCAATCATATTTTGTCCCCGCACGGCCATTTTGAAACAACGTTCCGCGATTTTTTTTTTTAGCGATAATTTTTTTGGATACGTTATTTTCAAATGTTGTGCATACAACATTGGCAGCATGCCAGCGAACAGCCGTATCAATACCAATTTCACATTTTTATTTTTTTACCATCATTTTCCACTTGTCTCTTAACTCTCAACTCAACTCTTAACTCAACTTTTAACTCAACTCTTAACTCTTAACTCAACTTTTAACCTTTAACTCCACTCTTAACATTTCACTCAACTTTTAACTCAACTCTTAAATTTTAACTTTTCTCTTAAACTTTAACTTTACTCTTAACTCGCCATTTGTCATTTTACTCAACTCTTAACTTTTAACTCTTAACTTGTCCACTTGCGGAACCGGCACCAGTTCCCGGAAAGTGTGTGGAGGAGATTTTTGCGTCGGATGCTGTCGGGTTGGTTTTTTTAGATTGGGGCAGTGAATTACCCTGTAAAGTGTAAAGTACAGTGTCAGATGTCATGTAAAATGTCAATTAAAATAAAAGACCATTTTTGACATTGAACTTTTGACATTTTGCATGACGTCTGACAAATTTGTATGACATTTTACATGAGATAAGGAACTTTACTTTACCCTTTGCAAAGTGCGGGGCTGTAACCTGGTAGCTAATGAGGGAGTTACCCAAAACGCCTCAGTTGTCTATTTATGTTGGATGGTCTAGGTTTTCGATTACTTACCTTAATCCAGTTCCAAATCAGGCAGCCATCAATGTTTTAGTGGTGGTTCCCACTGTGTTTGATTTTCTATGCAGTTGTTTTGATAGAAACATAGTGTAGTGTAAATGTTTTTAGATACATGTCTTTGTTTACCCGATTTGTTTTATTGTTTTTTTTGCCTATTTCAAAGCTATGTTCGCTTATTTTGTCTATTTTTTATATTTGTCTTTTTTCTACCACCAACTCCCGGTGCCACTCCGGGACCCTGTAAAATGCCCTGTGAAATGTTGGTTGCCCTGTGACAACTTGGTTGCCATTTTGCAGGGCATTTTCCATTACTTTTGACACTTTACATGACATTTGACATTTGACATGGCTTTTACAGGGTCTGAGGGTGCCCCCTGGCCCTGACTCCGTCACTTTTTTCCTATTTTTTTCTTAAAAAGTCAGTCAGCAATTCAATAATTGTTCACGGTCAATCCAATAATTTTTTCCACATCACGCTTCCGTTTGCCAAAGTATAGCAGCTGTTTCCATGTATTGATTTCCTGGTTCCAACTTTGTGCATGCACGTGCATGAGACCAGACAGACGCATGCACGCACGTGGTAGAATAATGTTCCGCGACGTAGTATTTTGAGTACGTGATAATGTACACGTTGGTAGATATATAAATAGATATATTTATCTATGGTGGATCGTTTCCGCTACATTTTAGGCACACTGATAGCGTCCACTGTAATTTTCAAAAGTTTTTAAAAAACGATACCAATTTTTTTTCGAAAAAAAGTGTTTTTCAGTGGCTTTCCCGGAATATTTCTCATTATTCTTCGTGCACAACCACAACCATTTCGCTGCCCCTCCTGATGGCTGTCAGTTTTTTTCAATTTATGCATGTGTCTAAAATGTTGTAAATATCTGCATATGCAGAATAAGCTGTGCAAAATGATAACTGCGCGGCGAAAATGTGCCCAAAAAAATTGATGCTTGTGCACATTTCAATGCATGTCAACAACCTCAGCGAATCTATAAGCTGCTGTATTTTATTTACAGATCAATAGGTATGCACATTAAAATGGAAAATTTTGGAATTGACCCCTGTTTATCATGACTATCAGTGTATCACCTTTTCAATGCTTGAATTCATACAATTTCACGTATGGTTTACCACTTTTTGGATGGAGGAAAAAACTATTCAGTTACCTGGAGCCTGTAATTTGTTGACACCCTAGTAGTGATGCAATGGCGCTGGCACCATTTGAGGGCGCTGAACAGTGTTGTGCCTTGGCGCGATTTGTGCATGCTAAACTTGTCATGATGATTCTTGCACAAGTTAGTTGTGTAGGTAGTGATGGAGTTGCACCATAGTGCTGGTGCCTAAAACTAGTTCCAGCACTATGGCACCAGTCTATCACTACCTACACAACAAACTTTTGTTGTGCAAAAACAGCACAAGTGTCAAAGTTTGTGGTGAGTCTGTTACATAAATAACCACTTAAAATGCTATCCCATGGCTCCACAGCCAACTTATGGCAATATTTAACATCAAAGTTCTGGCAGTTGTATGATATACCTCTATATGTTAACTCAACCATATTTGTGAGCTTTTAAAAATGGTAAAAAAACATCTTTCAATGTTTTTTACACAGGGTCATTGAAAGATTTTCATCCTTATTTAAGACCAGGGGTCTCCAATGGGGGAGGGTTACGCCCTCCCAAACTACCCCGCTATCTATCTATCCCAGAGCCCACTCAGCTATCTATCTAATTTTGTGCTACTACGGTACTACCCCGTCACCCCTCCAATCACTCAGCTATCTACCTATGTGGAGTGATTTTTGAGGAACTATACCCTATTTTCACCCAAAATTATTATTTTTCATACTTTTTTTATAGAGTTTCATGTCCAAAATCACTTGTTCTTTTTCCTACTTACCTATTTTCAGCTATTTTTAGTACTATATGCTCTTGTATGCCCACTTTGAGCTGATTGCAATTTGAGCTGATTTTTCTCCCTTTTCTTCCTTCTACACCCTGTAAAAGGCCCATATATCGAAGCCCCGCCGCCCACCCAACACTCCCAAATTTTTTTTCCAGCTATCTATCTGTCCTGGAGGTCCCCAGCTATCTATCCAACCCCCGGAGAGTCAAAATCTGGGAGACCCCTGTTTAAGTCCATTTAATAGTTTCAAGTTTTCTTAAGAAGCCTCCACTTCAGTAACGTAAATCTATGCGTCTTTATTTTTCCCACCACTATATATCTGCTGCAGTATGGTGTGTTTATACAACTGTTTTGAACCGGTTTTATCTAGCTCGAATGCTCGTTACGTTTTGCTATTAGTATTTATGCGGAAATGTTTTTGCTTCAGTTTTGTGGTTTCGTGTGTCTGCGGTGTGATTTAAGAAGTATTTACGATTTTGTTTTGCGTGCTTCTTTTGTGACTGGGAAAAAACCCACGTGATGGGCGTAATTTTACAGAACTTTTACGATTTTTCAAGGTCAACTAAGGTAAATTACAATTTTTGTAGAAATCTGTGTTATCATGTACTCACAGATTAGTGTGACGTTAATCTTTTTTATCATTATCAGTATGTGAAATCTGTAAACTGTTTTCATTAATATCGCGCGTGTTATTTGCACTTTAATTTAAGTTGGGTGCACTTGTTTCTGAAATTTGTAACTTGATTTCGTTTTACATGGCCTCGTGAAGTGCATGCAAATTTTCATTTACAGTGCTTACACTGAATGCTTATTTGAGATTGGGGATGATTCAAATTGGTGTTTGAGCAGTTTACAAAATTGAATGTTAGAAAACATGCGGTATATTCATGAGCCTTTTCATTCTAAGCCATGTTTTCAATTGTAATGCATAAAATCTTTGTATCCGAGCTCCCCGGACAATCGCAAATGGTCATTACATTCGTTTTGTGTGTGAAAAATTGCTTTCCACCGTTTGCTGAATATTAATCAGGATTCAATTAATTATGTGAGATAAAAATGAAAAAACATCTTGTGTAAAATAAATAAATAAGATCTATGTGTTTTGTCTAGGGAATATTTTTCCACACTTTTGGTTCACTTCGGTACAATTAAAATTTTCCTTCACTGCCGATGTGTGTACTGTGTACACCTGCTGACGCCTTGTCAAATGATTAGGCATGTCGAAAAATGCTCGTGATAGAAAGTGACTTTTACAGCTGTAAGTGAATTTTTTTGCGAATTTTTTTAAAGAAAAGTGCTAAAAAGTATCCCTTCACTTTTATTTTCAGTTTTATTTTATCACTTGTAATTTTTATCATTTGAAATAAGTGTTGTCTCTGGGATGGCCCTGGTTCCGTCATTAAATATAAACGGGTGGTCGATTTCGCAAGTAGAACAATGATAGTGAAATGTTGTGTAGCGAGGAAAATGATGTGAGGTAAATCAACTGATAATTATTGTCGTTTTTGAATTTACTTGTCACTTTAGTTTTACTTGCAACTAGACTCGTCACTTACAATTTTACTTGACACAAAAATACCACTTTTCCTTCCTGTCGCTTTCTCGCCCGCGCAATTCCGCAAACTGAACCTATCCACATCACAAATTCAAAACAAACAAACAAACAAATCTCCCTCAACATAAACCTCATCCACAACTAAAACAACCCCAAAACCCCAAACAGACCCTGTGAATCTCCCCCCACTACGTTGGTGATCTCCGACAGCTCGGGCACGTTGGCGCGCGGCAACATTCGGGATGGGTCGTTTGCAACTACGCCCGTGACACATTGGTTTGTTTTTTTTGAATGGGGGGTTGGGGTTTTGGGGTGTTTTTTGGGGGGGGGGGGTGTATTTTCATGTATATGGTGTGGTTTAGGGGGTGTACAATTTTTCGATCAATCAGCGTTCGATGAGGTCACGAAAACCCAAAAATCGCTGTCGACAGGGATGGTTCACGAAATTTCAATTTACCGTATTTGCTCGAATAATTCCCCCGGGGATTTTTTTTGTCAGACTTTGAGGGGGAACTACGCGATGGTGGGATTATTTGTGCGGAAGGATTATTATTTCGTCAAAATTTCGAAGCATGTTTCTAACAACTCATTCTACAAAATATTTAATTTATAAACACAATAACATACCTTTTTGTCCAAAGTGCCCATAACAAATTGAACATATTTATGCACTTCTTAAAGGGAAATAAATTTTCACTCACTCGTCGTCTTCCAAGGGGGATTTATTCAAGAAGGGCAATAAATCAATTGGGAATTTTTCAAGTAAATACGGTAGCTTGGTAAATTTTTTAACTCAATTAACAACCAGCCATATTCTGCATCAGTTCTATTCATACATTTGAAAGGCGGGTAAAAGGTTTCAAAAAAAAACTTTCATACATTTGAAAGGCTAGAAAAAAAACTTTTTGTCAAGTGGCAGCCAGTTTCATTTCGCAGGTCCGCCTTGAGCACTAGCGGTGCCAAATCCGGCATGGACCTAATGTTGGGAAGTGGGGACGAACAGTGCGACCTGGTGCCACTCACAGACCCTGTAAAAAGCCCTGTAAAATGTCAAATGTCATGCAAAGTGTCAAAAGTCACGGAAAATGCCCTGCAAAATGGCAACCGAGTTGCCATTTTGCAGGGCATTTTACGTGACTTTTGACACTTTGCATGACAGTTGACATTTTGCAGGGCTTTTTACAGGGTCCGGGAGTGCCCCCTGGTCGATTCCACCAGTGATCTGGGTGTGTCTGAGCGAAAGCAAAGGTTTTGCAAAATTATTTTTTGTTAGAAATTTGTGAAAAATGTTCTTTAAATTTTCTTAACACTTTCAGACCGGAATCGGAACTCATTTTCCCGGATGAGGCGACACAATTTGGCATCGATCCAATATTTACGCGCCGCCGATCGCCCACCGAACCCAGCGAAATTTTGAGTGGGTCATCGCCGGGAAAAAGCGTTTTATCGCCTTTAAAGGTCAGTTTAATTTTTAAATAAATACTTTTGGTTGTTTTTGCATTCAGGTATTGCATATAAATGCGTCTTTTATTATCCAATTTTATTAGGTATTGTTTTTGAGAGTATACCACATGAAGGGAAGGTGTTGTCGGGAATGAATAAAAAAAATTTCTACAAACTCTATATGGGCTACTGAACTACTGAAAAATCTATTTTTTTTGTGGGAAATTTGCTTTTTTCTATTGCAAAACACTTGCTTTATTTATGGCTTGCTTACAGCATTCCATGACTTTCTGATGGGCACACATTTTTTAGCACTTGTCTGGTGCCATCAAATCAATTTTCTTTGGCGTTTGAATTTTGCAATTTCCAATATTTCTCAACTGAATTTTCGCCCTACAAAATCCTACTGAATCCTACAAAAAAGACCGCACACGGTGAATTTTTTTTCTCGCAATTTCGTCAACGTCAATTTCGTGCCATTTTTCCATTACTGGTTGCATTGCATGCACACTGGTATCAGCTGAGTGACTTAGGGTATCTTTTGTGCAGCCAGAAAAACTACCCAGGGTCTAAATTAACCCTGAACATAAGGCGCGCATAGGACGCTCCCAAGCCATGCAAAATGTCAAATATCATCAAAGTGTCAAACGTCAAGTAAAATGGCAAGTGTCATGCGTGTCAAAACTCATGTAAAATGTCACATGTCATGCAAAGTGTCAAAAGTCATGTAAAATGTCACATGTCATGCAAAGTGTCAAAAGTCATGTAAAATGCGCTATAAAATGTCAAATATCAGCAAATTGTTTTGAATCGTGTAAAATTCCCTGTAAAATGTAAAATGTGTCATGCAAAGTGTCAAAAGTTATTTAACATATCCTGTAAAATGCCAAATATCATGCAAAGTGTCAAAATTCATGTTAAATACCTTGTGAATTGCGAAACTGCAAACAAGACATTTTACGCTGTCTGGGGATGGCTTCGATTACAATTTCATGCACTTACACGCTTGTCGGGCGCCCTACGCGCACCTTAAGTTCTAATTGGATCTGGCCCCTGCGAACTATCGGTTGCTTCGCGTACCATTTTATCGTCTTTTCCCTTTGTATTTTCTTTTCCAAGACCCTTTTTATTGTTTGCACCTTGTTTCTATTCAAATTTATGTCTTAATTGTCTGGAAATTGAAAATTGGGCGCATAAACAGAACACTTTTTCTGCCAAGTCGTGAAATTTATGACACTGACTCTTTATTTATTGGAAATTGTCGTTAAAGTGCCGTGCAGGCCAATATGTCACGTACAAAAGCTTACAGGCGTTTCAAAATGGTTGGGACAGCTTCAATTCAAATTGCGTAGCAATTGTATCAAAAAAATTAAACCGGTCCATTTTATTTTGTTTGTCTGTTTACTCATGCCCATGCAAATAGAAAGTTGATGAGACTTCACTATCAGTCATCATCTGTCTATGGTTTAAATCCCTTTGTTTTCGCATTTGAAAAGCGCAGTTGTTTTTTTTGCTGCGGTGGTTTCAGGCTTTGTGTTGTGATTTTTTATTTTGTTTTCTTTGGAAATTGAATTCAGTATCCATCATGATCAGTCAAAACTTTTTTTCTTGAGCATTTTGATTTTGAAAAGATTTAGCAGTAACTTATTGGATAATCCATTTTAGATAACCGTCTCTACTTACTGTTCGCATTTTTTTGTTCGCATATTTTATTTGTTTGCTTTTTTGCTTACCTTTGAGCCAAATTCTCAAACCACAGACAGACTGGCTACTAGGTTTTTAAGTAAACAAATATAAATATATCTTTGGCTGGCGAAAATTAATGAGAAAAGTCATGTATGCAATTCTAGGATGAGCTCAATGCAAGGTGGTCCCTAAAAGTACGTAAATGATTTTTGTGTGGTAATTTGTTGTGAATGGTGTGTGTCGGTGCACAAGTAAACCCGGTGCACAAGTAGCAAAAGTAGTAGAAGGGCGCCATGGTGCGGCTTACTTTGGCGCTCCCAAATGGCGCCATCCCATCACTAATCATGTGTATATTTGATGTTTTTGGAGGGGGTGTCGCAGGGGTTCAATATATGGGGTTTTTCAAGCTTCAGAAAGAAAAAAGGGAGAAAAATCACTAGGTAGATATGTATCTGTAGATAGCTGAAGCGTTTGAGGGGTAACCCAACCCCCCTCAAACCAACCATATACTGAACCCCTGCAGTGCCCATGAAGAACCAGTGCTCAATTATGGGGGCCGTACCTAAGCACTAGGTCTACATTGGCACCGGACATTGTTACTTGCGCACCGGGTTTACTTGTGCACTGGTCCTGCGCCATGAATAAGCACTTATGGTTGGTAGGTCGGCAAATAGTGCTGCCGGTGAACGGTACTGAACGGTACGGTAAATGAATTCATTACGGTACGGTGCCGTAGATTCTGCCACACTGTTACATAACTTTTACCTATAAATATGTTGATAGTTACTGTTGTGAATTATGATGTTAATGTGAATTGAGATCCATTTGATCACTTCTGATAGTTTTGGTATTTAAGCTTTAAGCTGCAGGCTTAAAGCAGTTTACAGGATTCCCGAATAAAAGGCACAAAAAGAAATATATAGACTCATATCACTTTGGTGGACGAGCTTATACTTCTTTCTTTGCTTTGGTGGAGAGGGACTCACTGCTTAAACTGTGTGATTAGGCTACTGCCTTTCATACCGGAGTCTGCTAAGCTTGGGCGTGGCTGGTCCACTGCTGATGAGCGAACGCACACGTCCAACTATTGCACTCTTTTTGTGCCAATATGACCAATTCTCCACCGCGTCAAATAGCCACAAGGGCTAGACATCCAAATTTGTCAAGTGGTTTGACAACAATGAAATTTTTTGCTAATGCAAATTCGCAACGCGAACAAGCGGAACGCCGCAGAAAAACTCCTGACAATGGTCAAGGGGGAGTTGTTCAGACACAAAACGTGTCGGCAAGAAATTTGTTGCCAAGTTCAACTGTAAATCAAAATGTTGAAACTCAAAGTTCGTCTTTAAATCACCAAGAACCGTTTTTGAACGATTCCCAGGCATATTTGGCCGAGTTTGCTCAATGGCAGGGGGATAGAAATCAAGATGCCCCGCAGCCACAGCAGCCACCACAGCCAATGTGCGATCTGGTGCGCTTGGATGATGCTGATAGAAACACCGAAGGTCAGTTGGCTGAAATGAATAGAAAATATTCAGAATTGATCAATTTAATTGAAGACATGCAGTTAACTGTAGTGCAATCGGTACAGTTGTCAACTGTAGCTTTAAATAATGAAGTCGCGACTTTGAAAGATAGAATGGACGTTTTGGATAGGAAAATTCCAAATGTTTCGGAAAATTTAGAAATTTCGGCTCCAGAACAGACGGAAATTCATGAAGCTGAAACGTTGCAATTATCAAATGCATCCTCAAATTTGTCCAGCGCCGGGGCAATGCCCTTGCAGGTAGTGATTACTTCCATTCCGACGTTTTCTGGTGAAAGCCCAGACATTTTTAAGGACTGGAAAGAGTTGGTGGAGCAGCACTTGTTTATGGTGCCAGTGAATTTAATCGGGCGTTTTTGGTTTATGATATTCACTGCTAAATTTGTGAAATCAGCAAAATCATTGTTCAAATCATTCACTATGACCCAAAAAAGTGATTACAAGTTCGTTTTGCAGGAATTTGGAAAGTCATTTAAGAGTCATACGCAACGTATGACAGTAGCGCAATGGGAAAAGCAAGTTCAAAATGATAACGAAACGTGCATGACGTTCTGCATGAGGTTGGTTGGAAAGTTGCCAATTGAATACAAAAAAAGGAATCAACCAGAGCAAAATTTTTTGGTGCTCATTAGATTTGTTTTGGGTGTAAAGCGCGATTTGTTTGAACAAAATGTCTTAGTGCAATTGCAAAAGGACATTGAATCGGGGGACATTTTGGAGCCAAGGCAGGCTGCTCAACGTTTGGATGATTATCTGTTTGAATTGGCCAGATTAGGACTACGCCCCATCCCAAATAAAGTGCAAAATAAAGTAATTTTTGACAAATCGAAATTTAATAATTTCAACAAAACTAAATCTTCTATTCAGTGCAGTTATTGTAAAAAAATGGGGCACAAAGTAGAAAATTGCTTCACCAAAAAGAACTCTGAAAATCAAAAGTTGCCCCCAAATGCAGGTTACAGTGGCGTCAAATCGTTTGGACCCGCAGCCACACACAACACAAATTTGAAGGGACAACCAAATATGAAAGGACCATTGGCTCATAAAGTACAAGTGAATTTGGCTTCACTTGTGGAAAATGTGCAATTCTTGGCAAATTCATTGCAAGATACTTTGGTGAGTCCAATCAAAACTGAGTGTAAAATGAAAAATAAATTGATTCACGAAAAATTTAACATGTCAACACAGACACATGTGAGCACGGAGTCTGACCAAGAAGGCGAACAATCGACTCAAGATTCAAATAACGAAGAAAATTTGGATAATGTTGAAGCCATGAAAAATTTGCCTGGTCAGATTGAAAGTTCTCATGTTTTCAGCTTTAAACATTTTGGACAAATGATGGTCTATATAAAATGTTTACCTTTTCAGCTGACGCAAATGATGATGTCAATTTTGCTGCTTGTTCTGATGTCATTCCAGGGTTTGATGGTGACATGTAATTGGATGTTGCGATTTTTTATAGGGGCTTACTCAAACCCTTATCTTCCGAAATTTGTGAAAAAATTTACTAGTGAATTGAAATTCAATAAATTACCGTTTTTCGCACATCTTGGAGAATTACCCTTGTCATCATTGATTATAACTCCGGTATCTTTATTTGGGCAAGTTTGCCATACAATTTTAGATACAGGTGCTTCTAGAAGTGTAATTAGTTTAAATTTCCTTCGAAAATTACTTTCAAAAGCGAAAATTGTAAAACCTTTACACACACTTCTGCGACCAGCAAATGTAATCATTCATCATGCCGGAGGTACTCTACACTCGGATATGATAAAAGAAATTGATATTCCAGTCTCACGAGTAGATGAAATAGGAAAAAAACACTCAAAAATAATTAAATTTTTAGTAAACATCTCAGAATCAGCATCCAATAAAATTTTGTTGGGTTTAGATGTTTTACCACATATGAATTTCATCTCTGTCATTCAAAAGCATTTTACAACTTTATTTCAAAAATCACATTCTATAAATCCAGTTATTAAAAATACTGCTATAAAAACTAAAAAAAATAAAATAAACAATAAATCCGCAGTAAAAATATTGTTTTCAAATGAAGAAATTTGTTTAAAACCAAATTCAGTCACACAGTTACCATTTAGTTCAAAGAATATGAATTTGGGTGTTTTTGATTTTGCATATTTGGAAGATTGTTATCCATTTTTAGATATTCTAAATATTTATCTAAATGACACTATTTCAGAAAGCAAAACACTTGTGGTAAATAACTCATCCATTCCGGTGAAAATTAAAAAGAAGTCTAAAATTGGGCATTTTTACCCACAAAGTTGTTTATATTCTCAAAAATCAACAAATTCAATGGTTGCTGTAGCAGATAAATTACCTCCTGGAATGAATTATCCAGAAGCAGATTTTCCAGTAACTGTGGACGATAGAGTAAAACATATAATTGAAAATCTTCCAACAAAAAATATGATTTCTTTGTCAAAAACAGAAACGATATTTTTCAAACAATTAATTACTGAATACAATGATATATTTTCATGTGGAGAATTTGATGTGGGTTGCACATCTTTAGTTAAACATTACATAAGAGTTGACCCATCTCAAAAACCAATTAAGCAGGCAGTAAGATATGAGGCACCTCAGAAAAAACCCTACATTCAAACAACAATTGAACAAATGTTGTCCAGGGGAATAATTGAACCGTGCGATTCACCATGGGCTAGTCCAATCAATGTTGTTCGCAAAGGCGATAATGATTGGAGATTAACAGTAGATTATAGATTAGTAAACTTAATTTCCCAAGTACAATCTTATCCATTACCACAAATAGGTCACATTTTGTCAGAATTAAATGGGAGAAAAATTTTCAGTTCACTTGACCTTAAACATGGATTTTACAACTTGCCACTGGCAGATGAACAAACAAAAGACATAACTGCTTTTGTTTGTAGCATGGGACAATTTAGATTTCTTCGTTGCCCTATGGGTGCTTCTGGAAGTCCTGCGTCTTTTCAAAGATTAATGAATGTAATGCTACGAGGGCTTGTAAAACCAGAACATGCTTCAAGGCCCTGGGTTCGCAGTTATTTAGACGATTTACTCATAACAACAGATACTACAACTGAACATTTTGAGTGCATTCGAAAAGTGTTTGAACGACTCAGATGGGCTGGCCTTAAATTAGGCCCAAAAAAGTGTTTACTTTTGGTATCAAAATTGAGGTATTTGGGACATGATATTGATTCAAATGGAATTAAACCAGCTTTTGATAGAGTAAAAGCTGTATTAGAACAACCGGAACCACAATCAATGCAAGATTTGCGAAGATTTTTGGGAAAAACTACTTATTTCAGTCATTTCATTCCTTGTTATGCTGATATTTCAGCCCCTTTATACCATGCAATTTCAGGTAAATTTCCAAAACGTGGAATAACACCGCTGGAATGGACACCCACGATGAAAAATTCTTGGATGTTATTAAAACAAGCTTTAACAAATCCTCCATGCTTAGCACACCCAAAATATGATGGGAGAGAGTTTTTTATTCAAACAGATGCATGCAAATATGGTCTAGCAGCAGTTTTATTACAAAAGGATGATAACAATAAATTCCACCCCCTTGGATATATTAGCAAGAGAGTTCATGCAGAATACAAAAATTGGAGCGCTGCAATGCTAGAAGCTTTAGCTGTAGCATATGCATGCAGAAGGTTTTCCCCAATTATTGACGGACAAAGAATTGTTATCCAGACAGACAATTCAGGAATTGTTCAAGCTTATAAGTCTCCTAATGTATCAATTTTAGAAAGATGGTCCATGTACCTACAAAACACTATTTCTCGAATTGAACACCGACCAGCTAATATGAATAAAATTGCTGACCAATTAAGTAGAAATCCAATAGATTTTGATGATAAAGAAGACGAAAAATTGTTGACAGAAGTTTCAGATCTTATCGACACTATTCCTGGCATGACAGTAGAAATGATCAATTTCACTGACATAAAATCAAAAATGGATTCAAACACAAAATTTTCTTGGACAGTTGAACAAGAAAAAGATTCTGAAATAATGAAATATAAAACTGAAATTGTAAATGGAAAATTGTTCAAAAATGCATGCATCATAAATAACATTGTTCATGTTTTATCTCCTTTCCATTCAAAAAATTTTGTAAAATGGATCCCATCCCATTTACAAAGAGCTTTTCTGGTTCAAGCACACGAAGGGGTGTATGCTTCACATGGAGGCGTTGAAAAAACTTTAGCACTGCTCACGCAATATGGCGCATGGCCAACAATGATCAAAGACATTAGTAAATACTGTGAACACTGTGTTAATTGTCATAAATTTAAAGCGCACAAACATGGGAAAGCGCCGTTACTTCTGACCCCTACTCCGGAAGAACCATTTCATTCAATCCATATTGACTTGACAGAGTTGCCAAAAGTCCAAAAATTTAAATATTTGCTAGTTATTGTCTGTGCATTAACGAGATATGCTATTTCAGTTCCGTTGACAACTAGAAAATCTTCAACAATAATTAAAATGATTAAAAAACATTTCATTTCAATTTATGGAATACCTTATCAAATTATATCCGACAATGCACAAGAGTTTTTATCTTCAAATTTTAATTCATTTTGCAATGAAAATTCAATTAAACACATCACAGGACAGACCTATCATCCACAGACAAATGGCATAGCTGAAAGAACCATTCAATCAATTTGCAACATTCTAAGAATAATGTCATCTGATAAAAATTGGCTAGAAAATGTACATTTAGCTACACTAAAATACAATATGGCAGTAAACACTATTACCAAATTTCCGCCATTTTTATTGATTTTTAATCGTTTACCACGTTTAAATCATTGGACATCAACAATTTACAATGATGAAAATCCTGCTAAGCTGTGGAGAACAGCTCAAATTAATACAGAAATAGCTAAAAATAAATATACAAATTGGTTTAATTCAAAAAGAAAAATTAAAATTTTAGATGAAATTCAACCAGGAGATAAAGTGATGGTAAAAGATATTTCTGCTAAAAAATTAGAGCATAAATATACCGGGCCATTTTTAGTCCATTCAATTTCGCAAAATCAAGCTGAGTTATCTAAAATTGATGAGAATAGCACAAATCTCAATAATGCACAGACAAATGCACAAACAGGAAAAATTTTTGTACGATTGGAACTTTTATTTAAAATTCCAAATTAATTAATAACCGCATTTGTTTTATTTAATTACACCAGATTTAAATCAAACAACAACAACACTTTTTAATCAAAATCGATCCAAGGCAACACAACTCATTTTAATTATCCGATTCCGCAAAAAAAAAAAAAACACTCATTCAGTCATCAAAAATCGATTAAAATTACGTCGCTTAAACCAGTCAAGCTTTATCGGCCGATCAAAATCTCCATAAATTGGAGCCATGTATAGCTCACCCTCATTTTTGCCAGCAGAATGGGTTCCGAGAGAACTCACTTCGTGATTTCTATGGCTTTTTTGCACATATCCATTTTGTTCTTGGAAATAAAAGTACCCCGAGTTATTTTGCTTCAAAAAGGGGGATTCTTCGTCCAAAAACTGCATGCGATCGGTTTCCAACAGCATTTTCAACAGCCCTTTGAATTCGATGTTCTGTAATTAAAATTTACATTAATTGTTTAAATTAAAACCGTGAAGACCAAATTTCAGTGGAAGGGACTAAACTATATTCACTGTTTTACTAGTTTAAATCGAGTATAAACTCACAATTTTAAATTTTTAAATACAAAAATATGTAAACACATAAATAGAAATAACTAACAACATCTGCACTTACAACATTTTCCATAAAACTGTCCTTTTCAAATCCAATGAACGACAACATAGAAATTTTGCGTTGTTCGAAACTACAAAATTTTAAAATTGCACCGAACGTTTCAGTCGGAATTTTGGCGCATTTGTTCACCACAGTAACCTGAAATATAAAATATTTTGTTATACAAATAAAAGTTTATCAAAATTAAATTTAAATTTTTGTCACAAAATTTATACTGACTTTGCACCCGTATCTGTTGCTCGGATACAACTCTAACATATCTAAATCCGAAATGTCTTTAGCCTGCATCGTATCACAACATTTTTGACCACAACATTCAATCCACAAAGTGCGGATTGGAACTTTTGTCAAATCATACAACGAAATTGGATGGCACACATCATTCAAGCGGAAAAACGTCTGAAAAAATAAGACAAGAATTTACAATGGTTGTATTTAAATAAATCCAAATTAATTCTAAATAAAAATTTAATACCTGTGGTTTACACACCACGGTAGGGTCTGCCGAATCAAAAAAGCCTTTGAAAATTCCCTTATCAGCATTCATACGTTCCACATGTTGCTTCTCTGATAAATCAACCATTCGAATGTAAATTTCATCCACTTTACCAGAAATTCGCGCGCCAACAATCTTTGAAAGAAAAATTGACATTATGCCAAAAACGCGCAATTTCGGTTCGTTCAAAACATTAACAAATAGATCTAACTTGTGCATTTTCAAATTTAGCCAAAGTAATTCGACAAGCATCTGATAGAACCATTTTGTCAACGTTAATTCCATCTTGCAACCACGACTTTGGAGTGGTTCTGGCTTGACCATCCGTCCAAAATTCGTCACATAACGGATGCGGTTCACGTTTTTCTACTTGTTGACGAGCCATCTCTTTCAACGGCGAACAATCTACGTTGGTATATTATATAACATTGATATGTTTACTCGACAATCAATTAAAAATTATTTTAGAACGAACCAGTCAACGTTTTCTGTTCCATTCTAAATGATGTTTAATTACGTTCAATTTCACGTTTGAAATTTTTCTTTTTTGATAAAAATAAATTTTGGATACATCACAATCACTTTGGTAAAACAGAAAATAAAAAATGTGTTTCCACCGAAATGCTACGAGAACTGATTTCCCAAATTAGACATGAAATTGTCAGAAAAATTAAAATTTTAGTACTCCAAAAAGTTGATCAAAAAATTAAAATTAAAATTATGGATCAACAACAAAATAAAAAATTGGAGCAACAAATTTTCAATGGGTTCTGTTTCACTGTACGAGAACACGTAAATACGTGTAGACGCTGTGGACCATTTTTGCGAGAAATTTGTGCTGAAGTGGTGAAACGCGAGGACCAAAACAAAGTGCTGGCATCGAAACTTTTGAATTCAAAAGATCAGTTTACGAAATTGAGTACGACTCATGATAAGTGTGAACTAATAAAAAGGGAATTTACACTTTTGAAAGAGAAACTGGCACAGGTTGCTCAATAAAATTGTTTTTCAAAATAAAAAAATATATTTTTGATAATTTTAACACTTTAACATGTCTTTCAGTATGAAGAGGAAAATTTTTGGCCAGTTCATGCTGCTAGTGGGAGAAATGGCAGAAGGTTAAATGTAAATGAAACGTCAATTTCGCATGAACATTGGTGTTGCCAAAATTGTGAAAATAAGGGGACAATTCAATGCTGTAATGCTTCAGTAAAGATCGGAAACGTCTGTTATTTCAGTTTAATTAATATTTAAAATCAATTTGGATATAAATAAATTTAAATTGTTATAGACTTCAAATGCTGACTTGGTCGGCATTGCACAAAAAATGGAAATTTTGGCATCAACGGGCATAGAACCGGGAATGAGAGCGCAAATCACGATCAAAAATTCTTTCTTGACAAATTTCAAGGTCAATAAAAATAAAAATTATTTTTTATTTTTAAATAAAAAAAATAATAAAATAAATTTAAAAAAAAATGATTTAATTGACATTCAGGTGCCAAAAACGCGCAATTTTGGAGTAACGCATAAGGAACGTGAACAACCATTGGGATTGGCAAATATTTTGGCTCAACATGAAGAAGAACACCCGACCCAATTGTTTCATCAAATAAAAGATAAGAATTTGGGTGCAAATTTCTATGGCAACAGAGGCCATAGGGGAAACTCGAGGGGGTATTTCAAAATGAATCGTGGATTTCGCGGAAAACAGAATTTTCGTGGCAATCGAGGCAGGGGAAAACCCTACCAAAAACCATTTAATATGCCACTGAAGGAATACGATCCTAACGATGAAGAGGTCATTTACAAATTAACTCTCAAAATTAAATAGTTGATTAAATAATTTAAAATTTTTTATTAAATTTGAAAATTTTCGTTTTTCAGTGGGAGGCTTTTCAAGCATCCAAATCGAATCCGGATTTTGGTGTTTTTGGACCCGAATATAGAAATCAGGCTAAAATGGAAACTGAATTGAAACCGGAATCTGATAGAGTGGTGGCCCCGTTTTTGCCACAAACGTAAATTTTACTTTTCTCAAATTGCCAAACTAGTAATTCTCTTGCAAACATTTTTACTAGTAAACCTCTTTTTAGATTGTCCGTTCATCAGAGTGAAGTGGCAACATTGTCAAACGCAAATTCCACCACGGATATTTCTGCATTGGTGCATTCAATGGTGCAAAAAGAACTCGAAATGAAACTCAAACAACATGGTGCAATAACTCAAATGAGTGGCATCTCCAATGCAAGTGAAGCAACTTTTACGGCAACACAGTTGGCACAGTTGGGATTGAAAGAGAAATTGGCACAATATGAAGCCACAACGGTCATAACAAGGGTTTGTGAAATCTCAGAAAAATAAAATAAATAAAATAATTAAAAAATATATAATTTTTTCATTATAATTCTTTTATTTATAATAATAAAAGTTAAAAATAATTTTATTTAATAAAACCCTTGTCATAACTAATGCTGGCGATGAAGAGATGGAAACGGAGAGTAAACTGGCACAGACAAAATCTCGTTGCATTGCGGCTAAGAAATATAAAATGAGATTGATGCAAGCCAAAAAACAGATTAAAAACAAAATCAAAAAGAAAAAAGTCATTCCGTCAGTACCATTGACGGCTGAAGAGAAGGCGCTGATGGCTGCCTCTGGTTAATTTTAGTGTTTTATTTTGTGGAAAAAGTGGAAGGGTTTTTCATTTGTTTTCAATAGATACAATAGACAAAAGAAATGAATCAAAAACTTTACAAAGTATAATACACTCCATTTACTATTGTATTAATAAAATTCTTGAATTTTCTTGTAGGTCTTCAAATTTGTTTGAATTTTAGGAACTTTAGGTTTTACTTTTTACATTTCAATTTAATTTATTCTCGTTTAAATTTTAGTTTCGACAATTTATGATGGCGAGGATCTGCAGCAAACCTTCAACAACGACCAACCAGGATGTTCTACCGAAATGACAAGCAACCCAATAGAAAATATCACCGAACCATATATCAAGACACCTCCACATAATCCGGAATGAAATTATGAAAGATTTTGTTTGATTTGTTTAGGCGGAAAGTGTTGTGAATTATGATGTTAATGTGAATTGAGATCCATTTGATCACTTCTGATAGTTTTGGTATTTAAGCTTTAAGCTGCAGGCTTAAAGCAGTTTACAGGATTCCCGAATAAAAGGCACAAAAAGAAATATATAGACTCATATCAGTTACATCGAAAAGTCATCAAATTCAGAACCGAAAGCCATTTTCCTTTTAACACTTTTTGGTTTTCCTTTTTTTCGGGGGCACCGCGTCCAAGTTGGGTTCGTTTCGTATTACCGGCTGACTTCCACTTAATGGAACATTTGTCTGTTTACTTTCACTGGTCTTGTGACATAGATACTTATTTACATAGAATATTCGGTATTGCGTATCGCATTTTATACTGGCTACGCAAAAACTTGTATAATATATTGCGGTAGTTTATGCGTTTTGGGATATTTTTGCGCAATAATTAGAATTTTTGTTTTTTTTTGTTGTTTTTTTCGAATTCGAAATTTTCACTTGTTCCTAAAATCGGGCGGTGTCGTCTGATTTTACTTAGGGCCTTCACACACTAGTTGACATCAAAATTCCTGTCAACTAAATTCACTTTGGTATTATGTGATTTCAACTTTCCTATGTGATGTGGGTACATAGTTGATTTTATAAATATTTTGACAATTAATTTTTATCGTTTCTGTTGAGTGTAATGCTTAAATGTTTCTGGTGTTATTCAGTTGACATTCAGTTGACACGAATTTGCGATGTCAACTAGTGTGTGGACTTTTTTATGCCGTTCTGATTGCGATTTGAAAATATGTACAGTGTAAAAAGCACAACTATTTATGCATGTAACCATTAATGGCAACCTTCTCTTTTAGAAATGACACTTAATTGACCCGTCGAAAATATTCGCCTATCAAAATGGAAACACTGCAACGCAACCCAAACTCGATGCCGTGTATGCACCAATCTGGGATAAATTGTCAATTGGTTATTTTATATTGTAACAAAATTTATGCCAAGAACTTTGTTGAAGCGAAGAGCACCTAAGTTTTTGACGCCAGGCGCTAAATTTTCGTGGCGCTTACCTTTTTTTATAATAGCAGCGTCCAATATTTATTTTTCAGGATAAGGGCATGAGACATATTGTGACTAGGCTTGAGAAAAAATCCATTTTTAACTGCCTGATTTGATCTAAATAGCTACCAAATATTTTACTGTTTTGGGTTGCCCCTGTGACCCCTGTGATTAGTGATGGAAAAGCGCCAGAAAAAATGGCGCCAGGCGCCAAGGGCGCCATGGCGCCATTCGGAAAGTGGGCGCCAAGCGCCAAGGGCGCCACAGAAAAAGGGCGCCAGGCGCCAAGGGCGCCATGGCGCCATTCAGAAAGTGGGCGCCAGGCGCCAGGGGCGCCACGGAAAGAGGGCGCCAAGCGCCAAGGGCGCCATGGCGCCATTTGGAAAATAGGGCGCCAGGCGCCAAGGGCGGCAGGATAAAAAGTGCCTACAACACCATGCGTGTGCTAAAAATGTTTCTACACCACCATTGGACGCGCATTCACTTCTTAACTCGCGTTCTCCAGGATGTAATGAACAAAAACAAGGCTAGCAACAAAAAAATTTTGGATAAAATCCACATGACGAATTCAAACGCAATGGAAATTGTCCTTTGACAACAATCCATTCATTACAAATAGACCTTTCCAAACAATGCTTCCTAATTGCAACTATTTAAATCCGTTTATTTATGATTTTGCAAGTTAGACGGTCCATCATTCTTGTCTTCTGATCCGTCAGACAGATCTGATGAACCGTTGGACGAAAGATTTCCACCCACTCACACCACTCCATCCATTTTTCTGGCGAATTTAGATCATCCACGGATGCGTTTTCCTTTACACAGCACTCACCGTGAAACCCTGCTGGCGCCTTTTTGGCGCCCTTCCAAAGCAGGGCGCCAGGCGCCAAGGGCGCCACGGAAAAAGGGCGCCAAGCGCCAAGGGCGCCATGGCGCCTTTCAGAATGTGGGCGCCAGGCGCCAAGGGCGCCACAGAAAAAGGGCGCCAAGCGCCAATGGCGCCATGGCGCGGCGCCCTTTGGCGCCCTCAAATGGCGCCAGCGCCATGGCGCCATTCCATCACTACCTGTGATTTAAAAAAAATTCACATAAAGACAATGTACGATAATCCTACCAGAAGCGGCCTTGATGCGCGCCGCCGCTGACCTCTCAAATGCAAGCGCAATTAAGGCGGAGCAAAAACTAATGCAAATCCCAGGTCCGAAGTGGGCGTGTGCGCTTGGGTCTGGCATTGGGATGGTAACTGGAATACGCCGTACCATCCCTCATTTTGCCCACAGACAGATCGCCAGTCAACTAAATAGTTGTCAACTGTAAAATCTGTTTTAAATGCATTACTTTAATTCCTTTAATTGAAAAAAATACCGGCGTTCAACTAGTGTGTCGTGTTAAAATCTGTGATCAAAGTAAATGTACAAAATCTTTTTTTCCCACAGGCACCCGGCGTGAATCGATCGCAATCGACTGAGACCGCCGTTTCATTTACACCGTCGTCGTATAAAAATCTCACCGGAACCTGTGCACATAATTCTGACGCAAGTGGGTTGTTTTTGGTTGAAGACTTTTATCCTGTGATAGATGTTTTATCTTAGGTGAGATGACATTTCTCAATGTCTCGTAAAGCTTGGTCAACTAGATGTCTAGATTATTAATGGCTAAATATTTATAAGATGTTTTTTTGCGTCGTAAAGTACCTCCTTGGGAGATGAATGGGTGAAAAATTGGAGATTTTAACACAGCTGAGTACACCTTTTTGGTTAAATTGATAGCTTCAAGCTATGGGAGTATTACCAAGTTGTACCAAACGTAGTTAAGTTGAGCCCCTGGGGCCAACCTCGCACCCTTAAAAATGCAAGATGTCCGACAAATTTATGAAATTTCATTTAAAGTATTGACGCCTCACCCGTGGAGCGTATTGTCATGAAAATTCATGATTAAGTGAAGTTTGTCCATGTGCCTGATCTGCCAATTAACAGATTTCCAATTACCCAGCTCACACGTTCTGGTAATTAGAAATCTGCCCATGGTGATAATTGCACGTGTACGTTTCTCCATGATTTAGGTGTACATGGATTTCCATGGCAGTATAAAGTTCTTCTCGATATTTTTTTTCTGCTACACTCCAGGAAAAAAGTCTTCAGCCTTTTGATTTTTTTGATTCAATGGCTAACCAAACATTAAATGTGAGTCACTGAGGGGTGTAACTCATAGGAGGGGTCATTATGTCGACCCCCACAGTAGAAATATGACCCCCCTCCTGTGTATATATTCAATATATCGTTGACCGTGAACGCAGCACCTTCCTCGATTTTTTTCCGCTTTTTGTAGATTTCACTAAATGTGCGCAGCCTTGAGCTGGCACGGTGACAACAGTTTGTTTGTTCGTTAATAAAAAAAGATGCATCATGCCGGGTGGATATTTGTCTGCTATCCGATGGCAGACGATTGCCAAAATCACAGCTAGTGTGAGATCGCACTAAATGTCGACTGTTTTAAAATAATTTGAATTCAAATTTGTGAATAAGTGATAAATATTTGAGCAGTGTAGGTCTTCTTCATCATTTTAACATGTTTTTTTTGTATTTGTTTTAATATTTTCACAAAAAGGCTGAAGACTTTTTTCCTGGAGTGTAGGTACATCAATCTGGAATTTGTTATTTTACGAATTTTTATCTGACATTTAACAGCGGCTAAATGTTTCGAATTTTTACGTCCACTTCCAGTATATAGATCAAACCCCCCAATTATCCCCCCTCCAAAAAACAAAGTAGGAAATCTACCCCTGTCCATCACTTTCAAAACACCCCCCCACCCAGGTAGCGCGGCTCCAATCTCCGCAAACCCGTGCAGGGGTCGTTCCGGAAGTGCCGGTGAAGCCAGTTGGCACTTAGGCGCTGGGGGCCCCCTCAGTCCCAAAGCGCTCAGAGCCAGAAATGGGTGGCAGTTCGATTTCGACCCTGCCAAAAGCGGCGTTGGGAAACCTGGCGCCGATGTGACCGCTACTGTGGGCGGAGTTATTCGACCCAGGGGGACAGCTGCGATTATGGGCACTTTGCCAGAACAGGGAGCGTTGACTGGTGGGTGGTTTTGGGTTTTGTGGGTTTTTTGGCGCTGCGCACTGTGAAATTACACCACTGAAATTTGGGAAGCTCATACATCTGTCTTGCACACTTTTGAGTTTACCATAATAAGGAATTTATCAACTACTGTTGACGGCGATCAAAAGAATTTTGTGGTCAAGTCAAATACGTTCAAAACATATTTATGAGTTTCCCAACATTCGATGGTGTACTAGTGTGCGTGACCGAATTTTTGTGTTGTAAATATGTGTTTGTTTGAAATAAATTTTTGTCTCTTTATCAAGAAACTTTTGGCTCTAGTCGGAAATTAGTGTCTCTTTATTCAGATGCGCTATGGTAGATTCCACGCGTCTTAATCGAGTTGTCATTGCTCCATTTTTGTAACAATATAAAAAAAATTTCTACTCCAGGCATAAAGCAAAGCGCCCAAACCGTTCAATTACTGCATCAGCATTCGTTGAAGGTGAAATCAAGCCGCTATGTAAATACTGTTGATGAAATGTTCGCTATTATCAGATGCAGTGACGATTCCATTGCTACTGAGGTTCGTATTTTTTTCGCGAGTAAAGGGGCTGAAAATAGAAGGTAGTCACTAGGGATAGTCTGCGTGTTTTTTCAACTGCTTTTTTTTAAAAAGCGCTGGCCAAAGATTTCAAGTGCATGACCCAAAACAGTGATTTTGACGGTTCAAATGGCAAAAAGGTCACAAAGGATGTTCACCGGGATGCACTGCTGTGAAGTGCAGTGTGTACTGAATTTTAAGTGGGCGAATTTAGAAATGTCTGGACATTTTTTTTGCTTGCAAGTGAAAAAAGCTTCAATAAAAACGCTTTGTTTAAAACCGGGCCATTAAAATACACTTTTTCCATCCTTAATCATCACTTAATTCAGAATTTTCTAAAAAAGCTTCGGTGTGACATTTTCTCACTAGAAACCCCTCAATTTTTGCAGACATTACATTCGTTGGCGTCACTCATAGACTCGTGTTGGGTGACGCCGAGAATTGGCGCCGATTTGGTGTTCGAAATTTGCGCTCACATCAGGGATCAGGGTTATCTACTTCAGACTATCAATGCATTTTGCAGCAATGTCAGGTATTGCGACGTTTATTTTTTGTGGGAAATTGAATAAAAATTTATTAGACATATACGTAAGCGTTTTTCAAGGCACGGCTGTATTTTCCGGCGCCAACCGCCAGGTAGCGCCACAAAATTGTCGACATTTTCAAAAAAAATTGAAAAGTTGTCGACATGTTTGCTGTATTTGATTGATTTGTACATTTCCGAAAACCAGTCTTCGTTGCCATACAACATGTTTAAGTCTTTTCGATTATTTATTGGATTTTTTCTGTTTTTACAAATTCCAATAAAACACATTTCATTCCAGATCCACAGAAATGCGAGTAGCTGCCGCGGAAGTCTTGGAACGTGTTCTAGTCTCCCCAAATCGGCATTATTTGATCAAAAATGGCCTTTTGGAAGTTGTCGTGTCCACTGCCAGCAAATTCACTGGTAGCGGGGACGAGTTAAAATGCGCCATTGCGCTAATTGAAGCGCTTTTTAAAGATGGCCCAGAGACTTGTAGGTTTGTGAAATGATTTTTATTTTTGTTTTGGGTGGTTGAGGTTTAGTAGCTATTTAGTTTTATAAAAGAATTTGTTGTTTTGTAATAAACTCTACTTCCAACTACAAGTAAAGTATTTTTGTAGTGCCATTCACTGTAGATGTTATAATAACACTTATTTACCCCTAAAAAGCCATATACAGCTTTTACTTATGATGCACAAGTTTTTCTTTTCGTGAATTCCCCCCCCCCCCCCGAAAATTTTCACCAAAACAAACTAACTAAAATCACAAAACATTTACCTCAACCAATAAAAAAATCCACTCACAGCAAAATGATCGAAATGGGCATGCTGGATTTCATCCTGAACAAGTGCAAAGAGTGGAAACAGACCGCCGGCGACGTGGAAACTTTGAGACACGCCGCTTTGGCGCTCGCGAATTTGGCGCTTTTTGGAGAGAGTAATTGCCATAAACAGATGGCTGCTAAGAAGGTTGGCTGATTTTGGGGGTTTGGTTATTTTGAAGCGGTTTAAAAAAAAAATTTCAAAATACCTAGTGCATAGGTACTAAAAAATGTGGCTGAGTTTTTCAATGTAATGTTTTCGATGCTTACGTTTTCTTTAAAAAATGTTTGTTTGTTTTTTGAAAAAAGCATTTGAAAAACTCGGGCCATCCCTAATCTGAACCTTGCATAGATAGTGAGGTGGCGCCAGACTTGTGTCTTCTACTGATACCATTTTTAGATGACATCCGACTACCGAATTTCTTCTAATAGAGCGGCATAACTCCAATAGAACGGTACCCAGGGGTCTCCTAGGGGGGGGGGGGCTGGGGGGGGGGCTGCCCCCCCAAATCCGCCAGCTATCTATCTATCCCGGAGGCCGCTCAGCTATCTATCTATCCCGAGGCAAAATTTTTGCTCAGCTATCTATCTATCTCCCCCAAAGACCCCCCCCCCCCCCCCCAAAGCGCTCAGCTATCTATCTATCTGGAGTGGTTTTTGAGAAATTTTGCCCCAATTTTCGCTCAAAATCACTCATTTTTGCACCTTTTTATAGTTTTTCACCTTCAAAATCGTGCTCTCCGGCTATATGCATGGTTATATGCCTGTTTTTAGCCATTTTAAACCTACTTTTGGCCACTTTAAACGGATTATTAGCGATTTTTTCCCCTTTCGGCCTTCTATGCACTGAAAAAGCATATATATTTTGCCCCCGCGAGCCCCCCCCAAGCCCCCCCCCAGCCCCCCCCAGAAAATTTTTTCAGCTATCTATCCCTTCGGAGAATCGATTTGCTATCTAGGTTTTTTTAAATAGTTATTTAGTTATGGAAAAACCGCCAAGAAAATCCATCATGGCGCTATTCCATCATTTCATTAGACCACTTCCCTGATATTTAGCTCCGATACTATCCCTTTGAAACTAACCCGTGACTTCTTTGAAAAACAAAACAGATTCCGGAATGGCTGTTTCTACTCGCATCACACCGGGATTCACCGACCGCCTATTACGCGTGTTTGGCAATCTGCCAACTCGTGAGCAACAAGGAAATTGAGTCCACAGTTGTAAAATCGGGCACTTTGAGCCTTGTGGAGCCTTTTATTCAGGCCCACAAGCCGGAAAATTTGGTGAACGATGACAAAAAGTTGCAAAGGGGGAGACCGTTGGAGTGGTTGGAGAGATTGGTGCCCATGCTCAGCTCGGCCAGGATTGAAGCCAAGTTTGTTTGGGGGTTTGCATTATCTTCCTTTTTGGGTTGGGATTTAAAGATTGGGATGGGTTTGCGTTTGCATGTGCAAATTCGTATTTAGAACTTATATCGCATGTTTTCACATGAGAGGGTCTGGATAGGTACTAAGACTTCTCATCGCAGGGTTGGGACATCGACCACTTTTCAATATCGATATCGATGGTCTATGTTGCATCGATATCGAGCATCTAAACAACATCGAATATCGATAAGTCATATCGACCCAACCCTATCCACTGCTAGAATTTTCCATATTGCCTCCTGCAAGTATTCTGTGTAGGTTTTTTACACACTAGAGTTCTTTCGCGTGTATTTACATTTCGTCTTCTCAATCAATGTTAAATCTTTCCAGGGGCCTGGCTTGTTTCCATTTCTGCTGCGAAGCCATAGTTAAAAAGAGACAACATAGAATGGATATTATTCAAAATTTGCGAGTGGCTAAGTTGCTCAAAGAAATCGCCGGTGCACCGAATGAGGTCGCGTCAAAATTGGCTTCACAGGTGAGTGATTTTGATTGAAAAATGTTTTTGTAAAGGGTCGTTTACATGGTTTCGTGTACCGGCAAAAAAATAAGTGAAGAAGTTCCATAATCCCGAAATATTTATATTCCCAACCGACAACTGAATTTCGTCTTCAAATGCCTTCAAGTCTTGAACGACAAATGATCTAAAACTGTCTGCAAATCGGCATGTGTATACATTTCACTAGTGAGCACACTTCACTGCCTTTTCTTGCTGATATGGAATTATGTTCCGGAATAACGGAACTTTTTCACTTATTTTTTTGTCGGCGCACAAGGCCATGTAAACGCTGCTTGAGATTTAACATTTGCATTTGCAAAAGAGACTTTGACAAAAAGCATTACTTATTTTCAGGCACTGAAGCTAATCGGCGAACAAGTGCCCAATAGATTGTCACAACACGTCCCTTTGTGGACAGTGGATGAGGTGCAATATTGGGTCAGCAAGGTTCGTTTTTTTGGCGGAGCATCCCTGTTTTTGTTTCTTCAATTTTGGATGAGATATGCGATAAATCAACGGAATTTTAGGCAACTGTGCCTGATTTTCCCTTGACCCCCGACAGCGATCACCTTCCCTTGAACAATTTCCCCGTCTAATC